>CAMZMU010000039.1:57168956-57597997 GCA_947311845.1 Poa pratensis
CTTGCGGAGGTGTGGCTTTCTATCAGATCCAGCTCCTGCACCTCCACCCGAACTCCATCCTGATTCTCGCCATCTTCGCCTATCTCTGCGAGGCGTATCGGGGAGTGATGCCCTCCGTGGCCTTCTTCCGGAGCTTCTACGCGCTCCGCAACACGGCCCGGCGAGCGGAGCGTCTGGGTGCGTGTCTTTCCGCATCGCAGACGGGATGGGCGCCGTCTACATCCCCATGTCGTGGGATGGCGACAAGGCCGTTACGAGGGTGACGAAGAAGGTGGAGGACTTCCGCCAGAAGTGGGTCCTCGTCGACGCCAAGGAGCGGAATGCCTTCTTCGATGAGCCTGAGGCGCCGCCGCTGAAGAACTCAAATTGGTCCAGCGAGAAGCTCCAGCACCAGAAGATTGCCCACTTGGTCTCGCGCATGAAGCTCGTCCGCGAGGCTGGCCTCACGGGGCAGATGGTCGCTGAGGACTTCGTGAGGCGGCGCATCGCTCCCCTCCAGGCGCACACGAAGCCGGTGTGGATGTACTCCGGCCCGGCAGATCCAATGCGCTTGCACCTCAGCGCCCACGCGCCAGACGACGTCGCCTCCATCTTAGGCACGCTCTTCATCGCCCCGGAGATCCCTGTTCCGGGCACTGAGCACCTGAGGCCCCTCCACCAGCTCACTCCAAAGAAGCGCCTCGCAGTTCTGGAGATGATGCCGACGTTCACGCCAGAGGGCTTGGAGGGAGAAGAGGCGAAGGGGGCTGCGGCGCCTGTGGTGGAGGAAGACTTGTTTGGCGAGTCCTCTGCTGCTTCAGACGCCGAAGCTGACGCCGCCCAGGAGGAGTCAACCCCTCGTTAGGGGAGGCGAGCTCTTCAAAGCAGGCGGCCCCTGAGGAGGAGATCCTGGAGGTATCGTCCGATGTGGACGAGGATTTTGTGGTGGCCCCGTCACGACGGGCCACAAGAAGAAGACGAAGACGGGGACGATAGCGGCCCGGAGGCCGCGGCAAAGCGGTGCGAGCCCCGCACCAAGGCCATCCACGACCGGGCCGCCAGAAGCCTGGAGAGCACTCCTCTCAAGAGGAAAGCTGGGGCGGCCCCTGAGGAGCCCAGCGCTGGAGCCTCAACAGGCCTGCGGCGCTCCGCCAACAAGGTGTGGGTGGACACCCGCGCCAAGTCATCTGGGTGAGTACTGCTTCTTCTTGACTCGTTCTTGCTTATCGAGAGTTCTTGCCTTTCTCGAGGATCTCACTGTCTTGATTATCAGGGGTCTGGTTCATGCGAAGCGTCGCCGACTCCGCAAGGCTGCGGACGTGCGGCGCGACGCTACGACCGTTGTTGAGGGGCCTACAGCGCCCCTTGGAGAGGAGACTGAGGAGCCCGTGGTGACAGTCCACCACGGGCCCGGCTGTTGACGAGGCCATGAGGCCTGTAGGGGAGACGCCCCTTGAAGAAGCAACTGCCTCGCCACCTCCTGCCGAGAGTCAGTTTGAGGAGGCGGCGAAGACTCCGTCGCCGCCGCGCCCTGATGCTCCACTGGAGCCCCCAGAGACACCCGCCGTGGAACGGCGGGGACCAGCACACAGACGCCGGGAGGCGTCGACGTCGAGATGGAGGAGGGAACTCCTCCGCCGCCCCCTCCAAATTCCGAGCCTGAGGGGGAGGCCACTTCTTCTGAGGCCGCAGCAGGCGAGGCTGCGGTTGAGCCTCTGGTGGCTAGGCCTCCCTCGCCAGCCCCCGCGGCCCACGAGGAGGTCGTCGTGGAGAACAACGACGCACAAGACGGTGGGGGCCCGCTCCTGTGGCCCCGTGCTGACCCTGGTCCAAGCACTGTGCTTTCTGCACCAGAGGCTGGCGCTGGGGCGGAGGACGTTGCGCCACGTGAGGGCTCTTGGGCCTTGGTCTTGAGCGACCGGAGCCGGAGCGGCGCGAGCCGCCAAGCTGCCCTCCGTTTGGTGAGGGGCACCCTAGACGGGCTAGAGACCCAACTTGCCCTTGAGGAGGCGGAGCTTGGCAGGAGGTATGACGCCCTTGCTGCTGACTGGGCCCGCTTCTTCGAAGTCAGGCGGCGGAGTGGCCCTGACGACCAAGCTCTTCAGGCGCAGCGCGACGAGGCGACGCGGCAGGCCCAGGAGATCCGCGAGAACGCGGAGCGCGAGGCGCAAGAGGCCTTGGCGCCGGTCCAGGCGGAGCGCAAGGCGGCTGCAGAGGATCGGGAGGCGGCTGTGGCGGAGCGCCAGGCTGCAGCCTCCGACCGAGCGGCTATCGAGACCTCCCTCGCCGACCAGCGCAAGGAGCTGGCCAGCCGCGAGGAGAAGATAATTTCTGAAGCTGAGGTGGTGAGGAAGTCTCTGGAGCAGCATCGTCTGTCGCTGGAGGCTCGCGAGCAGGCCATGACGACACGCGAAGCTGAGGTGCTCAAGCGTGAGGAGAAACTGGAGCAGGCGGAAACTGACATGAACAGAGCGTGAGGCCTTGGAGTCCCGCGAGAGCAGCTTGGCTGAGGCCATGGGCAAGCACGACAAGGTGGTGGAGCGGCACCGGGAGCTTGTGGAGAAGCCAACCAAAAGCTTGCCGAGAAGAAAAAGGAGGCAGAGGCGGAGGCCCTCACCAAGCAAAAAGAGTACCGCACTGCTGTCACACAGGCCGTCTCCCGGGAGTATGCTGGGAAGTTCAAGAAGCAGGAGGACGGCTTCCAGAAAAAGCGCAGAGAGCTCGGAAGCGCATTCGCCAGCTGGAGGAGTGGAACGCCAACTTGAAATCCTCGCTGAAGCGCGCCAAGGACGCTAATCTCCGCACGGAGCAGGCCCTCGAGCGCTCGGAGCAGGACCTCACAGCCCTGATGGCAGACATGCAGGAGCTGAATGCGCAGGTGGCCCCTGTTGTGGAGAGGGTCGAGGAGGCTGAGCAGAGCGCGGTGGCGGCACGGGTCTTGACGCAGCAGCGGGAGCGTATGTTCCGATCTTTGGTGACGCGCGGGAACGCTCTTGCTGCGAAGCTGGGGGTGGATGCTCCTGCCGTCCCCGTCCACGGGAACGCCGACGTTGCCACGTATCTGACCTACTTCGACCAGCTCTTCTCCGTCCTTGAGGGCCCTGTGGCGGAACTCGACGATGTTGTCGACGAGGAGTGCCGCAAGCTCCTGCTGGTGGCGGTCGAGCGCGTCTTCGTCAACCTCAAGCGCCTATATCCATGCTTCGACTTCGAGTCCGTGACCGAGCCCATGGGGATGCTCAGACCGAGACGCGCCTCTTCAACTCGCTGCGGGAGGAGATCAACGACTATGTCAACCGCTTCAAGAGGGTCGCTGAAGAGCCGGCCTCTGGCGAGGAGGAAGACGTCGAGGAGGAAGGCGCGGGGAAGATGACGCTGAGGAGGATGAGGCCGCCAAGACTTCGCTTAAGCTGCTCCTGCCACAAGTCGCGCCTGAGGCGCAAGTTATCTTTGTTTAAAGACTTTGTTTCATTTGTGATGGTCTGTAAAACACTTTATTGTGCTGCAATGTGCGTGTGCCCCTCGACGGGCATTTTATCCCTATTCCATGCCTTTTTCGCTTTACGTCGTCAGGACCCGTCTCTTAGCGCTATGACTCCGCCACTACGGTATGCCAGAGCAATGACTCAGCAAGGCCGGGGGGTGTTTAAGGCTTAGAGAGGTAAGAGCTCTCGAGTCGCGATGCTCGAGGGCTCCCCTTTGACGCTCAAGCAGTCCATGAAATGCGAGGAGAAAATACCCGCCCGAGGGACGGAAGTTGCTCGTGAGAGGAAAAACACAACGCCTGAGGTGTAAGCGCAGGACTTAGCTTAGCGAGGTTCTGCCTCGTGGAGGGCGTTGATTTCCCTGAAGATGTGCTTCCCTCTTTGGGTCTGGAGCGTGACTCCACGAGCCTTGGGGGGACTCTTGTTCCCTGTGTAGGTTAGAGGTGGAACCAAAGCAAACATGGTAGAGAAACTCATGCGCGCTTATAGGTTTCCTCATGGGTGCCTCGCGAGGAGAGTAAGTACCAAAGGTCCTTAGGTGAGGTGGCAGGTTTGGGAGCAAGCCCCTGGGCCAGAGCTCTTTGGTGAGGTAACAGGCGTGAGAGCGTGCTCACGTGTTAGAGCTCGGATCCTTTTGGGTTTTGCGGTGCTGCTGGGATGCTCCCGAGGCACAGTCACCGTACTCAGCCCCCGCTCGCGAGGTGCGCAAGGGGAAAGATATGAGCGCGAATGAAAACACAGAGTGAGAACTAAAACTCACCCCCAAAATATTACATAGCGGCGCCGCAGCGCAATGTTTCACTAGGAAACGAATTGGTTCGTTACACTTGGGCTTGCCAAGATAAAGTTTCCATGTCGAGGCATGGGGACCACATTCAGTGGCTGAGACTCTTCACGGCCTGCGGCGGCACGTTACAGGAAGAGCTCAGAGGGACTGGCCCTCAGAGAGAGAAGCTTTTGTGAAGCTTGGAGGTGAAGCTGTGCGCTTTCCTCTAGAGACAAAAAATGCCTGGTGTGATAGAGATCACGGGTAGAACTTGCGTAGATGCGCGATGTTCCAAGGGTTCTTGACCGGGATGCCGTCCTCCGTCTCGAGGCGCACCGCGCCAGGTCTGGCGACATGCGCGACCCTGTAGGGGCCTTCCCACATGGGCGAGAGCTTGTGGAGACCTTCCCTGGAGAGGATCCTCCTGAGGACAAGGTCGCCTGTCTCGAGAGTGCGCGGACGTATGTGGCGGCTGTGGTAGCGTCGCAGGTCTTGCTGGTATTTTGCCGCTCTGAGGGCGGCTCGGCGGCGCAACCCGTCGAGGAACAGCAGGTCGTCGTTGTGGAGGTCTTCTTGATTGTCCTCATTGAAGGCAAGGACCCTTGCGGACCCGTGCTTGATCTCTGTGGGGAGGACTGCTTCGGCTCCATACACCAGGGCGAATGGCGTCTCACCAGTGGGTTTGTAGGGTTCGTGCGGATGGACCAGAGCACGGAGGGGAGCTCATCGATCCAGCCCTTGCCGTAGCCCTTGAGGCGGTTGTGAAACTTCTCGTCTTGAGGCCCTTGAGGACCTCAGCATTTGCTCGCTCGGCTTGACCATTGCTCTGTGGGTGAGCTACCGAGGCGAAACAGAGCTTGGTGCCGAGGCTCTCGCAGTAAGCCCTGAAGATGCCGCTGGTGAACTGTGAGCCATTGTCGGTGATGATGCGGTTTGGCACACCAAAGCGGCAGACCAGGCCTCTGATGAACTTCACGGCTGCCCTGGGGGATGGTGCGCACCGCTTCAACCTCTGCCCATTTGGTGAACTTGTCAACAGCCACGAAGAGGAAACGGGTAGCCCCCTTGCGATCTCGGGAAGGGTCCCAAGATGTCCAGCCCCCAGACCGCGAACGGCCAGGAGAGCGGGATGGTCTGGAGTCCCAGTGCAGGCTGATGGACTTGCTTGGCGTGGAACTGGCATGCATCGCAAGACTGAACGATGGTGACGGCATCTTGAAGCACTTGAGGCCAGTAGAAACCGCTCCTGAAGACCTTGCCGGCGAGGGTGCGCGCGCAGGAATGGTGGCCGCACTCTCCACTGTGTATGTCCCTGAGGAGCATGCGTCCTTCCTCAGGAGGCACACACTTGAGGGCAATGCCATTTGGGCGCTTGCGGTATAGGTCTCCCTCCAGGATGTAATAGGATTTCGCTTGTCGAGCGACTCGTTCTGCCTCTGCGTCTTCCTCGGGAAGGACTCCTTTTAGCAAGTAGTCTTGAGCTCGTCAACCCAGCCTGTTTCTTGGTGCACCATGGTTAGCATCAGCGCTCCCCTGAGGTGGGCCACAGTTGGGTGCGCCACCTGTGGGAGGTGGTGGGAGTACTTCGTCTGTGCTTGTAGCTGGTGCTTGCAGCGGCTGCTTTATGGATGCCTTGGAGAGCCTCTCTTCAAAGACACCTGCGGGCTGGGCCTCCCTTCGTGATGCGCGCTTGGCGATGTCATCTGCTTCCTGGTTCTCCTTGCGCGGGATGTGCATGAGCTCCATGCCCCTGAAGTGCTTCTCGAGCTTGCGGACCTCTTCAAGGTAGGCAGCCATATGGCTGTCTTTAGGGGTGTAGCTCTTGTTGGAGAAGTTGACCAGGAGCTGGGAGTCGCCTTTGATGAGTAGGTGCTTGACACCGAGGGCAATGGCAGCTCTGAGCCCGGCGAGGAGGCCTTCATATTCAGCGATGTTGTTGGAGATCTTGTCCATCGTGAAGCACAACTGGACGGCATAGTGGAGCTTGTCGCCTTTAGGCGAGGTCAGGACAACGCCAGCGCCTCCGTTGCGGCAGGAGAAAGCTCCATCGAAGTGCATGGTCCAGTGGCTTGGCGTCGTATCTCCAGGCGGTATAGTTTCTGCTTCAGGAGGCTCTTCAGGAGTTGGGTCTGTCCATTCGGCGACAAAGTCTGCCAGTGCTCTTCCTTTGATGACCCTTGTGGTGTCAAAACGCAAGTTGAAAGGCTGCAGCTCGATGTTCCACCCTGCTACGCGATCAGTGGCGTTGGGGTTGCGCAGGATTTGCTCCAGAGGGAATGATGTGACCACCGTGACAGGGTGGCCCTGGAAGTAGTGGCGCAGCTTTCTGGAGGCGATGAGCAGGGCGAGAAGGAGCTTCTGCTGCGTAGGGTACCGCTCGCGAGCATCTCTTAGCACAGTACTGACATAGTAACTGGATGCTCGACAAGGGTTGTGGAGGGTGACGCAGCGTTGGCTCCCTCGAGGGACTCCTCAGGCCCTTTGGCGAGGTTTCCTTGTGGAGGAGTCTCAGCAGGGGTGCCTGAAGTAGGCTCGACAGCTGGCTGTGGGTCTGGCTCTGGGCCTGGAGGGACTTTTTCCTTGTCGGGAGGCTCTGGACTTGGAGTGGCTGCACTTTTCTTGGGGAGGACTGGCTCTTCTCTTTCGACCACCAGGACGGCGCTTGCGGTTTGTGGAGTGGCTGCAAGGTACAGCTTTAGATGCTCGCCCGTCCTGGGGGCTACCATAACTGGTGCGCTAGCCAAGTACTTCTTCAAGTCCTCAAATGCCTTGTCTGCCTCTGGAGTCCACTTGAAGGTGCCGGACTTCTTCATGATCTTGAAAAATGGCAGGGCCCTCTCGCCAAACTTGGAGATGAAGCGGCCCAAGCTGGCCATGCACCCAGCTAGGCGCTGCATGTCCTTGAGGCGGGGGTGGCTGCATTTCTTCTATGGCCTTGATCTTGTCAGGGTTTGCTTCTATGCCGCGATGGGACACGAGGAACCCGAGGAGTTTGCCTGAAGGTACCCCGAAGACGCACTTGGCGGGGTTTAGCTTGATGTTCACCTTGCGCAGGCTGGCGAAGGTCTCCTCGAGGTCCTTCAAGAGAGTGTCTCCCTCGCGAGACTTGACTACGATGTCGTCAACATATGCCTCTGCATTTCTTCCCATCTGAGCCCCCAGGGCGATCCTCATGAGCCTCTGGAAGGTGGCGCCGGCGTTCTTCAACCCGAAGGGCATGCAAGTGTAGCAATACACGCCACAGGGGGTGAGGAACGCTGTTTTCTCCTCGTCCTCTTTAGCCATTTTGATCTGGTGGTAGCCTGAGAAGGCGTCCAGAAAACAGAGGAGATCACAGCCGGCTGTGGAGTCCACGATCTGATCAATCCTTGGCATGGGGTATGGGTCCTTGGGGCAGGCTTTATTTACATCAGTGTAATCGATGCAGAGCCGGCCTCCCCCATTGGGTTTTGGGACAACCACGCCATTAGAGACCCAGGTGGGGTGGGCAACTTCTCGAATAATGTCTGCTGCTTTTAGCTTTTCTACTTCTTTGATGATGAAGGCTTGCTTCTCAGGGGCTTGTTTCCGTGCCTTCTGCTTGACGGGGCGTGCGTTTGGACACACAGCTAAGTGGTGCTCGATCACCTCCCTTGGTACGCCGGACATTTCTGACGGAGTCCATGCGAACATGTCAGAATTTGCCCGAAGGAAGGCGACGAGCGCGCTTTCCTATTTGGGAGGTAAGCCAGCGCCTATGGTGACGCTAGCCCCCGAGCCCTCAGCCCCCGAATCGCTGGTGCTCAGCGACACCTTCTTTGTAGCAGCCTGCTCCTGAGAGAACAGCTGCTTCTTCTTCTTGGGCCTCGCGAGGGGCTCCAGGTCTTCGTCAGCAGGGAACGCCATGGCAGCAGCTTTGTAGGCGAGCTCGACAGCGCGTGTAGCGTCCTGTACGTGACCATGGATGGTGATGGTGCCGCCGCTGCCAGGGATCTTGACCATGTTGTAGGCGTGATGCGTGACGGCCATGAACTTCGCGAGGGCGGGGTAGCCGAGGATGGCGTTGTAGGGCAGGCCAATGTGCGCAACGTCGAAGTCGATGAGCTCGGTGCGATAGTTTTGCTGCGTGCCAAAGGTGACTGCAAGCCTCACTTGCCCCAGAGGCGAGATTGAGCCGCTGGTGACCCCTGTGAAGGGCCTGGAGGGCATAAGCCACTCGTAGGGCACTTGAAGCGTCTCAAAGGTCTCGACAGAGATGACGTTCAGGCCTGCACCCCCATCAATGAGCGTTTTGCCGACGGCGATATTGTTGATGGTGGGGGTGCACACCAGCGGGAGGGTGCCTACAGTCTTGGTGACTTGGGGTGGTCCTTGGCGTCGAAGGCGATGGTGTACTGAGACCACTTGAGGGGACGCGATGTCTCCACCCCGGGCAGCGCTGCGTTGAGCTCGCGGGCGAACTGCTTGAACTGATTGTTGGACTTGGGCGCCTGAGCCCCGCCGAGGATGCACGCCATGGCGCCTCTAGGGGCCTGGTAGCCCCCAGGCTCCTCGTCAGGGAGATTGTTGTTCTTCTCAGCGGCGTTGGCCTGAGTCCCTTGAGGCTTCTGGTAGCCACCTTTGCGTCCGCCCTTGCGGTAGTTACGGCCTCTGCCGCGACCACCGCTGCCTTCTTCCTGCTCGCGCTTCTTGCTCAGTTGCTTGAGGTCGTAACAGTTCTCTGTCGCGTGGCCGCGCCTGTTGTGGTAGATGCAGAAGGGACGGTTGTCGATCTTCTTCTCGCCATCCTCTGCAGAGTCCTCTCGAGCGTGCTTAGCGCCGGGCTCAGCAGCCAGCACAGCAGTAGGCTTGCGCTTGGTCTCGTCACGCTTCTTGTGGGCCTTGGATCCCTCTGGGGGGTCATCTGCAGAGGCCACCTTGGTGAAGAGGAGACCCTCTTCAGCCTTGGCACACTTGTCTGCGATGTCGAAGAGCTTCACGACAGAGGAGAGGGTATCGTGAATGCCGAGCTTCTCAAGCATCCTGCGGTTGGTGACGCCCTCTCTGAAGGCAGCAATGACGTGCGAGTCAGGGATGTTGGGGATTTTGTTGCGGACTTGGCTGAAGCGCTGGATGTACTTGCGGAGAGTCTCGCCAGACTTCTGGCGTACGGCGCGCAGGTCGTTGTAGGTGAGGGCGCGCTCGTACGTGCCCTTGAAGTTCGCAACGAACTGCTTGCAGAGGTCCTCCCAGGAGTCGATGGAGTCCTCAGGGAGGTTCAGGAGCCACGACAGGGCAGAGTCCCTGAGGGCGTGCGAGAACCAGTTCGCCATGACCTTGTCGTCTCCTCCCGCAGCCTGGATGGAGGTGGTGTAGAGCTGCAGGAACTCGATGGGGTTGTTCGTGCCATCGTAGCCCTTGGGGAGGTCTGGCCTGAACTTCTGCGGCCAGACGACGCGGCGCAGGTTGCGGGTGAAGGCCGTGCAGCCAGTGGCGTACGTGGCCACACCGCCCTGGAGAGCTCTGCGGTTTTGGCGCCCGGCCTGGCCAATTTCCTCGACGATGCGCTTCTGGAGGTCCCGCTGGCGCTCCATCTCCACCCGCGCGTCCGGCGGCGTCCGCTGCACGATTTGACAATCATGCGGCGAGGACGCGTGAGAGGCGGCTTTGTTTGCCGCAGCCGGAGGTGGTCCTGGCGGAGGCGGAGGCGGAGGCGCTCCATGCGCGGCGGTGCCTGCGCGCCCGGAGTTGTGGTGCACCAGGGAGCGCGAAGGTGCTGGAACCGCGCGCGGCGCAGCCGCGATGTCGACGAGGTGCTGGAGACGGCCAAGCCAGTTGTCGTGCGCCTCGGCGGTGGGGCGGTAGCGGAAGAGCTCTGCTGCCATGAGCAGCGCAGTGTTTGGGCTGGGCGCCGGGCGTCCAAGCGTGGACGCGCTTTGGCGCCGAGATGGATGCGAGGACTCAGCGTCCTCGCTGTGCTCGTGGTCGACGTCTTCGTCGTAGCGGTCGTCCTCATCCTCGGGGTGCTCCACGCGTGGCTCCGCAGTAGTGCGCCCCGAAGCGCGGTTGGTGCGCGGACGGCCGCGTGGCCTGGCGGCGTGGACGACGGGCTCGGTCTCAGCTCGGCCTGACGCGCGCCGGTTGGCGCGAGCAGCGCGAGTGTCCGCCATGGCGTTGAGGTCGATGGAGGTTGAATGCGCGCCTCAGCCCCCTACCTGGCGCGCCAATTGTCGGAGAATGACTCCCACGAAACAGGGGCAGTCACACTCGCGAAGAGAGTTCGTGTAAGGGGCTGAACACGACGTCAATCAACCCTCATCCGGCGCGGCGACGCTGCTCGTCGTGCCTGAGGAGGGACATCACGGCAGAGAGAGACACGGCGCGTACCCAGGTTCACGGCCCTCTTGTGGAGGTAAAACCGCTACGTCCTGCCTGTCTGTATTGCTGCTTGTAGAGGTTACAGTACAGCGTGCTTGCCGAAGGCACTGTTGTGGCAATGGCGCGTACAAGGGGAGGGAAACTACTGTCTTCTTCTCCCTTGCGCGCAAGTAGCTAGACCAGGAGTAAAATGTGTTCGATCCCCCTCTTAGGGTGGTGCACCAGCTCCTTTTATAGCGCCCCGGGCCTCCTCCCTGTCCTTGTGCAGCGGAGGAGCTACCACATGGCGACAACGGTCGGGAGCACGGTGCACCGCTGCTTGGGCGTCCATGAGCGCGGTCCATGGGCACAAAAGCTGAGGCCGCAGCAGAGAGGCCGCCGTCCATCCAGGACGGCCAGCTGCCGCCGCAGAGGAGCGGGAGAAGTCCCCACGGTGACGTCGCGTTTGGCGCGTAGCGCCGGCCTGCTCCCTTATCACCAAAGAGGAAAGCTTGGTGGTCTGCGCCGTTGCCCCTGCTTTGTTGACTCCTTTATCACCAAAGTGGGACTGTAGCTCCGTCGTCACTCTGCGCAGAGGCGCGGTCACTCTGCGGCCACTGCGGAAGCCATGTGCGCTCCGCAGAGCTTGCTTTACAGTGAAGGAACCCTCGCGTGGGCGGGAACGCCCTGTGGAGGATTCTGCGTTGACTTCCCTTCAGGGAAAACTTCCTTGGAGAGGAGGCAGCGGAGTAGAGGCTCCACAGGCCCTAGCTGCCTCCTCAGGCCTCCGCGAGGCGATTCTGCCCCGCGGGCACCCCAGGCTTGCAGGCCTGGTCCTTAGCGAGATTCACTCGCCGAGTGTTGAGGGTTATAGAGGCCTGGCCCAGTACACCCTGGTTCTTACTGGGCTGACAAAGCTCACCGACCAGCCATTGGATACTCTCTTGATGATCTTAAAGGTATAAGCCCAGCTCTATGTATGCATAAAATTAATTTGGACGAGGATGCAAAACCTGTTGTTGATTATCAACGCCGTCTCCATCCAAAAATGAAGGAAGTGGTAAGAAAAGAGGTAATAAGACTTATTGAAGCTGGTATCATTTATCCCATAGCTAATAGTAAGTGGGTTAGTCCAGTTCATTGTGTTCCTAAAAAGGGTGGAATGACTGTTGTTTCAAATGATGAGGATGAACTTGTGCTCAACGTACTGTTGTTGGTTATAGGATGTGTATTGATTTCAGAAAGTTAAATAAAGCAACTCGTAAAGATCATTACCCATTGCCATTTATTGATCAAATGTTAGAAAGGTTATCTAAACACTCTCACTTTTGTTATTTAGATGGTTATTCAGGTTTCTCCCAAATTCCTGTTCATAAAGATGATCAAGAGAAAACCACTTTTACATGTCCATTTGGTACATTTGCTTATAGGAGAATGCCATTCGGTTTGTGCAATGCTCCTGCTACTTTTCAAAGATGCATGAATGCTATATTTGCTGATTATATTGAAAAGATAATGGAAGTCTTTATGGATGATTTTTCTGTGTATGGTACTTCCTTCGATAATTGCTTGTTCAACCTTAACAAAGTTTTGCAGCGTTGTGAAGACCAACACTTAGTTTTAAACTGGGAGAAGTGTCACTTCATGGTTACTGAAGGTATTGTCTTGGGCATAAGATTTCTGGAAAGGAATAGAAGTTGACCCAGCAAAGATAGAAGCTATTGAAAAGCTCCCATTCCCAAGGGATCTCAAAGGTATAAGAAGTTTTCTTGGGCATGCAGGTTTTTACCGTAGGTTTATTAAAGATTTCTCCAAAATATCAAAACCCCTAACCAATCTTTTGCAAAAGGATGTTCCTTTCTCTTTTAATGATGATTGCATTGAGTCCTTTAATATTTTGAAGAATGCTTTAATAAGTGCTCCTATTATTCAACCTCTTGATTGGAAATTGCCTTTTGAAATTATGTGTGATGCTAGTGATTATGCAGTTGGGGCTGTTTTGGGCCAACGTGTTGATAAGAAACTGAATGTTATTTATTATGCTAGTAGAACACTTGATGCTGCTCAAAGGAATTATGCCACAACTGAAAAAGAATTTTTAGCAGTGCTATTTGCTTGTGACAAGTTTATACCTTATATTACTGATTCGAAAGTCACATTGCATACTGATCATTATGCCATTAAATACTTAATGCATAAGAAAGATGCTAAGCCTAGATTAATAAGATGGGTACTTCTATTGCAAGAATTTGATTTACACATTGTTGATAGGAAAGGGGAAGATAATCAAGTAGCTGATCATCTTTCTAGAATGGAAAATATACCTGATGATCCTATTCCTATTAATGATAGCTTTGTTAATGAACAACTTGCAATTGTTAATGTTTCTAGTGCTAAAGTTGCATCTCCATGGTTTGCCAATTATGCAAATTTTATTGTTGGTAAAGTTTTACCTCCACACTTCACTACTCAACAAAGAAAGAAATTCTTTTATGATCTTAGACATTATTTCTGGGATGATCCTTTTCTCTATAAGAAGAGTGTGGATGGTATTATTAGACGTTGTGTACCTGAGTATGAACAACAGGCTATTATAAGAGATTGTCATGACAGTCCCTATGGAGGACATCATGCAGGAGATCGTACAGGTGCAAAGGTATTACAGTCTGGTTTTTATTGGCCTACTTTATTTAAGGATTGTGCTGAATATGTTAAATCTTGTGATAAATGTCAAAGAGTAGGAAATATTGGTAGGAGAAATGAAATGCCTATGAACTATTCCTTACCACTTGAACCATTTGATGTGTGGGGTTTTGACTTTATGGGACCTTTCCCCGAATCAAAGACAAAGCATACTCATATTTTGGTTGCAGTGGATTATGTTACAAAGTGGGTGGAAGCAATTCCAACCAAAAGTGCAGATCATGCCACGGCAATGAAGATGCTTCAGGACATCATTTTCCCCAGGTTTGGTGTTCCTAGGTTTTTAATTACTGATGGTGGTTCTCATTTCTTACATGGTATTCTTAGGAAAACTTTGGCAAAATATGATGTTAACCATAGAATTGCATCACCTTATCATCCCCAAACTAGTGGACAAGTTGAATTAAGTAATAGGGAAATTAAACTCATTTTGGAAAAGACAGTGAATAAGTCTAGGTCTGATTGGCCACTTAAAATTAACGATGCATTATGGGCTTATAGAACTGCTTTTAAAAATCCTATGGGAATGTCTCCTTATAAAATGGTTTATGGAAAAGCTTGTCATTTACCTGTTGAATTAGAACATAAAGCTAGATGGGCTATTAAACAATTGAACTTTGATTTTAAAACTGCTGGAGAGAAGAGAATTCTTGATTTAAACCTACTAGATGAATGGAGAAATGAAGCTTATGAAAGTGCCAGGATGTTTAAAGAAAAAGTTAAGATTTGGCATGACAAGAAAATTAAAAAGAAAGAATTCAAAGTAGGTGATCAAGTGCTATTATACAACTCTCGTTTCAAGTTTTCTGCAGGTAAGTTAGCTTCAAAGTGGCAGGGACCATTAGTGATACAGGAAGTATACCGTTCAGGAGCTATCCGTCTTCATGGTGATATGAAAGGTAAACCTCATGTGGTTAATGGACAACGCCTTAAACATTATATTGCAGGAAAAAGCTTCATTGGAAAGGTGGAGGAATTCATTTTACAGACACCGGAGGAGGTAATTGCAAAGAAGTTTGCAGTTTCAGAAATCCAAAATCAATAAAAGGTAACTTTTACTCTGGAAAGTTTCTCGGAATTGCGTAATATTTTACGGACATCATTTTTTATGGAAATTAACGTGTGGGACAAGAAAACTGGACGTGACGGAGCTTCGAGAAGGAAAAGAGGGGGTCCCACGCGGCCAGATTCCCTGACCGCGTGGGCCCACTCCTTTTGCCCCTCGGAGTCCCGTTCCGTCTCGTTTTCGACTCCGACGCTTCGTCTTGACCTAAAAACCGTCAATATATACCCCTTTTCGTTGATCTAATCTCGCACCGAGCGTTCTCGAGCGATCTTTGCTTTTGCTGTTTCTGTCTGTCAGGTTTTAGCCATGTCTAGCTCCGGATCCGATCATGAGGGGGAGAGCTTCCCCAAGGGAGGTGTTGTGAACCGCTACCTCAACTCCGTGATGGCACCAATGAAGACCTTGTCCTTCAAGGAGGGCGCGATGCTCATAGAGGAGGTGAAGGCTCCCAAGATCATTGGCACGGTGGAGGAGAGGCTGGAGGACCTGGAACAGAAGATCTTCAGGTATAATACTGTTGTTGAACGCAGCCTTGATGCTCATCACTTCATGAACCTGGAGCTGGAGAAGAAGGTTGAAGAGTACAAGGAGAGGCTGGAGGACTTGGAGAAGAGGTATCTACATGTCACATCTGAGTTGGACAAGCATCAAGCTCTACTGTGGGATGTGGAAAATCAAAACTGTGAGTATGAAGAGCGCTTCAAGAAGATTGCAGCAGCTGCTACCCTCAGGTATAATGATCCACCTAACTCCTTCTACAATGGGAGGCCTTTCCCATGGAAGAGGGCTGAATGGGAGGAAGAATATGAGAAAGAAGAGGCTGCAGCAGAGAAAGCACTGGCAGAACGTCAAGCTTGGGGGAGTTCCACCTAGTCTTTATCTTTACTAGTTTATCATATCTATCTAGTCATGGTGTGTTTTGCTTTTATCATTTAGTTATCAATCTCTTTTAGGTTTGTGTGAGCTCATGGAGCATTATCATGTATCCCTATCTTATGGTTTATCAATGAATATTAAAGTATGGTGTCATCCATGATTCTCTTGTTTGGAGATTTATGGGTAACACTCATGCAAATGAGCGTGGTTTATTTTAGAGGTTTCAGTCACATCTTGCCTTGAATTTAATTAACTTGAGTATGTTGGACAATTGTAGAATCGAGCTCAATATAAATAAGAAAAGAGTGAGTCATTATGACTTGAGAATTAATAAGTTTAAGGTTGAGATATAGTCTTGTAGCATAAAAAGTTGGGAATAGTTAATGAAAAGGATATGAAAACACTCTTGTTAGAATCTAGTATCTTTTGAGCAAATGAATGATCATGGATGTGTCAATACTTATGCTCTTGTAAAGTGTATGAAAGGAAGGCACCCGAGGATTCGGTTAGCCATGGAAAGTGTGAGATAAAGGTTGTTTGAGCATAAGAACTTGATTGAAACATCCATGACTAGAGTTTGCACTAGTTACTAGTGAAGCAAGGGTGCAAATAATTTTATATCTGTCTTTTCATTTGTATTCTTTAACTTATTATCCAATGAGAGTTTATCTTGTCTTTAAACTTCAGTAAAGTTTTAAAACATTATGATGCTAGCCATAAGAGCAAAAGCATGTTAAAAATAGTGTGATTCAATTGTCCAACATACAATGGTTATTTGCTTTCAAAGTGTAAGGGGTGATTGCTAGAGCTTCTACTTATGCTGCCCTTATGTGTATGAGTTTTAATTCATTAATCTTACATTGCAATTGAATATGATGATGATACAATGCTCGTATTTATTTATCAACCATAAGTCCATCGATGCATGTAATGATCTATGTCCTTACTTACTTGAGGACAAGTAAGGGTTTAAGCTTGGGGGAGTTGATACGTGCATTTTATATCATCATCTATACCACTTATACCACCATATTAGGATGTTATTTGCATTACTATATCATTGTTTTTACATGTTTTAGATGATTTAGGGGACTTTCCTACAAAGTCCCTATTTTTAGTATTTAATTTCTGGGAGGCAGAAAACCTCCTTTTTCATGTTTTTATTGTTTCAGGAGCTACGAAGGCCCAATTAATAAAAGAAAATTGCACAGCTGGTTTTTCTTCGGGAGAACACCAGAGGGAAGAAGAAGCAAGCGAGGAAGGCCACGAGGCCCAAAATGGGTGGGCCCACGTGGCCAGATTCCCTGACCGCGTGGGACCCACCAAATGAGCCTCGGGCACTTCCTCGCCTGGGGCTTTTTAACGAGGTCTCCGTCTCGCCCGAAAAGTAACGCCCTAATTTTTACGAGACTATCCGAGGTCGCGGCGGCGGCGAAACTCCTGATTCCCTCCGAGGGGGATCAGATCCTGCTGCTCCGGAGCTCCAGAAGGGGGAAATCATCATCATCGTCATCACCTCTCCTCCTTGGCGTGGGAGGAGGCCTCTACATCATCACCATCACCAAGACCAGCACCATCTCCATCATCATCTCCGTGATCCACTCCGTCCCCCTCGTAGTTTGAGAGTTGCTATACCCTAGATACTTGTCTTGTGCTACTATTCATGTTTGTGATTGAGTACTTGTCATTATTTGTGGTGAAGTTATATTTTCAGATTGTGTTGTACCACTTATGCCATTGAATATCATCATGTTTGCACGTTGTGAGTAGTTCGCGTATGTTCCTGAGGGCATAGGATGAATTGGCAATGATTTATATATGACATGTGTTGGTATTTTGTCTAGTGTTTATCTTTTCGTGTGATTCTATGATGGTGTTGTGCGAACGTCGACTGCACAACACTTCACCTATATGGGCTCATAGGAGAACACCGTAGTGTAATGGCGTGAGGGAGACTTGGGAGGACACGAAAGCCTGAGACCGAATCATTAAGTTACTTTACAGGGTATTAGTATCGGGGACCTAGAGCGTAATGCTATGGTGGGATTTTATATCTTAATAATTCTTGTGCTGTCATTTAATTGGCCACATGATCCATCATAAGGGGTTTAGTCTATTTATTTAGCTGTACCTAATAATAGCTCCGTCCGAAGAAGATTAAAACTAGACAAGATATTCAACGTGTTGTTTAATAAATCTATATGCCTAGCAATATCCATGCCGCCCTCGGGAACGTTTTCCACATATAAGTTACACATCACTTGAGCTTGTCCTCTTACACATAGAGGATTGGGCTTTATCTCTCTTTGAGAGCTTTTACTTGTTACCATTTACCTGCTGCATTGTTACTGTCTTGCAATTATACAATCGAAAATACCAAAAACACTTGCATCTTTTATTGTCTATTTATCATTTCTAATAACCAATACCTTCAGCTCCTCGTGGGTTCGACAACCTTTTCTATTCGAAAGGTACTACAATTGATCTCCTGTACTTGGGAGTCATCAACAAGCAATTACATAATATAGTGAATATAGCATGTGTATAGTCCAAACAATACAGATAAACATCATAAGAGGTTATCACACAAAATACGGAGAAAACAACACAAAATCTGGGAAAAGTAAATCCAGCAATAACTGCTTACACTATAGATAGCTAGAAGTAAGCAAATATTTTTTTACTTGCTAGAATTTACAGAGACCACTGTCACTTGCATCAGACTACAAATAGCTAGTAACAGAGACCATAGAGCAACATCACTAGCTATTCAATGGTTTATAACAAAACTTTATAATAATCAAACCGCTGGAAGTAGTTTTTGGAGAATTAGGGGTACAATCTAGCATCCACAGTTAATCCACTTAAAAAATGAGGTATCTTTTGCAATGACATGACCACACAAAAATATCTAAATATTGAAACTGTGGTTCAAATCACTTATGAAGCAACCAGTAAGCAATCCTAATCACAAATGAGAGTTTAGGATAAACTCATTACACAAGAAATAGATTCATACAACAGATGGATCAATCAAGCAAACATTTGATTCAACTGATCAAGCCACTGCAACAGAAATTATAGCGGGTACACCATCATGCATAATAGGATCAGCACGTACATAGCAATTAGCAACAAGAAATAGATACACACAACGAATCTAGCAGGATCCCAATCTCGAATCAAATGGGGCTGCAAGTAGATACTAGATCTAAGAGGAAAGGAGGGAGTGAGACGGGGTAGCTACCAGGATGAGGCTGATGTCCGGCGCGTAAAGGTTCTTAGGTCCTCAGCGGGGAGGACAACCCGCAGCAGCAGCAAGGCCGGCGGAGGAGGCGCGTGAAGCAGTGGCGACCGGGATCTGACACCGGCGTGTAGCGTCGCCACCGCAAACGCTAGGTCACGAAAGCGCCGCGGGCCAGCCAACTTGACGGAGCGTCGTGCATCGACGCACGCGCGCGCGGCGGGCCAGCCAGCCGCGACGTCGTGGCTTCCGAGATGGGCGAGAGAGGATGACGAAGGGAAGAGTGGTGGCGCTAGGGTTTCAGATCGGGGAAGAGGGCTAGTGGGAGGCGATGCCGAGACGAGAAGGCGGAGATAGAGAGCTCCACCCGCAAGGACACGACGGGGAAGGTGTCGGAGATGGCACGGGAAGGGAATCGACCGGGGAGAAAGCCCCAAGATCTAGGGTTTGTGGTTGGGCTACGATTCAGTGGTTCCACGTCGTGGAATCGGTAGAGAAGGACGAGGAGGGTCTGGTGAGGTGGTTGGCGGCGTGGGACACGCCGGAGACGGCCGGGATGGTCTGGCCGGCGACGAAGGGAGAGGATGGTGAGGAGGAGAGGGGGCTGAGGTGGGTGGCGGTCGCTCGGTGGAGAGGAGGAAGAGAGGAGGAGAGTGGCGGGGCTCGGTGTTTCTATGCTGTGTGGCTGGTGTGCGTGTGGGGATTAGGTCAAGGTGTAGGTGGGCTTGGGTGGTGTTGAGCTGGTGTGCGTCAGCTAGCTGGGCTGGGCTGGTTGCCCCATAGTTTTTTTTTACTTCTCATTTTGGAATTACAAAGCATTTTCATAAATTGTTTTGCAATGAAACTACAAAATCTTTGTTTAGAAATTGGAATCCACATTTTTTGAAAAATATTAGACAACATTTCATGCATAAATAACCAAATAGTTGTGTGTAAAAAGCATTCCATCCACCCCTCGTCAAAAAGACAAATTCTAGCCGATTCAGTTGAAAGCGGGTCAAATTTGAACTGCAGCTGCCTCGTAGTTTGCTCGTTATTTTTGTTAAAAATCATTTTTAGGTACACAAGAAGTTATTTAATCAGAGATACACCAAAAGTTTGGCAAGATTCAACCCCTAGCGTAGAACGGTCGTGTCGTCAATTTTGATCGCATTTTGAAATCGACATAAATAATTCAAAAGAAATCAAAAAATGGAAATCCTTCGCAATGTGTCATTATATGTGACCTAGTGTCGAGACAAAAACAATAAACTTGGAATACGCCCAATATCTTGTAAAGGTGTTCTCAGAAATGTGCTATCATGTACTAACCTTCATAGCTTTCAGGTCAAATGACCAATGTTATGGCCTCATTCATGGCATAGTTTTGATCAAATGATCTCATATTATGCACAAGCGTGCGTCTTGGAATGGAGAACAATGTTGCCGAATAATGTTTTCATTTTCATTGCACAGAAAAATCATTTTTCATTTTGAAAGTGCAAAAAACGGTGTTTTTTGCAAAGAAACTACAAAATATTTGTACCAAAACATTTAAAACAAATATTAGACAACATTTCATGCACAAATAACCAAATAGTTGTCTGTAAAAAGCTTTTCATACACCCCTCGTCAAAAAGACAAATTCTAGTTGATTCAGCTGAAAGCGGGTCAAATTTGAACTGCATCTGCCTCGTAGTTTGCTCGTTATTTTTGTTAAAAATCATTTTCAGGTACACAAGTAGTTATTTAATCAGAGATACACCAAATGTTTGGCAAGATTCAACCCCTAGCGTAGAACGGTCGTGTCGTCAATTTTGATCGCATTTTGAAATCGACATAACTAATTCAAAAGAAATCAAAAAAATGGAAATCCTTCGCAATGTGTCATTATATGTGACCTAGTGTCGAGACAAAACAATAAACTTGGAATACGTCCAATATCTTGTAAAGGTGTTCTCAGAAATGTGCTATCATGTACTAACCTTCACAGCTTTCAGGTCAAATGACCAATGTTATGGCCTCATTCATGGCATAGTTTGTTCAAATGATCTCATATTATGCACAAGCGTGCGTCTTGGAATGGAGAACAATGTTGCCGAATAATGTTTTTATTTTCATTGCACGGAAAAACATTTTTCGTTTGTTTTTTGCAAAGAAACTACAAAATATTTGTATCAAAATTGTACCAAAACATTTAAAACAAATATTAGACAACATTTCATGAACAAATAACCAAATAGTTGTGTGTAAAAAGCTTTCCATCCACCGCTCGTCAAAAAGACAAATTCTAGCCGATTCAGCTGAAAGCTGGTCAAATTTGAACTGCAGCTGCCTCGTAGATTGCTCGTTATTTTTGTTAAAAATAATTTTTAGATGCACAAGTAGTTATTTAATCAGAAATACACCAAAAGTTTGGCAGGATTCTACCCCTAGCTTAGAACGGTCGTGTCGTCAATTTTGATCGCATTTTGAAATCGACATAAAGAATTCAAATGAAATAAAAAATGGAAATCTTTCACAATGTGTCATTATATGTGACGTAGTGTCGAGGGAAAAAATATGTATGCAAATATATTTGAGCACAATATAATTGTACTTATAAATGGTGCAGATATATGTGTAAATGTATTTGAACACAATAAATAATTATGTATGGAAATATATTTGAGGAAAATATATTTTTTCTTATAAGTGTTATAAATAAATAATTATGTATACATAAATATTTCAAACTTGTCTTCAAACATTTTTTTTGAAGTTTAGTACTACCGTGAAAATACTATACATATAGAAGAGTAACTCATGTCTGTACAGCAAAGACCAACCGGTCAGATGGTTATCTCATCACTGTAAGCGATTGGTGCTAGAAGGTGCTGGGTTTGAATCTTGCTTCTGCACATATATTTTTCGAAGCAGAAAAAAGATATACAGAACAAACGGGACTGCCACGTGGCGGCCGACATGCCGACGGTCTTGTATACGCCGACGGCAACCGTCGTCAAAAGTTTGATGTATGCCGACGGCCCCGGTATGCCGACGGCCGCACGAGTAAGGCCGTCGGCAAAGATTATGTATGCCGACGGTATGGCTTTGCCGACAGCCACTGTAAAAGCCGTCGGGATATGCACTGTATGCCGACGGCCCAGAAAAAAAACCGTCGGCAAAAAAAAGGCCGTCGGAAACTAGGTATTTTCCCGTAGTGTCGAGTTGTTGTTTTCAAAGGGCATGTGCAGCACTGGGCGCTTAATTAGACGCTTGAGCGGAAAAGGAACCAGGAAATAATCCTGGCGTCCATGCAAGCGTCTAGGGCTCCAACGAGTATCCAGTTTTCAAGCGCTAGCCTGGCGCAACAGTTCGCGTCGACGCCAGCAAATAAGCGTCCACGGCTGAGATTGTATCACGCAACTGTCGGCCCCGCCGGGAGCGAAATCCTGCCGTCCCTAAATAAGGGTCTGTAACTCTGTGTTGTACTTGTACCTACTTTAAGTAGTTTTAAGAATATACATATTAAGTTAACCAATATCATTTCATTTAGTGAAAGCACTGGAAGAAAACAAAATAATCACGCAGGGACAGAGAGTCGTGTCCGTCTTCCTCTCCTCCTCTACAGTAGGTGATTTTACAACGTGGGGCACCAACACCAATCAATCGATCGGCCAGTTTGTGAAAACCTACAATTTGTGTTTACGGTTTTGACATTGCCAAACTTCTGAAGTTCTGGGGCTAAGGGCAAGGCGTCATCTCCACTGGGGCCGCCGTGCGTGCTGGGCGGTAGTCGCGCCTCCGCTTCAGTCGATCCCTGCGCGAGCAGAAGTCATGGCAAAAGATCAAACTGCCCTTTGACCGGTGGGAATTTACCGACCGAGAACCTACGGAGGGGTGCGAATGGCGGACCGGCGCCACTTGCATGGGAGAGCGGGATTCGGCGGCGGAGGTCGGGGTGAGAAGCAACTGTGGCATATGGAGGGAGAATGGAAATTTCAGCCGAGCCGTTGGGCTCGCGCGGCTGAAATTTAGGTCTAAGGTAGTCGCGCTGGTGCCACGAATTTGCAGCAGCTGGGGGCAATTTTTTGGGCTGCTAACTTTTTTTTCTTCTAATATGACATGTACGCAGTTGGGCTTCTGCTGTTGATGACGATGAGCAGAATCCCAACTGACATTGCTCGTCTGTCCGGGCTCTGCTGCTGCATGAGCAACTAACATTGCATTTGATGATGATGGAGCGGTAGCTCCTATACCACGCGCCATGCGGAGGAAAACTCCCGTCCGCGTAACTCCAGGCATTTCTCCTGTTGGGCCGCTATGAACGCGACCCAAATATAAGCAGTGCTATATTCTCTTTTTTTTTCATTTTTATTTTATTTTCTATATTTAAGTAAACAATAAAAATAAATGAACACTTTTCAAAATAAACATTTTTAAATATGAAAAAATAATAAAATTTGAACCATTTAAAAATGAACATTTTTCAAAAATGGACAATTTTTTGATCTATACAATTTTCAAAATGAACATTTTTCAAATATGAATGATTTTTAAATATGAACAATTTTAAAATGAAAAATTTCATTTTTTAATTTGAATAATTTTAAATCTGATTTTTTTTTCAAAAATGAATAATTTTAAAATCTGAAACATTTTAAAAATGAATTTTTTTTTAAACCTGAGCATTTTTAAAATTTGAACATTTTTTAAAAAATCACAAAAATAAACATAAAAGAAATAAAAAACAAAAAGAAAAAGGAAAAACAGAGAAGAAAAACAAAAAAGAAAGAGGAAAGCGAAGAGAAAAAAATCTCCGGTGAAGCCTATACTTGGATGGCCCATTAGCTGCGAAGGGGTACACGACGCGGTGCATCCTCCGTGGTACACAATATATAGGATTTCGCTGATGGAGTAGTCAGAGGACCCCAATCTTTTGGTTCTATTTGCTCAAGGAGCATTTGATGTTGGGCCAAGAGTACTTGATCATTAACTTTATAGCCTCATTCGACCCAAGTAGAGATTTCTTTTACCCGAACTCCAGTGCTCTCGCTAGTTTAAAATTTTGAAAAGTATATTTATAAATTTCGAAAAACTCTGAGAAAAACCATGCATGTTCTTGATGATGTATATATGCAAAATCACAATGCGAAATAATTTGTTCCGACCTACACAAAAATGACAAATTTACAGATCTGATTATAAAGATTTTTGCATTGAGATTTTACACGCTTGTAGTATACATCATTGAGAACATGCATGATTGTTTTCAGATTTTTTTGACACTTTTAAATATAATGTTAGATTTTTTAAAATTAGAGGGTTTACTGCAATTTGGGAGAAAAAAACACTTTCCGCTTTCGACCCTCTAATTTATCAGTTACCTCCTGTCGGATTTGTAGTCTTTACCGGAGACGGTGATTAATGCACCAGCGAACACAACAGTAAGGTCATGCTCGGCGAAATTCCTCCAGCTAGATGGCTTGGCCAAGACCAATGTCGATGGAGGTGTTGCGTACAAATCTACAAAAGGCACGGTCAGTGCTATTTGCCAGCATCGGATGGGAATGTTTCTTGGAGCTTCAGTTGCTGTTCTTGATTGGCTGACCGGTTGTGGCTTGAATCACTCACCGGGAGTGTGGCTCTTTCACTTGCCTTTGGTCTTGAGCAAATGCGTATCATGGTCGCAACTGATCGATTGCAGATCCTGAAAGATCTGAACATGTGGGTACGGGCCGGTCCTGAAAGAACTCTGTTCGAGCAAGCTTCTTTTGTGCATGAGCTGTGTAGTTTTAGTATCGAAGCTCATAGTTAGTTAAGACGGCCACTATCCTGAAGTTGATCGGCACGTCGATCTGGTGCCCCGAACATTATTATGTGTGGATTCGCAAAAAAGAAAACATTATTATGTGTGATTATTAAAGCAGTGCAGTTTCTCTACTTGCCACATCAGTCCTGCAAAATTCAGTAAACCAGCAGCACTGGTCTGAAGAACGTAGAATAAATCGGCATTTGCAAGCTGCACAAATCGTCTGTCTATCTACCTCCCATTAATTCAGAGTCGACAGCAACACGTACCATCACCAGCTGGACTGACGCCAGAAGATTACCCAGAAAGTGTCTGAGCACCAGCCCTTTTCTCGGCCCTAACTGAAATCTCATCCCGATCCCAGGTGTGCACGTCTCTTCTCCAGGGCGGCAATGGTCCCTTGGCGAGCTAGCAAGGGGCCATACGACGAGTCATGGTCCTGCCGGTCCACACCAGAAATGTTTCCAAAATATGATTCCATGTTTCCATCCAGCGAAGAAAGCAGAGGAGAAGACGAGGAACGATGTCTCTCTCGGGATCCCTCTGATGATCTGGTCGAGCTTTTGCCCACCAATCGGAGATGCCGAAAAACTCGTAGGCCACGAAACTTATGTGTTTGTGAAAGAAGAGAAGATCGCGACAGCACTCGTGACAAGATGTTATCTCCAAGTAGAGAAGCTGAGAACCGTATACAAAAGAATTGTCTAGTATTATACTAGTAGTATATATTTTCTCGTTCCTTTTTGAGGTATTTACACTTCCATCCATCCTTACAAAATTCACGATTTGCTCTCGAATCAACACACATATGCGAAGGAATTGGGGGCATCACGGAGCAGAGCGTGCTCTCACGCCCACGCACATCGATCCATCGATTTTCACAACCCCAAACGCAAGGGGGCAAAAAAAATCTAGCTCGACTAAAAAATTGACATTTGCTACTGTACGTATAAAATAAGCGACGAGGAGGACCAGCTCCGGAGGAGCGACGGCCTGGCGAACATCTGCTCGAGCGCCACCACGAGGGCCATGACGAGCGACACGCCGAGGACGCCGGGCTGCTGCACCACCAGGCGGAACACGTCCGTGCCGACCACCTCCTTGGGCCTCACCTCCGCCACCACGCACCTGCTCTCGGCGTCGTACACCACGCAGCACCGCCGCGCGTACGACCCCTCAACCTCGTACGACGGCGCCCCGGCAACACACGCCGTCACGTGCGCCAGAGTCTTGCCGCCGCGCCCGCCGCTCCGCCGGACGGCGTACACGGGCCGCCGCGTCTCCTCGCCGGCGAACACGAGCCACTGCTCGCCCTGGCGGAGGCTGAACCGCTTGCGGCGGACGGTGAAGGCGGGGCGGCCGGCCGCGTCCATGAGGACCACCTCGTCGCCGTTCTCGGACGCGTAGCTGTCGACGCGGTACGCCAGGTTGCCCTTGGCGTCGTACACCGTGAACCCCTTGCAGTCGAACAGCAGCGACTTACGCCACACCGTCAGCGTCGTCGGCGCCTCCGACTGATCCGCCCGCTCGGCGGCGATGGAGCTGACGATGGCGCCCGGCGCGGGCTCCGTGTTAGGGTGAACCTTGGCCATGTACTCTATGTTCGATGGATCGAGAGGAGTTGGAGAGCGGACAGGTGGTTGCTTTGCTTGGGTAGCTATATGCAAATGGTGATGTAGTTCAGCTAGGTTTCTTGGTTCTGAGAATGGAGTCTGTGGTGGGCGGTACTTATATGCAAGTCTCTCTCGCTCCGTGGTGGGCCGGAGGACTGAGAGACTCTCCACCTGCAGCAGACTAGAAGGCAAAAGCATGTTGCTCTGACGTGCGTAGGGACGGGGGTAACATGGGCTGCTGCTTAACGACCTGTTCCTCCTTGATTAATTATAAATATCACCATTGTTTGGAGTAGCATAGAATACAAAGCAATAACAATGGTGCACGTTACTCGCGAGAACTTGGGAATCAATGATGGTCCATATCTATACTACTATTAAAAGAGCAAACATGTTGGGATAATTTAAATCTTGTCCGTTCAATTTTCAATCAATGATCCAGATTGTACCGATGTCGAGCACCAAACACTTTCCATCGGTCCGTTCAATTTTCAATCAATGATCCAGATTGTCTCGATGTCGAGCATCAAACACTTTCCATCGGTTTCTTCAGTCCCGTGAAACGTTTTCTTTTCGATCCGACTCTGACTCAAGATCGGTACGTGTACAGACTCTATGTACGTGCGTGTTAGGAAAAGGTTTCAGACCTACGTACGTTCCAGGTCCTTGTACAGATTGCATCCGATCACGTTCTGGTGCTTCCCAAAAGGAAAACAATGCTAAACTTTGGAATCCTCCACCGCCCAAAATTCATCGGTCAGGGCTGGTCGAACCACTCCTGGCAGAAACCGGCGTTGCCTAGGAGACTAGGAGGTCGAAGACATGTGCCCCGCTGTGGCCGTCGATGAGGTTTGCGAGCAGTATGAAATTGTATATTTGGTCTAAAAAAGTCATTGAAATACTTTTTGGCAGTATACGCATTCATCTGTTCCTGTTGTGACATAACAAATTTTGGACCAGAGACATTTGTACTTGATAAGATAGCTAAAATTATTCGTATCCATTAATATTAGCTTAACATTTGAGTCAAAATATTTCATTTAACACGTATTCAACTATTCAAGAATTACTACCTCTAAGCTTCCGCTCATCCTACTCTTAGAAATAATCCAACGACCACTGACCACAATGATTTGAATTAGTCAAAAAAAAATGAAAATCACAACCGGGTCGTACAATATATACCCTATTATTTACTCACATGCATTCAAATAAATTCGCATAAATTGATTGAGACGTGCAACGACCACAATGATTTGAATTAGTCAAAGAAAATGAAAATCACAACCGGGTCGTACAATATATACCCTATTATTTACTCACATGTATTCAAATAAATTCGCATAAATTGATTGAGACGTGCGTTGCACGTACACCATAACTAGTAGTAGATAAAAATTCTGATACTTCCTCCGATCCGATCCAAAATAAGTGTTCGCAGTTTTGAACCGGGTTTTAGTTTAAAACAACGACACTTATTATGTAGCAGGATTTGTCTATCAGAACAATATTATTTTTCCATCAAGAGCAAGATCGATCAACTCATTCAGAGAGAACATGACAGATTAGCTTGATCCATCACACTAACTATTAACTGCGTAAGTTTTCAAGTTTATCTAGTGCTCCACTGAACGTAGACGCGTTACCCGCTCGATCTGGACGCGCGATTCTTCATTAATATCCACGCCATGCACAGCGCTGCGAACGAACAATGTGGGCCCGGTTTCGACACGCGGCAGGAGGCGAAGCTTTGGGTGGACTAGGCTACTACGCCGCAAGCAGGAGCGCCTCTAGCCTAGCCTACTATGGGTCGGCAGAAATCTACTGTAATCCGCACTCGATCGCAACATTCCATTCCTGCGCTAACGACAACGGTGACTCGATCTGCCCGGTTTAATCAACGGAAGCAACGCCATTAACAAAAGGATGCTGCTGGTGTTAACATCAGGTACTACGTTTATTACTTAACTAGCTAAGCCCCGGTTAATCAACGGAAGCAGCGGATTAACAAAACGATGCCGCTGGTGTTAACATCATCAGGGATTGACTCTGCTCGCTTTAATCAATCAACGGAAGCAACGCCGATTAAGAAAAGGATGCTGCTGGTGTTAACATCATCAGGGACTAATTACAGTAACTCGACTAAGCTAGTCGCGATCAAGTGTGCTAGCTACGGTGAATGGTGACGAGGTAGATAGCTTAGCTAGTGGCTAGCCTGCACCGGACAACTTCTTCTTTTGGTAGCATTCGAGGTGTCGTCGATCATCGCCGCTTTCACTGCTCAAGAAAGGTGGAGCTTGTGGCTGATGTTAGAGCCATCTGTTGCCTGCTGATTGGTCGCCTCGGTGCTGAAACTAGCCAGAGTATTTTAGATGACTACTAGGCGCACCTGTACGTGTTAATTTGGAGGAGTACTGAATTCTCGGAAGCCAGATTACGTATGCACAACATGTTGAGTGCATGCGACACATGGAGTTGACGAATTGGTCATGGGATTACTACATAATTTAACCAGACATTTTCGATAATTCGGCCATTAGATAATTCTCATTGGAGTAGACTTGCTGCGTGCAACACATGGAGTAGAACGACTGGTTATGGGGGTTTAACTGACAACTAATATTTGTTTGACAGATTACAAACTATATCATGTGCGGTTGAGTCAATTGTTCGTGTGGAGCACAAACAAGACTAGCGTGATTTTAATCTTCAACCGATAATCTAGACTATCTTCCTTCATGCAATCTAGACTATCCTCCTTCACACGTGGCATATAGTATACATACAATCTAGACTATATGGCTCTTATGCGCCGCCTCTATAAATACATTCGATTTATTTAGGAACATTCAAAAATGGTAAGATATACAGATGTCACATATGAAATGTGGAGTACAATAATTCAGGTAGAGCCCAATTAAACTACCACATGGTAGGGTTCAGAAGAGAAACAGGCTCAAGATTCAGTGGTCAGTCAAAAATGTTTAGGGAGGAGTATCTGCAAAAATACCGTTCAATGTAAAGCATATGATTCCATGGGATAACCAAAGTACAAAGTTCACACTTGATACATATTGAATAATTAAGTTTTTTGAAATGATTGGTAAAAGATTGCAATATATATTTTGTCTTATTTCATATAGGTTGTGTCGGTGATTTAGTAAAATCATTAATTTTTAGTTTTATACCATATACTAATATACATATCAGTTTCACGCTGAAACCACAATTCCTTGTGAGGTTGTCAGGTCTTAATAGTGAGTATGAATCACTGTGTAATTATTATTTGATATGCTCTATCTATTATGTATTCCGGATGCTAGAATAAATTATATTTGATGAATTAGAATCATCTTCATAGAGATAACATGTATTTTCTGTATTATCAATAGGATCAATTCTAACATGTCACACACTCATATTTCATTTATATATATATATATCAGTTAAACTACATGAGGTTGTAGGTCAGCACCACGTGAAAAAACTCACAATATAACATAATCTAAAGAAAAAATGATGTCGACATCTATATTTTGTAAATAGATTCAACTAATACAAGGAACATATTCTTGATTAAAAACATTATATTATATTTCTTTGCTTATTTATCACATGATTTATGAAATAAATATAGTTTTCACTGTAACATAGTCATTCAAAGAATTAACCAAAACCACATTTTTGTATTTAAAAAAGAATACACGATAAAAGAAAATAACTAAAGTTCATTCACTTTAGAGAAGAAACGAGAACATATAATTTTTCTAAAAAAATTGAAGTGAAAATTAAATATTATATATCTGGAAGTAAATTATGACTATGTTCTTTGTGCACATGGCCTTTTGCTTGTTGTTAGCTCCTACTACCATCAAAAAAATTCGTATTTTGTGACTAATAGAGGTGCATGTCTTCTATATTGTTGTTTATCTTTGAGTCATATAGCTAGTCGGATATTTTTCCCAAAATAAAGGAAAAAAATATACCCCATCTAGACCGAATCATTTTTTTCCCTCGGTTCCAAGGTGTAGATGTCGGCACACTCGATAGATCCAAGTCTAACAAATAACTATGTCAACCCTGCCTCTCTTTCTCAAAGAAAATATGTGAGGGATGGTTCTGTAATACCGAGGATGTAACATGCATTGCACCTATGCTTGGAGAAATCAAAGAAAGTCATAAATATTATGAACATGTACACAATATGTATCTAGCATATGACAAGGTTTTAAGAGTGAAGTCCACTTATTAACCCTTATTCGCGCATCTGTACACATTACCCCGTTTAGTGAAAACTTTATCTGAATGCCCCATATATGAAACTTTGAACCTCGTTGTAACAAATTTTAACATTCCGCTAGTTCTACTAGATAGGACCGGCTTGTTAGGTCAATCTGGCGCCAAAAATCTGTAAAGCTCAGAGGACGTCAATGACGATCATGCCCAACCTTCTATTCTCCTTCCATTGCACTTCTCGTCCTCCTCCTCGTATCATCTAATCTTGATTATCACCTAACACCTAGCCCAACCGACACACATCAGAGAAAGATGGTCTTTGTTAAATCGGGCAATCTCGAAGAATGTTCACTAGATCGGGTAATTTATGTCAAAGAACGCGCAAGTAGTGGATAAAAAGTGGAAATTCACCCATATTTAAATCAAATTTTAAACAACGATTCGAGGAAAAGAACAACATGTTCAATTGTGAGTCTGTAATGGACCCAATTTACACCCGGTTTTGGATATGTATGATGCATTCATGACATGATTTATAAATTTTTCTTTCAAAGTTGTACGTCGATTACGAATTTTATTTGTTGTAAGTGCTTTAAGCATGATGCATCTATATGCTCGATTATTTTGGATCATTCAACCATTTTTTTTACGTCTAAGTTTTACCTCAATGGAAGAACGCCCTTACCCTACTCTCAATAGTTCTACTCCATCCGACTGAGAATGATTGGCGCGGATTTATCTAAATACGAATGTATCTAGACGTATATTTGTGTATATATATTTTGACAAATCTATGTCAACTATTTCCGATTGGAGGGAGTACAATTTAAGCTCTTCGTCCGTTTGCATTAAAGGAGTATCTCTGGGTAATCCGCCGTTCCGGTATATTAGTTGCGAACAATTCGTTCGTCATCTTTGCGGTGGGACATCAGAGCTTGCAGCAGTACGCTACAGTACGTATGCTGTCGATGAGCCATCCAAATACCAAACGGGGTCGAGCAATGATCAGCTTCTTCAGCTGGCCTCCTACATCCGTTGGTTGGGGAGATGCTCCACGATTAAGAATGGGGACAGTGTTGGACAATTGGTGGAGACCGCTGCCCACAGCACAATGATTTTGTCCATAATCTTCAGCCTAATTATCAATCAATTTATGAGGAAGTGCCGTATGATAAAGGGTTGTGTGTTGGAAGAAGCCAATCAATTGAACTACTATCGTGCATTTCAAATGAAGGTTGCTGGTACTGCCAACGAATTAGGTTGGGCATCCAAGCAGCAAGCAGTACTATCAGCAAGAGTATTTACTAGAATTGTTTACTCTCCTTAATAATAAGAGATCTTGCCTTAACAAAGATCTTGTCAAACCACCTCGGCGAACTTTTTCAGAACCTCGGCAATTTTGAATGTCGAGACAGACGTTTGTGCTAACACGAGGATTGTGTAGTTGATTAGCAACGTTTTAAGTAGGCACACTTACCCACTAATCCCGTTTTTAAGGGCAAAGACAAAGAGTAAAAGGATGCCATGCATGATTAAGAAATACATTTGAAAACCAGCCCCCTGCTCGCCATTATCGATACCGGTAGACCTTTTGCTGGACAAGGTCATCACTGGCAACGCTCCCTTTTCCAATCTTTGTGTTTTATAAAGACGTTAGCAGTTTACAAACTAACTAACACGTAGCCTTTTGTGGATGCATTGCTCCTGTGCACTGTGCACGCATCACCGCACTGAGCTAGCTTTTGCTCGATGCCAATGCATGCATGTGTATCTGCTGCTAGATCCCGGAACAGTCCCCCATAATAAAACCCAGCTGAGGATAGCATCCCAATGGTACGCTGTATCAGGGTTTTAAGTGGAGTTTAATCAGGAGCGAAACAAGGAAGAAAAACATGTAGATTTATCTGGCTGTGCATCGATGGTGACCAAACAAAGATCTTGGCGATCCTTCACTTGGAAATGTTCCTCGATCTGCTCTCTAGCTAGTAGTCACTGTTAATTATGCAATATGCTCTTCCTTAATGCGACGTGGTATACACAGTAGGAGCACTGCGAGACAAAATCTATCCTGGTTAAGTTGGCGACGGCCAACATGCTCATGCATGGCGAAACCGCGAAAAAGTTCCTGGTCCATGCCCAAGACACAACACACAATGATCAATGATGGTCCTCCAAACACCACAACTTCCGTCAATCTCAGGCTACTCCAAAGTGTGTATGGCAAGTTGGCAACGTACCGATCTGGCTATAGGAAGACGGGAGGGCGAGCAGGGGACAAGGAGATTAATGCCCACGACCCAACTGCGCGATCACAACTAAGCAGCCCTCATCATGGTGTCTTCTCCATGTCCCTAACCAGCGTCGCCACGCTAATTAATCAAGTCACCACCTACCCAAGTACCCATCACCCGTCTCATGCCGCTAATCACCCTAGCTATGCAGCTCGCCCAGCGGATCAATGCCCCGACCCCGACACCGTCGCTCTCCGACAGATCGTCTCCGCCTCGCCGGACCAAACGGCGGATCCCACCTCACCGGCCGGCCGTTCTGCCATGCACGCGGCTGGCTTACCTGGGGATCGATCGGGCGGCCACGCATCCGATGCCGATCACGTCGCGCTGTTCCCCGGCGGTCGCTGTGCGGGGCACTGTAGCGGTGGCGGGAGGAGGATTATAGATTTCCCGTGATCCCAGGCGTGCATGATTGGCCGGCCTCGGTGGCGCGACGCTCGTCACAGGTTTCGGTTACGTGCTGCTGGCCCCAGGGCGCGGCGATCGGTCGACGGAGGGATGGAGCTGGCACGGCAGCTTGCGAGCCAAGACGTTGGAGAAAAGGCACGGGATCCATGCGAGCGGAACAGGCCATGTGGAGTCCAGGAAAACAATGATTTGATCGACCGGGTTGGCAATTCCAGACCAGAGGGTTTCTAGTTTTAGTGCCGCCGGATAGATGGATGGGGGTGACGCACGCGAGCCATCTCTGCTTTTCTTTTGGGATTGATGGATGGATGCTGAGGAATGGGACAAGTGTTAGTGCTTCGTAGTATATATTTTTCCTGTGTCCGCACATTTTGTTATTGGTTCTAATCGACAGGCTATCATCGGCATACACGAGCATGATACAACCTGCTAAGCTAGATGCTAGTCCTGTCGAGGAGTGACTCCATAAAAATGCGATCAGGTAGGTACCGAGACGAACTGCGTGCAACTTCCTTTGGGCTTCTATAACTGGCTAAAGCCCAAAAGCAGGTGGATAATTTTTAGCATGTTTAGTCCCGCCGTGAAGCCCAATTTCTGTCCACAACATGATTTAGGCCCACTAAACTCAATCTGTTATCGTGCGCACATGGGCAAAGCTCGGCTTAGGGCAAGGTAGGGCGGCCGCGCAACCTTGATTTTTGGCCAATGCATTCTTGTGGACGTGCTTTTTTTGGACAGTTTGAGTGGTCGTTTGTCAAAAAGGGACTTCGTATGAGAAAGTTATGCATGTTTTAGTAAACACTGCGCAAAATCGATTCTAAATATAAATCTAGTCTAGTTGGAAACTAACTCTTTTTATTTGAAATAGATAGTTATCAATCTAATGGAACCCGGCTCTGTCCTAGGTGTGGTATTTAAGAAGGGTTTGACACTGTTTAGGGCAACTTAATTATGAGTGTGGTGGCTGAAACCAACTCTAGCTATGCAATATATTACAGTATGTTTTATGGTTCCATTTTGGTTACTATATTTTATTGGCTAAATTGTAATTGTATTACCTCACTCATTATATTTGTTTAATGGTGTGAGGACATGTTTGTTCAATTGGTGAATTGATTGTTTATAACCTCTTGAAAAGTGTCAATTTGTATGGAATGACATCACAATACTAAGTATGAATGAAAATGGGAAGAAACCATGTCACTGTTGATTTATTTTACAGTGTGAAAACCTTTCACATTGTTATAGATTCAGTTATCTCGTATTTTGACCATTGAATAAGCGAGCTATCTTTGGAATTGTTTGGAATTCTCTTGCCTTGACTCTCGAGACTCATTTTTTTATTCAGTTTGAATAATCTTGCTTGTCTTACAAGAATTGTTATTGAGATTTGTCTAATTATGAGCATATTCATATACAAGATAATTTTTAGTTATTAATTATTCATATGCAGAGAATTGAATATCTCATACATTGTTTTTGAACTCTTGATATTTGAAAGACATATCATGTTTCTTGCCGTTTATAGCCTCATTGAGCTGCCATTGTTTTAATCGATAGTTACTAAAATTATTAAAAGAAACTTCTAGAAAACAAAGATCATCAACAAGGACGGTCCAAGCAATTAATTAGACCTGGGGTGGACTAAATATTGTTAATCTGTTTCAAATTATAAATGTTTTGGAATTATTTTTGTACAACAATATTATTGACTATAAATTTATATTATTTATTTGCAATATTGATCATATAGAAATGTTGTTGTTATTGGTAATGTTGACTTTTATACAATTGTAATGAATATGTTCAAACAAACTTGATAGTGCTAAAGATAAATTGTAGTCTACACCAAAATTTTGTTCTCAAACCACGTTTCGACAATTGTGTAAACTATATAGTTTACACTACACTTATTCATGATTAATTATCTAGGATTATGACCTAACAACTATTTTAAATAGTGTTTCTAGTATATGACTTCGTAACTATATTTACTGACAATTCTAGAAATTAAATTAAAATTTTATCATGATTCTTTACTGATTTCTTGCGTAATGTGTCTTATATATAAGTTGAAATTTGTGCATGACACCTATATTTTTCAATAGGTCGTAGTTATAATCAACGAACATAAAATGGTACAGATTCTACTAGGTAGACATGAACTAAATTATTTTTCTTGCCTGCAATGTTGTGTTTTATCATCTAGCTTATACATGTCCCTATGTTGGCCTCCAAACTAAAATGTCTTGTATAAAATTAAACATAATACTCTTGTTAGCATGCATAGATTTCAGTATGAACTAATGAACATGTTGTCGTCGATCTGAATTATTAGCTCCTACATGGTACACCGTTAAAGCTATAAACCTTATCCAACAAATCAAGATTTTTTTTAATATATTCAATAATGGTGTTTAGGTGTAATCGAGAATTTTATTAACATATATACTATGTGGGCCCTCCTCCTCTTGGGGCCCAGGGCGCCCTGATCATCAAGAACGAGTTGCAAAAGGATGCATCGGATCACTTCTTAATGATTTCATTATGCGCCAAATATAGCAAGAAATATTCAAAAATATTTATCGACAAAATTCTGGAAGTTTTTCAAAAAAAAAGTAGAGGTTTTCCATTGGTATGTTTTTAGCTTTAACTTAAATTTCTATTGTGTTGTTTTGAATCATATATAGTGTTAATATCTTAACACTATATTTCAGTTTTTGCATAATTTTTTCAGTTCGCCCTATCTCAAATACTTCGCCACTAGGTTCACACTTAGTTATTTACAACGATGTAACATACTCCACCATAGAGGAGAATATAAATTGCACGCGTCCGCAAACCCTACAATCTCGCAAGACACTCAATTTTTTTGGGTTCAAAACCGGATCCCCTACATGCGGAATTCGGATGCGTTGAAGGGTAGTCGAAGCCGAGAGCGTTATAGGAGGGTGTGACTTTTACAAAAGTACCAGAGAATTAGCAACCTCGTATCACCAACAACACTATCGCTAAAGTTGGGAGGTGAGTTGAGGGACTATCTCCTTTCGAGCTCGGCGTGCGGCCACGACTTATCAATTTTTCTTGAATATATACCATCAATGACTCTTCTCGCTTTACCAAACATACATTGGACGTACGCCTCCGGATACTTTGAGGCATCACCTTCCTTGGGTTCTACAAATTTTTCATTTCTTTTCACAAGTTTTTGGCTACACCGGATAAATAAACTGATCCTGATAACTAAGTGAAACACTCTATATGATGCAATAAGATACTTCAAAGACAAAAGACTACCAGAAAGGTAATAACCCAAATGAAAGTGCTCGGGTAGAAATAATGGAGACACGCGGATACGATGATATAACTCTGGGAATTTCTTTCTAGAGAGGAAACACCGTCATTGTGTTGGAGAGATGTGGGATATCACGAATGATACTTCGAACGCCACGAAGGCTCTCCTTTTTCTTTTCAAGCCTCCCCATGAAGTATGAGCTCAATCACTAGTGGGAGGCCTTAAGGTGACCTCCAAACTCTCACAAACTTTTTAGGGATCAAATCCACAAGCCAGATTCTCCGAGCGACACTTTCCGCTTAGGAGCATCCAAAACTTTTGCTAGACAGACCGGCGCCTAGCTTCCACGAAGAACTGCTGAAGAAAATGCTAGTGGCATCAAGTTCAGGTGCCGGACACACCGGCAAAACTTGCTAGACAGTCCGAGATCTAACCAAAGCCGAGTCGGATAGTTGCTGGAATTGTTGGCACCAGTCTGGCGCCCTCGTTGCAGAAAACTATTTGATGGACATTCCGGCGCAGAAGCGTATCATATTTTCAGCAGAAATTTGTTTCCAGGTTGACGAGTTTTTCGAGAGGCGATCTATTGGCAATATGATAGAAAAGGAGAAAAATGAGACACCAAAGTGTCAGAACACCTTTCGATCCCCCCTTAATAGTGCAGGATCTCTATACCCAAGAAAGCAGAAACAATCTAGCGCGATTCTTCGTCTTCGACAATCCGAGAGTCTTTTCCCATTTATGGTCTACATCCACGGGACTCGATATAGGGAATTAAAATCAGTAACAACACTTAGGAGATTGATTAGTTCCCTTCAATCCAATCATCATCAACCACCAAAATACAATTAAGGGCATATGTTCCCTTCCAACTCTTCCATTTACTCAGTTCTAAATCTCTCTCTTTGAACACCGTCAAAAGGGAATTGGCAAAAAAAAAATCATACTAATAATTTTCATGGTAAACTGCATCGATTTGCTTTTTACAACAAGTGACTTGACATTAACAATCAACTCATCAGAATTTGCTAAATTAAAGGAAACACATTGTAGGTCAGGCGACCGATGGGGGCCAGGAGATCGGTCGCTCTGAGCCGCGCGATGTTTTTTTTTTTTGAAGGGAAATACGTATATTAGGACGTAGGAGCCACGCGATGTTGTGCCTTGTTTGTCTCTACTTTTTACTTGTGGCGGACCCTACATGCGCATGCGCCACTTGTTTATACACATGGTTGACCCACTGTTGTGTTTTATAGCTGTTTTTTTTCTACACCTACAGATGCATATATAGGACATGCCCAGGATAGTCTATGCATGCGTCGTTGATCTTTGCTATGGCCACAAATAGATATTTTGAAATTACAAGAATTTTGTTGTGGAAACATACACGAGCTATTGCAATGTTTTCAGAATGTTTGCTACAAGTTTGTGTTTTTCTGTTATTATTTTATGTTGCATACGTTCTTTCAAATTATAAATAACTTATATGCTTCTTGTTGCAAAATCACATGTCAGATGTTGCAAGATTTCTGAGTGTTTGCTAACAAGTTGTGTGCTTCCTCAGATTTTTTTTTGAATGATGTTTACATGTTTTTCAAAATGATGGAACATATGGTATTTTTATTGTAACCTTTATGTTTTTTTTGTGTTAGTTGTTGATTGTTGTTACAAATGAATCCACAACCATTTTTTGTTGCTTAACCACTTTTTAGTTGCTGCAAGCACATGTTTTTTTTGTAATCATTTTTAACTTTTGTTGCAAATCAATCTGCAACAATTTTTGTTGTTGCTTAACCATTTTTTGTAACATTACTTTTTCTGAAATGTTGTGACAATTTTGTTCATGGGTAAGGAAATTTGTTGCAATACTCTTATTTTATTGCAATGCTAGAGATAAATCAGCACATAGCCTTTCTTATTGTAAATATCGGAAAGGTCAAAACCAAAACAATACACTCTTTCATTTTAAGTGGATTAACTCGGTACTAGGGGTTGAATTTGCAAAAATACTTGGTTAAAATGTGAAATTACGTTGCGGCTGATTTTGAGCGTAGTTGACCGATTTTGTTGGCCCAATTCAGGCGACGGACGCCAGCGCTTGCCGTAAAATAAGCTTATGGTTGCTTAGGTTTTAAAATGAAAAACAAAATCGGTTTTTTCTAAAATATTTTAAAACCTAGCGCTTGCCGTAAAAAACCGATCCCGCAAAAATGAAAAACAACACACACACTATTGATATCGTTTTATTCTGCTGGGCTATTGACTTCGACGCATATCATCATCATTACTAAGTATATCAAAGGTGTGCGATTTCTCGCCCTGAGAGCGGCCGAGCTACTGTAGCAGCTACAGTAGTATTGTAGAAAATGAACAGTGTTGAACAGTGACTCAATCCCAGCCGTCGGTCGGCTCTCAGCACACGTCCGTGACGGTTTTGCAAAAAGGCCCCTCCATAAACGGGAAATCAACCCGCAGTCCAGACCTCTGCGCTACGTTGGACCTATTTGCAATTACAAGAAACATCACGGATTGTTTTGCAAAATGCCCACATAAACCCCCTCCCCCTTCTCTTCCGCGTGCGGCAGCGAGGTCGCCGCCGTCGGCCGCCGCCTCGCGCCGTAGTTCCGGTCCTCCCCGCACGCATCGGAGCCCACCACGGCCTCCGCCGTCGCCGCCCCCACCTTCTCGCCGACAGACGCCTGCCGGGCCGCCGCGCCGGCGTCGGAATCGACGCCGCCGTCGTGGCTGCTCTCCGCCGTGTTGGCAAGCCGCCCCGGCCACTCCAGCGACCTAGGCGGGGCGGCGCCGCCACCTACGGGCGCCTTGCGCTCGCGCGCGTCCGCGACGCCCCCGCGCACCTCCCATAACACGGCAGCGCGCCGCCGCCGTGGTCGTCGCCGCCGCGGGAGGCTGCGGCCAGGCCCGGCCACTGGTGACGTCAGCGTGACGTCACCGTGGCGGCAGACTGGGCTGCTGGGCCGTTCCGTGGGTTTTTTTTTTCCTTCTATGCAAAAAAACTTTGCAAATTTTAAAACACAGCTCCAAATCAATTCGAACAAAATTCGAAAAAAACGAGGAAAATAAAAAATAAACATTTCAAATACTTTGGGACCTTTTCCACCCTATTTCAAATCTAATTTGCATCAAGGCAAGTGGGCCCCACTGTCTGACACAAATTCCAACAAATGTAAAACAAATTACAAATTCAGTAGCATTAAATTTACACTCCATCAAAATACGGGAAATGAACAAAAGAAATGAATGATGTTTACGTACGCCATACGATCGAATTTTTAAATTTCAATATTCCTAAAATTTTAACTGTCACACAAAACTTAACATTCCGTAAAATGTTCCGTAAACGTCAAAAATAATTATAATCTGAATATCTTCTCAATTTGCCAAATCTTTGAAAACTAACCAGCTTTTAAACGTAAACTTTTTTACAATTCCAACAATTTCCAATCTCGAAGAACTTTCAAACGTAAGAGCTTTCAAATTTAAAAGTATTTCCCCCAATTTCACTAAATCAAAATTTGATGAATGCTCACAAATTGCATTCTCCCTATTTATATCTGGATATATTCGAAATGACAAATTGTTTCTTTTCGTTTACATGTTTTCATTTTTTCCTACTTTCTTTTCTTTTTCTATGCCTTCTCCCACTGTCACCAAGCTTACATATTTATTGACAATTCATCTCCTTACATATTTCACATTTCAATTTGAAACCATACTTGATGATTTCAATTACACTAACATATTTAGAGGTAATATAACTTAAAACTCTCGAATTATGTAGCTACATTTTAAAATGCGTGCCTTCATAAATATTTAAACAAAATGCAAATTCATTTTCTCTAATTTTGGAATGAATTTTTAATTGACCTTAATGCATGCTCACACGATGTATTCTCACCAATTGTTGAATTAGATTTACTATTTAAGAAAACCCTCAAACACATTATATGAAACCAAAAAAAGAATAATATTTATAAACAATACTACAAATGAGCTTCTTACAGTTATGCAGCTGAATCTAATAAATGTTCATACTGAACTAACCTTTCTGCAATTTGACGGTTAAATTTACATAGATGAAGAAACATACCACAAGATTCACAACAAAAAAATAATTACTAGGGATTGGATGTAGACATTTACAAATTTGAAGTTTTTTTCACAAACTACTCACAAAGATAACAAACATATAGGCATTGTCACAAAAAAAGACGACTACTTACATCATTTGATCAAGGTTCAAGTTTAAAATTATTTAGATTTCCAATGCCTTCAAAATCATACTATCTAAAAACCACTAAAAAAAAATCACATACGAACAACTTCTAACAATTTAGAAATTCAAACAATTTGTAAATGTAAACTTTTCCTTTCTAATGTCGATACATTTAAATGTAAACAAATTTTGAATGTGCGCATCTTCAAGTTCATATTTCTCCCACCACGGAGTTCAAATTTCTCCCACCACGGTATTCAGAAATACCACAAATGTATCACCATTAACATGAAAAAATATACGTTAACTATTTATGCCGCATGACCACAAACATGTTTAAATAATTCAAATTGGGCAATATTTATATACCTTCATGTAAAAAGACAACCATACTTGAGCATTCCAACCCAAATTCTAAAATTGTTCAAGCTTGGAAGTAATATAACTTAAATTCCTCTAATTCTATTTATTGCCTGTAATTATGCAAACAAAAAAAATGCTACGAAAATTCAATATTTTCACATAACCATATTCTATTTCCTCTTATTATGGTGCCACATAATAAACTTATGGCAAGACAGAATCATATTTGACCATTTCAATTTAACTAACATAACTTGGAAGTAATATAACTTAAATTCCTCTAATTCTGTAGTTGCACTTTAAAAAAATGTTTGATTAGGTGAATATTTGCAGATAATGCACATTCATTTCGTCAAATTATAGATTGAGTTCAAATTGAATTTAACAAATGCTCAAACAATGTATTATCTCCGAATTTTGAGTTAAGTTAACTACTTAAGACAACACACAAACATACCATACCAAACCAAATAATTTAACATTCACAAAATATTATAACTAAACTCGCTCCAAAAATACAACTTAATTTACTAAATACTCAAGTTGAACTTAACTCTCTCTAACTACGTACTTAAATTTAAATAACTCTACATTACATGCACATTTCAATAAAACACAAATTCTTTTTCTCTAAAGATGGATTGAATTTAACAGTTGCTTATACAGTATTTCCATTCTAACTAATGATCTAAATTGCACATTTACATCAAAATACAAACATAATAGTTAGACATACCCACCATACGTTTCCTCGAAATATGGTATCACACAATAAAATTTTGGCAAAATGGAACTATATTTCACAATTTCAATTTACCTAACATATTTACAAATACCATAATTTAAAACTATCTTACTATATTAGATAAATATTCTAGCAAAAATGCAAATTCATTCCCTCTAATTACGGATCTACAAAACCCGAGCATTTACTAAACATGCAAACAATTCAAACATAAATGGCTCCCCAACAACTTCTCAACATATACTTTTTTTGAGTTCCAACAATTTTACAATCTAAACAACTTCCAAAAACGGACATTTCCAAAAAATTTAATATTTTAAAATTCCAAATGACTTTCAAACCTAACCATTTTACTAACGCGAAAAAAAAAATCTAAATAACTTCCTAATTTGACTACTTTTCGAAATCTAGACAACTTTCAAACACAAACTCCCTTTGGATACCAACAATTCTCAAATCTACACAATTTATAAATGTCGACATTTCCAAATTACAATTTTACAACACGGGTGCGGCGTGTCGCCGCACTAAATTTACCTAGTAGTATATATAAAAGCTGTGCCGAACGGCGCCCTCTCCGCGCTCGCGTACTGTAGCAGCGACAGTAACCACTGTAGAAAATGAACAGTGTTGAACAGTGATTCAATCCCGGCCGTCGCTCGGCGATCCGACGATCCACAGAAGACGTCCGTGACGTTTTTGCAAAAAGGCCCCTCCCTAATCAAGAAATCAACCCGCAGTCCACACTTCCCCGTATACAGGGACCTGAGCGGAATTTCGGAAAACTCCGAGGGCCTCCGTGTAAAATCGACCGCAGATCGATCCCTCCCTTCTCTCTCCCGCACGCGGCTGCACGCCGCCGCCGCCGCCACGCGTCCTCGCCGCTCCTGCCCTCCCCGTCCACATCCACGCGCACGGCGGGCTTCGCCGTCCCCGCCTACCCCTCCTCGCCGCAGCTCGCGTCCCGGGGCGCCTCGCCGTCGCGGGAATCGCCGCGGACGCGCTCGCGGCCCGCCGTCGCTTCCGCACCTCGCCGGCGCCGCTCCGGCGACCTACAGGGGGCGGCGCCGCCACCTACGGCCCCCCCGTCTCGGCGCGCATCCGTGCCAACCACAGACGCGTCCTGGAGAGCGCTGTCGCGCCGCCGGCGACCTCCACGCCGCCCGCGCCGCCGCGGCAGAGCGTCCGCCAGTGACGTCACGCTGACGTTACCGCGGGCTTGGGCTGCGCAGCTGGGCTGGCCTGCTGTGCAGCTCGACCGGGCATTTTTTCTTTCTTTCATTCTTTCTCTTTTTTTCCAAACTTTCAGGACTTTCCAAATACAATTCCACAAATAATTCAAACCAATTCCTAGCAATCCATGAAATACAAAAAAAACATTCCAAATTCTTTGGGACCTTTTCTAAATTATTGTAAACTTCCAAAATTTGAAACAACACTCAATTCAACTAAACTTCACAGGAAATTTTTAAAAATTTCAAGCACACACACACTCTGCATAGTTGCAACAGAAAATACAAGGAAAAAACATAGACATTCCCAACCATCGTTTCAAAACTAAAACAAAAAATGGAAACATTTCCACAATTGACCATCCACAGAAATATTGGAAAACATTAAAATCACTAGGAGAAAACAGAATAATTACGACAACAAAACAAGAATTTCAAATGTTCCTATTTTTTATATTTGCATGAATTTGTTAGCAAGATGATTAGAAAAAAAACAACTATTTCTGCCATAACGCAAACACAATCGAAAATTTTAATTTGTCCGGGATGTTTAGAAAAGAAAAAAAAACTATTTCTGCCATAACGCAAACATAATCGAAAATTTTAATTTGTCCGACTAAGAATATCCACAAAATGAATGATATAATCTATCCACACAGAAAAAAAGAGAGAGAGAACAAAAAATATCACAACGATCACAAAACAAAAAATGCACCTACTTTCCGCATAGTGCAAACATATCTGAAAATTTAAATTTGGTGAATATGTGCAAAGCCTGCATAGTTTTTTGTCTTCTCAAAGTCCACTTCTTCGTAATAAATTTGGGAATAAATTTGAATCGAACTAATAGAACATGCTTTAGATAATTTAAAACGCTTCATAGGTGTTGTTCTATGGTGTTTGAACATTTTTAAAAAATGTATTAAATGCTGCAAAATCAGTGACTTTAAATATATCCACCGATATATCAGAGTGATCGTAAAATTAAATGCTAATTATTTACGACATCCGACGAAATTCCAAATTTGGATACTTTAAATTTTTAAATGTCTTCCAAATCTGATCATTTTACGGATGTAAAAAAAACTAATATGCAAAATTTTACATTTTGAACAAACTTCGAAATCTGAACCATTTTCAAGCGTGCGTTTTTTTTTTTATTGCAACAATTTCCAACACTAAAATTTTTCTTGGATACGTCCATTTCCAAATTTAAATTACTGCTCACATTGGTTAACATTTCTACATAACCATAATATACTTCCTCTCAATATGGTGCTAAATAAGAAAATCACAGCAAAATTAGACCATATTTAAACATATTAAAATCCGAAAACCTTCTGAATGTTCACATCTCCAAATTTCAATTATTTACACCACGATACTCACAAATATGACTTCCTCTGAATATGGTGCTAAATAAAAAAAAATGTGACAAAATTAAACCATATTTGAACATATTAAAGTCTGAAAACCTTCCGAATGTCCACACCTCCAAATTTCAATTATTTACACCGCGGTATTCACAAGTATGGGGAAAAAACCTGCCTTCCAAACCTTAGCATTTAAAAACCGTAAAGAAGAAATCACGTACGAATGTTTTCTCACTATTAACAATGTAAAAATTTCAGATACTTACAAATGTAATTTTTTTTAAAAAATTCAATACATTCAATTCTGAACCACTTTTTGCTGCGGCCATTTCCAAATTTAACTTTTTGCCACGACAGTATTTACAAGTATGACAAATATATGAACATGCACATAAAAAAATGCTCACTGCTTATGCCATAAATTTGCTAGATATTAACATCAGTAATATCATTCAATATGATAGACCGAATATTTTTTTTGGTACAAACCATCCTACTTAAATAGAGTTTACTAAATCATTTAAATACAAGCACCCATCTATACCATGAGCTTAAATATATCAAAATAAAGATACCACAATTGTAAATATCGAGAAATAGTTGTTTTACAATTATTTCCCAAGCCACTATATTTCGAAACCAATTTCTAAAATATAACATGATTTACATAATTTAAAACACTTTATACATATTGTTTTACAATATTTGAACCATTTTGCGAAACTACTAAATGCCGCGAAATCAGTAGCTTCGACTATAACCGCCAGAAAAAATTGAAAAACTTCATAAAAAACGATCACAAAAAAAAAATTCAAAATACAAATACCCATTTATATCATGTGTTCAAATTATTAACATAAAAGTACCACAAGTGTAAATATTAGGAAACAACAGTTAAAAGAATCCCAAACCAGTATATTGAAACTACAAATCAAATTCTAAATAGAACATGCTTAACAGAATTTATAACACTTTAGACGTATTGTTTTACGGTATTTAGATAATTCTGCAACACTACTAAGTGCTGAATTGACTACTTATTGAATGTGACCAAAAAAAAAAAAAGAGTATTTAAAACATTCAAATGCCTTCAAAATCCATCAAGAAAAACAAATATATTAATTCAGCAAGAATTTTCTATTCAAATATACTCATCCAAAAAAAAATATGAAAACATAGCAACATAACTACACGCAAAAAATGCTAACATTACATGCCAGATTGCCGAAATTCAAATTCGAAAATTCCAAGCAAAAATGCCTTCCAAAAAATGGCATCAAGGCGCGGCGTGCGTTGCGCCGATTCAACTAGTATTTTGTAGTGCGTCACATAGATCATGCATATGTAAGTGCTCACGGCTAGCAACTTTGAGTATCAGTCTTGGCAGCCTACGAACTCGTAGTCGACGACAAGGTGGCCGTTGGCGGCGCCGCCGCCGTTGGTATCGATCTGCCGGAACACGGCGACGTCGAGGTCGAGCCCACCGTTATCGCACTGGTCCACCACCCTCGCCACCGTCCGCGGCCCCGTCGCCCTGTTCGTCACCTGGAGGCAGCGGCCGCAGGAGGGCTGGCCGTGCGCGCCGGCGGGGCCGCAGAACGCCGTCCAGCCGTACCGCTTCCGCCACGCCAGCGGCATGTCGGCATCCCATGTCGCGCAGAAGACGCTCGCGACGCGCAGGTCCCAGTTGATCTGCTCCGGATGGTACAGGTTGTACGTCGCCATCACGCCGCTCGCCTGCTGCGCTGAGGCGCCGTCCCCGGACATGCAGGCCACGACCAACGCGACCAGAACCAGCACTGACAGCGGCACCCGCTTGCCGGCGACTGTGGCCTCCATTGTCATACTTCTTGCTAGGCTAATTACCGTGGCAACTAAGCAGTGCCTAATTGGCTACTTAGCTGCTGATAAAACTCTACTTTGGTAGAGTGTATTGCCCAGTTTGTGACTGGACATATTTATAGATCCTGCTACTGACATTAGCTTCACGTACAGAAAAATGTGAATTACTCAATCTGGCTTGTTATCACCGCCTTCATCAAATTTAATATAAATAAACATGTATACATAACTAGTAGGTTATTTGATCAACACCTATAAAGTGGTTATAGGGACTTTGTATCACATAAAAGCAATATTAGAAGAGTAATTGTTAGTCAAGTGCTCGTCTTAACAAAATAAAATACGTCTTGATCAACCAAGGGAGTATATAGCTACTGTAATGTTGCATCAATGTTGTGATGGGCATAATCCTGACAATGACACGGGACTGTCTAATCTTTTACTCCGTACTTGTTTAAGATGAGTGTTGTGTTAACTCCAAGATCTCATTGGGCAAGGTATAGTTCAACTATTATGTTTCAATCATTTTAATCACTATGGGCATCAAATTATGTGTTTATTTTTATTTTCATCCGTTTGTTAGTAGTATTTCATAAAAAATGTCTCTGAAGTTACACGTTAGCTCTTTGTCTACTTGCATGAAGTGGTAAGTAACGAAAGTCCCTTGCCTATGTATTTTCACCATACTTTCTTGTTAATATCGGTTCACTCTGTCAGATGTCTTTACTGTCTTTACCACAAACCACAGCCAAGAATCCTAAACTAATTAACTATCCAATAGCCCGGTGAGATTTCTCGATGTTGAAGCTGTTCTTTTGTTGCCTGATATGTGAAGCAACGGTGCTGTACTGATGGGTACTGATTGTACTGTCAGAAGAAAACAAAGTAATGCATCATCGATTGTAGTGTCAATGAAATTCAAGGAAGCGTTTGTAGATGACGGTACTTCCCTTTTTTTTTGAGGAGGATCCGACATTTATAAAAAAGGAAACTCAGTACACTTACAAGAAAGTCCAAAAGGAACCGAAAATTACAACTGGACCCCGAGAAAGTGCAAAGAGCACCCTCAGCTTCCGGGAGAGACACAGACGGATCCTAAACCGCTCCCCAAACTCCTACGCAGCGCCGTCGCCGCCGTACCACTCACCGCCGGGAAGAAAGCACCACCACCACAAGTAGACGACCGCAGAAGCTGTCCGCCGATGCCGTGCAACGGATCTGACAAGCGATGAACGCGAACGGCCAAAGCACCTGCTCCCCGGATCCACCGAACTTCCAGCCGGCTCGACGCCGCGCAGGACCACCACCAGCAACCCCGCACCAGTTCCAGCACTACAAGAAAAGAGTCACATAGCGACGCCATTTCTTGGACGCTTTTATTTTCGTCCCTACGTTCCTTCTCAAGCCATGGGTCGAGACGTTTGTTGAGACGCCACATAAATCGTCCTAAATTTTAGGATTTATTCATTACTAAAATTAAAAGTCCCGACTGAAGTTGTTATATTTCCCACACCCGTGTAAAACCTAAGGGCCGCCGCCACAGTGCCATCAGATCTGATCGCGGTTCCCCTCTCTAGCAAACCCTCTCTCCGGTTGCGTCAAGGAGCTACTCACGATTTCTGTGTCTTGCCGGAATCCATGCGACGACACACTATTTTGAAGAGCCACCTGGCCGCTGGACTCGATGATCTTGATCCATGTAGTCTGGTGAGTTCCTGGCTGCTGTGCTCCATTAACTTTCTCCTGCCGGTGGATTCGATGTACAGCTCCTTGCCGCTGGTACTTCTTCTGCCTCTCTCCGAAATTACCTTCCACGTAGCAGATTGGTGTTTGTGCCTGCTCATAGACATTTTTGCTTGTACTTTTTGCTCAGGGGGATAATAAACGAGCCAGCACAAGGTGGGATTCATAGCGCAGGGCAGTAATTGCATCGACCAGCAGTAAGTTTTTTTTGAATTATCTTAAATTCCAACACCTTTCTTGATCTGGCACCAGGTTATGTACAGAGATTGATGCTCGGTATTATGTATTTACGTGCAAATGGATCAGATTGGCTGGACTCATCTAGTACGTGTGGGTATGTCTTCTATCGATCGGTCTGCAAATCTAGGGATAATTTTTTGTTTCTGCGCACGGTATTTATTCTGAGATCATATACATATTAAATTGATGTCAAAGTGCTGATGGTTTACTGTTATTTATATTTTTCTGTGTGGTTGATCCCTGCAGGATTTGTTTTGGGAAGATTCTTCAAGCAACACAGCATAGAGCGCAAAGAAAATACGCAGGATCAGTGAACTAGAGAGCTGAAGATTTCAAGATCGTAGATAAAATCTTTAGTAAAATTAATACGGAAGTTCTTGGAATTATTCAGTGTATGCAAAATCTTTGTAAAGATGTACATTTACTTGTAAAGTACGGTTCCCATCAAATAATATAATAAATATTTCTGCAATGCACTAAGTTTTTGCAATGGCTTTTGTTTTGTGGTGGTTGGAATTGAATGTTCTCATATGATGAGTACCACTTTAGTGCTAGTTGATTGAGATTTGTGAAATTAATTAAAAAAATATATCGAAAAACATCTCCATTCTAGGACGCAATAAAGCGACTCAATGTTGGTAGAGACGGTCTGTTGGGCATCTACAACACGTCTCGATTAGCATAGACATGCTTTTGATCGCGTCTCATTTTATTTTCGAGACGCTCATATTGCGTCTCTATGGCGTTTGAGACGGTGCACTGGAAGACGTTTCTAGGACGCTTTGTCATAGCGTCCTTACAACTACGTAGAGATGAATTAAAGTGTCTTAACTTCTAAATTAGGCGTCTCTACATGCATTTTTTGTTGTAGTGCAGACGACGCTCCCCTCGCCACCATGGCCGGCCAGAGCTGAATCGTCGAGGAAGGAGACCACCAGATCAACCTGCAACCAAAACGGAAACCTCCACCACCAGCCGCTTCTCCCCTCGCCGCCACGGCCGGCCAGAGAAGCAGAGCCAGAGGAAAGGAACCGACGAAGCACTCCACAACCTCCCCGGCGCGGCGGCCGAAACGGGGACGGGAGGGGGAGGACAGACCCCAAAACGCCAGCGCCCCCGCCACCGCCATCGGCGACACCAGCAGGGAAGAAACACCTAACTAGAACCTAAACTACTAGCACGGCGGAGCCAAGGCTCCCCCCCACCTCGCGGCGCCGAAACGGCCACCGGAGGCGGAGGGGAGCGGCGGACACGCCGGCGAAGCTCTCGAACCTGCGAGTCGCCTGTCTGCACTGTAGCGAGAGGGACACGGGGCGAGAGGAGATGACGGTACTTCCCGTAATGCATCATTAGTTTTATTTCCGTGCCTAGTATTGAACACAACAAACAAATACAGCTCTGGTTCAGATCATGAGAAATACTGGGCCGCCCGATCTGCTTGGAGTTTTCAAAAACATTGTACGATGTAATGGTCTGACAATAATGTATCATTAGGGAAAGGTCGACCTTTTACAAAGGTCTAGCGCGTGCGCTGTGCGCAAGCTAGACTGCGAGGCGCTCTGCCTCTGAGGCATGTCTCTTTTTCTCTCTCCTTTTACTCGAGGAGTACAAAAAAAAAACAGAAAAGTACAAATTTCTGAAATATTATTTCCGAAGTACAAGTATAAAAACACCGAAGTACACGCATACTGAAACCCAAAGTACAAGAGTACAGTATACAAAACATCGAATTACAAAAATGCCACTTGAGTACAAAGTACAGTGTAAACGCAAAATACAAAATTACTGGTACACCAAACTGAAATACAAAATTACACTAACCAGAAAATAATAATCAAAATTTCCATGTGACGCAGAATTACAAGTACATTGAAACCCGAAGTACAAGTATATTTATTCCAAATATATGATTCGCAATTCAGATGAACGATACAAGAAAATGTTTCACTTTGAAAATCTGTTTTGAAAAATAAAATGGAAAACTGCACCCTCACACCCTCCCATCACTCTCTCTCACATCCTAATCCCCACTTTTTTTCTCCTTGCGACGTTTGGCGAGCATGCTGACACTCTACAACTATTTGCGGAAGGAGAAGCCACCACTTGGTGAGATTTCAGTGAGCGGGACAGACCTTTTAGAAGGTCAACATTGTGATTACATCGACATTATGTGTGTATGATAAACACGAGATAGCCGGTGAGCCAACATACTGAACTGGGTCGATAGGTGAAGCAGACCGGTTGATAGGACAACATATGAATTGCAGAAGACCTCCACCAGTGGGTCGGCCTATTAGGCTGTTTCTTTTTCTTTTTTATCAATTTCCTTTTTCTATTTTCTTTCTTTATTTTTTATTTTCATCCCTTTTCTTGTATTTTCATTTTTTCTATTTCCTTTCTGTATTTTCTATTTCTTTTTTCTTTCATTTATTTTTTACGTTTGTTCATATAAAAAGTTGTTCACATGGTTTGAGAAAATCTTCACTAGGTTAAAAAAGACTTCCATGGATTTAGAGATAGGCACATGGTCCGGACACAAGTTTCACAAACTTCGAAAAATTGTCGGGTTCGAAATAAAATACAATCACGGATATAAAACATTCTTTCATACTAAAAAATGTTCACGAGGTTTAAAATAAATCATGGATTCTAAAGCTAGGTTCATGATTCAAATAGAATCACCAGGTTCAAATTTTGTTCATGGATTCTAACAAATACGTCACATATTCGAAAAATATCACGAGGTGTGAAAAAAAAGTGCTTTTGTATTCACAAAATGTTCATGGTACGAAAATATATTTAAAATAAACGTAATGGATTTTTAATTTTACAAAAAAATATAAATTCTTAACCTATGAAAGTATTTTGTCGTCATTACTTTTGTTAAAGTTATTTTTAATGTTATTTTGTTATTTTAACTAAAGATAGACGTATGCATGTATTTAACTAACGATAGACAATGACCAAACTTGCAAATGTGAGAGAAAAAAACCCATACAAAATGGCCACGAAAGTCAAGACATGTGGCGAGAATGAACCTGTGGTTGGACAATTAGGATGGTGGTTGTATCCCAATTCATCCGACTGATATTTCTTATTAAGGCGGATTATTCTTTCAATGTGAGACGACTTTTCCGTTGATAGCGAGTCGCATGTGGTTACTTCGTCAATCTCAAGACTTGGTCTACTGGCTTAGTCTTTTTTTTGAGATAACGTTGCACTTTATTGATCACTTAACATCATTACAGAGTTCAGCCCGGATAAAATCCGGGATAACACCAAAAGAGAAATTACAAACAGAGCGTTCCGAGGAACGAGCTAAAATGTGTGCGACGACATTTGAAGTGCGAAGAACATGTTTGAAAACACAGGAAACGAACCCTCCTGCCAGGGTCTTGATGTCTTGGTCTGCTGGCTTAGTCTTTTTAGGCTGCTCATTGGGTAGCGTGTCTAGAGGGGTGAGTGTATGAGCATGTGAACTTCGTGTTTCAAAAAAAGAAGTCACGACGTGCGGCATGAAAAAAACTCGAAAAAAAACTGTGACAAAAAGAATCAATGGCCTCCCGTCCTAAATGGGCCAAGAGCCTGGTTTGGCACCTACCATGGTCACACGGGCCGTATCTCATAGGAGAAGGGCCAGGGCTGGCTCTAGCAGTGCACTCAACACTCAGTTGCACTTTATTGATCACTTAACATCATTACAGAGTTCAGCCCGGATAAAATCCGGGATAACACCAAAAGAGAAATTACAAACAGAGCGTTCCGAGGAACGAGCTAAAATGTGTGCGACGGCATTTGAAGTGCGAAGAACATGCTTGAAAACACAGGAAACGAACCCTCCTGCCAGGGTCTTGATGTCTTGGTCTGCTGGCTTAGTCTTTTTAGGCTGCTCATTGGGTAGCGTGTCTAGACGGGTGAGTGTATGAGCATGTGAACTTCGTGTTTCGAAAAAAGAAGTCACGACGTGCGGCATGAAAAAAACTCGAAAAAAAACCGTGACAAAAAGAATCAATGGCCTCCCGTCCTAAATGGGCCGAGAGCCTGGTTTGGCACCTACCATGGTCACACGGGCCGTATCTCATAGGAGAAGGGCCAGGGCTGGCTCTAGCAGTGCACTCAACACTCAACATATATCTCTAAGAATACTAAGCTCCCAAGGAATAGAGGCATCTCCTTGATCGTGGTCCCACTTGTCAGGTTGCAATAAAATAATCTAAAATAGAGGCATCTCCTTGATCGTGGTCCCACTTGTCAGGTTGCAATAAAATAATCTAAAAGTGTATAGCTCTTGATGTTTGTGTCCTACGTTTAAGCTATCTAAATAAATTAAGATATCTTCTTAATTGTGGCCCCACTTTTTAGGTTGTGCAAATAGATAGCTCTCTTTAATTATGGCCCCACTGGTCAGGTTATGATAAAAAGATAGAGCTCCAAAAAAAAGTTGATCTAATCATAATTGTGGCCGCACTTTCAGTTTGTGAATTTTTTCCTAAAATATATACTACTTTGTGCTTCTGGTTCGACGTTTCAGGTCGTTGTTTTCGTCTCTGGTCATTACGCAATTGTGTGGCCGGTCGCAGAGAGAGATGTTTTTTAACAAGCACTTAGCCGTACACCATATTTTTACCATTCATTCATGTTGAAAATCCTAAAGATAGGTTATGCTTCTGACATGAATTTGCAGGGAATAAAAATGAGCATACCACTTTTTTTAGTATATTATTTAACTAAGTCTCACAAAAAAATATAACAATCCGTCACAGTCATTTTTCTCGATATTTGTTGCAATGCCAAAAAATATTATGGAGTGGTCCTGATCGCTGCCAAGTGCCCTAACCTCGCACCAATACACGTCATCTAAATCAGATGACTCACGGAACCAACCAACGACAAGCCTAAACCGGTCCAGTAAAGTACGCATAGTCTGTGTACGCACTAGCTAGAAGTTGCTATCTCCCTCTTCAGTCTACCCATTTTTGAAGAGATCAACACATTGATCTTGCCGGACATGTCGTCGATGTCGCGACGACGCGAGACAACGCCACCCTCCTGCGTGCGGCCATCAACACGAGTTTGCCATCGAGAACCCGCTTCACTACGCCGTCGAGACTCGCTGTTATGGACGTGCGTCTCAATGCATTTCTCTCTCCTGGCGCCGCATACCACCATTGTCCGATATGGGAGACCTGGATCTAGAGTTCTCCCTGGAGCAGCATGGGCGAGAAGATGAGCGTTGCAGCAACGATGTCTTCTACAAGTTTTTTTGCTAATTCTCGATCTATTGTGATTTTTCTAAAGAACTTTCTCAAAGAAATACCATGTAATTTCTCTGTTTTGTTTCACAGCATAGCAGTGGTAAATCAAGACAATTGTATCTATGGTCTGACGGTATTTCTTCTAACTTTTGGGAATGACTTAGAATTTCAAATAGTAATTGTTGTTTTTCTGAATCTTTTTGATACAAAAACGGTTCCCTAAATAGTATTAAGCAACATTTTCAGTTATAAGATAGCTAAATGTGTCTGCATGCGCAAGTATTATTTAATACCTTTAATTTTTGTTATTTCAAAACCTACCAAGACATATTTGTATCTTCTATTTTTTTTACCTATTTTGTGTGAATTGAATTTGGTTTGTGACAGCAAAAAAACCCATTACTAGACAATTAAGATGATAAAATAGAAACACATCAGTTTATAGATAGTACACTTATTTATTGTACGTAGTATTAAATACATGTTATACTCTAATATACATTGGGCGCGGCATCGCGCGCCTTACCCTTCTAGTAGAATAACTAAAGGAGATAGAGATAGAAGAATACTATGATTAACTAAAAGAAAAGGTTAGCTCAAATAGCGACGGAAAATACATTATGCATGGGTCCTAAGTCCTAACCACCAAAATCTGATCTAGGATGGTCTCCTCACGAGAATCTGACTAACTTATCTGGCTCAGAGTTTGATCTCTCACAAAATGATAACATGTATTCGATCAATAAAGAAAACAATCTCAGCCTCCAGTTCCATGACAGATGAACCAACACAAGCAGAAACTGGTAAATGGACGCACTAGACATGATAAATCCGAGACAACAATGTGTACACTACAGAACGTGACTAAATTGCAGTATCTGTTTCAGAGATTGATCCCTTGGAAACCAACTGGCAGGCTTCGATCATTCAGGCAATAATCTCAGCGTTCATGCACGTTCCACCTCCACGACAGAGTAACAATCCAAACAACTACAGTACATCAAACCCAGCTCATTCTAGATTCTAGACACGGCGAACCTGAAAGAACAACCATTCTACTACTATACAGAAATTCGACCCTGCGCGCTTCAGAAGCCTACGGTGCCACTGCCACTAGACCATCTGCTATTGGCCGCCGACGACGCCGGGATCGTCTGGTACCCCTCAAGCCCCACAGGCGGCCGCTGGTTAGCGTTGGTCAGGTACTGGCGCACCGGGTCGATGTTAGCGGCAGGTCCGGGGGCGGCGCCGGCCATGGGCGCCGCCCCGTCGGCCACCACGTACTGCTGCACCACCAGCACCGACACCGTCATGGAGAAGTCCGACGACACGAGCATGTCTCCGATGGGCCCCAGCTCTGGGGACTCCATCCAGTCCTCCAGCGCCGACGTCATCGGCGATCCGGCCTCGCCGGGGCGCCGGCCCACGATGTACAGCTCGTGCATGCTGCTGTCCAGGCTCCGGATGGCCGCCACCGTCTCCTCGCTGTTGGTCACCGTCCTCTCGGCGTACGTGATTGCGGCGTTTCCGCTGTTGCGCGCGCGGAACTCGTCAAGGTACTCCTCGTCCATCTCCAGCTCGGTCTTGCCCTCGCCCCGATGTTGATCGCTCGCGAGTCCGTGTCGGAGGACACCGCCGACTGGTACGAGGTCGCCCGGTAGTCCGGCGGGAGGAACCGTAGGATGGCGAGAGAAACGCCGGGGTTTTCGACCATCCTCCACGCGTAGGCGAGCGCCTCGCGGTCGTCGGGCCCGCCGAAGAAAAAGAGCACCAGGCTGTGCTCGTCGGCCATGCGCGCCGCGGCGGCGCTGAGGCCGCGGTCCACGAGGATGGCGACTGAGCACGGGGAGGTGGAGAGGAGGCTCTCGTTGAAGCCGCGGATGTACGGATTGATCGGCTCCATGCCGCCGTCCACAGTCTGCTGCCTGTGGAAAGGGATCACGATGAGCGTCACGTGCTTGTCCTCGGCGAGCACGGACACGTCGTCGTGCATGCTCTGGTACGGCGACACCGCCGTGAGCGTCTGGATGGAGACGCCTCCAGTATGCATCTCGTAGTTCTCAAAAGCGTTGAAGATATGCTCCGTCATAGGAGGCAAGGTGGAGGAGCCCGACCGGCTGTCCGAGGAGGCGGAGGCGGCGGCAGCGGCAGCGGCAAGCATATTGGAGGCTCGGCCGGTGAGCTCGACGAGGTGGAGAGCGTAGGTGAAGATCGGGGAGCGCTTGCTCGGGTTGGAGAGATCCAGCAGCGACAGCACGGACGGCACGTTGCGTGTGGTGTGCACGCAGGTCAGCATGCGGAGCTCGCTGTCGTGCCTGATGCGCTGCAGGTTCCTCCGCTTGTACCCGACGAGTCGCCGCGCCGGCTTTTGCAGGCCCGTCACCACCGGCGTGACCAGCGCCGTCATCGCCACCGACACCAGCACCATCACCGCGAACGACTCGTCGCCCAACACCTGTAATACATTGCTTAATTAATCAACTGGTGGCTGACACCCTTAATTAGAAGCAAGAAGATTAAGGGTGAAATTGAGTACCTGCTTGTCTCTCCCAATGTTGAGCACGATCATTTCGACGAGTCCCCTGGTGTTCATGAGGAATCCGAGGGAAACACCCTCGCGGAACGGCATGGTGTAGAGCGCTGCGAGGATGATGGTGCCCATGATCTTTGCAAAGCTGGCCATGAGGAACACGAGCACGAGCAGGCCGACGGTCACAGGGTCGCGCATCTTGGTGACGTTGGTGCGCAGGCCGCTGATGGCAAAGAAGAGCGGGAGGAGGAGCCCGGTCACAAAATCCTCGAGCTTCTCAATGAGCGTCACGCCAAGCGGCCCGCTCGGGATGACCAGACCGTAGACGAACGCACCGAAGACCGAGTGGATGCCCATGGCGTCGGTGCAGACGCCGGCGGCCAGGACGCCGGTGAGGATGAGTGAGACCTCCATGTCGCTGACGCTCTCGCCCTCAGGGATGCGGCCGATGAGCCACCACATCCCGGGTCTGACGACATAGAAGCAGAAGAGCACGAAGACAACTCCGGAGAGGAGCACCCACAGGGACGACAGCGGCGTGCTGTTGACCTCCGTGATGGAGATAGCGAGCGCGAGCAGGATCCAGGCGCACATGTCGTTGACGATGGCGGCGGACATGGCGATGCGTCCCAGCTCCGTGTTGAGCAGCTTGGTCTCGGCGAGGATGCGCGCGAGCACCGGGAACGCCGTGACGGAGAGTGCGACGCCGAGGAAGAGCAGGAAGGAGGTCTGGTGCACGTTCCGGGACACCTGGTGCCGGAATATGAAGGAGGTGGCGGTGCCGATGCAGAAGGGCAGCGCCATCCCGGCCAGCGCGATGAACAGAGCCTTCCTGACCGAGCGCTGATGACGTCGAGGTCCATCTCGAGGCCGACGAGGAAGAGGAAGTAGAGGAGGCCGAGGTGCGCGACGGTCTCGAGCGTGAGCAGGCTGCGCTGCGGGAACACCATGCTGGCCCAGACCTCCATCTGCCCCATCAGCGAGGGCCCCAGCACGATGCCGGCGAGGATCTCAGCGATGACGCGGGGCTGGCGGAAGGGGCGGAGGAGGAGGACGAGGAAGCGGGTGGTGATGACGATGACGGCGACCTGGAGGATGAAGAGCGGGAGGGAGAACTCGAGCGGGTTGACGCCCTGCCAGATGCCGTTGGTGGCGATCATCATGGGCGAGTAGCACACCACCAGGTTGGTCACCTTGCTGGGCCCCGTAATGGCGTCGTGGAGCTGCGCCGTGACGTTCGTCTGCAGGGCCTCGGCGTTCAGGGGCGCTACGGTGGACGCCATCTCGGCGCATGGCACTGATCGATCACCGGCCGGCTTGACCGATCAGTCTGCCTCCCGTTGTGCGGCAGCTCGGAGAGAAACGGAGGGAGGAAAAGGTCAAACGAGAGTGCGAGGGGTCATTTTTCAGGGGGCAACGTCAACGTGGTACTGGCTTTCCACCGGTTGCCCGGGGACTTTGGAGTTTGCGCGAGGTCTCCGGCTTTGACGTACACTGGTCTCTTCGTTTCCAATTCTACCACGAATCGCGTGGTTTTCATTAATGGTCGGGCCGTCTTGTGAGAAACATGCAGCTGTGACTTGCTGGTCGCTGTTAGTCCATCGCAAACACTAGTGGAAACATCATCAACAATCCCGGGTCCAGAGGGCCTTTGGTCCCGGTTTTACAACCGGGATTAAATGGTCGGGACTAGAGGGGGTGGCTTTTATCCCGGGTGTCCACGACCCGGGATAGATGGGCCTCCACGTGGGCGCGGCTGGGCGCGCAGGGGGGGGAGCTTTGGTCCCGGTTCGTGACACGAACCGGGACCAAAGGGTTTGCATCTTTTGTATTTTATTTGCTTATTTTTTAGGGTTTTCGATTTTTTGTTTTCCATTTAATTATTTCCTATTAATTAAGATCACGTTGCGCATACAAAGTCACACACATATATAAAGTTGACACATCGATCGATGTCACGCGTGATGCATACATATAAGTCACACACATACGTTTTGATACATATATAATTAAGTCACACACCGACATCACGTTTCTCACGTCGAGATCACGTCAATTACATTGGAGGCAGAAAATAATTTCTAGGGTGAAAAAATTCTCCGGATTTCTTCAGGACCTCCTTGTTCAAAAATCCTGCCAATTCCTCTTGAATTGCTATAAGGCGCTTCGTTGGTATGAGCTTGTCCTTCTCTCGTTCCATCTAGATCAATAAGAAAATGTGAAATCATCAGAAAATGTGAAAATGGAAATGAACACAAATATGGTAATGAAGTAATTGCCGAGAGTGTATACAGACCTCTGTTGTTCTGAGCTTTCTATCCCGCTGATGAACAAAAGATCGTATGTACTCGCAAACATAATATCCACATAAATTATTCCCTTGTGCCTGCCTCAGACACCACTTTACAAAAATAGAATTTAATCAAAATAACAATCAAGCATGATAATGGTGCTGAAACTAGAATTTAAAAGTTGCGCGGACATATATATATAGTACTACTACTTACCTTGGTTTCATACCAAAACAGGTGCGGTTTCCAAGTCCCACGAACCTCGGTAATGAACTTTTCCCAAACCCTGGCCGGCAAAAGAAAAAATCAAAGGACTTGAACGAACGAAAGAGATCGATATATAGAGCGATAATGACTGAAGTTACCTCTGAAACATTGCTTGCAAGTTGATATAATCGTCCATATCTTTCCTTAACGAGTCCAGGACTTGAACGCATGCTTGTTCAGGTCTAATGTCTACCAGAATCCAATGGTTGCTTCACACATTTATATGTCCATGAGTTACACTAAACATCGAGTAAGCAAAGTAGAATGTGTAGAAGGTACGGTAACACTCACCTGAAGTTGTAAGGAAGAAGTATATCTTCACATGTATGGTGTTTCACTAGATATTGGAGCATGTAATGCTCGGTGTCCTCGGGATGGTTCCTTACGGTTACTTCATGAATCCAATATGGGTCCATGAACCCTAAACTATAGATTCCGTTGTCTCTGCATTCGACGATCTTCATTCTGCATATATAATAGCGTACAAAAGAATAAAGTTAGATAATTGGCAACGAACGAGCTGAGATAGAGACTTAATTAAATTGCATAAAATAAATCACTTACAAACAATAGCAGCTGATGATGGCTTTGTCGAGGGAGTCTTGATTGAAATATTTCGTCAAACGGCACATACATCGCGTTATCCTCTAAATAATGGTCTTTCTTATATGAAACGTGGAAATACTCATGGTGCCCCTTTACGGCTCCCTCGTACCACTCATGCAAACGTCGCAATTGTGTCGGCAGAGATTTGACCATCTCAGGTCTGACCAAGGGCTTCCCGTAGGCATATGTCCATGCATACATATACTCTTTGGGGTTTTCTATGCGAATTGTGTCTTGCTGTATTTCCTTATCGGACACCACTTTGAACGCGGGGACCGACTGGTTTGCCTGTTCTCCGAGCTGGGCCACTTGTTTCCCGGATTTCTTATTAGCTTCCCTCTTTTGGCGAAATGCAGCCTCCTTCTCCTGCTGGGCCTTTTTAGCTGCCATCTGCTGCTGCTCCCTCTTTTGGCGACATGCCTCATTCTCCTGCAAATTCCGTTCTCTAATTAACTTTTCAATGGTACGATCATAGTCGTCTCGCAGAATAGGCGGCCGTGCCGGCCCAGTCGATAGATTTTTCAGAAATTGTGCCACTTTTCCCGGTGCTATTACCTCCTTTCGCATGTGCCGTTTCGGTGCCAATTGTTTTTTCACATCAGCTCGCACCGACTCCTCGAGTTCCTCTGGAGTCAAGTCGTAGGATCTCTTTGGAAGAGGCTTTCGCAACTCACGTTCCTCTCGAGTTTCTGGCGGGAAGTTTAAAGCGCACCTCTCTGTATATTTCGACGGGATCTTTAGTTTCCGCGAAACAGAGCGCACTCTCTCTTGAGGTGGTGGGGATGGACTCGGGCTGGGCTCCCGACAGTCGTCACGAGGTGGCGAGGATGCATCTTGAGGTGGGGGGATGGATCTTGAGGTGGTGGTGCAGGGGATGGATCATGACGTGGGGAGGGAGGATCTTGAGGTGGGGGGGATGGATCATGACGTGGGGAGGGTGGATCTTGAGGTGGGGGGTTGCTACTTGGAGGAGTCGGTGGCCTTGGCGGCGGCAAGTTTGGAAACAAGATGTATTTCTTTGGCCACAGAATGATGGACTTCTTGGCATCTCCTAGTGTCCTCTCGCCGTCACCTCCAGGAATGTCAAGATTTAGATTAGCATATAACGGCACAATGTCATCCACCCCGACAATAGCATAGCCAGCTGGAATCCCGCCGAGATGGTACCTTGGTCCAGGTTCATTCAGTAAAGCATAGCCGACCGCCACCTTGAAGGACAAGTTGCCCATTGCCATATGTAGCTCGCATTCTGTCTTCTCCGTGATATCATCCACGGGGTATCGAGTCGGCGGCGCTTCAAGTTCAGAATGTTCCATCTGCGTGGAACCCACGCTGCTTTTTTGCTGATTAGATGGGGCGGCTTCGACTTCTGGACTTTCTAGCTGCACACGAGATTCCCTTTGCTGACTTTGCTCCAGCTGATGCACCTTGCGTTCCAATGCCGATAACCGGTCGCTCTCCTCCTTTTTCTTTCTCTGACGGCTTCTATAAGTGTGAGCGTCTGCCGGAAAACCTTGTGCCCAAGTAACTCCGTATCCATAACCTCGTACTCGTCCAACTTTTTCAGGATTCCCGAGTGCGAGTGACAGCTCGTCTTTCTCTCTGTCGACCTTGTAGGTTCCATTTCGAACTTGCTCTATTGCTTTCTCAAGTTCTGTGGTTATAAACCTAATCTTTGCCTCCCATTTTCCCTGAGCAACAATCTTCCCTGTGTCAGGGTCCAACCCAGCGCCATGCGCGAACAACCAAAATTTGGACCTATCGGGCCAGCCCGCTGTCTGTGGAATCTTCCCCTCATCAAGCAGTTTTGCTTCAAATGCTTCCCACTTAGGCACGGCAGCCTTGTAGCCACCTGCCCCCAAAGTGTGGTGATATTCCTTCTTCGCAGCATTTAACTTGTTTCTTTCCGATCGGGCCACAGCGGCCTCCGATTCTCTTTGCTCTTTAAATAAGGGCCACTGGTCGTTTAGCTTCACTTGTGCTCCGGTGAATACTGGAGTGTATTCAGGATCTTTTTCCTTCTCTTCACAATAATCTTTCCATATAGTTTTCTTGTGGGTTCGGAACTGTTCGGCAGCCTTGCCAAGAGTCCACTCCTTGACTTTCTCCATCCACTTCTCGTTTTCTGTCACTTCTGGAGGCAGGGTGACCTTTGTCAAGAGCTTCTCCCAAAACAAATCTTTTGTTTGGTCGTCGACATAAGTCCAAGTCTTGCTCCCGTCCTTCCGCGGATGCCATTCTTGACATGTGATCGGTACCATGTCCCTAACTAAAACTCCGCATTGGTTTATAAATTTGCGGCGGCACTCTAAGGGTTGCATTGGTTGGCCAGTAGCATCAACTATGTCGATCACTACCCTTTGACCCTCCTTCATCGGCTTCGACGGGCCTCGAGGCTTCATGGCTTTCGACCCTTTCGACCCTTTCGACACTCTAGATGCAGATGATTTGCTTGTTCCAGAGGGCTAAAAAAAAAAAAGATTCGTTAATAACCGCAGGATCAAATAATTAAGCTATGTCATCGATCAACAGAGGCTTAATTAATATATACCTCGCCTGAGTTTGTTACTACCACTTCCTTCTCTACACAAATTTCTGCTCCCTCACCGGAGTCATTGAGAAATTGGGAGCTGAATTCCTCTAAATTTGCCACATCGTCTTCTTCACCGACAGGCGCGGCTGCACGTCCTGCTATAATCATACACATTCGCTCTTCACGATCCTCGTCTCTAACGCCGAGGCCCGGAAAAAGTGGATCCAATGGCTCTCCACGCTCCTCGTCTATGCCGAAGTCGTCCGGACAATTTGGATCCATGGCTCAATTAATGTGCCTGCAATCAATTTTGTAACAAGAATATGAATATCCATATGTAAAATTAAATGACACTCAAATCCATGGCTCAATTACATCTAAAATTTGCAAAAGAAGAAAGCCTACAATTGATTTACAAGATGAACAAGATGGCAATTTTAACTATATAATTCATTTTGGTTATAGTTACAAAATGAACTTAATTCATAGCAAAATTCATATCAATTTTAATCAATTTTACAAGATGGCAAATTTACAAGATGGCAAATTGATTTACAAGATGAACAAGATGGCAAATTTTACTATAACTTAGATCAATGATTTGGATCCAAAATTCATAGCAAAATTCATATCAATTTTAATCTCCACATGAACTTAATTAGAACAAAATGGCATAAAATTTTAATCTAAACATCACTAAAATTTTAACTTAATCTAAACATCACTTAATTAGAACAAAATGGAATTCAAATTCATAGCAAAAAATTCATAAACATGAACAGAATTCAAATTCTGCCTCTGCCTCTGCCTCATCACTAAAAAATCATCAAATTCAAATTTAGATTTAATTATTTTTGACATGAACAAAAAAAAAGGCCTCTGCCTCCTCTGCCTAGCTACCACCACGACGTCGACGGCGTCACGGCGGGCGCCGTGCCCCTCCAGCAGCAGCGCGCGGCACGGCGACCTGCGCGGCATGGCGACCTACGGCGGCGCCCCAGCCCATCCCGCCTCCACCCGCCCCGTGGCCGCCCCTCCAGCAGCAGCGCGCGGCGCGGTAGGGTTTCGGCCGGCGGCGGGGAAGAGAAACAACGGGGAGGGGAGAGGATCGAACTGACCTCGGCGTGGTGCGGGTCGAGACGGCGGTGTCGGGGGCGGGGAGCAGCACGCCGGCGTGGGTGTCGGGCGCACGGCGTCGCGGCGCCGGAATTGGGGAAGACACCCGCGCGCGGCGACGTCGGGCGCACGGCGTCGGCGCCGGAATCGGAGAGGCCGGGGCGCGGATGCGGCAGCCGTGCGGCGTACGGGGAGGGGCGGCGCGGCGTCGGAGAGGCCGGCCGGGGCGCGGAGCGGCAGCCTTGCGGCGTCGAGGAGGGGCGGCGGCGTCGGGGAGGAAGAGGCGTCGATTTGGACACTTGGTGAAAAAACGGGGTGGAAACCACCCAAATCCCGCGGAAATCGACCTTTCATCCCGGTTCGTGGCTGGAACCGGGATGGATGACCCTTTCATCCCGGTTGGTAACACCAACCGGGACCAAAGGTCTGTCTGGGCCGCGGAAAAATTGCGCGCGAAGCCCAGCAGGCCTTTGGTCCCGGTTGGTGTTACCAACCGGGATGAATGGTGTTTTTCTTTTTTTTCTTGTTTCCTTTTCTTATTTCTATTTCTGTTTTCTTTTTCTTTTACATCTATTAATTTAATTGCTTTTGTAGTTTTGTTTTTCTTTTACATGTTTTTGAATTGTTATTTTAGTTTCTTTTTAAAATTTAACTTAAATGGTCCAATATATATGAAAGGCCTTTTTTTTCTTGTTTCTATTTGTGTTTTCTTTTTCTTTTATATCTATTGATTTAATTGCTTTCGTGATAAATTTGATTTTTGACAAAAGTTTCAGAAACGCTGGTTAGTTGCTATATTTAGTTGCTATATTTATGTGTACTTATTAGTTGCTATATTTAGTTGCTATAAAGCGACGGTTACCGCTGGCGGACACGTGTGACTGACACGAGTCGTGACCGCGAAGCCCGCTTTTAGTCCCGGTTGGTGTTACCAGCCGGGACTAAAGAAGCACACGGATCGTGTGTTTCTTTCAAGCGCTTGTAAGCCGTTGGATCAGGGGTGTGTTTCTTTTGAGGGCTTGTGAGCTGTTGGATCAGCACTCCCCACCACCACCACCACCACTCCCACCTCATCCACAGGTACACTTTCTAATCGCCTATAAATAGCGGCGTCCCTGCAGCGAACGGCACACAACGAGCATCTACCTTCGCCACCGAATCCAATGGCTGGATTTAGCCTACCTGCTGGCATGTTCCTTGGCATTATTGTGTTCGTCCTTGTTCACCGGCCAGCCATTGGAGCCACCTCCTGTAGGTCGGTGAACAATGACAACACAACGACGCTGTTGGAAACACAAGCCCTCAGGTAGGTTGAATCCAGCCACTGGATTAGGGTGACGCAATGATGAATTGCCGAGGAGGTGGGAGTGGTGGTGGTGGTGGAAGTGGTAGCCATGCCCCTTGGTCCGATCCAAGCAGCGGCAAGGCGCTCTGATGATCTGCGACATTCCCAACACTTTTTGGGACGGTCGTAGATCATCAGAGACGTCTTGCCGCTGTGGATCGAAGGTCGATTTGCTGCTCACGACGACTTTAATGCTTTAATACATTACTACACGACTTTAATGCTTTAATACATTACTACACATCACTTTTTGAGGACTTCTATGCTTATCTTTTCTTTTTTTCGGTCTGGAAGACATGTCCTTGACATAGAAAACCTGAGCCACATCTTTGGCTAGGACAAATGGTTCTTCAACAGTGTTGTCATTAAAGGCCTTTTTTTCTTGTTTCTATTTGTGTTTTCTTTTTCTTTTATATCTATTGATTTAATTGCTTTCGTAGTTTTGTTTATCTTTCGGGGACGTCGCTTAAACGAAACACACGATCTCAAAGAGTAGGAACCATCACAGGGGTGTGTTACCAACCGGGACTGAAGAAGCATACGGATCGTTTCACTCACACAGTTACATTATTACACATCACTCACACTTTTCATAAAACGGACTGTAAGGAGGCTTCAATGGCCTCCTGCATCTGTGGCCCGCCGACCTCTTCTCCATGGTCGCTCCAGTTGAAGTCATCGTCGTCGTCATCCTCCTCATTACACAATCTTCTTCTACTTTCTACCCGTCACTTTCTTCTGATTGCGCCGTAGCCATGGACAAGCTTCTCCATTTAACGCGAGACTTGGGTCAATTTTCACTGCGAAGGGCCGGATTTCTTCAAAATTGTTGTAATCTTCTGACATGTCTGTCTTGTCCTCCACTCCCACGATAGTTCTTTTCCCTGAAAGAACTATGTGACGCTTTGGCTCATCATATGATGTCTTCGCTTGCTTATCTTTTCTTTTTTTTGGTCTGGAAGACATGTCCTTCACATAGAAAATCTGAGCCACGTCTTTGGCTAGTACGAATGGTTCGTTGTCATACCCAAAATTCTTGAGATCCACTGTAGTCATTCCGTACTGCGGGTCTACGTTTACCCCACCATCCAGGTTGTACCATTTGCACCGGAACAAAGGTACCTTGAAAGAAGGTCCGTAGTCAAGTTCCCATATCTGCTCTATGTACCCATAATATGTGTCCTTTGTCCCATTGTTGTTTGATGCATCAAAGCGGACACCACTGTTTTGGTTGGTGCTCTTTTTATCTTGGTCGGCCGTGTAAAATGTATTCCCATTTATCTCGTACCCTTGAAAAGCCAATATAGTCGAAGATGGTCCTCTGGCCAACAAGTTTAGCTGTTCTTCGACAGTGTTGTCATTAATGAGACGTGTGTGCAACCACCCGCAGAAAGTCTTCAAGTGTTCTTTTTCAATGCATTCTTCAGCCATTAATGAGCGTAAAGTATTCTTGTGTTCCTCGATATACGGAGCCACCAAGCTCGAATTATGTAGAACTGTGTAGTGTGCTCGATTGAAAGAATCCCAGTCAGAAAATATTTGTTTCTTTCCTAGTGTTCCTTTTCCACGCAATCTCCCCTCATGGCGCGATTGAGGAACACCGACCGGGTTAACGTCAGGAATAAAGTCAACACAAAACTCAATGACCTCCTCTGTTCCATAACCCTTGGAGATGCTTCCTTCAGGCCTAGCACGGTTATGAACGTATTTCTTTAAGACTCCCATGAACCTCTCGAAGGGGAACATGTTGTGTAGAAATACAGGACCGAGAACTTGAATCTCTTCGACTAGGTGAACTATGAGGTGCGTCATAATATTGAAGAAGGATGGTGGGAACACCAACTCGAAGCTGACAAGACACTGAACAACATCCTTCTGTAAAGTTCCTAGAGTCAATGGATTGATCACCTTCTGAGAAATTGCATTGAGGAATGAACATAGCTTCACAATGGGTAGTCGAACATTTTCCGGTAGAAGCCCCCTCAATGCAACCGGTAGTAATTGTGTCATAATCACATGGCAGTCATGAGACTTCAGGTTTTGGAACTTTTTCTCTGCCATGTTAATTATTCCCTTCACATTCGACGAGAAGCCAGACGGGACCTTGATACTGTTCAGGACTTCAAAAAAGATCTCCTTCTCTTCTCTGGTAAGAGCGTAGCTGGCAGGACCTTGATATTTCGTCTTCGTCTTCTCGTGCATATGTTGATGGTTCAGTCGTGCATCCGGTGTATCTTTCGTCTTCCCATACACACCCAAGAAGCTTAGCAGGTTCACGCAAAGATTTTTCGTCACGTGCATCACGTCGATTGCAGAGCGAACCTCTAGGATTTTCCAATAGGGTAACTCCCAAAATATGGATTTCTTTTTCCACAAGGGTACGCGCTTGTTGGCGTCTTTCGGAACAGATAGACTGCCAGGACCCTTTCCAAAGATTACTTCTAAATCCTTGACCATCTCATATATAGCATCACCATCAGGGCAGGTAGGCTTCGTCCGGTCATCAACCTCACATTTGAAATGCTTGCCTTTCTTTCTTACGGGATGCTCAGGTGGAAGAAATCGACGATGACCTGGGTACACATTCTTGTTGCCTACATATATACTTTCAGTCTTATCTAGACAGTGCGTGCAAGCATTGTATCCCTTGTTTGACTGTCCTGAAATGTTACTAAGAGCAGGCCAATCATTGATGGTTACAAACAACAACGCTCGTAGGTCAAATGCCTCTTGTTTGTGCTCATCCCACACACGTACCCCTTCGTCACTCCACAACTCTAAAAGTTCTTCAATCAATGGCCTCAGGTACACATCAATGTCGTTGCCGGGTTGCTTCGGACCTTGGATGAGCACCGGCATCATAATAAACTTCCGCTTCATGCACAACCAAGGAGGAAGGTTATACATACATAGAGTCACAGGCCAGGTGCTATGACTGGAGCTTTGTTCCCCGAAAGGATTAAAGCCATCTGTACTTAGACCAAATCTTATGTTCCTAGCGTCATCTGCAAACGTCTTGAAGGTCCTGTCGATTTTTCGCCACTGCGACCCATCAGCGGGGTGTCTCAGCATCATGTCTTTCTTACGGTCTTCTTTGTGCCATCGTAACAACTTTGCATGCTCTTTGTTTTGGAACAAACGTTTCAACCGTGGTATTATAGGAGCATACCACATCACCTTGGCAGGAACCCTCTTCCTGGGGCACGGATCGCCGTCAACATCACCAGGGTCATCTCGCCTTATCTTGTACCGCAACGCACCGCATATCGGGCACGCATTCAAATGCTCGTACTTCTCACCGCGATAGAGGATGCAATCATTGATGCATGCATGTATCTTCTGCACCTCTAATCCTAGAGGGCACACAATCTTCTTTGCTTCGTACGTACTGGGGGGCAGTACGTTATCCCTTGGAAGCATCTTCTTTATTATTTTCAGCAAATTCTCAAATCCTCTGTCAGTTGTACCATTCTCTGCCTTCCATTGCAGCAATTCCAGCGTGGTACCAAGCTTCTTCTGGCCATCTTCGCAATTTTGGTACAACAATTTTTTGTGATCCTCTAACATGCTATCCAACTTCGACCTCTCGTTTTCACTTCCGCTGTTTATCCGTGCATCAAGAATGGCCCGGCCAAAATCATCATTGGGCTCATCATCATTGGGCTCTTCTTCAGCTTCGTCTTCCCCCATTGGAGTATCACCGTCTGCAGTGAACGTAGGATAGGTGTCATTATCCTCTTCTTCTTCATTTTCTTCCATCATAACCCCTCTTTCTCCGTGCTTGGTCCAACAATAATAACCATCCATGAAACCCTCCTCCAACAGGTGGACGTGAATGGTTCTTGACGTAGAGTAATCCCGCTTATTCTTGCAGACTCTACATGGACAAAGAATATAACCACTCGACGGCTTGTTATCATTAGCCACACGGAGAAAACTATGCATGCCATTGATAAAGTCGAGACCGCGTCGGTCACTGTACATCCATTGCCGGCTCATCTGCATTATATAAATATATCAAAAACCATTACACTACATCATAAATATATAGTACTGACCAAATTAATTAATACAAGTTCATCACATTAAAACCAAAGTAGAGTAGTGCCCAAATGTAATACATTGTTCTAATGAAACATACATTAATTGAACCTAACATACAACTATCTAAAGAATTTAAATCCAACAACAAATGCGATCAAAATCGCAACTAAGGTAACTATTGAACCAACAGCATAATGATACCAAGCCTCTCGACTAATGGCATATTTTCTAATCTTTTTAAGCTTCAAGCGCATTGCCTCCATCTTCATCTCGTGAGCAGCGACGACGACCCCGTAAGCATCATCGATGTCGGCAATCTTCAAGTCCAATACACTCTTCTCTTCTAGGTATTGGAGACAAAGATCTTCGCTTATCTTCAATTTTGCTTTCAAATCGTCGTTTTCCTTTTTAAAATACTCGACAATAGGGTCGACTGGAATTTCCGGTTCAACTACCTCCTAAATAAAAATATCTCTACGTCAAGTTGGTCGGGCATGAGTGTGATAAACACGAAACGAAACAAATAGTTATGAAAATATACCACATCCGAATCATAGATCGGACGAGGGCCGACGGGGACGGATATCAAAACCATGACACTATACATATAAAAAACATAAGAAATTAATTATACAAGAAATAAATATGCATTTAAATCATACAAGTATATATATAGGTTTTAAAAATAAAAGATAAAAAAGAGGCTCACCAAAGTGGTGCCGGTGACGGGACGACGCGGGCTATCGACGGCGGTGAGGACGGGGACAACACTAAAATCCACAAATAATAAATTAATTTGAGCTCGCAAATACACTTTCTAGCTTGGGCATTTCATCAAACACCTTGCTAGCATTACAAAATTGAAATGAGCTAAACTAGCAACGAAATGAGCTAAAGTTGCAACGCCGGAGGAAAGAACGATGTTGCTAACCTTTGAATAGATGGGGTGCCTTCAATCCTCTCAAATGGTGCAAAAAAATGGGGATTAATTTGAGTGGGAGAGAGGAAAATGGAGGAGAAATGGTGATGAACTCGAGCTAGCTCGGGGTGGAAGAAGATGATATAGCAGGGAGACCCTTTGATCCCGGTTTGTAACACGAACCGGGACCAAAGGTCCCCTGCCAAAGGGGCCCAGCGCTGAAAAGCATGTGCGCGCATGTGAGGACCCTTTGATCCCGGTTCGTGTCACGAACCGGGACCAAAGGTCCCCCCCAACCCGGGAGCAATGCCCACGTGCGCCCCGCCCTCCCGACCCGGGATCAATGGTGCATTGATCCCGGGTTGTAATTTGGCCGGGATCAAAGGTGAAAACGGAAGCCCTGTTTTCTACTAGTGAAAGTCTGCTGTACAGGTTGCGTGACCCATAAACCATGACTAGGCAAGATGGCGCGTCGACACACCGCGCCCGTGCGTTAAAATTCATATTTGAAAATGTCCGCATTTTTTTCAGATTTTAAAACTGTTGGAATTCAAAAAAAAAATACATTTATTAATTGTTTAGATTTCAAAAATTGGTATAATTTAGAAGTTGTTTATATTTGAATTCTTTTCACGTTTGCAAAATGCTTAGATTTGAAAGGCATTTGTAATTTTGTAATATGTATCATTTAGTAGTTTTTGAAAATTTGTTTAAATACCCTAAAACAATATCTCACCGAATTCTTCGCGAAAACTTATCTGATAAAGATCAATTTTTGTGTACAGTTGGTAAATATGGAAAACAAATTCCATTTTAAATTTTATCTTAGAGGAATAAGTATCGTTGAACAATTGTTATCAGGAAATCTCATATTTCGAAAATTGTTAAAGTCGGAAAGTTATTAGGATTTTAATTATTTCAATGTTTATAAGATGATCACATTTGAAAGACTTTTAAAATCTTTAAGTGCTCAAATTTGAAATATGAATTAAAATGTTCAAGTATGGTTGCTATTTAAGTTTGAAAATGTCCACATTCTAAAATTGGTTAAATTTGAAAATTATTGTAATTCAAATAAAGTTTATATGTTTTTAAAATGTTAAGGTTCAAAAATTTGGTCAAGTTGGAAAGTTATTAAGATTTCAATTGCAAAATTCAATCCATAATTAGAGGGAATGAATTTGCATTTATTCCAAACATTTATCTAATCAAGTATTTTTAAAATTTTAAATACATAATTAGAGAGAGTTAAGTTATGTTACATCCAAATGTATTAACTAAATTGAAATGATCAAATGTGGTTTTTTTTAACATCATAATTGGAGGATATATTTTGTGGTTATCTCCAAATATTAGTCAGTTTAAGTATTTATTAAAATTATCTGCATAATTGGAGAGGTTTCAATTATATTACCTAAAATTATTAATCAATTCGAAATGATATAAAAATTTATTTTAACTCGATAGTCAGAGAAAGTACATTATATGACCATTTATTTAATTCAATTTATAATTGAAGGAAATGAATTTGGATTTTTTCTAAACATTTACTGATTTGAAATATTCAAATATGTTTGCAATATGCTATAAACAGTTAGCATTTTTTTTTGTGATTATTTTGAAAATTTTCCCATATTTTTTTGATGGGTAGATTTTAAACTACGGATTTTATAATTTTTTTTCATGGGAATTGTCTAAGTAAACTGGGCCCACCTGTCAGGTTTTTTGCAATTTCTAAAATATTTTGCGGAAAAGAATAAATCGCTGACACGTTGGGCCCACTGCGACGTCAGAATGACGTCAGCAATGGTAGCCGACACTGCCGGCGGCGCATCCGCGCGATTTGGAGCGCGCGGCTCGGCGTGTGGGACGCGCGCGTAGGCGGGTGGACGGGAGCGGCGGCGCCGCTACGTTATGGTCGCCGGAGCGCGGCCGACGGAGTCCGAATAATCAAAGTCATGTCCTTTGATGCATCAGGACTGTTCTCTTAGGTAAAAAGGATTCAGCTAAAGAAATCAATTTGGACATGCTCTGCTGATATACAACAACTAAGAATATTCTTTGGAAGCATGTATGTTGAAACAAAATAACCGAAGAATCGAATTACATTGGACGAAATAGAACAGAACAACAACATCAAGGCAATAGACATAAAGCAAATGAATGTGTTTCACTTTCTTACCCTGAGTAGTCCTGGGAGGCGAAGCAGAGATAAGAAGCATGGATAGAAAAAACAACATCCAACTCCAAGCTCTGAGCCTACTATGACAAGGCCAACAGGAGGAGGGAGCAGACGGAACCGCCACTTCGCCCTGCCTTCGCTGACCCCTGATCATGTCGAGGGGAGAGGCGGCACTACCAGCTGAGTACATTGCTACCTTCAAACACCATATAAGCAGAAACTATCAGGTACGCGAGGGTAAAACTGACTGGAGTATATCCTGGAAATACTCATAAATAAAAATATTATATTAGATAAATATCGTAGAAGTGTAAAGCGCAAGTAAGTATTTTGAAACCATATAACTAATGACAAACAATCTATAAAATGATTTTTTTATCTTTTTTGCAAATATTATTGAGTGGGTTGGATTGACCCAACCAACCGAAGTCAGGAAATGCTTAAGGTAGCAACACCATCCATTGCTTAAAATAGCCACAACTGAAACTTAATGCACGACTAACTGTCTAACTAAGCAAATTTGCGTGGAATCAACTTCAAAGACGTGAAAACATCTCCAACCCAGGATAAGAGTATAACATATCTACACATGAAGGAAATAAAATACGGATGCTTAGGTCCTGCCTGATTAGTTATACACCTACTCATCTTAAATGCAATTGCTTCAAACAATATAAGAAGAAATTGACACTCATGTAACACCCTAGCCCAATTTCACCCAACGCTCCAATGTGTCTCAGTATAGCATATATGGTGTACCTTGCCGCTGAAAAGAAACAACTCTTCCCCGAAGGTAATTCTTCCATGAAGTTACATGGCCTACAGAAAGACACTCTCCTGGAAATATCAGATCATAGCAAGTTAAAGCCAAAGAGTTCAGGTGCCTCATATAATACTCAATTTGCAAACAGAACAGGAAAAATGAATGAAAATTAAAAAAACATGAAAACACCATATCAAACTATGGTTGACAGGTCATAGTTAAGCAAGGTAAGAACACCGTCTTCCTCGGATAACTAAACAAATGCCCCAATACACAGAAGGAAATGCAATGCAGATACATAATGGGAAGATAAAACATCGAGTTGCTCTAAATCAAACTATTTACCCAGTAGCATCAGTAAAGATGGCTCTCGCAACATGTCACCCTGATAGCAAATGCCCGAGGTTTTGGTGAAAGGAAGCAGATTATACATCGCAATTTTGTCTTCTCCAGCATTAAACCAATATCTGCATATTACACATGTCGTATGAACAATCTTCAAAAGGATAAAAAGAAGTTACATTTCCTGGTTGTAGTACGTGGCAGGGCATCTGACACCAAGGCCGGTGATCCCTCGTGGTGATTACCAGAATTCTTGAGCAAAAGATTCTAAAACTAATTCAATGGCGGCTTACATTCAGGAACAAACCAGAAGCGATGAAAATACGATATTGCAATAAACGTCAGACATCCATATATACTTTTAGAATATATAGCAATTTGACATCAACTGACTGAACACAAGATAAAGCCGGTGATATGAAATGACCTTTTGTTGCCTAGCAAAATATTATTTTTCTAATATAAATCAATTAGAAGAACATAACTTAAAATATGCCAATAGAGAACAGTCGGAAGATTAGCATGCTAGTAGTCCAAGGAGATAAGAAATGTCCAACAAAAGAGGCGGCCATACAATCCATACGAACAAATGTAAATTATTTAAGCATAGCAGGTGACAGACTATGGGCCACTTCTTTTGTGCTTCTGCTTATGCATAAGCTAGCTTATGGATTTCGGTGGGGAGAAACTGTTGTGGGGAGAAACTCATAAAAACTGGTTGGACACTTCTTTTGGGCTTGTGCAGTTTTGGCTTCTTCGCTGTGTTGTGTTGTGAGATGTCTATAACGCCCTAAATTTGATTTCACGCATAGTAAAAGCAATGATATATTACATATTAGTATAAAAATAGGTAGAAGTAAAATAAAAGGTAGATGATAATAAAAAACATAGTGTCGATGATATATTACATATGCCAATTTGACATATAATTAGCATTGAGATTAGCATCACATTTCTACAAACAAATGTCTAGCACACACATCATCCAGTACACACCACCACAAAACATGACAATTTCTAAAAATACATCTAGCACATGAGTAAAATGGAATCTATGAACCTCCACGAACATGATGGTGGCCACAACTCAGAGGAAGTAGTTGCAGCCGAGGACGAGCACCTGGTCGTGGAGAGAGCAGGTCGGGAGGCTGGAGGCGCAGCAGATCGGGTGAGATCAGGGGCAGGCGGAGCGGATTCGGCAATCTCCCTGAGAACAGGGATGCTGCCCTCCTCCACGGCGGCAATCGCTGGAGCCGGACCAACCGTGGCTGCTCTGGAAGGCGGTGCCGGATGCGGGCCGGCGGGTGGAGAGGAGTGCTGCAGCGGGGTGAGAGGCAGGGGCGGCGGCAGTGGAGGTCGGCGGTAGGGGCGGCGGCGGTGGATAGAAGGGCGGCCGGATGCGGGGCCAGCGGCGGTGGCGGGAACCCTAGGTCGATCCCATCGACAGAGAAGAGAGCAGGGTGGGGGTGAGCGTTCTCGAGCGGAAATATGTTTTCTCTTTTCCAAACGTTATCCTGCGCGGTGGCAGTTCCCTGTAAATAGAACGAAAAATAGGGGTAGGCCTCGGTACCGCTTCGGTTCATTGCGGGAAGCTGTCCAGAAACTGCCCCGGACTAGTTTCTCACTGGACACGCGATTACAACTTCGCGGTGGGAATAAGCCACGCACCAGGCCGAGACTTCTTTCGGTTTTGTGCTGCCCACGACCTCGAAACCGTCCGGGAAGCCAAAAGAAGTCGGCCTATAAAGGTAAAACATGAAGTACGTATACCATGCCTTCACGAACAGCCTCTGCCCTCAATAAAGCATCAGAGAATGCTTCCAATGAAATTGAAGAAGCTTGAACCTTAGTACAGATCATGAAGCTATCTCCAGATCGTGACCAATCCTCGCGTTGGGACCCTAAGTCAACTAACCAACACAATCAGTCGAACCTCCACATCCCCGGATAATTCGCATCAGAACAAAACTCTATAGCAGAAGACCGAGCGAAGAAATGGAGAAACGGATGTGGGATCTCGTGATCTGACATCTAAGTACCTGGGGCACGAACATCCGAGGCGAGAGAAGCGGCCGGGGCTCCTGGGCGGCGATCGGAGCCCTCCAGTTGCCCCCATGACGCCTACGCGGTGGCGGTTCCAGCGCTCTCGTGCGGCGACGGCGGGTGCAGGGCGAGCGGAGGGAGATGAGAATGGCGGCCTGTCCCCATCACTTGCACATCGCTGCCGCCTGCGCCTCCGCTCGATGCTCTGCGGCCGCCGCCGAATCCGGCGTGCAACGGGCGTCCCAGCATGTGGCTGTCGGCGAGGAGGTAGAGAAGATGGCGGCGGAGCGTTCTACGTACTCCAATTTGACCGGGGAGGTGCGGAGAGGCGGTGGCGCGCGTCGGCGGCGGCGGCGACTTCCAACGTCGCGGGAGAAGAAGGAGGAAGGGGATGTCTGTGGATGTTTTTACATGGAAGTCCTTGGTCTTTCGCGGAATTGCAAGTTGGTCCTTTGTGGGTGTTTTTTGTAATTTTTCTGCGCCAAAATTCGTGCGAGAGGAGTGACCGCCTGGCCACCGGTGCGACCGGGTGGTAACCGGCGACGTGGCGCCCTCTGTGTGGTGCGGATGCGTCCGCACTGTAGGTGGAACAGTGTCGCGCGTTTTGGAGCGACGTGGCGCGATCCTGGCCGTTCGTTTCGCTGATCCGACGGCCAGAAGAATAGGGGCGACGTGGAACGTGGGAGAGGGGGTGAAGATGTCCTCCCTTTATATATAGTAGTGCGAGAGGAGTGACCGCCTGGCCACCGGCGCGACCGGGTGGTAACCGGCGACGTGGCGCCCTCTGTGTGGTGCGGATGCGTGCGCACTGTAGGTGGAACAGTGTCGCACGTTTTGGAGCGACGTGGCGCGATCCTGGCCGTTCGTTTCGCTAATCCGACGGCCAGAAGAATAGGGGCGACGTGGAATGTGGGAGAGGGGGTGGAGATGTCCTCCCTTTATATATAGTAGGTATAGGTATGTTGTTGTGCCGGAAATGCTTGGAGATTGGTGCCGTCATTTTACAAATTGACCCCTCCACGCTCTATCCCATCCTCATTCTTGAGACCATTCTATTTTTGCACAACGCTCTCTCTCCCACACCATATTTTGAAGAGATTTCGAATTTATTGAATTCAGATTGAAACAAACCAAGATTTTCACTTTTTCTGAACGAACCAGGTTCAACCGAGCTATATGCATGTTTTTCACTCGTGAACGGATGCATGCCGATGAAGGTCTAATATATTTCAATGAAACTTGTCAGTACCACCATCTCGTGGGCTTCGAACATGTTTTATTCATGAATCGTGCGAGATGATGAATGCGAAACTTCACTGGAACTTGAAGGAAACCGAAAAACTTGAATGATTCAAAATATATTCATTCAGATGAGAACATAAACAAAAATGAAATTTAACACCTAAGAAACTATTATAAAACATGAAAGAAATACGATTACCATGGAGGTGTTAGCATGACTCGGATTTTTTATCTGTTCATTCAGATCAGAGAACATTGACAAAACTAGAAGATACCCCGCGCGTTGCAGCAGGAACGAAAAGATATTTGATGCATGAAATGGAAGAAAAAATCTCGAAAATATGAAGGGTTTTATTAGCCACAATAGTCAAAAAATCTAAATTTAATCAATATGAAATGTTCGTACATTTAAACCGCTAAAAATTGATGATGTGGAAAATTGTACGGCTAAAAGAATTTATAATGTGAATAGCTTGCCCGTATGGATGAATATTATAATAACTATGTGATGACATGGATAAATGAATGTCTCAAATATTCAATGGCGGGAACAATTTTTTTTGGACCCCCTAATTTCTTTGCTAAAATAATGTGAATACCTTGCCTGTATGGATGAATATTATTAATAAATATGTGATGACATGCATAAATGAATGTCTCAAAATACTCAGTGGCGGAGACAAATTTTTTTTGATCCCCTAATTTCTTTGCTAAAATAATGTGAGTAGCTTACCTGTATGGATGAATATTATTAATAAATATGTGATGACATAGATAAATAAATGTCTCAAATACTCAGTGGCGGAGACAAAAAATTGTACCCCCTAATTTCTTTGCTAAAATCCCCTCAAAATGTTGCACTTTAGTAATGCGGCCCTCCCCAACAATTGGCATAGTGTTAAATCTTTCATTGGCCCCCTCATATTATTTTCCTACCTCCTCCTCTGCAAATAGTAGATGATGTGGTGATGACATGGATAAATGAATGGCTCAAATAGTGGATGATATGGACATCTTGCATGTGCAGATAGATTACTTTAATGCATGTTAGTGGGGTTTTGCTTTATAGATAGATAAATAGACAGATAGATAGATATATTGGATTTTAGCATCCATTTTAACAAAAAAACTCAAAAATATAGTTAAAAAAATGAATGACCAAAAACAAATTTGGAGGATGAGGTTGTCGTGGCCTCCCTTCTAGTTGATGTCATAGCCTGATTTGGGCCCTCCATAGCTGGATCTGGGTTCTCCACTCCTGTATCTGGGGCCTCCGCTACTAGGTCTGACGAAGTCGTGCTCGATTAAGAGGAGGCAAGCACCATGGAAGACGAGTAGCACAACATGCACATGCATGCATAGCCATGTAGGAGACTAGGATGAGACGAGGAGGGCCTGCCGACGGGTAGAGGATTTCGTTGACCACAGCTTTTGGGCAAGGCAGATCGTCGGAGCCGTGCGCTACTGAGGCGTGCCTCCTGGCGGTGTCGTATGCGCTTGAGGACCACCCGAACGAATGGAGCCTGGATGATCATTGTCTTCTTCTTCTTCAAGACAATCTTCTTCATGACATACTCTATATGCTCACACCATTTTCTTCTTCAAAACATAATCTATAAGCTCAATATTCTCATGATCATTATTCGGATAACCCCTTGAATAACATCTTATTCATCACATTTTTTCTTGATTATATCTATACGAGTCGATGATCTTGATGCAAAATACTCAATCCAATCATTATATTTATGACATCCAACCTTGAATCCAACCCATGGTTTTCAAGCATTGCATATAGAAAAACTCTACAAATATAACCCAATACAAATATTAGTCCATAAGTATTATCATCAATTACAAAAACCACACGTGGGGCACCATATGCATTTTCACTCTTACTTCACTCCAAGATAACTTGCAATCACTCTTCCATAAACCTCAAAAATAAGCAAAAAGCCATTTCCCTAGCTCTTCGTGGTTCGATCCTTGTACTTCGAAACCAGTTACAACAACCTTATGAACTTGTAAGACTCAAGCTATTTCTGACGTCGCTGCCTGGGAGTAGGTGTTTTTGGTCCCTTTTTTAAGTTTTTGTTTATTATCATGCTAAGTTGTTTACAAGTTCCAAGCAAACATGACCCATATGTCGTTTGTGCTACCTGAATAAAAGTACTCCAGAGCGCTACCAATGAATATTTGTTACTACGGTGAGCCCGAGACCTAATGGAGATTGCTACAAACTTAATCTAACTCTACTCGACAAGCTACTTCACATGTGATACTAAGGAGGATCTGTACCTTCATGTGGATTTCTTATATGATATATGCGGGGAAACAAATGCTTTTACTTATGTTGAAATTAAACAAAACTCTTTGACATACATTTGAGACGACAAAGTGCTATCTTTGTTAAAGGCATAGCCCATGCGTACTTTTGACACTTGGAAAATTGACAGTTGTATTTTTTATCTCTTTTTATGCAGAAAATAAATCTTATGGATCTAGACATATGATCCAGAAAAAACTAGGTGAAAGTCTTGTTACAGAATATAGAAGGTACCGTACTTTAACTGATTATCTTCATCATAATTTTCCACCTTGGCTAGTATTGCATATCTTTTATGCAAGACTAGATGACCAGTGCAAGAGAGAGATAGACCTTGCATATGGAGAAGCTTTTATGAAGGTTACTCTTGCTCAAGTTTTGGGGTTGCTAGATAAAATCGACATTAATTAGGAGGCTTGGAATTTAGATAAAGGATGACATGAAGGAGTATAAGTTGATTATGACTGCATTAAATCCATTTTATAAAGCCAGTAAAGTTGATGAGTTGAGTGGATATTTTCATCTTGATCCTAACATTGTTTTCAGACCATAAAAACTTATATCGAGCATTTGCAGGTACCACAGGAAAAAATCCTAAATCTTTTCCAACTCTACTAAAAAGGAAATTATGGTATCAACCATAAATAATTCGGGTGTCATGCCTAAAGAAAGAGGAGACATGAGTTAACAAGAAATATTTCTGCACGTAAACAGGAAAAAAAGCTAGAGGTGAGTGAATACAACATCAAGAAAAATCGATGTACCTAACTAATCTTGTGCACCTGACCCTCCAAGTGACAACATGATCCAAATAGAGGAAAAGGAAGCATCTTCCCTCGTCAAAGCTAAAATTAGATGCAAAGATGCAGGTAATTCGTAGCATCATGCTCTTTTGCAGAAACTTCTTATTATGTTTTATGTGATCTTTGACTCTGTTGGGAAAAGTGCCATGTAAAACAAAAAAATTCTAGCGTGCACGAACAACCAAAATCAACGATGAAAGTGGAGGTAACGAGATTATACCCTTTGCAATTGTGAACCTTAATATACAAATAAGACCAAATAAATATATTTTCCTTTGGAGTTTTAAATCATTCGGAAAATTAAACAAAGCCAATGAAAAATCCAATCATATTCATTTTATTTTTATTTAACATTTCAAAACGGAAAAGTTTGGGATGTTGCAATGGGGTTTGTGTATAGATCAAGATTTTGGTTCCCGGTAGAAAAAAATCCCGAGAGGGGTCGGGATTACCGGCTACCGCAAAATTCCGACCGGTTACCGGACGAATTTCAAAACCAAAATTTAAAAATTCAAAAAAAATTGTTCCCAATTTGACCATTTACCGAGGGTTTTTGTTAAATCTTGAAATTTTCAAAACATTCGGGATTTTTAACCCGGGATGACCATTTCCCAAGGGTGCTCGGGATATCCGGTTACCGGGCGGAGACCGGATTTCCCGACCGGTAACCAAAACCTTGGTATAGATATAGCTGGGCCAGTGTTCTATTAGAAAACTAAGGGATGACCAAATATTATAAAATTATAAAACATGAATCTCAACGCGATCAGGCCCCTTGGATAGTCCGGGGATACTTGTGGAAAAATCCGCGCCGGTTGTTGTGCACTTGTTCTCGGGACGTCGTGCTCGCGCCGAGGTTCACCGTGGGAAAAAACACACACATGAGACTCCTGGTGTAGAACGGGAAACCAATACGCTGGTGGTGGATACGGACAGGCAAGCTACCTTCCCAAGTAGAGGAAGGAAGCCGTGAGTCCGTGACCGATAACGATCCGCCTTCTCCTCACCACAACCCCCGGCCCTCGTGCGTTCTTAAAACCCCAAGACTCGGAAGCAGAAAGAAACCCTCCAACAGAGAAGCCAGAAGCAAGTCGTCGACGACGCCACCGCGCAAGTCCCAACCAGATACCATCCAGGTTAGGTACCGCTGCCGGAAGGCGGAAGCTCTCATAACTTATTCTTTCCCCTGAACTTCGATCGATCTTCGCGTGAAAAACGTGGCGTGTTTCCTGCTATGCTGCAGGTTTCCGTGCATATCGATCGATCAGCGCGTAATCTTGGAGTTTCTTGTTTCAGTTTCTTCGTCGTCGATTGATCGGAAGGATGGATGGGGCTTTCGGGCCCGAGGAGCAGGTCCTCTGGCCGGCGTCAGTGCTCGCCGGCGTCGTCATGTGCGCCGTTGTAAGCTCTCCACGCCATATCTCTCTTTTCTTGTTAGTTCAACCTGATCTCGTTTAAGTTTGAACTCTTAGTTTTACGAGCGGCTTCCAGATCCTATCCTCCGTCTTGTTAGGAGATGAAGAGGCTAATGGTGTCTTTCCTGCTAGTGCAATTAATTTAGGTCGTAGTGATCTCGACATCTCCACACCTTTCTTTGTGGCGAAGCTAGTATTAGTTGTAGCAGTAGTGCAGTACTGCCAGTCAATGATGCAGATACTTGTCAATCGTCCATGTCTCTAATTTTTAGATGTGGGGCCGATAGTGATAGGTAGATATAATTCAGCTGCGCTGACTGCAACGCTGAGCATATTGTGTTGAAAAAAAAAACCCCGGTGAAAGCTCATATTTTGAATAATTGCGCACAACTTTGGATTAGACCTAGTTATTCCACATGCAGCATTCTACTAGGGTATGTTTAGTTCATGTCCAAGATCAATGATTACTGATTTTATTTCGTAGCAAAAAAACTTATTTCGTGTTTGGATGCTGCCAAATTATTGACATGTCTATACCAATTTGTCAATTCTATTTTTTGTTGTTCACATTATTGGACACATCATAGGCAAGCAAAACCTTGGCCAAAATGTTGACATGCCAAATATTTGGTATGGGTACATGGAGGGAGTAGCCTACATATCAGATACTAGGAGATTGTACCAGTTTTGGCTCGTAATCCTGTCAGTTACGATTTCTGAATTGAAAACCTCACGCCTCTAATTCTGAAGTTGTCATGTTAGAAAACGCTGTTCTCAGCTATTGAACCAGATAGTTTTTGTAATGCGTTGTATTGTACTGCCAAAATTCACTATGTGTGCTTCTAGGTATATGAGATAACTCGACAGCTGAGCTCTCGGTGCTTCAAGTGCTATGATGGGTTAAGTCCAATGCAGAAGGTTGAGTGGAACAATAGGTAAGATATACTTGGCCACAACTTCTAGTTGTGTACATGTTCTTATTATAGTTGACTGTTTATTTTATTTAATCTGATTATGTAATACAACCAATCGGTAGGGGCTTCTCTACGTTCCATGCAATGGTTGCTGCTGGTGTTTCTTTTTACTTGGTCATGGTATCTGGCCTCTTCAGTGAAGATGTCAATAATGGCATTGTCATTGACAGAAAATCATGGTTATCTGACTCCATGTTTGGGGTAAGCTGTGCATTTCAACTTCAGTCGTCCTAGCTCTAACTTGGAGCGGCTCAATTTGTTTCTCAATCGTCATGTCCTTCAGAACAAATGTTATGAATTATTCCTGCTTACATATTGACAGAACTTGTATTACTGTGCAGGCCTCACTTGGTTACTTTTTGACAGACTTGGCGATGATCCTATGGTATTTTCCGTCTTTAGGTGGAAAGGAGTATGTAAGTGTACAAGCCCACATACTGTCACTGAACAGGATTCATCGTTGTTGGTTTTTTCAGATCAGTTGTTAATGTATTGATTATGTTTCAGCTCTTGCATCACGGACTTTCCATGTATGCGATCTGTCTTGCTTTGTTCAGTGGGAAAGCACACATGTACATACTTATGGTCCTCTTCACTGAAGCCACCACTCCCTTTGTGAACCTTAGATGGTAACGTTTGATGTCACTAACTGTTTTCTAACAGTTTAGGTTAAGATGTAACTGTTTCTGAATTAGTAATTATTTGGTGTAGGTATCTGGATGTTGCTGGTCAGAAGACTGGAAGTGTCTACTTGTGCAACGGATTGGCTCTGTTTGCGGGATGGCTGGTACAGTACTCGCTGCGCTCATGATTTATCAGCATACTTCTCTGCGCTTTCAGTTCATAGAGTAGCATGTATAATTCATGATACTTGCCTCTACAAGTTTGAATCTTGCATGTTAGAAGTGAAATGAAGATCTCCTCCCTGTGATCGACTGGAAAAACTAGTTAGGTCTGTTGTCGGCTGTGCTTACGATCAGATGCTCAGAGATGTATTCCTTTGGAATATTTCTGCCTTTACCTTTCTGGTGGAAAATATATGCTTGATAGACATGCTTAGTTGCTTACATGTTGCTAACTACTACTCCCTCCGTTCCATAATTCTTGTCATGGTTTTAGTTCAAAGTAAATTTATGTTCAAGGTCCTTTTCGCTCTGCTGCATACGTGATTAACACTTCTTGTCTCGTTGGCTTGCAGGTTGCTCGGATAATCTTGTTCGTATATTTCTTCACTCATATGTACTTCCATTTCGATCAGGTATGCATGGCATGACCAAGTTAGTCATGGATCGACTGAAATTCCATTTACTTCTGAACGTTAAAATTGAGACCTAGAATAACTGTTTAATCAGTGTACTGTACTCCATTAAGGTTGTGACAGTTCCTCCATATTCTAACTGGACTCTGCTGACCTTTTATCCAAGAAAAGGATAAAAACTGACACTAAAAATGCCATGGAAGTACAGCTGTTTTATGCCTCAAGATTCATACAATCTGATGACTGAAAACGTTTGCAGTCGTTGTATACATATTCAGACATTTCGCTGATGACGCGCTATGCTTTCTTTTTCCCACAGGTGAAGTCCATCTTCCCCCTGGGATTCTACAGCACAGTGACGGTGCCACCGACGCTGGCAGCGATGAACGTGTTTTGGTTCTGGAAGATAACCAAGGGGATGGTGAAAACCCTGTGCAAAACGAAGACGCATGCTGGAAACGGGAAGATGGATTAATTATAAGGAAGGATGCAGCGATTCAAACATTTTTTTCTTAGATCAAAGTTATGTTTTTAGTAGATCAAAAATTGCACCTTGTATATAGAAAAGCTGTCTTGGTATTCGATTGTTTTTCCTGAAGTACGCTCATGCTATTGAGTTGTGACTACTGCATACGCGGTAAGGAGAACTTAAGTCTGATGTGACAGATGATCACTGAATCTTACTATTCTTTCGCCGTTCGTGGTGACTCACGGCCGCAGGAAACACACGCATCGTTACTGAATCCGCGCATCGAAGTGGCAACTGAGAAACTCTAGCAGCGGCAGAACTGACTGATCGTTCGGCTGTGTGTGCGGTGCGGCGCGGAACATGCGCCGCGTCGCGTTCGTGTCGACCGCGATTCGTCGTCGACTCAAAAGCATCTGCGCCAACGGACGGACCACACTCTGTCGCCGGCGTTCTCCGTTCTTGGTAGTTTCCCAAGAGATTGAACGGCAGCTGTCTCAAGTCTATACGGCGAAGAAAAATGTGTGGTGCAGTGCTTAACGCTTCGGCTGTGATATAGCACCACCGTATTCAGAAGTACCTCTTTGACATATTCTCAAATACTTGGTACATTCTTGACGACAATCTTTTCAATGCATGGCAACAACTACTCCCTCCGTTTCTAAATATAAGATGTTTTAGCATTTATCCACATTCATGTGTATGTAGATGTATGTAGACATATTTTAGTGTGTATGTACACTCATTTTAGTATGCACCTAGACAACATGTTGACAAGCTAGAACGTCTTATATATTGGAACGGAGGGAGTATTATGGAGGGAGAAAGACAGAAGAAGAGGTCGGACCTTGGTCTGAAATTAAGCTCGATGCATGTCATTCTTGATTCATACTTGTGCGAAACATAACAAGTGTATGCTTATTTTCTATGGCTTTCAATAGTATATGACCTCGAAGTGTGCAAATTGAAAATTTTAATGTTTTTCAAATACTAGATCGCTACTTTGTTTTATATACACGGATATTTACATGCATTCATGTTTACACGTGTAACATGTGGGAAGACCGAAAGAATTTAAGAGATTGCTGTAGTGGACGGGCATTCAACTAGTTCTTATAACAGCCACAACATTCCAAAACATTTTAAGCTAACACAAAACTAACTTTCAACTATAACAGTTAGGCCAGTGCGAGAAGTCATTCGGGGGTGACCTGATCCGGCGTCTCATAAGCCAACCGCTCTAATCTAGGAGTGCGATCCTAAACCATAAGATCCTTGCAGCGAAAAACCCAGGTTACATATTTTTAGATGTTAATTTGCAACATAATCGAAACATTTTTCTCGAGATATGTTCAAAACATTACAAAAACATCGCAACATTTTGAACACAACCACACAACAACATTTTGTGTATGCAAAAAAATTGTATTGGTAACGACAAATTGACTAGAAGAAAAAATCATTGCGAGTGTACAACTTATTAGCAACGCTTGCAAAATCACATAAGACACTTGCTGACATGAACACGGTACTTGCAACAAATAGATTCATCAGAACATGTCATTTATGTGTTTATACAAAACACACGCACAAGGTTGAAGTATATCAAAATTACATATATATCATTGAAAATCCGCAAATCACTAACCTTAATTTGCCCACACAATGACTCGCTAAGAACCAATCCGGCTCTCCAAAGACCTAATGGATCTAGACCCCATGATTCGAACTCATTGTGCCCGAACCGATGACATGTTGATCATTCTGTTTGTACAGAATTATTTTGTGACAATAGCCTCGAGCTCCAGTATTTATCCTCCATGACTTCTTTTTTTCAGGCAGGTTGCTCCATGAGGCAACATGCCAATACGAGGCTGAGAGCATTCGAAGGGGAAAGATAAAGAAAAGCGACCTAGGTATAACAGAATATGTAGGTTATAGAACCGTGCACCACGTGAACGACATATGAGGCGATTGACGCGTGCGTCCGATCAGTCGGTTGTGGGGAATCATTTCACTAAGAACTAATACCCATAGATGAAAAAACAATTTGATTATTATCCTTATGGGATGTTTTTTCAAAAGAAAATCACCGCATTTACATTTATCACATAACAAATTCAAACCGGTTACAAATCACGCACGTGGTAAAACGCAAGAAAATAAGAGAGAAACCGTTTCCCAAGGCAAATGCAAAGAAGACTCCAAAAAAATAAGCAATTTACAATAGGATTCTAGAGATCTTTGTGCATATCAACCCAAATTCATGCAGTGGTCCACCGTCGCCGAGACGGCACCGGAGGAAGGTTATATATTTTTAGATGTTTGCAACATAATCAAAGTATTTTTCTCGAGATTTGTCCAAAACAGAAAATAAAAATGTCACAACATTTCAAGCACACCCACACAACTTTTTTTTTGGTCGCGGCAAATCAGTGTGAAGAACATGTGCAACTTATAAGACACGCTTACAACATGAACATGGTATTTGCAACATACATCTAGATTCATTAGAACATGGCACTTATGCTTTTATAGCAAAACACACATGAGGTTGCAGCATATCATTTAAAGCATTGACCACACATCGACTCGCCAACAATATATCCGGCCCTCCAGACCGGTTGGACCTATATCCGGTGAATTCAAACTCATTTGGCCCAAACTGATCTTCATCGATTCACCACGGGTGGAATCTCGTGTTTAGCTCTAACCCGACTCAAGCTTTATTTTGTGCCATGGTAGCCGAGACTGGTAGTCGCGAGCTCCACTGTTTCTCCTTCTTGGTGTCTCTTTGGAGGCAAGCTGCCATTAAAATGTTGAGTGCTTTCTAGGGGTGGGGGAGAGCGACCTAGGTATAAAAGGATAGATATGTTGTAGGTGTACCACGTGGACAAGGTGATTGACGCGTGTGTTCGATCGATTGGTTGTATGGAATCATTTCCTTATGAATCAATACCCATATATGAAAATGCAATTTGATTACAGTTATTATGGGATGTTTGGAACAATGGTGTGTGTTTGTAAAGTTTTCATGCATATATCACGAAACTTGAATTAAATAGTACCGGATTTGTTTTTGAAAAACAAGGTACATAGAATACGAGCTCACATATCAACGATGTCATGATGGATGTCTCGTTATTGACGGGCACATCACATGGCACCGAAATAATTTCGAGGTTAGATACTGGAACCTCATTGCGGTGTTGCGCAGAATAAGAATGAGGTTTCCACGTTCACCTCATCAGCGGTGATCTCACCCATGGTGTTGAAGAGTGTCGGAAATCTTATGCTTGCCGCTCCCTGAGAGTACCGTTTGATCTACGTGTGTTGCAGGTTTGGTTTCAGAATATTCAGATCGATTAAAGCATTCCATGGCGACGAATTCGGCTCTAATATGCTAACCTTGTGCAGAAAGACTTTTTAGTTTTCATTAACACATAGTCAGCAGTGGCGGATCCATGTGGAGACTCCCGGGTGCACAGGACACCGGGAAAAAGTTGATTTCTTTGTAAAATTTCTTTTTTTCACCATATGTGCCACCCGGAAAACAAGGTATTTTGCAGCTGGGTACCACCGTGCACCCCTGTCTTCAACTCTCTAGCTCCGCCACTGATAGTCAGGCCGGCCCCAGTAAGGGAGCGGGACAACGTCACGTCGGCACGGCTCACTCTAGTAGTGTACTAGTCGTTGGATGGTCTAAGGATCTCGATTTCCAAAAAGATGAATTATTCCAGCAAGTATTGGGCATAAATGAACTCAACCACCACTTTTTTGGTGGTTGAGCTCAACCACCACTTTTCAAGGGAGGTGAGCGACCGAAAACTGATTCGCGGTTGATTTTAGCGAGCCCGCCGTGGGTGGTTGGCCTCAACCACCACTTTTTTGGTGGTTGAGCTCAACCACGTTTTGGAGGGAATATACCCAAAATGTGGTTACCTCCACACACCCAACACCACAAACCAAACATGGGTTAACCACCTAAAAAGTGGCTACCACTAACCACCTGGAGGCTAGCCACCCAACCAAATACACCCTTAATTTCTACTCCATTATGTTTGCGATCCCTTGTATATCTTGTGAACTTTTATGGCTCTCCCAAAAAAAAAAGGTGTTAACTACTGGCAGTCATCCGAGATCAACGTTTTATTGCATACCCGATTTACCAAAGTTCCAATGGCAGGAAAAGATAGTAAAAGCGAGTACGTAATAATTACGACCCAGCGTAGCGTTTCCTCTGCCACACCACTGCGTATAGCAGTTTCCAAAATATCAACCGCGTGGCCGTTTATTTCCTCCCCTGCACTGCACCTCTCTGCGCACAGCACAGGAACCTACCCAGAAGACACACAGCCCAGCTGCCATTGCCGCAAACATGCCATGAAAAAGGAGGAGAGAAAAGGAATCGCACTCCTCCAAAAACACACCAAATAGGCAAGCACCCCACGCGGCGGCGTACCGGAGCTCTCTCCACCTCCCTCTTCCCTTTCCCGGCCTCCACCTTGCCATCTTTCTCTCCTCCTCTCCGCCATACTTCCCGCCTCCGCTTTGACCGCCTCCCCCATATCTTCCTCCGCCTCCGCTCTCCCCACCCCGCAACCCACGCGCGCGCAGACCGACCGACCGATGTCAATGTGGCGATTCTCCCGCTCCGTCCTCCGCGCCGCCGCCACCGCCACCGCGGGCGGCCCCTCGGCCTCCGCCTCCGCGTCGCGGGCCGCCATCGTCTGCCGCCTGCCCCCGCCGTGCGCGCTCCAGCGGTTCCGCTTCGCCGCGTCGCTGCCGGCGGCGGCGGAGGCGGCCGTGGGGCGGGACGCGGAGACGGAGGTGACGGCGGAGGAGGCGCGGCGCCTGATGCGGCTGGCCAACGTGGAGGCGCTCAAGCGGCGCCTCGGGGACGGCGAGGTCATCCCGTACGCGGAGCTGCTGCGCGCCTGCGAGGAGGCCGCGCGCACCCGCGCCGAGGCCGCCGCGCTCGCCGGCGCGCTCGACGAGGCCGGCGTCGTGCTACTCTTCCGTGACAAGGTCTACCTCCAGCCCGACAAGGTATGCTCGCCGCGCATTGCCCTATCCTCCTCTCCCCCGCATCATCGTCTCCGATGTTTCAGAATTTTATTACTCTTCGGTTCGTGGTCGCGTCTCGGTTCGGCGATTCGGGGGGGGGGGGGGGGGGGGGGGGCACGTTGGGTGTTCGACCCGTGCTCATGCCTGACGTTTTAGAAAATTTAAGGCGTCTTCGATTTGCCCGAGGAATGCGTTCAAGTCCTCACTAATTCGGTCCCGGAGGTCGGCTGACGGCTTTTGTACTTTTCCGTGCGTCCCTAGCTCCGATGGTGACCTACAGGTGTTCGGTAGATTTTCTCAAGTGCAGGTCTACAGGGGTACTTGTCTGATGGTCTAATGCTGCATCGATTTTCAGTCCTAGTTCCCCCCACGTTTTTATTTCGCAAATCCCACCATCCGTCGATCGATTGTAGTGTACTCGTACAAATTTTCCAAATTGCACGGGCCACTCGGTAGCAATAGTCAGGTGGAATATGTATGCCTGCAAACCTGAATTATGCTGTAGTACATATTGTTACGCACTGTTCAAGTTCAATAGCTGATTAGAGGTTGGAACTGACTTAGCATTCTGGGAGGAGGACAATGACCGGACTGTTTAGATTGTAGAGCCAGAAGCGATCCACTTGTCGGTGACACACTTTTTAGAAAAAAGCCGCCCGGTTGCTTCAGGACTCTACTCTACACCAAGTGGTGGCGACTGGTGGGTGATGGCTCACTACGTGCTCCTCCTGGGTGAGCACGCTGGCCGCACCAGTGCAAAAGCTACCACCGTTTCTTCCATGGGGAAGAACTCGTCCGATTAAGTGTGGTGGCAAAGCACCAAATAGATACCTTAGCTAGCTTGCTTTGCTCTGCCTTTTCTGTGTCATACAGGATGGGTCATTGCCGTGGAGAATCATGTGGCTCTTTACACTGCTTTTTTTCTTGTTTCCATCGTAAATGGGTGACTTCTGGCGCAGTCTATCATGTTATCTAATAGTTGTTTATCGTGCTAAACTACCAGTCCACCATGCCCATGCAGACAGTTTGTCATTTTATAGCAAGATCCTTTAGTTGGTGACAAACAATGTGATTTGTCTAAAAGTCGTCAGTTTCTTGCATTGCCCATCATACATTGTTTGTTTTAAGTAATTCAGAATCCCATTGCATGATCTTTTTATGTTGTCACTTTTCTTAGACATGGTTTTGTTAATGAACACCTCCTTTGTGTCACATGCTGAACATTGGTAATCCTCTCATTCTCATTGGGTTGATGGTGGTGCATGTGTAAAATTAGTTATTAAATTTTGAGGCTAAAGCATGTTGCACAGCAAAAAGGTTAACATCTCAAACATTTTTGAATTCTGATTTGGTTTCTTAGTTTCTACTTTTGAAGTTTCTACATGGACAACTTTCATGTGTTTATGTTGCATTACACTTGTTTTGTCATTATCTTAGAATTATAATTGTAGTCGTTGCCATTATGTGTTGAGATTCTAATCATCTGATACTTAACATTGGCAGACACTGATTCTATTTTTTTGTTATGTACAGATTGTGGATCTGGTAAGAAAAGCTATGCCCCTTGCACTGACAGCCAAGGATGATCCAAGAAAGGAAGAGCTCAAGCAGCTGCAGACACAGTTGGAAGATATCAACAAGCTTGCACACAAGCAAGTCCGACGCATCCTCTGGTCTGGTCTAGGGTTCTTGATCACACAGGTCGGGCTGTTCTTCAGGCTCACCTTCTGGGAGTTCTCGTGGGACGTCATGGAGCCCATCACCTTCTTCACTACCACGACAGGCCTGGTTGTCGGGTATGCCTACTTCCTCATCACGTCAAGGGATCCAACGTACCGGGACTTCATGGAGAGGCTGTTCCAGTCCCGGCAGAGGAAGCTGATCCAGAGGCAGGGCTTCAACCTGGACAGGTACCTGGAGCTCCAGAGGTGCTGCAAAGACCCTTTGGAGAAGATGTGCGGCACAAGCCATTTCTCCAACGCCGACATCGCTCATCTCCATGAGTTGTCCGTTCAGAAGTGACAGCCTTCCTTCGCGCTCTAAACACTAATCTACAGTGCTCATTTACGTCTTTGGTTATCTTGGGGTAATGATCAGGAAAGTGGTGACGACGCTCATGTTTCTTGCAATTGCGAGGTGGACCTTTGGCAAACCTTCTTCATGGTCTTCTCCTATGCAACTGTGTAGGCCAGCAACTCAGTATGACTATATTCTCTCTTTTGTACAATGCCGAAGCAGAAGCACCTTATGCTTATATAGTCTGCTCGTCTTGTATGAAGTATGAACTTACCAAGAGCTGTGTAAACTCTGCAGCCGCTGCTAATTGACCGCGTTACGCGATTCAGTAGTTTTTAGGACGCATCTCTTGTTTTTCATTTGTGGTCATCTGTATCTTCATGAGGGCCTTTCGTTTAATCGTGTTTCTGAGAGAAAATTGCAAAAAACTACCACAATTGGTGGTAAAGCTTTAAAAAACCACCGGTTTTCACCTCTTTTGCAAATCACCAGCACTATTCGTTGACAACGTGACAAAAAACACTGATTAGCTCGTTTAATCGTGATTCTGACATGTGGGGGCCACTGACAGGTACTCCCTCCGTTCTGAAATACTTGACTCTAAAGTGAGTGTATCTAGATGTGTTTTTTGTCTAGATACACTTAGTTAGGAGTCAAGTATTTTTGAACGGAGGGAGTATAACTTTGTGTATAAATTTGTCTACCACGTCATGCCTGACAGAGGCCCCCACGTGTCAGGATCACGGTTAAACAAACCAACGCTTCAGTTACATATAATCCTTTGCGGCACTGTTGATGGCAACAGTGCGATTACAAGATGGGAGAGCGAAACGCGTGATGGCTGACGCCGGAGTCCGGCCGGCGTATAGAAGACCCAGTCCGGAACCCTCAACTCTTTGAACAATTTGCAGAGGCGGCGGCCGCCGCAACGCTCCGTCTCGCCTGGCCAGGACGGAAGTTGCTGCGTCGGCGCGGTGTCCTGATCGGACGGCGGTCCGAGTAATAAAAATACTAGTCCACCAGTCTGCTACCCGCTGCTTCTGGTTAAGCGGGAGGAAGAGGACGTCATTTTTTCGGTATCCACGAAAAACGCTGTCCCGTTTTGCTTCGATCGCGTCTCTGCCTCTCTGGGTGCCTGTTTTGACCAACAAAATGGAACACTGCGCTCACTGTCTCGGGTTCTCGTGTTTGCTCAGAACCTTCCCTCAGCAAACACGAGAATTCAACTAAAAATCAGTACTGCTAAATTCAAAAAAAAAAAATATCAGTACTGCTACAAGCTCCTTCAGAGTTCAGAGCCCGATGACGTCGATATGTGTATGCAAATGCGAACGAACAAGTATTCAATTAGTACTCTAGAAGATTCTACAAATATGCTTACCTACTCACCACCAAAAACCTCGATTAAGATATTTGTTAAATCATATACTTTACAAATCTCTAGAGGACGACCAAGGACGTCTCCTCTCTCCCTCCACTGTAGCAGGAGAGGCGATTTTTAGATCCACCCGTCCGATCCACCTCTTCCTCGTCGATTCGCCGGATCTCTCGCCCTCCGCCGGCCGCTTCGACGGCGGGAGGGCGGGGGATCCACGTCTCACGGGTGTATATATGGTAGGGTTTGCTGGGTTTGGCGCTGGCGGCGGTGTGAAGGAGCTTCGGTCGCCGGCGTGTCTTCTGTTGCAGGTGTGTGGCTCCCTCGACGGCGGTGCTCGGTGGAGCCCCGCGGTGGTGCACCTGCTTCCTCCACGCTCGCGAATCGGAGGATTCGTGCTGCGTGACATCTCCCGGCCAGGTTCCGTGCGGTGGCGGATCTGGAGTTTGAAGGTTCGGAAGACGACGATGGGGTGCTGCGCGGCGGAGCTGAAGATCCACGGCGTTACCCCTTCGGGGGCGGTGAGTGGGGACTTCCCGGTTGCCAGGGAGCTGGTTTCGTCAATCCTTGGAGTGTGTACGAGCAGCGGCAGCGGCGCGTCTCTCTCGCCATGGATGCAGGCGAGGTCGGAGTCCAGAAGGAGCTTTGTGTAATTTCTTTCGTTTTCTGGACTTTTCTGTAAGATCGCAGTATCAATGAAATCGTCTTCTTCCTCGCAAAAAAAATATACTTTACAAATCTCTACCATAAATATACACACACTATATAGTTTATGCGGTTATCACAAATTAATTCATGAAGGATATAATGTTACACAATATAGTTTGAATCAAGTGCATTGCAAATGTGTTTTTCAACTATGCGCATCACAAAATATACAAAACCGATGCTATGATTAACATTTAACTATTTTGTTACATGGCTAACTATACTAAATAACAAATACAACATTATACTCGTTAAGGCGTTAGCATGCTGAAATAAGTTATAAATAAGTATAAAAGTTTAATACAAATTAGGTTAAGCTCAGCTCGCCCCGGGTGCCAAACTTTGTTTGTGTAAGAATATTTATGTGGCCAATGTAAATTATAGATTGATTTTAGTTAAAGTTCTAGTATGACGGTTGCTAGAAATAATAGATTAAAATCTGGGTTTTAATTCCCTCTTTTCTCTCTAATAAATAAATAAATATTTCTATGTATAAATGATGTCTATGTACAAAACTACCTTGTCCATCAAGTGTGCATGCATGTGATACGCATAGATCGATTGTATGCATGCATGAATTCCTGGACCGACGTGGCGCTTAGGCAGGGAGGCGTTCTCGTTATGTTTAACCTTTCATGCGATTTTGCAGTTACCGTTTATGCCTCAAGAGTCGCGTAGGTTAAGATCGGTTTGTATACGAGGTGTGCGTGTATACCGCCCATGTATGTATGTAAACGTGTTTGTAACATGTCGTCCGTGCATATATGACATCAAGGGTGTAGGCAATTTCTACACCGAAAACCCTAAATTTAACTTGGTATCGGAGCCGATTGCTCTTTTCCACGTCGATGTGTGCTCTCTTCCGCGCCGTCGTCGCCAACGCATGCTTCTCTCCGCGCCACCGTCACGAGCGTCTCTCCGTGTCGCCGCCGCGTGTTCCCCTCCGCGCCGTCGTCGTGATGACTTCCTCCGCCCTCCAACTCCACTCAGCCGGAGCACTCGTCTCCTCCTCGGCTGCAACCATGATCGCGCTGGCGCCTCCGTTCGCCTCGACTCCAACAACTTCATGCTTTGGAGGGGTCTCACCCTTCCTAATCTCTCCGGTGCGGGTCTCCATTGCTACCTAGACGGCACTGAGGCGGCCCCCGCGAAGACAATCAAGCAGGGGATGGGTGATGCGGCGATCGAGGCAGTCGACAGCTTCCTTCCAACAATTGCCACAAATCTGGAGCGCGCGACCGGCTAGGGTTTTTGAAGGAGCCGGGCCACGATGCGGCGTTTGCCGATGATGAACACTCCGCGGCCTGAGCTTGCATCGTCTGAAGGGACTCGAAAGAGAGAATGTGAGAGTAAAAGTCAGAATAAGACACCGAGCGATTATCACCAGTAAGCGAGGCGGCGATCGCGTTGAACGTGGTGCCAAGGCTGGTGATGATGTAGTCGACGAAGAAGATCAAGCAGAGGACGGGTGATGCGGTGATTGAGGCAGTCGACGACTTCATGCCCCCAATTGCCACCAATCAAGCAGGGCCCACGCTCCAGATTTGTGGCAATTGGGGGCTGAAGCTGTCGACTGCCGCAATCGCTTCAACTACGACTTCCGCATCAACAACCACAACAAGCAACGGCCACCAGAACACCGGGCAGAACACCAGTCGACAGCTTCATGCCCCTAATAGCCACAAATCTGGCAGCGTGGGAGCTGCTTCTTGTGACCACCACTCCTCCCTGGTTGATGGACACCGGGGCTACGGATCACTTCACGAATGATCTTGAACGCCTCCACATCCACGAGCGTTACAGTGGGAAGGACAATGTTCAAGTCTCCAACGGTGCCGGTTTGTCTATTTCGCACATTGGTCATTCATATTTAGCCGGTTCGTCTCTCCACTTGAGCAATGTCCTTCATGTCCCAAATATCCACCAGAATCTCCTTTCAGTTTATCGTCTTGTTTGTGATAATGACGTGTTCGTTGAATTTCAGTGTCATTTTTCTGTGTTAAGGACAAGGCTACGAGAAGAATTCTTCTTCACGGTAGGAGCTGATGACGTGAAACACACGTTCGTTGGGAGACCCCAAGAGGAAGGTATGATGTAGTCAGCAGCAAGTTTTCCCTCAGAAAGAAACCAAGATTATCGAACCAGTAGGAGCAGCAACTCTTCAGAAGGTTGTCAACGGCGCCAGAAAAATAGTGTTGTTGATGGGAGTCTGGACTGTTGACGTGGAATCTGCACACAACACAATCAAACTACTTTGCCCCAACGAAACAGTGAGTTTGTCAATCTCACTGGCTTGCTGAAAACAAAAGATTAAACGTATGGTGTGGAAAATGAGCATTAAATTGCAGAGAATGGAAAAGGAACAGTTTGTAGTTTGTGGTTGTTTAATCAGTGTAAAAGAATGGACCGGGGTCTACAGTTCACTAGTGGTGTCTCTCCATAAAAGATAACTAACATGTTGGGTGTACAAATTACAGCTGGGCAATTGACGAATAGTGAGCGCATGACAATGCATATACATGACATGTTGACTACTATGATATTTAATTGGACATTATGACATAATACATAGATCGTTATCCAACAGCATATATGACTAATAATCCACCGCCGGGTTGTCATCCGAGTTCCCCGTTGGTATTAAGTTGCAAGCAACGGATAATTGCATTAAATAAAGTGCGTAATGTAAACAAACACATATGTCCGTGGACATAGCATCGTTAGGTTATCCCTAGTGGCAACAGCACATCCACAACCTTAGAACTTTCTGTCACTGTCCCAGGTTAAACGGAGACATGAACCCACTATCTAGCATAAATACTCTCTCTTGGAGTTACAAGCATCTACTTGTCCAAAGCATCTACGAGTAACGGAAAGCATGCAAGATCTTAAATAACATATAAGATAGATTGATAATCAACTTGACATAATATTCAATATTCATCGGATCCCAGCAAACACAACATGTAGCATTACAATAATATGATCTTGATCATGTAGGGCAGCTCACAAGATCTAAACATGATGGCACAAAGTGGAGAGACAACCATCTAGCTACTGCTATGGACCCGTAGTCCAAGGATGAACTACTCACGCATCACTCCGGAGGCAGGCATGGCGATGTAGAAGCCTCCGGTGACGATTCCCCTCTCTGGCAGGGTGCCGGGAATAGGTTCTGAACCCTCCCGAGCTAGGGTTGACGACGGCGGCGTCTCTGGAACTTTTCGTGAATATTTTCTCAAATACTTAGGGTTTTCGCGTCGGGGGCAATAAGTAGGCGAAAGGGCGGCGACTGCGGACCCCCGAGGGGCCCACACCACCCCAGGGCGCGGCAGAAGGGGGGCCCGCGCCCTGGTGGCGTGTGGCCTCCTGGTGGCCCTCCTCTGCTGCTCCTTCGCTCCGTCAGGTGTGTTCTGGAAAAATAGGGACTCCCGTGTAGTTTCGTCCAATTCCGAGAATATTTCCATACTAGATTTTCTGGAATACAAAAACAGCAGAAAACAGGAACTGGCACTTCGGCATCTTGTTAATAGGTTAGTCCCAGAAAATGTATAAAAGTGATATAAAGTAGATGCAAAACATGTAGCAGTTGGTATAAAACAAGCATGGAACATCAAAAATTATAGATACGTTTGAGACGTATCAGGAGCCAGGATGGCCTCTATCCAATCCCATATAGTCGAGCTTCATCCTCGCCGTCATCCCGCCATGCTAGCTCCAGTGTCAAGGTCCCATCGTCCTAGTGGCATCAGCGTCTCGGTCATCCCTCAAATAATGTAGTGCACAACATTTCACGCAACATAATTTTTCTTCTTTACCGTCAGACGATTTTGTTTCAGTATGTGATGCTTGTCAGCATGCTAAGAGTAATCAGTTATCTTATAATTCATCTGAACGTGTTTCCACTATGCCTCTTGAGTTAATTCATTATGATGGTTAGGGTCCTGCTATTGCATCTTCTGGCGGCTACAAATATTAATTTAGTTTTATTCATGACTATTCGTGTTTCTGCTGGATATATCTTCTTAAACACAAGTCTGATGTCGAGCAAGTTTTCTATGTTTTCCAGGCTCATGTCGAGCGTCTTTTGGATGCTAAAATTAAATGTGTTCAGTCCGATTGGGGTGGTGAATATCATAAGCTGCACCGCTATTTTCAGCGCACAGGCATCCTGTTGGAGATATGCCCTAGAGGCAATTAATAAAGATATTTTATTTGTCATATCTCGATTGTTCATAATATGTTTTATACCATGCTATAACTGTATTGAGCGGAAACATTAATACACGTGTGGTATGTAAACAACCAGGTCCCTAGTAGCCTCTTTACTAGTCCATTGAGATCAACAGATCATCAAGGTTTCCTGGTCATGGACATGGATGTCAATTGATAATGGAGTCATATTATTAGGTGAATGATGTGATGGATGCACACCCAATATATAGGAGAACGTTACTCAAACCTTTGACCGTGAGATCTATTTAATCACTATCTCTGGAGGGTGCCTTGATTGCATCAAACGTCATACTTTAAATAGGTTGACAATAAAAGTGTCGCACATCAGGTATCCGAAGAAATAGGTTGAGGCGTAGGATCAAGAGCGGGATTTTCCAATCCACATAGCAGGATAGATACTCTGGACCCACTCGGTGAGATTACATCAATGAGCTTGTAAGCATGTGACTAGGTCACGAGGATGTAATATAACAGACGAGTAAAGATAGTATTGTCAATGACGAGATCATGCTAGGTATCAGGATACCGTAGAACAAGTCTCGGACAAACTAAGTATCGCCAAGCAAAAGGTATGGGACTTGACGTTTAAGGTTCAAACGATGGAAAATATTCGTGGACGCACAGGGGCTATCATGGGTTTCCAGATCCCGTTGTTAGTCATTGATCGGAGATATGTCTCGATCATGTCTGGAGTAATCCTGAACCGTAGGGTGGCACACTTAAGGTTAGACGACGATTAAAATTAGATTGGATATCGAAGAGAAAATTGAGAAGGGTTCCGGGACATATCCGATGAAGTTCGGAGGGCAACGAAATAAATTAGATAATGTGTATTTAATATTAATTAATGTAATTAATGATTAAATATGTTTTTGTTTTTATTTATTTCGGACTTAAATGGCAGCCCACCTTAAATGGGCTTTGACCTCTTTGACCGGAGGTCAAAAGCCCATTGGGGGGGACCGCACCCTACAAAGGGGAGGGAGGCCGGCCGGCCTAGGGGCCCACCTAGGGCCGGCGCACCACCATGGTGCGGCTGGCCATGTGGGAATAGTCCCACATGGCCAAGCCACCAAGGTTGGCAGCCCTCCTCCGCCTTTATATGGGGGTGCCCTTTGCCTTTGAAAAATGCATTCTTCCTCTCTTTCTCTCATCCGTTTAAGACGTGACTCCGCAATTGGAGCTGCGCACGGGTTGAGGGAGTTCTCTCCACCATACGCACACCGTCGTGCTGCTAGATCCAAGTCTGCTTCCGCCACTTCGCTGGAACTAGAGCTCGGGGGTCGTCGTCTACACCGTACGTGTGTAGAGCTACGAGGTGCTACACTTGAGGCACTTGGAGGAGTTCATCTACTCGACCTTGAGTTCGGCTTCGTCGGTTTCATCAACAACGCTTGTGCGGGAGCATAATCCTCGCTTTTTGGTCTACAAGGGTATGTTCATCGATCTCCTCTGTTACTATATATCTGCATAGTAATAGATCTTGACTATTTAGGTTATCGTTGTTAGATTTTTGTTTTCTGCATACGATCCCCTTCACATCTCTCATAGCGTGTCTTGTCCTCACGCATCCCGACAGAACGGTGTTGCAGAACTCAAACATCACCACCTTGCAGAGACCTGCTTGGCTCTCCTTGCACACTCCTCGGTTTCGTTACGGTTTTGGGATGAAGCTTTCTTGACCGTGTGTTACCTCATAAACCACATGCCTACACCTATTCTCCACAAAGATACACTTATCCATCGTCTCTTCAAAATTCAGCCAAACTATGATTTTCTTCGTACCTTTGGTTGCGCTTGTTGGCCTAGCCTCCATAAGTACAATGCGCATAAGTTAGACTTTCGTTGCAAACTTTGTGTGTTTTTAGGATAAAGTGCCATCCATAAGGGATATAAGTGCCTAGATTGGTCCACGGGACGGATTTATATTTCTCGTGATGTCATTTTGTTTTCCCTTATGCTACCCCTGGTGTTCAGGTTGATATTCCGGCTTTTTATGAGGCTCTCACTTTCCCTTCATCGGAAACGGCTATGAGTGAACGTGTGCGCAAATATGACTTATCGTACTTGTCTACTAATCCTCGTGCTACAGTTGATGCATCCTATCCGCGGTATTCTGGAGTTGCGACCAACATCGTGCCCCTGTGATCGACTGGCATGGGGGCACGGCTCCACACGCGCCTCCTGTGATCGACGTGCATGGGGGCAAGGCTCCCCACGCGTCCGGCCCAGCTTCACCTGGCTCGGACCCGTCTAGTCCAGCCTCTCGTGGCCCGTCATCACCTGCCTTCGGGCCAACCTCTCCAGCCTCTTTCGACCCATCGTCGTTTGTTGGGACTTCTCCCGTCGTGATGCCGTCGACTACTGCCACTGCCCCGTCGCCTGCCTCCGCTGCTGCTCCTGGTCATACCATGGTCACGCGTCTACGGGATCACACTCGCCACGAGAAGAAATTCACTGATGGCACTGTGCGTTACGATGAGAAGCGCCGTGCGTTCTCTGCGGCTCCGTCTTTGCACCGTGATGCGCTTCGAGAACTGGCTTGGAGGTCGGCTATGGCTGATGAATTTTTTGCTCTTTGTCAAATGGGCACCTAGACTCTGGTTCCGCGACCACCTGGAGTTAATATTGTGGGTAGCAAATGGGTGTTCAAGACAAAGCACAAGCCTAATGGTTCTGTAGATAAGCACAAAGCGTGTTTGGTTGCCCGTGGTTTCACTAAGCGGCACGGCATTGACTATGGTGACACGTTCAGCCCAGTTGTGAAACCAGCAATGTCACAATTCATCACTAATTATTGTGATTTGTTCAAAATAACCCTTGATTTTTTAAGTGGCCCGAAGTAACGCCATAAGCATGGTCGAGTAATTATATACATTTTTTTGTCAATTCATCACAAATCGTTGTGATTTTCAAAAGTAACCCTATTTTGTAATGAGACCCGAAGTAGTTTTGTTTCCGAAATTTTAAACCTTTAAATAAAAAGGGAAGATGGATCGAGCTAAGCATGATCCACACGTTTATGTGGTATTTCCACTAGTTGTGTTAAGCTAATGTGGCGAGCCTGGAGAGGGAGTTCTTGGTGCTGTTGTTCTCTGGAGATCAACCTCGACGGCCCTGGTTTGGCTGTCGACTCAAGATGTCGTGGGGCGGTGACTCCAGGCCCTGATGCATCTATGTCAGTATTTCAACCTCCATCGGAGGCCCCATGTTTGATTCACGGTGATGGCGCTTCACTTTCTGTTGATGCCAAGTGGTTTCGTCCCCGACCTCGGCGTGGAAGGCCGTCATTCATGTCCTATGTTCTCCAGCGGTTGTGAAGGGACCTGATTGCTTTTCTGTTTTATTGTTTAGGGTCCTTTTTGCATATGTTGAGGTATGGTTTGTAATTGTTGTATATGCTGTGGACCTCCCTGTACTTTGTACCGCACCGTTGATATTAATGAGAAGCACCTAGGCCCTTCGGGGCCATCCCCTGTTCAAAAAAAAGAGTCAACACGAGAGCAATCACGGGCCATGCCGCCCTGGAAGGACAAATAACATCAGTGACTTGTTCAACAGTACCATGAGCACAAATCTTAACTAAAGACCCTACGACTCCCATGTCGACAGAGAAATATAATCAAGTGACGTTTAGCAAAGTTTTTTTGAATTAAATACAAATTTTAGTCACAATTCATCACTGATTATTGTGATTTGTTCAAAATACCCTGATTTTTAAAGTGGCCCGAAGTAACGACCTAAGCATGGTTGAAAATACATTTTTTGTCAATTCATCACAAATCGTTGTGCTTTTTCAAAAGTAACCATATTTTGTAATGAGACCTGAAGTACTAATTTTATTTCCAAGATTTCAAACCTTGAAATAAGGAGGGAAGGTGGATCGAGCTAAGCATGATCCACACGTTGAGATGTGGTATTTCTACTATAGTTGTGTTAAGCTAATGTCTTAAGTACCCTGAGTTGTCTATTTGCAGGTCACTCCTCTACTAAGCCTTTTTTGTAGACGCGTGTGTTTGCCAAATCAATTGAAAGATTGGAACTCATATTATGGTTACCATGTACTGAACTCAAAACACAGCGTGCAAGTAAGGTACAGTGAACCATAATATGAAGTTCCAGTCAATGGAAGTTACAGAAGAAAACAGAAGGGCGAACAAAAATTACAATATGCTCATGTACATATATATCTTATAGACACAAAATAATTGACCAATTTGTCTGAAGGACTTATTGGGTAAATGATGATCAGGTAGAATTAATTAACTCCTATTACAACATACGATTCGACAGGGCGTCCCGATCGAGCTCGTATGGTATTCGCATCCGGCCAATCTCTCATCTTCTTGTCCTCATCATCATCCTCGTTCCGATGACAGGTGGTGCCCACATGATCTTGAGCCCCCTATTTTTTTTATTCCTCGAAAAGAGAGAGTAAAACCTGACAAGAAGAATAGTCGACGTGGGGGCGTACGAAAAAAAAAAAAAACGAAAAAACTCCTGCTCTCTTCCTGTTGTTGTTGTACGTAGTGTGTACAGCGCCATGCGGTCACGCATGGGTCAATGCTTGCGTAGGCCTTGAAAAAGAATGGAATGGCGTGGGTGGAGTTAGGAGTAGATTATGCGATGATGTATGGCGCCGGCAGCGGCAGGCCGACGATCTTGCCGCAGCGGAGGCCGTTCTCGGGCATGTTGTACTCGTCCCTGAGCGACCTCGCCGGCGAGGTGCAGCTCACGTACAGCTGCTCCCCCATGTAGTACCTCTCCCAGAGATTGGACCTCAAGTTCCACATCCCGGCGTTGTCGAAGGTGAGCATCACCGCCGTCCACGACCTCGGGTACACCTGGATCGTGTGCCGGCTCACCGTGTCCAGAAGGTTGTACGTCCTCCTGCAGTCCGGCGTCCATAGCCCTGGTCCCATGCTGCACAAGCATATATGCGCGCGTAACGTAGATGATTCAGGCATTCAGACTTGATCAAGCTATATATTCAGCTACCATTTGCTTACCCGGCGGCGAAGAAGGCGTAGCCGTTGAGGTGGAAGGAGTCGATGCTCTTCTCAGGGTTCTCGAAGACGACCTCGATGTAGGTACGGAACTCGGTGGTGAGGACGTTGGGGGCGAGCTTGATGGGCGTGCCCTCCTTGGGTGGCGTGTCGCCGATGAGGTTGTACTGGAAGAGGCCGTTGGTGGCGTTGAAGTACTCGGCGAGCTTGAGGGGCGTCTCGGCGTCGACGTGCGACACGCCGTTGAGCGCGTACCTCTCCTTGCCGTCGACCTTGGCGCGGCTGGTGGAGAGCTTGATGGTGCGGGTGATGTTGATCTGGCCGTAGTGGTAGGACCCCTGCGGGTTGGGCCTGGCGGCGCTGGCCGTGAGGTTCCAGCGGAAGGACCTCCACTGGTTGATGGACCAGGCCCAGCCGCTGGGCGCCTCCGGCAGCTTGGGCGACGGCGGGGTGTTGGATCCCTTGTAACGGATGACGGCGGTGATTGTGTTCACCTCCTTGATGAAGCGGGTGGAGGCGACGAGGAAGTAGTCACCGGGCTTCTGGTTGGCGGTGACGAGGACGGAGAGGCACTGGCCGACATGGACGTCGAGCGAGTCGTACTCGTTCTGCACGGTGTGGGAGCCCTCCATCTCGACGAGCTTGAGGATGTGACCTTGGACGCGCACGTTGAGGGAGGCCTTGATGCCGACGTTGCAGATGCGGAACCGGTACGTCTTGCCGGCCTCCACGTTGTACATGGGCGGGTTGGAGGCGTCCTTCTCGTTCTTGCCGTTGATGAGAAGCCCCGCGGGGCGGCCGATGGTCTTGCCCGTGTCCAGGTGCTTCTCCAGGACGGTGTGGTCCTTGGTGTACCAGTCGCCGACCATGACGGAAAAGTCGTCCGCCGGCGGGTCGAACGGGACGGGGATGAGCGCGCGGCTGTGGATGGTGATGAGCCCGTACCCTCCGGCGGCCCGCTGCATGCCGATGCTGGGGAAGTAGAAGAATGTGCCGATCTGGTCCTTGAACTGCATCTTGTACGTGAAGTTGGTGCCTGGCATGATGGGGCACATGGCCCCGGGCATGCCGTCCTGCCACGAGTTCTTCCTCTGCTGGATCCCGTGCCTGCCAATTTGCATGTAATGATCGATCGATCATGCTAGCTCCAAGAATGATCGATCGGATTCAGTAGAAGACGTACCAGGTGAAGAGGAGCGGCTTGTCGATCTGGTTGAAGACGTTGACGATGATGTTGTTGTTGGAGGTGCAGTTGATGGTGGGGCCTGGGAAGGCGTCGTTGATGAGGAGCATCTTCTGGGGCACGCCCATCGGGGACCTCGTCCCGTAGGTCACTTTCCACTCGAAGAAGAGGTAGGGGTCCTCGGCTCTCACCGCCACGGCGAGCAGCGCCAGCGCGAGCACCGCGGCGGCGCAGCCGCGCATCGTCCCTGCCGTCATATCCCTCCTCGGCGTCTCTCCTCCGGTACTGCTTCCCCCTCCGGCCGGCTGCTGGTGGGTAGATCGATCAACGAGACGCGACAGCGGTGTGCATGCGGCGGGCGATGGAGATGGGGACAGGGGAGGGGAGGCAGAGGAGGCCGAAACTTATATGTGTCGAGGCGCCATTCGAAGGAGCGGTGCGCGGGCATCCATGGCGCGGGCGCCTGTGGTTGGTTTCCTCCAGCGACCGCAACGCCCGCGCGTCCGCTCGCCGATCGGGCTCCACCGGCTGTGGTCAGTCTCCTTCTATTCTTGACTCGATCCTGCATGCATGGCACATCTCGGTGCGTGGCATATACGCTGGCATGCATGACAACGGTCGGTCGGCGACAGCGAATACTACTATACTCACATCTGGACATTTGTCTTTTTTGTGTAGCTCAAATCGTAAAGTATTTTGTGTTGAGATTTTGCACGTTTGTAGGACATCTAAGTAGGAACATGCATAACTTTTTTCAGATTTTTTGGAAATTTTTAAATATGTTTTTTAATTTTTTGACATGGGCGAGATCACTGGAGTTCGGGAGCACCAAATCTTCACTCGTACATGATGATCCTATAAAAACCGACACTAACTCGATCAGAGGCAACGTTCGTATCTACTACCGCAGTACTTACCTCGATGGCTCGATCCTAACTGCACTATGTCTGTGATCTTAACTTTCAGCATCACATATTCTCATTTTACGGGAATCGTTCTTTTCTGACTTTTTGACAGCTGTGCGGGGCATACGGGGATCGTATTGACAACCAAATATGCTTCCACTTTCTATATATAGTTAAAACGTTCATCGCTAACTTTTGATCCTCGACGTTTTCCAAACTTTTCTCATGAAAGATGGAAGTATCATCAAATCAAGTCCGTCAGATGTGATTTCACATTGAACTGCAGCGCCGGTGGCATATAGTTGCTTCTGCTTAACTAATTTACAAATTTTGATTTTGACTAAATCAAGAACGCATGTTAATTATAAAGGAGTGGTGAAATAGAGGAATCGGACTAGAGAGAGAGAGGTGGGAATTAACGATCTGCCGTCAGGACAATGGCATACAAAAGACGAACCCGGACAGTGTTCGTTTAGCCCCAAACATAGGGGTAGGACCTAGAGCAAAAAAGTACAGTTGTTCTCAACTAATTCACAAATAATTCTTACTTCAAATAGGGGTGCCACACACTGTATATATATGAAACATATGAAGGAAATTCACTTGGTATACGTTGACATGTGCACCCCCTATCCATAATGTGCAGATGCCCCTTCCTAAACCGGCCTTGGTTTGGGGCCAAACAGGCAATCCATATACACTTTGTATGTTTGAGGGCGCTGTTGGACCCCGTTTTTAGCCGGGCGGATAAAACAAACATGTGGGCCTAAAAGGGGAGCACCGTTGGAGTTGCAACCAATTGTCGGATCAGACTCGCCATAGACAGGAAGGTTATCGGAAAAAATGGCAGGAAAGATACAAAGCCGGAGAAGTGCAAGATACCTGGTTGCATTGCCTTTGACATCTCAAAAGCTTTATTCATCAAATAATAGCCAAGTTGTTTACAAGAAGATGATGAATACAACTAGAGCCTCTGCTTCCCAACTAGTTGGAGTATTATACTCTGCTGATACCTTAGCTAGACAATATACTTTGTTTGCTTGCCGATTACAGAATTAGAATGTAATCCTTCCGAACTCTCTAGCCAATTGGATACATTCAACATAGACCGCTACCTCCCTCCCATGATAATTTGCATGACCATTAACTACTTCCACCACCGGCAGGCAATCTGTTTCTACAATCACCCTACCACATCTGAGGTGTTGCTCTAGGTAGAGACCATTCTGTAGAGCTATAGCTTCTGCTTCTTCAGTAGATATCACATGTGGTAACAGCCATACCGCCGCCGCTACAAACTAGTATTGATCATCGTGAACAACAACACCTATTGCACCAGATAGAGAGTCCACCTGAAATGATGCATCGACATTCAGTTTAGTACTTCCTTGTCCTGGTATTTTCCACTTCTCAACTTCTTTCCTGCTTGTGCTTTTCTTGCTCAGTGCTCTCAAAAAGTTGTCAACGTTGTTCTTTCTGCTGGCTCAATTGGTTCATTCCTTACCACTTGTCTTTGTTGCCACCAAATATACCACGCGGTTACCGCAATCAACTCTGGTTTCTTAAGCTCCCCATCAATCAACCTCGGTGATGAATCACATAGAAGAGTTTCCATATTGACCGAACCGGATTTGTCAGTCATCACTGCCTTCTGGATTTCATAAAATAAGCCAACTTCTTTCCATACCTTCTTCGCATGGCTACATCCAAATAGACAATTAATGTTGGATGTATTCAACTCCTATCGCACATCTGGGACATTGCGCCCGAACTGGGATATGTTTGTTTGCCAAAGCCCCCAAACAGGAAAGGGCGCCACACAATACTTATTGGGTTACGTGTAGCAATTTAAAATTTTCCGTAACCAAACCACCAAGATCTATTTTATGAAGATATGATGCACCCCATAATGCTAGATCCAGGAACTTACAAACACCTTTGCAGAAAATCTTCTGTTTGTCGAAGTAGATGTTGGTGAAGCCTGATGAAGAATCTCACGTCCACGCCGGGAGGTGAGATTGTTTCCGATTCCATCGTCGAGGAATAGCTTGCGCAGCCCGCTCTTCTAGTATCCACACGTACGCTGCATCAACCCGTCAGTGCTCCGTCGTCTAGAGCACCTGGCGCCGACGAAGAGAGACAGCCCTTCGGCGTAGTCTAGGTGGTAGATCTAATCAGCTAGATTAGATCTATATGAGAGTTTATAGATATCTTCTCAACACATGAGATCTAATTAGAGAGAGAGAAAAAAACCACAGAGGCAATTGTGTGTTCAAACCCTAGGGGTTTGGGGGGTTTATATAGGAGGCCAAGGGGTAGGGAGGCTTGGGGGAGCGGTTGATCCCTCCCCTCCTTGGTGCGCTGGCCAAGGAGGAGGAGGAGTTCTCCTCCAACTCGGCTCCTCCCAACCAACCTCCTCCCATCGGCCTAGGGCCCATTAGGGTTTTGGCCAAGGGGGGAAATTCCCCTCCATTGCGCCTTGGCCCACCCGTCCCACTTGGGGGCACAGCTGCCTCTCGTGGTGGGCTCCAATTTATTTCTTTTATTTTATATTTTCTGAGTATTAATTTAATTAATTATTTTGTCTAATTAATTCCTAATTGAATATTTCCTTTTACAGAAAATTCTTGGAATTAATTACTTATCATATAAAATTATTTATATGATCCGGGACACCAAGTGTCCGCTAATAAAATAATCCGGATAAATATTTCCCTCTTATATAAACCCTCGAAATAAATCTGACAATAATAGAAACAATTTCTATTATTCCGAGACATTCAATGCCTGCCTTCTCTTTCTCTATTCCTTCATCGCAACAAGTTCCTATGACATCAGAGTGAATCCGACACTATCTCATAACCACCAAACTATAACTTTATTCTCTCAATAAAAGATTGACTCACAGCTTTACTATGTGACCCGGAAGGTTCGGTAACACATAGACATGTCCGAGTGCTTATCAGACAATAACCAGCACCTAGACGGTCGTATTGGCTCCTATGTATTCCCGAGTGTATAGCGATCCCACCTTTTACTAAAGGTATAGATCCCTGTGTTAATGTGCTAGTCCCTGGATCGAATAGCTAGCACCACAGTTTAAGATGAAATATCATGCAAATGCGTCAAATACTTTATTACATCACATGATCCAGACTTACAATATCCATTACAAATTGCATAGCCCAAGGCTAGCATTAAACAAAGTTCAGCATAGCGGAAATAAAAGTAGCAATGAGCCTCCATCGTCTTCATGCGCCACAGGCAAAGCATGTTGGTTGTAGACTCGAACCCTATCAAAACCTCACTCATCGTCTGACGAACCTGCAATGGTGAGTTACAGCCCAAAATCATTGGGTCAGCACAATTGAATTGTGATGGCAAGTGACAATTTAGTGGACTCATAAAGGAAAACTTCTATTATTCTACATGCATATTTGGCTGGTGGAGTTTGAAGGCTATTTTGCGTAAAGCAAATTTTGTCCTATCCTTTGAAAACATTTTCTTTCTCCAACTAGAAAATGAGACAATCCTAGCATATCCGGTGTCCTTGTGGGACAAGTCCTGATACACTCGGTGTCCTTTCTACCCTTGTTCACCCTTCAAATTTTTACTTGAGAAGTGGGAATGTTGGGATCCTCCGTTGACGTTCTTGTTCAGCTGCTCAGATTTGTCCGTAACAGGGGAAACAGCTAAGTACTTAGTTTTGACACTCTCGAGAAGTTGTGCACGTTCACCACTAGACTTAACCAACCCGAACTATCCCCACACTCCAATAGTGATCGGGGAAAAGGAAAAGATTAAGACGAGATCTTTCAGAAACATTTTCCCACCCCATACTGGCCTGACGCGCTCCACCTACAATCCTCTACCTCCACCTGTCAAGCCGGGATGAGTCCATGCAACTTAGTTGATCAAGACAGAACCCATATGACTAATGGCTGCACTGGAAGCAATCTTCACTTGGAGTAACTTCAAATCTCTTTGATCCCTGGGTGGCCATCCACAAGTGCACATACTCAGGTAAAACCATAGAAATGGCCCTGAGTAGCCACTCAACTCCGACCTCCGTCTACAAACCATTCCACCCAAGAGTTTCATTTACTTAGTAGAAATTTACTTTTCATAAAACAACATTTAGCATAGCACTTCAATAATTCTACCAAGTTATAATAGGATTCTATACCAACTAGTATAGGGGTGCTACTCTAAACAGTTTAGCATAGCATACTAATAACACCTAAACATGCTTAAGGAAAATACACTAACATGCATATAGACAAAATAATAGGAATTTTATGCATGTATCACTTGCCTTTTGAAAGTTGTCATTGCTCACACAATCTCTTCAACGAATTAAGGACGTTGCACTCCGATCAATCTATACATAGAAATAACACAACAATAAACAAACAATTCAACAACTCATGGCATACCAAAGCAAACATGTGTAACAAGTCTTCACAAAATATTTGGTCAAGGATTATCACATAACTCAGTATGCAAAAAGAATTAATGTGATTGGGTTTAGGATTTTCCATTTTGGTTAAAGGTTGGTCACAATCAAATTTGAAGATATCAAATTTGGAGAGGTTGAAGTGGTGTTCCAAGGGTTCTAATGGGTTGGTCTTGATCAAAATGATCACACAAGGATTTGGTAAAATTGCTTGCATTTTTACTAGGAAAAGCGCGCGCGTCCCGGGCGCATGCTCCATGTTGCATGCGCTGCCAGAACGTGGCAGCGTCTGGTGCGTGCTTTCCTTCCCGCGCGTCCTCTCTCCGCTCGCCACGTGTTGGCCGGTGCTGCTTTCGCTAGTTCGCTGGCCGCGCGCTTGTTTCTCTGTGTCTGGTACGAACAGGTAGCTAGCTGTTCTCTTTTTCGTTTCTAATTTGAAGATAAAAAATGCAATATCTTTTGAACCGAGTTTCGAAATCACGATCCGTTTTCGGGAATGGGTTAGTCACGTCGAGATCTTCAAAACTAGATCCCATGTTGTTATGTTTCGACAAACTTTTTTTGTGCACTGCCCGGAGTGTGTAAATTGCACTGACTTTCTTTTTACTGGATGCAGTGCACTGCCTTCTTTTTTGCGGTGCACTGCCTTGGATGGGCAGTGCACCGCCTTCTCTTTTGCGGTGCACTGCCTTATTTTTTGCGGTGCACTGCATGGACGGGAAGTGCACTGCCTTCTCTTTTCATGGTGCACTACCTGAACGGGGTAGTGCACTGCCTTCTCTTTCGCGTTGCACTGCCTGGATGGGGTAGTGCACTGTCTTATCTTTTTGCAGTGCACTGTATAAACGGGGCAGTGCACTGCCATATCTTTTGTGGTGCACTGCCTTCTCTTTTCACGGTGCACTGCCTGAACGGGGTAAACTGTCTTATCTTTTTGCGGTGCACTGTCTTAGCGGGGTAAACTGTCTTATCTTTTTGCGGTGCACTGTCTTAGCGGGGCAGTGCACTGCCTTATCTTTTGCGGTGCACTGCCTGGACGGGGCAGTGCACTGCCTTCTCTTTCCTGGTGCACTGCCTGGATGCGGTCAGGCAGTGCACCTTTTCTTTTTTACAGTGTACTGTTTTCTTGTACTCCCTCCGATCCATATTAATGGTCTCAACATTGTCTAGATACGGATGCAGTGTTTAGACTAGATGCATCCGTATCTGGATAAAGTTGAGTCCATTAATATGGATCGGAGGTTGTAATTATTTTTGTAATATCACGTCAAAACAAAAAAAATACGTACGAAGTAGCAAGCTAGCTAGCGTGTGTGTTCGATCCGGCTAACTAGTTCGCTGATCGATGCTAGCTAGCTCACTCATACTGTATATCAAAAAAAAAAAAAGCTCACTCATACTGTAGCTAGCACCAGCGCGTCGCGTACAGGAATGGCTTCGTGCGCATGCTGGCCGCAGGCCACATGGAAGGCAGGGAGCAACTCGCGCTGCGATCGCTTGCGCGCCAGGTTCTGCGCGAACGCGCACGCTTATGCTAGTCCTCCCCAATGGCTTAACACATTTTAAAACCAAGGTTTACAAAACAAATCATTTTAAAAGACTTTTAGCATAAAATTAAATATATAAAATAACTTAGCAAATATGGTTTTGTGTCCGTGGACAGAAGCAAGTATTTAGGTTAGTTTTTCTATTAAGAAAACAAGTTAAAAAGATTTATAGAATTTAAACTATATCAAAATACTTAAATTGAGTCTCTGATTTTTAATCATCAAAATAATGCTCAAAAATATTTTATAACAGAGGAATAATATTACACATATTCTAAGATTTCTAAAACTATTTTATTCACAAATTTTCGACTTATAGAAATAAAGATATGCCAAAATTATTTAAATCACTCATTTGAAACTTGAATAAATATAAACTTGGCAAAATAGAAAACTAACATATCTAAAGTAATCTACAGATCTAGACGATTTCAAAAATATGAAGTTTGTTAAATTTGGCAAAAAAGAACTAAAGTTATTGAATTTCAAAGTTTGGATGTTATTTTGCCTAAAAACAAAATAACAGAAAAGTTTAAAAGAAAAAAGGGGCCACGTGGACGCTCCTGATTGGTTGATACCGGTTCAGGATGAAATAAAACAGGGGCCGTTGGATCTAACTTAAAACGGACGCACCAGATTGCACCGTACCGATTCGTTAAGTTATAAAACCAGACGCGTCCGATCTAGATCTAACGGTCAAGATCTATTTGACCAAACCCGAGCGGCGCGGCCTGTCGGAGTTACTCCGGCGACCTAAATATCGGCGGTGACGCGTCGGCAACATGCGTTCCTAGCGCTACCGAGACGAAGGAGCAGATAGGCTTATACCAGATCGATCCAGACGACGTGGCGGACTCGGTGGCGAAGTAGAGAACGGCGAAGCTTCCCGGTTCCTCCTGGATTGCTCGTCGGAGTTGCGGATGGCGGCGGTCGTCTTCAGTCACGGACGGACGTGCCGATCTGCGCTTGGAAAAAATATGGGAGCATGCTAGGGAGATGCGCGCGTGCAAGACAAGAAGAAAGGAGGGGAGGGGAGAGGCTGGGGTCGTCGGGGTTCACCGGAAATGGTGGTCTTCGCCGGCGGCAGTGGCGGCAATGCGGGGACGAATCCGAGTAGCCTGAGGGCTCTCGGTTAGGGTTTCAAGGGGCGGATGAGAGAGGGCGAGGTGGCGGTCTTATAGCCGTGCTCAGCGTGGCGTTTAATGGCCGTAATGGCGAGAAATCGTCGGGGAGGTGATCACGACAGTGCGAGCTGGCTGCGTAATTTGGGGAAGAAACGGCTGACAGGTGGGGCCAGCGTGTCAGCGAGAGAAGGGGAGAGAGGGCGCGCGGCTGCTGTTGGGCTGCTTCTGAGTTGCGCACGCGGTAGATAGCTGCTGGGCCTCTGCTGGGCTGGCTCGGCCGGTTGGCCTTTCTCCATTTTTTGTACCTTTTTCTTTTTATGAATTTCTGGAATTTCATAACTTTTGCAAAATGAATCCAAATGGATTTAAACCAATTTCAAAAAAAATTGTAAAAACAATATCTATCATTTAAAATATTCAAACACACTTTTCCAACACATTTCAAAATTTGAAAAATTCAAATAATGCATAAAGGTTTATTTGAGACCTTTATGTCATTTTATAAAATAGGGTTTTACAAATCCTTTTTGAACTCAAATAGAATCTAGAAAAATAGTATGAGTAATATCATTTAATATAAAACATGATACCCTCATTTTTATAAAATCATTTTATAAATAGAGTTTGGTAAAAATCTTTTGTGGCTTAATAAAAACAAATAAAATACCACAAATGAAAATATTGAAAAATAGCTATTTTCAACTTATTTTTCAAATAAATATAATTGAATCAAATCCAATTTTTAAAATAGAACATGCTTTAAATATTTTAAAACGCTTTGTAAATATTGTTTTAGGGTTTAGTAAACTCCAAATTTTAATATTTTCATATTTATCTTCAAGTTTTGTGTAATTTATTTTATTCAAAACAAAAGTTTCAATTTTTTTAGTGATTTTTAAATTTTCCAAAATTTTGGGATGTTACAGAGTGAACGATAGAACCTCTTGTGTTTCTCATTACGCTAATTCCCTTACGTACACGATACCAATGATATCACGAGGTGAGACAATGTGCTCTAGTGTGATCAAAGCCATTTGATCATAACACATACAAAACTCGGTCTGATATCATTCTTTTTTCTCATTCCATATTCTCGATGTCCCGGGATAAATCACACTTTGTCTACCAAGACGATTGTGGTGACATCAATAATACCGAGATGGCCTAGAGGATGTATCTCTCCATCATCTGGAGGAGTAAGTACCATTCTTGAACGATCTCTCTATTCCATTACGCATTCTAGTTCGCACCCAAAAGTCACCTTTATGATCCTCAAATTAATGCCGGATGGTTGATGCAATCAAATTGTAAGTGTAAAATACGCGGTCACTAGATATTCTCATGGTATAGAAATACAGCTAACGAAAACTCTATATAATCAATTGCTAACTTCATCTATGACGATTTGTCTCTTAGCAAGATCATACAATGGGTCGGTTCGGTACTATTATCATTCCGATAATAAACTCCTATAGTTATGTGACTTATGCAAAGTCCATGATCAGGAAAACATGATCATCTAACAACAAGATAGGCTAGTCTTAGAGACAAGATCAGGAACTCTATTGCTTTGTTCATATTTCTACACGTGCATTGGAGTTTTTCCTTTGAAGACTCACTATTCAATTGCCAATGTAGTTGTACCATAAAGATATAAACTTTTAATAATAAATTTGGTGATAATATAATACTAAATATTATTGTCTCTAGGGCATATCTCCAACGATACTTTCAACGGGGCAAGAGGGAGGGGGAACCTCGGGTCTGTCCGCTACGTGGGTGCGTGGTAGGGTTAGGGTTGAGGGACACGCTACCGAGGCCGTTGCGGTGGTGTCGCGTCGGAATAAATCTCTCCGGGCTCCGTTCGCGGTCAGGCGAGGCTTCTGCCTTCGTCTAGGAGCCAGCGGGGTGGGGGATCCCCGGATCTCGTCGAGGTCGCGGGCTATGGTGTCTGGAGGTCCATCGGCACTGGCCGGTTGGGTCCTCAGATGGGCGATGGATGCATGGAGACGAAGACCCTTCTTCCTCCTTGTCGGTATGATTTGCTGCTGCTGTTCTTCTCCTTCCTCTGCGCTGATGCTGGAGGGAGATCCTGCTTTGCCCGGGTGGATGGCCCGGCCGCGGTGCTGGACCGGTCGGTTGACTCGAGTTCTCTTCCATCCGGAAGGGACACTTTTCGCGGTACTCAAAGCCAAAGATGGCGACGGTTGTTGCAGGTGTGTTGGATTAGTATCCATGCCCTCTCGGCGCTGGTGTCAAGGAAGGAGGAAGCAGCGTGGCGACAATTGTACCGTGGTCGAAGATGATGACCTGCTTGCGCTTGGTTGCAGATCTTTCTGCTGCAGGGGTCTTCTCTCAAGATTCTGGGATGATGACACAGGGCTCCGGAGATTTTCTTGTGTTATGGTTGTCTTAGGGTGTTCTAGGTTGACAAGGATATACATCTCGGGTACCCTACTGTGAGGGTACCTGGTGCACGTGATGATTAAAAGCCCAACTAGCGAAGATACGACTCGAAACCCATGACGAGAGGCCCAACAAGATGAAGTAACTTCCAAGTTTAGACATAGACATAGTCGGTTTATACTTTCCTTATGTGTAAACTAGGTCGGTTACAAACTCCCGAGACCCAGCCTATTTAAAGGCTGGGAGGGGTGCCGATCTAGGACCAAGCCATACTCGAACCACCAAACCTCTTGCGAGATCGTCATCTCGCCGGAGCCACCTTGTAACCACATAATCTCCAGCGATCAATAACAGACAAGCAGGAAGTAGGGTCTTTACCTCCACCCGAGGGGCCTGAACCTGGGTAAATCTTTGCCTCTGCTTGTCAGCCGACGAAACTACCAGTACTACCACGTTCTCTCCCCATAATCTCAACCCTAGGTCCTCAACCATGGGATTTGATGAGGGTACACCTCGTCAATTGGCGCCGTCTGTGGGAAAGAATAGTGCTGGACTCGTGGTTTCTTCGGTTCCATCGGAAAACGGCGACTCGCCGATCGGATCTACAAACGGCAACTCGCCGGCTGCATCGACAAACCAGAACTTGCCGACTCAGGCGGCACACGGCAACTCGCCGGCGCACACGACAAACGGCAACACGTCAGCTTCACCTGCAAAAAGGGCATCGGATCCTCTGATGGATTTCGAGCCACACTCGCCAGGATTCCAGGAGGCTTTCTCTGATCTCGAGTCAGGTTTGGGTTTAACCGTTGGTTTGTTCAATTTTTTCGTCAACAAGCTTGGTGTGCAGGACTTGACAGATCCACGCCAACTCGCGATTTCCGCACCCGAGGCTCCATCGGTTGCGGCTCCTTCGACTGCGGATCCCTCAACTGTGTCCATACCATCGTCGACCCTCCAAGCTTGTTCGTCTGCAACAACCATGTCCACACGAGAGATGCGCGAGCTCATTGAAGAGCTCCAGGGCGAGGAGGCCGAATCATCATACCGCACAAACGATTTCGAGCTGGATCTCCCACTCGAGGATAGTTTCGACTGCGGGATCTCACTTAGCGACTTCGACGACCTCGAAACTCATATCGACAACCACGTCGACTCCGAGATCTGCGCCAACAGCAACCTCGACTTCGAGATTCATAACAACCTCGCCGACGCCGAGATGAGCATAGGCGATGAAGGCGTCGACTGCGAGATCCGTCCAGACGGACCACTCGATGAACATACGGACTCAGACATGAGCCTCGATGAAGATGTCGAGTCCATGACAGGACTCGAAAGCATACACACATACCCTCGGGTCATACCCCAGCAGGTCTACGTTGCCATCGCAGCAGAAACATCAGACACTGCGGCCAGCCGCAGGCCTACAGAATTCCCGTGCACAGTCACTATGCCGGATGGAGCCACAACCCTCACAATCACTGCTAAGATGGCAGCAAAATCAGATAAAGTTATCAAGGAGTGCACAATGATGCCAGCAGACGCAACACAAGAAGAGATGTTGACCTTCCAGTACTTCAACTGGCAGGAGTCACTTCGACTGAAGCAGATAAGAGCCACACTCGAAGAACGCAAAAAGCAGGCTAGCTTGTCGAGTGCGCACAGAATACAGCTCTCCTTGTGCTCCACCGGGCGAGCAGACACAAGACCCAGATCAAGGTTGTCACACCTCTCGCCAGGCGAGAAGGCGGCACTCACCCGCAACTTAGGCAACTCCTTCATGACATACGACGAGGAAGGACTGCCGGTGCCCAAAACAGCAGCAGGTGCTCTCTACACCGCTGCAGCATATCTGGAGGCAATCAAGCCCCCAGCGGCTGACCCCAATGCAAAACTACACCGCCAACAGATCAAATCACTCGACTTAGCTGCAAAGGCGATACGCCAAGTTCCAAGAACTCCAGGTGGGAGTCGAGACCGTGCCCTAGTCGACGCGCCTCGGGAAGAGCATAATCACAGTGGTCGTCGCCACCACTCGAAGGAAAGAAGCGGCTCGCGAAGGCGCAGGTCCAGGAGCAGGTCACGCAGATCATACAGTAGCGACTCATACTCCGATCGAGAGCCTGAGCCACATGGAGCTCTGTGCTTCACTCGACACGTCCGCGAGACACGGATGCCCAAAGGGTTCAAACTCACATCTGAACAGCCCAAGTACACGGGTCGACAGGAACCTTCCGGGTGGTTGGAAGATTACAGGCTGGCTGTCGCATGCCAGCGAGGCACGAACACCACAGCCATACAGTACATACGACTGATGCTCGAAGGCACAGCCCGCGACTGGCTCAAGGCCCTACCTTCATCAAAGTACGACTCATGGGATCACTTCCGCGATGACTTCATCAAAAACTTTGAGCCTCTGTGTGAGCGCCCAAAAACGTTCGAGGAACTGCGGGCCTGCGTGCAACGATCAGACGAAAGGCTGAGGTCATACATTAGACGATGGACTGAGATACGCAACTCAGTCGGAGTAATATCAGAAGACATGGCCATGGATGCCTTCATAATGGGACTCGCCAGATGGAGAAGATATGGCGCGCACAACACGCGGGTCCTCACCCCGTGACAATCATGAAAGCGGCAGTCGAAGCCGCAGAGACTCATACAGGGATGATCGAAGGCGCAAGCGTTCAAAACGTCATTACGACGACGATAGACCCGAATTCATGGCGGCTGGATTCTCTACACCACGCAATGACCAAGACAGAAGCGACCAGCGATCAGAAGATCGACGGGACAGTCGCGAAGATCGACGGGACAGTCGAGACGACCGTCGAGACAGCCGAGATCGCGGCCAACGCAGTGATAGCTACAAGAGGAAGGACTGGCGCAAGTCACGGGCACAATCTGAGCGATCATTCGAAGAAAAGATGGACGCTGATTGCAGATTCCACCTGTACAAGGGGGACGACGGAAAACTGCGATCCAACCACTCGATGAGAAACTGCAGGGAGTTCGACCAAATGGCGACTGATTACGTAAATCGCAGAAAGGCAGCAGCCGCACAAGCACCTGCACCCGTGCCTCAGCCAAACAACGTGCCTGTTCTGATGGCACCACCTCCACCACCACAGCCTGCTCCAGGCGGAAACCTCGCGGGTGCCATACAGCACATACCGCGGGTAGACGAGCCGCAGTACCCTCCACCCCAAGGGCAGATGTACATGATACAGAAAGGTCGACCTTCCAACAGGGAGCAAAAACTTCGCACTCGACAAGTAAACATGGCGGTCATGTCGCCCCTGCGGTAACAGAATATTTGAAAGGAGCCGAAACTATAATAAGCTTCAGCAAAGAGGACCACCCTCCATCGGTTGTTCGCCCAGGGCACTCCGCTCTGGTACTCGACGCGCAAATTGGAGGCTACGCTATGTCCAAGGTCTTCATGGATGGGGGAGCGGCATAAACATCATCTTCGCAGATACGCTCCGCAAAATGAATAGGTCAGTCGAAAACCTGCCAAGATCCTCAAATACCTTCCACGGTATCGTTCCAGGGAAAGCAATAAGCCCAGAGGGCACCATACAACTCGACGTAACGTTTGGGGACAAGCACCACTTCAGGACAGAGTCGATTGAGTTCGAAGTGGTCGACTGGAAGTCACAATACCATGCTATACTTGGACGCCCGACGTTCGCTCGATTCATGGCGGTGCCACATTACGCATACCTCCAGCTGAAGATGCCTGGACCAAAAGGAGTAATCACAGTCAAGGGGAACTTCCAAAAGTCTGACTCTTGTGATCGAGAATTCAGCAAAATCTCTGAGATGTTTGGCATGGAAGCAACACTCGCTGATCTAGCGGTCTCCAACGATCGAACACTTATGCCAGAGCACAAAAAGGTGGCAGTCGACAGAGCATTCAATGCCACCAATGACACAAAATCGCATCAGGTGCACCCGACTGACCCGACCAAGACAGTCAATGTCTCGTCGAGTCTGCCTATCGCATAGGAAAGCGCGCTCGTCGAATTCCTCCGTGAGAACTGGGATATATTTGCATGGTGTCCAGCAGACATGCCAGGTATTCCCAGGGAATTCGCCGAGCACTCTCTCCAGCTACTTCCAGATGCTAAACCAGTCAAGCAAACAATGCGCCGCATATCCGGCCCAAAAAGAACGCAGTCGAAGCCGAAGTCGACAGGCTACTCGCAGCAGGATTCATCAGAGAGATCAAGAAATCACAATGGGTGGCCAACCCCGTACTCGTAGAGAAGAAGCACACAGACATCCTTCGGATGTGTGTAGATTTTACAGCACTCAACAAGTGTTGTCCAAAGGATCACTTTCCACTACCTCGAATCGACCAGATCGTCGACTCCACCGCCGGGTGCGCTCGCTTGTCCTTCCTGGATGCCTACTCGGGTTACCACCAGATAAGGATGAAGGAAGAAGACGAAGAGAAAACGGCGTTCATAACCCCACTCGGGGTCTACTGCTACACCACAATGCCTTTCGGGCTCAAGAACGCAGGCGCAACATACCAGCGCATGATGCAAGATTGCCTCAAGAAGCAAATTGGGCGAAACGTCCAGGTCTATGTAGATGATATCGTCATCACCACAAGAGAGGAAAACACACTACTAGATGACTTGCGAGAGACATTCGCAAACCTCAAACGCTTCCACATCAAGCTCAACCCGAAGAAGTGCACGTTCGGCGTGCCAGCCGGGCAACTCCTCGGGTATCTAGTCTCAGCTCGAGGATCGAGGCGGATCCGGAGAAAATACAGGCCATCTTGACGATGCAAAGGCCTTCAAAACTCCATGACGTGCAAAAATTGGCGGGTCGAGTAGCAGCGCTCAGTCGATTCATCAGCAAGCTAGGCGAAAAAGCACTCCCGTTCTATCGACTGATGAAGAAAGCAGATAAGTTCGAGTGGACGCCAGAAGCCGAAGCAGCCTTCACGGACCTCAAGCGAGTCCTCACAAGCCCTCCAATCCTCGTAGCACCAAAGGAACGCGAGCCGCTATACCTATATGTCTCTGCAACTAACAGGGTGGTAAGCACTGTTCTAGTGGTCGAACGCAGGGAGGAGGGACACGCCCAAAGCATACAACGTCCAGTCTATTACTTGAGTGAAGTGCTCTCCACATCAAAGCAGCGGTACCCGCACTATCAGAAGCTGGCATACGCCGTGTTCATGTCCTCAAGGAAGCTGACACATTACTTCTCCGAGCACCCGATCACGTAATCAGCACTTCAGGGATCGGGGACATCCTCACAAACCCCAATGCGACTGGGCGAGTAGCAAAATGGCTCATCGAGCTAGCACCAAGAGACATCAGGTATGATTACCCGAAGGCCATCAAAGCACAAGTTTTACCCGACTTCCACACCGAGTGGATTGAAGCTCAGCTCCCAGGAGCACCAGATGTGTCCAATTCCTGGACTATGTACTTTGATGGCTCGAAGAAAAACGAAGGCGCAGGCGCAGGTGTCATCCTCATATCACCAAAAGGCGACAAGCTCCGCTATATACTGCAAATGGGATTCGAGTTCCCATCCAATAACGAAGCAGAATATGAGGCTCTGATCCATGGCATGAGGATGGCCAAAGCCCTCGGGTGCACTCGACTGATGATCTACGGCGACTCGAATCTGGTGGTGCAGCAAACAATGAAGGCTTGTGACGCAATCGCAGATAACATGATCGCCTACCGTGACTTGTACAACATCATGGAGGGCAGCTTCGAAGGCTGCGAGTTGCGGCACATAGGGCGTGAAAGCAATGAAGAAGCAGATAAGTTAGCCAACATTGGTGCGACCAAAGCACCAGTGCCACCTGGTGTCTTCTTCGAGCGCATAGAACACAGATCAATCAAAAAGAAGCGGCAACTCCTGCACCAGCCGCACCAGCCAAGAGCAAAACACCTAGCACAAGGACCCACCAGTCGAGGTACTCCTCATCGAGCCAACTTGGACTCAACCCTTCCTCGCGTACATACTCCGCGGCGAGGTACCCGAAGACTTCACAGAGTCAAGACGCGTCACTCGACGATCTAAAGCATACACTGTCATCAACGGTGAACTTTACAAACGCAGCATATCAGGTATGTTCCAGCGTTGCATAGCATTTGAAGATGGCCAAGCCATCCTTCGTGATATTCATGCAGGTACTTGCGGGCATCACGCCAGCAGTCGATCACTCGTAGCCAAGGCCTTTCGCGCAGGCTTCTACTGGCCCACAGCACTCAAAGACGCGGAGGACATAGTCAAAAGGTGCATCGGCTGCCAAAAATTCGCCACAAAGCCGCACGCACCCGCATCGGCGTTGAAGACAATACCATTGGCCTGGCCTTTCGCCCAGTGGGGGCTCGATATGGTTGGGCCACTCAAAAAATCCTCCCATGGAGGGCATACTCACCTTCTGGTGGCGGTCGACAAGTTCACCAAGTGGATTGAAGCAGTACCCATCACAAGTTCGACTGCCGCTACAGCAGTCAATTTCATAAAATCCATCATATACCGCTTTGGTGTGCCAAATAGCATTATCACTGACAACGGTACAAACTTCACGGCTGAGGAATTCAAATCCTTCTGCAAAGAGCAAGATATCACGCTCAATTATGCATCTGTGCGCACCCGCAATCAAACGGCCAAGTCGAAAAGGCCAATGGGCTCGTAACAAGTGGAATCAAGAAGCGCCTCCTGGTGCCACTCAAAAGGGCTGCGGGTGCTTGGGTAGAAGAGCTTCCGTCTGTGCTATGGAGCCTACGCACAACACCCAACGCCTCAACGCAATTCACTCCATTCTTCATGGTCTACGGCGCAGAGGCAATTCTGCCATCAGACGTAAGGTTCAACGCACCAAGAGTCGAAGCATACAATGAAGAAGATGCAGACGAGGCACTCGAAGACGCAGTCGACTTGCTAGAAGAAGCACGTAACACGGCGCTCGCACGCACAGCTATTTATCAGCAGGACCTCCGCAACTATCACAGCCGTCGACTGCGTACCAGGTCCTTCGAGGTTGGCGACCTGGTACTTCGACTGAAGCAAAAGAAGGTGCATAAACTCGCTTCTCCATGGGAAGGACCCTTTATCATCACCGAGGTCGTTGGTGGTGGAGCATATAGACTGAAGCACTCGAAGACAGGAGAACTCTCGCATAATCCTTGGAACGTTGCGCAGCTGCGCCGTTTCTATGCTTAGATTGATCAGTCGAACAATGTAATAGGCACATATGTCGGATAGCTGCAGGTTTCAGACGCGCTCTTTTCCTTACCAGGGTACCTAAGGGGACTGGAAGGTTTTTAATGAGGCGGCCTGCAGCTTAACATTCAAAAAAGGAATATAATTCATGATTCCTCATATTTCTCCCTGCTTACTACTCGCATAAATTGATTTCACAAAATTAGCCTCACCCGAGCACTCGGGGGCTGCGCTATCTCAAAAAGCATGTGTTTCCGCTTGTTCACAACATAATACCCCAGCCGCACTCGAATACTCGGGGGCTGGGTCATAAAAATCATACATAAACACAAAAGTTGCTCAACCACTCAATTATTCGAGGGTTGAGCCTAGAAGCATCAAGTGAAGCTTCAAGTATTGCAAAAATTCATAACCGCACATAAATAGTCATGGACTGTGCAGCTTATGTTTGATACTCTAAAATATTTCTATCAAGTTCACTCAAAATACACGGGGGCTGGATAGTCCTAATTTTACAGCATGTTGCTTCATACACCCCGCTCAACAGGCTCGGGGGCTGCATACGTGTAAACAAATAATGTACAATAATCACAAGTGTTGCGTTTTACACTTTGGAGTTACTTCCCATACACATAACCTACTCAACAGGTTCTTCCTTGGGTTCGGTCCATTTTTCCTCCTCCTTCAGCACACGATGGATTAGGACCAGTGCGTCCACTCGTGTCTCTTGGTAGTGCTCCTCCATCGGCACAGGACCACCACCTGGTAAGGGTGCGGGTCCCATCGCAATCCTTTTCAAATCAAGGTGCGGAAGGTGCGATCGCACAAAGGCAAGAGCAACGTTAGCCCCGCTAATCAGTTGCTCACGCACAAACTTCTTGATCGCCTTGCCTTTTCGAAATTTCTTCAGCAAAGCCACAAGGCCCTGTGGTTGCTCATTCAAAGGAAACAAAGCTTCGTGGACTCGAAATAAAGCCAGCCTGCAAGTCTCCAGTCGAATGGCTGTGCGCCAAGCACGGTCCAGAAGCCTTACCAAAATGGCACTCTTCTCCCTGTCTGACCAGAAGGGGTGGGCGGAGTATTCAGTGCTACTCGCATGACCATCGAGTCGATCCTGAATTCGTGCCTCCTCCTTTATTGGGTCAGAACAAACACCTGCGCAAAAGCAAAGGGCTCATCATCGCCCAGTCGAGTCACCTTGCTAAGAAGAGATCTCGATGATTCAAAAATGTCTTACATTCGAGTTGCAGATTTACTCTCTCCAACTCCTCAAGCAAAAAGGCTTCTCGCTCTGTAGTTGGGGATGACCTCGACTGCAACTCAGCATACGCATCTTGCGTTTCCTTCAGCTCGCGAGTAACTTCGGAAAGCTTTTGATGAAGAAAGTCCATAATTTTCTGGTCATTAACGCTTCGTGACTTCGAAGAACCACCCACAACAGGGCCAGTCGATGGTTTAGAAGCTCGGTTCTACAGTCAGAATAATTCAATGCATAAGGAAGCATAAAAGAATTCAAACAAAAGGCTCGGGGGCTGCGCCTCCCGATCACTGAAGTTCATGTTTCATAACAAGACAGATACGATGTCTGATAATTTACATATAGCAAAAGCAAAGTGACGCAATTCCTAGACCTAGTCAAACAAAGGGGTCACTGGCTAAGTCGTCGACTTCTTGGAGGAAGTTTTCTTCGCCTGGACCTTGGCTGCCCTTTCTTCAACAGTTGTTACCAGCTGTTGGGCATATGTTTTGGCGGCTTCCATCCAAGTGCCGAGCCCGACGGTTTTGCCATCAGGACCCCGTGGAAACTTCTTTGTGGCTGCGTCAAAATCTGCCTCGACTCCGTGCGCGAGCAACATGAGAAAAGTAGTCTGAGCACCACTTACCATTTGCTCGCGACTGAAGTCAGCAACGGCAGTCCCTTCAGGCTTGAATAGATCAACCAGCTCTGCAAAGGAAGATGGTAGCTCCTCGCCGGGGAAGAAGCTGCCATGGAGGGCACCCAGGGCACTCGCCGCCTGCGTTAGCATCTCCCCTGCTCTGCTACTGGTGGCCTCCGAGACAGCCACACTTTCATCAAGTGAGGTGCCAAGGCTCTGCTTGCCAGTAGCAGTCGGGCCATCCATCACGCCTAGCATAAGGGTAAAATAATCAGCACCATGTATCAGAAACCTCAAACATCTAAGGAGCAGAGCAAAAATTCTTACCAGTTAAGCTGGTGCTGGCGGCAGAGAGTCGACCAATCGCCGACTCCTCCCTAACTTCGGCTGTTTTCAGCCTCTTCTCCAGATCAGCCACTCGACGGGTGGCGTTGTTCAAATTTTCTGCCGCTTCAGTGGCGGCCTCTACAAAAACAGATGCACATGATTAGTAGGCTGCAAGAGAAATCACCCTCAACAAGTGGTGATAGCATAAAAAGATACGCACTCTTTGCAACTTCGAGTTGCTGCTGCAGGGTGGCGGCTTCAGTCTCCTTGTGCACATACTGGGCACCAGCCTTCAGCAACTCTCGCACAAACGCCTAAGTACACGACATGGGCAAATTCACAACTCAATAACTGAGTATAGGCAAAAATTTCGCATTTGATTCAAACTTTGGCAAGCACAAACTTACGTGTTCCAAGAAGGAAGAAGTCGACGCAGGGACACCTGCAGCCGCAGCTCCACTCTCAGTTGCTGCAACCTCCGGCTGGGGTGGCGTAGCTGTGGCTGTAGCGGCAGGAGTCGCCGGGGTAGGCGGCTGCTCTGGTGGCAGCGTCCGTGCAGTGGACGCTGCGCTGCTCTTTTCCGCCGTAGGTGGCGGAGGCATATCCTCATCGAGGAAACACTGTTTCACACATTATAAGTATACAAGGTGGTATTATTCATAACATACAAAGCATATGCACATGATACTTACTCTTCAGTAAGGTCGCACAATCGACCAGGTGCAAGCACACCCATGCTCGGGCGCGATTTCTTCGGTGGTCGAGGGGGAAGCGAGCGAATCGGGGAACCTCGAGTGGCGCCGTCATCGACTCCGTCCTTCTTCCTCCTTCTCCTCCGAGTCAGTGTCTTCCTCGTCGCGCGACCGCTTTGCTTGCCCTGCACCTCAGCATCGCCCTCATCGGCTTCTGGCGTGTGCGCGTGGCGAGTGAAGCCATCTCATCATCAGAATCTACCTCGAGTGGCTCATTGTCTGGCACTGGGCCGCTCTCTGGCAAGGGAGGCATTGACTCAAACATTTTGTGTCCCTGCATACATAAACAGCAAAGGATTCAACATCACACATGCATAACATATCAACTGAGATGTAGTATCAACTGTTACCTCTGGCAGAGGGTTGCTGGTCTCATAAGGAGGCACAGGCGAGTTCATCTCGCAGGGATCTTCATCGGTAAGCTTGGTAAGGCTCCTTACCAACTTCTCCGCTTCCGCATCAGATAGCTCCACTGCGCGTGAGCGGGTTGGATCAGAAGCCCCACCATATGCCCACAAAGCATGCACTCGGGCTCGGAGAGGCTGCACTCGCCTCTTGGCCATAATGGCTAGCAGATGGATCCCTGTGACCTCTCGACCAGCAGTGGTCTGAAGCTTCAGCACCTTCTCCATCAGAATGTCAGCCTCTTCGGCTTCGACTCCGGTCGGCTGGGCAATCCATGATGGCCTCTTCTTCACCAGGGCGTCTGCGTCAAAGGAGGCAACCCGAAGGTTTGGTCGCCAATGGTCACATCCTTGATGTAGAACCACTTCTGGCGCCATCCTTGCACAGACTCAGGAAGTTGATCTTGAAGTACTCGACATCAGGTCGAGCTTGTACTCCAAAACCACCAGGTCCCTTGGTGCTGTGCTGGCGCTTGACGTTGAAGATGCGGCGGAACAGACCAAAGTGGGGTGCGACGCCCAAGAAGCACTCGCAAAGGACGAAGTAACACGCAATGTGCAAAAGCCCATTGGGCGTGAAATCGTGCAATTGCACTCCATACACGTGCATCAGTGCACGAAGAAAGTTGTGAACAGGGAAGGAGAATCCCCTGTTCACAAAATCAACAAAGCAGACCCGCTCATTGGGGCCTGGGCGCGGGATTACCTCGGCACCGGGAGGCGAACTTGAGAGGTGTCCTCAGGGATCAGCCCGTCGTTCCGCAGGCCAGTGAGCATCCTCTTGCTGCAGGTGGATTTGGTCCACGCGCCCTTCTCCCTCTTCAAGCCACTGGCAGCGGCTCCCGCGGCGCTGTCCGCCGATGCAGCACTCCTGCCCCTTCGGGTGGTAGGCTTCGTCATCGCGGTGGCGGTTGCACAAGCTTTGCTCTGAGGCAATGGCGATGCGAGAGGAGGAAGAGAAGTAGCGGCGGCGGAGAGCAAATGGCAAGTAAAAACACTATTTACGCCGTCCCCTTTTTAACCTCAAAAGCAAAAGAATCCGCACCGTCGATGCGAGATCGTGGGCACATAAGCAAATCTAACCGTACACGTGGCAGCCACGGAGGGCAACCGTCGCCGGCCACTCCGCCCACTACGCACGGGAATCTAGGAACTACCATCATGGCTCCGGAGAAATCGTGCCTGAACGGTCAAATCCAGTCCAAACGGCTGTACAATGGGCCCACAAGACGTGTCACGTCCCATCTCTCGCAGAACAGCGCACGCCACCGCGTGTCAGGTGGCGCAGTCGCCATAAAACGTCATCCCTGACGTCATTGCAGCAAATTTGTTCCGAAAAGATGTCGGGTTCGCCCAAAGCATACTAATCACTCGATTCGTTGTCGGGTGTATGGTCACTCGACTGTCTCTACGATCAAATACATATTACTCCCATCGGGAGCGTATCAAAAATTTCTTCGACTAAAGATGATCATGACTGGGTGATTCTGAGATTATCCTCCATTACAAGTAATAAAGCACAATCTCGGGGGCTACTCCCATCGGGAGCGCTGACGCGCACCCGATAGAATTATGGCAAAAGGTTTTCTTCGACTAACAAATGTAGAGAAAGATGGTTTTGAGATTATCCTTCATTGCAATCAATAAAGCACAATCTCGGGGGCTACTCCCATCGGTGTCGCGCGATCAAAGTGTCAGTCGATGAATATATCGACTGTGTTCATATGCAAAATCATACTCGAAACATTCCCGAGTTGCGTCCGTCGCAAATACCTCGGATGCTGCACGCATAGTGCAAAGGTAAGACCCGCCGAACTTTCGAGCTGGGCTAAGGACCGTTCCAGCAACGTCAATCCTTATATTTTCCGTGTCAGCAGACATGATGAAAAATCCCGACGGACGCGTTGGGTAAAATTCAAAGTTATACTGCAGATCGACTCAGTAAGACCTCAGCGGCCTAGTCGAATCTGACCAGTTTGTTCCAGATTCGAGTCCGGGGACTCGAGTTTGATTGAAAGCTAGTAAGGTGTTACCCAAATGTGTAGTTAACCAGTCCCGATCCGTCGAGTGAACTGGGCCTGCTAAGCTATTATCCCTTGATCATCATAAGCAAAAGCCACAATCGATGAAATACTCGACATAGCCAACATGTGCTATTCATACAGGAATTCCAATTATAGTACTAAGAATATGACGTGCACTTGCGAACGAGTCCATGCCTGATTCTTCGAGTCAGACAAGTACTCGGGGGCTACTGACAAGGATATACATCTCGGGTACCCTACTGTGAGGGTACCTGGTGCACGTGATGACTAAAAGCCCAACTAGCGAAGATACGACTCGAAGCCCAAGACGAGAGGCCCAACAAGATGAAGTAACTTCCAAGTTTAGACATAGACATAGTCGGTTTATACTTTCCTTATGTGTAAACTAGGTCGGTTACAAACTCCCGAGACCCAGCCTATTTAAAGGCTGGGAGGGGTGCCGATCTAGGACCAAGCCATACTCGAACCACCAAAGCTCTTGCGAGATCGTCATCTCGCCGGAGCCACCTTGTAACCACATAATCTCCAGCGATCAATAACAGACAAGCAGGAAGTAGGGTCTTTACCTCCACCCGAGGGGCCTGAACCTGGGTAAATCTTTGCCTCTGCTTGTCAGCCGACGAAACTACCAGTACTACCACGTTCTCTCCCCATAATCTCAACCCTAGGTCCTTAACCATGGGATTTGATGAGGGTACACCTCGTCATAGGTGTTCATGGTCCTTTGTGATTGTGTTACAACGTGCTTGTAAGGGTCAACAACTTTGTATTATTTCGTGATATGAATGCAAAAAATCTCAAAAAAAAAAAGTATACTGCCATGCGACAAAGCCATCAAACGCTTGAACAATAAGTGGAATTTGAAGGATACGCTGAGCAGAACGTAAGAGAACACCTCTCTAATCAGATCCTCATCCAATGATCCAGAATAAGGGTCAATCAATTCTTCTAGGAGAGTAAGCATTATATTTTCCCTTGGGTAATCACCTTGTCGTGGACTGCTAGGCGACAGGATAGGCGACGCCGATGGCGACGCCGGGTCTAAGGGCCTCGCTGCCGATGAAGCTCGCCCTGCGGGGCGGTTCTGGGCCTTGTCCGTGCTGGAGAGTGAAGAGGAGGACGCGGTGGTGTCTCAGGTTGAGGTATCGTCTAGGTATCTCATGGGATCGCCGTCGCCAAGAAGCCCAAACAGCTCTGGTGGTGCTCGGGCGACAAAGAGACTGGAGAGGAGGATCAAGCATAGGGCGGTGGTCAAGGAGTGGATCGACGCTGCATCGCCGCAGGTGAGTCCTGATCGTTTTCGTTTTCAGCGCAGGTGCTCACCGGAGTTCGCATATCCGGTGTTGTCTCCTTCAGTCTTCGTAGAGGAGGACTTTGACGCGGCGGAGTGGATCACGATCCAGCGGAGGAAGAACAAGAGAAAATCAAGATATGCATTGCATCGCCGGCGGAGATCGCCGGAGATGTGCAAGGTCGATCGCAGGTCACCGCCGATGATCTCGGATCACGGATCTGCAAGTTTTTTCAAATTTTCAAACAAGGGAGACAACGGTCAAACGGGCCACCATGTTGGGCCGATCTTGCATGGCAGTGGTCAAACGGACCCCCATGTTGGGCCTGGTTTGCGGGATGCGAGCCAAAAGGGCCCAAATCCCCTGATCGCTGACTCGGTTAAGGCTGGGGCAGCTTTTCGATCCCTGCTAGGGTTTTTCTGGTCGAAGGATTCATCGCCTGCGCCGCGCATACGTCCTTCTACGATGGCGAATCGTGGCGGCGGGGGTGGAGGTTTCGGACGCGGTAGTGGGAAGCCTCCTCCGGCGGGAGGACATGCCGCTGCAAATCCAGGTCGTGGCGCTGCGAACGGTGCTCGTGCTTTTCGTGGCGACGCCGACGCCGGTCCTAGCAACTGGCAGGCTAACGGCGGTGCTGGCCCAAGCAATTGGCCAGCTAATGGAGGAAGGCGGTACAATGAAGTTGGCTATGACTACGGCAACGGTCGCGGTCGTGGTGGTTTCGGAGGACTCGGGGTTTACAATGGTGGAGGTCGTGGTGCTCACAATGGAGAGGGGAACGGTGGTTTCGGTGGTCACCAGGATGTCAATCAAGGGGCTTTCAATGGGGTTTTTCACCCGAGAGCGGGAGATGAGTTCTACGACAATCTCGGTTACCGCAATAGAAGGAGGAATGAGTTCAGAGGAAATCGTGGTGGCTTCAACAACTTTCGTGGTGGAAGAGCACGCGGAATAGAAGTGTTGCGACCGGTGGTGGTGAATAAAGGGAAGGACAAAGAGGTTGAGAAGGAGGTGGTCTCAGATGCGGCGGTGACGGCTGCTGCGTCTAGAGTCATGGAGGCAGTTTTGGAGCAGCAAGCGGCGCGAACCACTTCAGTCTCGGCACCGGCGGTGTCTGCTCAGCCGGTGCAGGCAGTAAACCAACCTGCGGTGGTAGAAGATAACAGTGCAGCGGCAAAGGCCATGGCCTCATCTTCTGAAATGGGTCTGCAAAATAATGAGAGAAAGAATCTGAAGAAAAAAGGAGAAAATTATTGATAAGGTCAAGTGCTTTCGTTGTAATTTGCATGCGCATTACTCGATTGATTACACAGCCATTTTGTGCGATTTCTGTAGGTCGTCGGACCATGTGAATGAAGAGTGCCCTTTGCACGATGCTCCCAAACCAACTGTATCAGTTTTTGGTTGTGCCCATGAAGAACTGATGGTTTTTTCTGTTTCCAACTCTGATGGTTATCGTCCTAGATCCAACAGTGGTAGGACAGGCAGGATTACTGTTACCGGTGGTACACACACTTCTGAAGAGATTGTTGGTGTGCTACGTTGGGTAGTGATGGATGATGATTTTCCGTGGGATGTCCAGATGCATGGGAATAATGTGTACAAGGCTGAGTTTCCGAGTAAGATGGAGCTTATCCGTGCTATGCGCTTTGGGTCTTTTGAGGCTAAGGAGAACAGCAAGATTTTCATCAAATTCATAGAGTGGAAAAATGAGGTTAAACCCACACAACATTTAGAGAATGTATGGCTTCTCATAAGTGGGGTGCCAGAAGGTTTACTTGATGATTACCTTGCACTCTGGGGGATGGTTGGTATGTTTGGCATAACTAAGGCGATCGACATGGCTTACACCAGGAGGCATGAGGTGGTTCGAGCTCATGTCCAGGTCACGGATATTGCTGCTATCCCTTATCATAAAATAATCATGTATGAAGATGAAGGTTATCGTATATCTATAGAGATTGAGATGAATGATGGAGATGCTGAGATGGTGGATGGTGATCCGATTGCTGATGATGCTGATGGTCACGGAGGTGCTGGACATGGTAACATGAATCAGGAGAACTCTAATGCTGAGAAGGATGGATCTACTAAAAACAAAGAAGAAAACACTAGGGACAATGCTGCGAAACCTGGGGTGGTGCTTTCTGATACTATCACTAAGATTGTCTGTCTACAGCCAAGCATAAGGTTCGGTTGTTTCTCAGACAGGTGGTGCGATATGGTTGAGGAGGAGGAAGAGAGGGATAGGAGATCGGCTACAAAGGATGTGTCGAGAGTTCTTTTTGAATCTCCAGTTTGTGCTCACAAGGTGAAGGAGGCTGAGCATGTTGAGAAGACTTTCGTTATGCCTGTTGGGGAAGAGGATGCCGGTACGTTGGATACGACCACTCATGCTGGGGTTTCATCTCATGTGGTGTAGCGTCCAACTGCTGCTGCTGAGGAAAACAAGAGTTCCTGCACTGCCAGCTCGCGTAGCCGGGGTACCGTGTCGCCTGTTGTTGCTGCTGCGACAGCCACACCTGTCTGCAGCCCAGTTAGCTCTCGGGACAGGGTCTCGCCCAAAGCTGTTGTAGATGTAACTGTACAAGACAGTCAGTTTCAGTGGACACCTAGGTCCTCGCCTACGAAGACAGCTTCACCAAGAAAGGAACTCGGAGCAGATGGGCGTTTGTCGCCGCTGGCTGCTAGTTTTACACCAACGAAGGAGGATCTCATTGCTTTTGGAGGAATCCCTGAGTCTATGGGAGGGGGTCTGCGCTCGAGTGTACGTATTCGGGCGCAGCCAAATGCGGACGCGTCACAGATGGGGCGAGCGATGGATAGGGCCAGCTCTCGCGACATGACAGGTTCGATTCATCTCCCAACTTTTCATTATGTAATTTTTCGAATAATGGTGTCATAGCTAGAGCTAGTAAGTTAGGCATTTCTTTAGGTAAATCACCATCTGAGATTACGTTCTCGGTCCAAAATCTAAAAGATGTTGAAAAAGAAAGATCTTTAGTCTTTTTAAATAACAACTTGAGTATTGATGATGAAAATCCACAAAAAAAATCGTGTCCAAAGTATCTGGTTTATGTGAGGACTTAGCTGAGGAGGATGCTGCTGATACGGATGATCATACGGATCTGCCATGTCACACTCATCCCACAAAACGTGGACGTAAAAAAATTCTTGTAGATAGAAAGAACCTGAGACGAAGTGCTAGACTGATCAAGAATAAACAATGAAATCTTTTATTTGGAATAGTGAAGGGTTTAGGGACACAGCTAAACATCTGAGAGTCCAAGAATCTATACGTGACTACAATTTAGACATTGTAGCTCTTCTTGAAACTGGACGTTCTAGTTTTCCAGCACATTTTTTAAGGAATTTGTCGGCTGGTAGAGATTTCTCTTGGTTTTGTTAACCACCTCAAGGAAGATCAGGTGGCATTTTAGTGGGTGTCAATTTGGAAACACTGGACGTTCGAGACGTCGAAGATGGTGATTTCTGTGTTAAGTTTCATTTAAAAGCTAAAGATGGGTTTCAGTGGAATTTTGTGGCAGTTTATGGGGCAGCTCAAGAAGCGCAAAAACAAACTTTCCTAGCTGAACTAGTGCGTGTGTGTGAGTCCTCTTCATTTCCTTTGTTAGTTGGGGGGGATTTCAACATCATTAGAGGGCCACATGAAAAGAATAATTCCAACTATAACGCTCATTGGCCCTTTCTTTTCAATTCTATAATTGAAAGTCTTAGTCTAAAGGAGATTAAACTTTCGGGGAGACAATATACGTGGGCCAGTCGTAGAGATACGCCTACCTATGAGAATCTTGATCGTGTGCTGACTAGTGTGGATTGGGAACAAAAATATCTGTTGGTAAATGTAAGAGCATTATCACGGACTGGTTCAGACCACACCCCTCTCCTAATTGACTCATGTTAGTGGAATGGCAAACACATGTTAGTGGAAACACATGTTAGTGGAAACACGCCAATACTTCTTCGATATGATTTCCTTCGAACTGGCCTGGTTAAGATAAGAAGGCTTCTTTGATATGATTTCAAAGGAATGGCAAACACATGTTAGTGGAAACACGCCAATCGAAGTCTGGCAAAACAAGATCAGACACCTAAGACGCTACCTTAGGGGTTGGGCAAGACATAGAAGTGGGATTTATAGAAAAGAAAAGGAAAGAGTTGTAGGCATTATTGATGCACTAGATAGTAAAGCTGAAACCTGTCCTCTCAATTCTTCAGAAAGTGAAGTGTTGAAGAAAACAAATGATAAACTCTCAAAGTTAAGAAGGGAGGAAGAATCAAAATGGGCACAAAGGGCCAAGGTGAAACATATACAAGAAGGCGGAAACAATACGAAATATTTCCACCTCATTACAAATGGCAAGCATCGGAAAAAGAAAATCTTTCAGTTAGAACAAGACGAAGGAACAATAGTAGGAGATGAAAATCTAAAAGTTTACATTACTGAATACTATAAAAAGTTGTTTGGGGCGCTGGCCAAAAATAACTTTTTACGCGACGAAGCACGAACTTCGGATATCCACAAATTTCTAGAGAAGAGAATGAGATTCTAACTGCGAATTTCTCAGCTGATGAGGTTTTAGAGGCTATCACACAAATGGAGCATAATAAGGCTCCGGGACCAGACGGGTTCCCAGCTGAATTCTATAAAACCTTTTGGAATGTCATTAAGGAGGATCTTATGGCTATGTTTGTTCAGTTACAGCAAGGTCATTTGCCTCTGTATAAGCTTAATTTTGGTGTCATCACTTTGCTGCCAAAAAAAGAGGATGCGGTCCAGATTCAGCAATATAGACCGATATGTTTACTAAATGTGAGCTTTAAATTTTTACGAAGGTTGGGACCAATCGTATAACACAAATTGCTCATAAAGTAATTAAACCAACTCAAAATGCTTTTATGCCAGGGCGACATATTCTTGAGGGGGGTAGTTGTCCTACATGAGACGATTCACGAACTTCATAGGAAGAAAATGAATGGAGTTCTTTTTAAGATAGACTTTGAAAAAGCTTATGATAAAGTGAAATGACCCTTCTTGTTGCAGATGCTGCGAATGAAAGGCTTTGACAAAAAATGGTGTGATCTCATCCAAAATTTTATTATGGGGGGATCAGTTGGCATACGTGTCAACAATAATATTGGCCATTACTTTCAGACAAGAAAGGGACTTCGACAAGGCGATCCCTTTTCTCCCATTCTTTTTAACATTGTGCCTGATATGTTGGCTATTCTTATTAATCGTGCGAAAGAGGATGGTCAAGTTGGCAGCCTCATACCGCACCTTGTTGACGGGGGAGTATCTATTCTGCAATATGCAGATGATACTATACTTTTTTTTGGAACATGACATAGAAAAGGCAGTGAACATGAAATTAATACTTTGTATGTTTGAGCAACTTTCTGGGCTTAAAATAAATTTTCATAAAAGTGAGTTACACTGTTTTGGGGAAGCTAAAGAACCTGAAAACCAATACAGAAATGTGTTTGGATGTGAGGCAGGGACTCTTCCATTCAGATACCTAGGAATTCCTATTCATTATAGGAAGCTTCTGAATAAAGAATGGAACTCAATGGAAAATAGGTTTGAAAAGAAACTGGGTTGCTGGCAGGGCAAGCTACTCTCATACGGAGATAGGCTAGTTCTAATAAATTCTGTTCTTACCAGTTTACCTATGTTCATGCTATCCTTTTTAGATATACCTAAAGGGGTGTTGAAAAGGTTAGATTTCTATAGGTCTCGTTTCTTTGGGCAGAGTGATCAAAATAAATAAAAATATAGACTGACAAGGTGGAATATCATTTGTAGACCAAAGGACCAAGGAGGGCTAGGAATTGAGGTGCTCGATATTAAGAATAAGTGTCTATTAAGCAAGTGGCTTTTTAAGCTTATTAACGAGGAAGGAGTTTGGCAAGAAATCCTACAAAATAAATACCTACAAAATAAGACTTTGTCACAAGTGACAGCGAAACCTACCGATTCTCAGTTTTGGAAGGGTCTTATGAATGTACAAGACTCCTTTTTCAGTAAAGGGAAATTTGTTGTAGGTAATGGTCAAGCAACACGTTTTTGGGAGGATTCGTGGATCGATGATACCCCTTTAGCTACCCAATGCCCAACGCTATACAATGTGACACGCCACAGAAATGTTTTGGTAGCGGATGTTCTAGCTAATAACGCCGTGCACATTGAGTTTAGACGAAACCTGACCGGCAACAGATGGGATGCTTGGCTACATATGTTGCAAAAACTTATAACCATTCACCTAACAAATGATGAAGATAAATTTGTTTGGAAACTTTCTTCTACAGGATTGTTTTCGGTTAAGTCCATGTATGAAGATCTTTTGAGTGGTCATACAGTTAATTTGCGTAAATAGATTTGGAAACTTAAAGTACCGTTAAAGGTTAAGATCTTTATGTGGTTCCTTTTCAACAAGGTAATTTTAACGAAAGATAACCTTGCTAAGAGAAATTGGAATGGGTGTAAAAAATGTGTTTTCTGTGATTCCGAGGAATCGATTGATCATTTATTTTTTACATGCCCGTTTGCGCATCTTTTATGGACTTTGGTACAGTATGCTTTTAATATCATCCCACCAGCTGATACTATGAATATGTTTGGAAATTGGTTAAATGGGGTTGAAAAGAATTTGAAAGCACGAATCCGTGTGGGAACTTGTGCTCTTTTATGGTCTATCTGGAGATGCAAGAATGACATTATTTTTAACAAAGGCGGCCATCCTAACTTTTTGCAGGTGATACGCATGGCTACCCACTGGATCCACGAGTGGGCCTTCTTGGTCCCAGAGGCACAACGTGCGCTTATAAACTCTGGATGCACCCGGCTAGAGGCGGTCGCTTTGGATATCTATTCCCGGGGTACCTGGCGGCTGTCTAGAAGACTCCAAGACGTCTAAGAAGCTAGATACTGGAGACGCTATTTTCTTCTTTAGTTCTTTGTGTTCGGAACTGCCTTTGCTTCGAAGTACTGTGTGCGTTTTTGGTTATGTAAACTCTGAAATACTTTGAACTTTGCAATAAAAGCCGTGTGCATCAATCGATGCAGAGGCTGGGGCTTCTCCCCTTTTCTAAAAAAAAGTAGGGATCAAGAAATCTCTCTAAGTGTTAATCTATGAACCTGTACCAACACGCCAAATACAGCCTCTCTGGAAAGTTTGAAAACCATAAAAATATGTTGCCAGGCATATGATGATATGTTCTTTGGCACAGGCTTTAGAATATTACCATCCGGATAATACTTTGCACTAAGGACTTGTGCACACAAAGATTTAGGGTTTTGGAGTAGACGCCAACACTATTTTGCTAACATAGCAAGATTAAAACTATGTAGACTCTAAACCCCATGCCCCCTCCTTCTTAGGTATACACACTTCCACCATGCAAACCAATACATTTCCTTTTTTGTTTCTTCATCATCCCATCAAAAACTTGATATCTCATCCATTATTGGTTTACAAATACCCATTGGCAATTTAAACACTGACATTGCATACGAAGGATAGACTGTATAACTGATTTTAGAATACCCATTGGCAATTTAAACACTGACATTGCATACGAAGGGATATACTGAAAACTGATTTTAGAAATATCTCTTTCCCCGCAAGTGATAGTGTTTTCTCCTTCCATCCTTTTAATCGATGATATACACGCTCAAGCAGATGTTGAAAACAGTCAGCTTTTTTTTGACGGAATAAAACAGTCAGCTTTTATCTACCCCACCATGGTAGGCAATCCTAAATACTTATCAGAGAGTGTATCTGTCAGAATTTCCGGTTTAACACAAATGTCTTCTCTAACAACTACAATAGTACACGGGCTGAAAAGCAACACTGGGTTTATTGCTTTATTAATTTAAAGCATGGCATGCCTGTCTATTCTATCTATTATCTACTAAAAGCAAAATACGGGGTATTAAACAGAGACACCACATTAAGCCACATCATTAAACTTAGTTTTCATAGTTGGATTTAAAATCAACGATTAGGATTTAATGGAAATTATTAATTGCGTAACCGTGAAGGTTTCGTTTGACTCGTTTAATCTGTCGTTTCGTTTGACACGTTTAATCTGTCCACGTTTTTTTCATTTTGAATGTGGACCCGTAATAATTAAATCTGGAACCCATCACCTTTGTCTCAAGCTAGCAGACCGATGCATTGCGGCTCTGCTATACATGCATTGAACGGTTAATCTACTTAGGAAACGTGCCCTATCAACAAAATTCGTCCGGCGCATGAGAAATTAGAATTTGGTCATATAAGGAAACAGACCAAGGAATCTTCCCGCGACCGAAAATTCAAAATAAATTATCTCTTAAACCGGTAATCCAATTGACGATATGTTTTCACCGTTAGCTTTGTTTCGACGAGTACTTTAAAACAAGATCCCATCGTGATATGTTTTGACGAACTTTTTTTTCGTCGTCAGTTGCCAGGCTATAATAATTTAGTTACCATATTAGGGACACGGCGATTTGGGACACGGTGCAGCTGCACCCGCTGTCCCATAATTTTTTTTCCAAATGTCAAAAAATTCAAAAAAAATATTTGCATGTAGTCCAACACATTTCAAGTCAGCACAAAAATTGGCATGGTGAAAAAACTTTTTTGCAACCTGTGCAAAAAAGACAAATTCGGACGTACCGAAACGTATATGTACGTGTCCGAATTTTGTCTTTTTTGTACAGGTTGCTAAAAAAGTTTTTTCACCTTGCCAATTTTTGTGCGAACACATCACGCTGTAATCTACATCCGGATTTTTTTTCGGAAATTTTTGACATTCTGAAAAAAAATTAAAAATAATTTACATAGTGGGATCATCTAGACCCATGAGCCGTTATGAATATCCGCCATATTAGTAGTTAACAATTACCAACCAAATAATACATAGTTATCATGTAATTTTTACATTTTTTTGTCATAGCCATGATCTACACGTCCAAAGAGCAAGGATTTGATCTACTCTGAACACGTAAAATTTGAAATTGTCGTTATCAAAGAGTTATGTTTGTGAGTAAAAAAGTTTAAATAGCCAGGCAAACATTTGATTCTAACCTGGTAATCAACTTATCAATACCTGGTTACTAAGTGAGTATAATCTGGCAACTGGAGTCGGAAAAAAAAGTTGTCAGAACATATTAAGATGTGATCTAGTTTTGAAAATCTCGTCGCGACAAAGCCAACTATGAAGACGGATCTGAATTTTGACTTACGGTTTAAAAGATAAAACATTTTAAAGTTTGAAAACCAAAAGAAATCCATGCATGCCTTACTTACCATATTCGATACGTGCCCACGGAAAGCTAATCTGGGGCACTTGCCCTTATTAGCACGGTCCAAGAAAGAAATACACGTACGTGACAGGTACTAACATGCAAACCACTCCATGTAAAATATTGCACAATAAAAGATTTGCCAATCAGGCTAATCCACGTAACTGCTCGCTGGCTATATGTTTGACTACCAGCGCTAATACGTTGATGTAGATGAGAGCGGCGATATGGAGGTCGAGCTACATGTCGCTCTTTATTTAAAAAATCCAAAATCATATTTTTGGTGATTCGAAAAATCTGAATAAAAACCCCGCATGTAGATGATGTTGTATATCCACGTATATAATCTAAACTAGAAATATGTTTTATTTTGAACTATGTAAAAAATAACAAAATCTGAATTTTAAAGTAGTGAACAATGTAAAGTTTCAACTCTACAAAAAAATTCCGATTTTGTTAGTTTTCTGTTGCCCTAAATATGAACTATTTTGAGTTTAAATTTGTGCATAGGTAGAACACACTATTATCTACATTCAGGACTTATTTCCATTTTTTTAAATTTAAAATATTAATTTTCAACTTAAAAAACTCGAAAAATCATATTTTGGAGTTTCAAAAAAAATCTGAAAAAAACACGCACATGTAGATGATGTTGTCTTGTATCACGCATAAAATCTCAAGTAGAAATAAGTTATATTTTGAGCTGTGTAAAAATAACAAAATCTGAATTTGAAAGTAGTGAACACTGTAAAATTTCAACTCTACAAAATTTGTCAGATTTTGTTATTTTTCTATAGCCCTAAATATGATTTATTTTTATTTGAAATTTTGCGTGCTGGTAGGATACACTATTATGTACATTTAAGATATATTTATATTTTTGAAACTTAAAAATGTGTTTTTTTTAAATACCGGACTATATGTAACTCGGCCTTAGTTTTGACTTTCTAAAGCATCGATGTTCTATCAACAACAGCGTCTTGGAAAAAATAAAATAAAATAGCAAATTGTAATATCAATTATACGAAGAATAACACAGTTTCTAGGGATCTAGGAAAAACAACAATACCGCTGAGCTATATAGCTCACCGGAATAACTATGATTTTTACTGTTGGTTTCCAATAAATTACGCCCATAACTAATCCATTCTTGGAACATTTAAGGCTAGAAAATTAAAATAAATATTGGCAGCAAGTTCCCAACTCAAACATTTGTGATTGGTTGGGAAGGATGTAAATCCTAACTCAATATTTACGGTTTGCTTTCAAAATTTATCCATTCTTTGTTCTGTGTCTAACATGGTATGTTTGCTTTTCATGGAACAACTTCTCGCGTAGAATCGCGCTACTGTGTATATATATGGCCGGATTAGTGGGACAAGATTAACAACATATAGTTCATATACCAGCGGCCACAACAAAATATTAAGGAATATATGTGTGTAAAAAAATGAGAGCGTAATTCAAAATGCACTTTTTTCATTCTCTATGATTTATCACCCCCTCATGATTGGGAATGTGCCATTGAAATTGTATACTGTTTATATATGTGTTTTGGGACATGTTAGTCCATATCTTCCCCAGAGTATTGCGATGGTATAACTATGGCAATAACATATGAGTGTTGATAATGGATTAGGGAATAATTTGTGGTTGGATAGTGGAATTGTGAAGTCTCATAATTTGTGATGGCACATCTAGCCCCGGGAGGTCTTGTAGATGAGTGGAAGCGGCTTATCTTGAGTAACGCTTGATGAAGCTGTCAGGATTCAGAAAGTTCACTACGGCCCACGCGTGGTGTGCCCGTAGGAACCCCCTGTTCCACAGGTGCGACAGGTAGAGAGTGATGTATTGCCATTTTCATGACAGATATATGGTTTAAACATAGATAAAGATGACCATGTTTTGGACGAATCAATCGGCACTAACCATGTCGTCTCCACCGATCTCCTCCTCTACTGCAAACAAGAGGAAGATTTCAGAAGGATCTGAGGATGTTCTTGCAACCTGGTATTGTTTCATCATTTCTTTTCTATTAATTTAGGAAACGAGTATTATTTTTCAATTTCTTTTTCATTTATTCATGAATCTTCATCCATACTTTCTACAGGGTCGGTGGCAACCGTAACTCATCGGGGTTCCGGCCATCGACTCCCTCAAGGCTCAGATCGTAGTACGGAACCATCGGATGGTCAAAGCTCTCGAATAGTCTCTCACGAATCTGGGCCGGGGGAAAGCTGCTTACATCTGCACGAAGGCAGAGCATGAGAAGTCGTTCAAGTCCATGGCAGACCTGGTTACGTAGCGGGCGCGCAAGATCGACTTGATGAAGCAGGCCAAGCTCCTCAGAGACAAGATTTACCTCCAAGACCAGGAAGCTGATCTCATCTACAAGGAGATCGAAGTACTTGTCAAGAAAGCAGGGAAGCCCCGTCCAGCAGGGCAAACGGTTTAAGTTTAGTTTGCTCCTGCGTGAGCGTGTTTGGGGCTTATCCTAGGTGTTTGTTTTTTTTTTTTTTTTTTTAGGGGATTTTTTTTTGTCCACGTATGTGCCAACGTAACCGTTGCAGAACGTGTGTGTGTGCAGTTCCAAGCGGTTGCGGGGAGGTCATGCGGCGGTGGGTTAATTCCTCGTCTTCTGCTGCTTTTCGTGCCTTGGTGGGTTAATTACTTGTCTTCTCCCTTTGTCCCCTCATCTCGCTCTCCCATTCTATTTCTTCTCTTCTCCCTCCGCTCGTCCCTATCACCCGAAACGAGTTCTTTGCTTGTCGTCACCGACCTTGTCGTCCGCGGAAGGATCTGCTGCCGCAAAGAAGAGGAAAGGCCGTGGAAGGATCTGCTTCAACGACAGGGTATTTAGTTTAACATTTGTTATGTTGCATCTTTCTTCTTGTTTTATTTTTATTCAACCTTTTGTTCTTCCATTTCAGTTCATTCCCGATTTTTTCAACATTATTTCATGCATCTTCATACATAACATCTTAATTACAGGGCCGGTGAATCCCTTCGTGCGAGTGGAAGCCCATTGCAACGCTGCTCTTTGAATCGCTGACTGCCCATTGTGCAGACCGGGACAAGCAGCTAGCCAAGACGCTCCAGGAAGCTAGCAAGAATTTGAGTAGGGCGAAATCTGCTGAGACCGATGGTTGGAGGAGGCAAAGAAGGCGTCGAAAATCTGCAGCGAGCTGAATTCGACCATGATATTCAACATGGATTTGCAGACGAACATCAACTCCTCCAACAAAAGATAGAGCTGCAAGGCCAAGAGGAAGTTCTCCTCCGTAGGGACTCGAACAGGCCAAGCAAGGGAAGTTTCGTCCATGCCGGCTTTCATGGCCATAGTCTTAAGTTCCATTGCTCCTGCGTGAGCATGTTTGTGGTTTGTCCCAGGTTACATGTTATGTTTTTCTTTTAGTTCAAAATTGTATGTGGACGATTTAAGTTTATTTTCTTATCTTTTATTTAAATTGTGTACCTCTGACTCGTGTATAAAGTCCTGTCGCGTTTGCTGTAGCGTCGAATGTATCAATGGCATCTTCTACTGCCTAGACTCTTAAGTCTGCCGTTGTGGTGCCTTCCCGGGGACCTTGCTCCACAGTAGACGCCATCCCGTTAACAAGTGTGTATATGTGTCCCTGCCTGCCGAGGTAGCTGTAATATTCATCCCGCGCCACAATGCGGGGCAAGTGGCGGCGATCGCAATTAAAAAAACTCAATGTTTTGAATTGATTGCTACTTCTTTTTTTTTAACTCAGAGGATTTTTTCCAGCAACACGCTTCATTATTGATGCATACATGCACTGTCTTTATTTTAAGCCAAAGACTCATCGATACTAACTAGCGGTACTAATTGATGACAAACAATCATGGCACACACAAAAACCTCCACTGGGCTGAATATTGCAATACGCACCATGAGCTGCCATATAGCACCATTCATGGCAGATCTTATCGTCACTACATGGTATTGTAGTTTGGTAATACTTGCACTTCCCTTGAACCATATCTACATAAATAAATAAAATGGCATGAAAAAGGATATCACTCCATAATATTAAAACATACTCCCTCCATTCCTGAATATAAGGTGTATAGTTTTCTGCACGGATATCGAGATATGGGTAAGCATATGGTGGGTTCATTTTCTTTTGGAAAAAGTCGAGAGATATGAATTCCTAATAGACACAAATTAAAAACAATACACCCTACAAAGTAGGATTCATTTGTGGATGGGTAAAATTGTCCATAAATTGCATCATACCCTATATTTTGGAATTTTTCTGGAAAAACTATACACCTTACATCAAGAAACGGAGAGAGTATTTTGAAGCTTCCTCTATTCAAGTTAAAAACATGTATAGTCTCCATACCACAAGACATGAGGAGTGCCAACATAAAGATAGGCACAATACCGACAATGATGGTAGTCTTGCAAGCCATGGTGAACACTTCGAATGGGAGGTTGTTTACACGTGCATGTATTTATAGGACTAGCAAAGTTGTATGTGAGGGAGATTTTTCTTAGTGACGTAGGATGGAGAATGGGTGTGCATATAGTCAGGATTTTGCACCTTGTCAAAGCAGTTATTTGTCTACTTATATTTATTTCTCGCACAATAAATTTTAATTAATATATGGCATTAGTTGTTGAGATTAAACATATTTTAGTGATGTATATCTGAGATGTTGTATAATAACTCTAGCATTAGTTGTTCATTTAAAATGAATATTTGCATTAGTAGTTGAAGATTGGAAGTAGATTTCTATATGACTTTTTCTAGATTTTTTTAATATAGCCCAATAGGTTTCGCACCTACTTTCCTTCTCATAGTAGTTTATTTATATTTACATGTATTTACCTCATGATAGATTTTTATTCAATATCCAACTTTAGCATTAGTTGTCGAAATTTAAAACGGATGAGTCAAACATAGGGGGAAGGGCCTCTTGGCAATATCCGGCATACTATAACTAAGGCAGATTTTTTAGCTTGTAGTGTTCATTGACATCCCAAGATCTCCATTAGTTGCTGAAGATTGCAAGAAAATTTCTATGACTCTAGGTGGATAAATGAAATTAATGTTGTCCAATTAATCTTGACATGTATTTATAGGCTTAAAAAAGGTAGTTTGGTGAAGTCCTTTAGATATATTAGGTGGAGAATTGGTATGCATTTTATTGAAACTAGCAAAAGTCGGCGCGGCGGCATGCGCGCTAGGTTGACGACGTGACATTGTAACAACACTAAAGATGTAATTAGTCACCGGTTAATTAATATCTCGTGTAGCCACGTTAAATGAAACAACTACTAATATGAGTGAGTATGTAAAACGATTGGATTAAACAATGGAAGATATCAGAGAGAGAGAGAGAGAGAGAGAGAGAGAGAGAGAGAGAGAGAGAGAGAGAGAGAGAGAATGTATAAAAATATAGCTTCCAAACTTTCACTGTAGACCATTATTTAGATAACATAGTAGCAACTAAACAGAACATATTCAAAAAACTAGATTCGAACGGCGCGGCTCGCCGCGCAGCGCTTTTTGCTTCTTTGAATTTCTTGCCCGTGGTTACGATCATTTATACAGATCACTTAAATGACATTTATATCCATATGAATTTGATCACAATTATTATATAGAGATTTGAAAGCGTATTCTTCGGATCATATGAAATGAGTAATTAGAACATCATACAATCAAGTTTGAATGTATTCAGCTGAGCAACATGTCTCGTAGGCCAGAAAGTTTGAATGTATTCAGCTGAACAACATGTCTCGTAGGCCAGTTTTCTCCAATTTGAGCCCGGAGAGAAGTGGAACAGGGCATGTGTAGTGGTCTAAAAGTATTTAGGGAGCTGAACAGAGAGCTATCGTTATTAAAAAAACATATTTGAGAGGAAACTACAGCAGGGACTGCAGGGTTGTGGGAGAGCTATAGGTGATTATTATTCCTTGCTCGGAGTTTGTTGATGTTGATGATATCTTTGTTAATGTACAATGAACAGGCAGCCCCGCCGGATATCGCCTTCATAATAAGAATATAAAAGTAGATTTAGATGATGAAAAGAAAAGAAAGACTACTTAAAGTATATGCAAAGGAGTGTATAAAAACAAAGCACCATCATATTGTTGAAAAGTGGTTACAATGAAAATAGCAAGAGGTCATTCAGTTTAGCATTTGTTCAAAACGAATTTCTCATAGCATTGAATCTCGCATGCAACTCGCAGACATATATCACAACCACACCAACTAAACAATCCAATTAGCATGTGCAAATAAATGTGTACCTGATTGCTGCTGTGGATGTGGCAGCCAGCGGGGCTATAGGTCTCCCACTTTGTCGATCCTGGCACACTCCGCAGCCTTGGCATTTAGCAAGGACTCCATACCGTCCAGGTAGTGCATGAACTACCAATTAAGGCATGTAGATAGTAACCAGCAAAGAGAAGCTGGAAGAAAACCTATAAACATGAGTAGTTCAAGAGTACTTTTCTCTAAACAAAGAGGTAAGATCCCTAGCTTGCACTATGATTTAGATAAGAAAAAGTTCTAACCATTATATGTGGAACATCAAGATTTGACCCAATCTTCTATAGAACTGCATCTTCTTCTTCCATAGCACGCCTGGACCCAAGAAAAAATAGAGATGAATGAAAATCTTGCCGTGTATACATCGTTGGTAAACAAATTATATTTAAATTCAGAGATGACTATTTATACACATAGAGAACAAAAACACATGTTACAAAGATGGAACTCACCGGAAAGAATCAATGCTGAAACTGCACATTCTTATTTCCAGCAATTTAATTTGATCGGACGCATCATGTAATCCATACCAATGTTCAGATGATAAAGAATCTTCTGCGTACAGAAAAATGAACAACTTAATACTCGCAAGCAAATGATAAATCTAAAAGGTGTTCGTGAGTGAACTTCGAGAGAGGGAGAGAGAGACAGGGAGGCAAAGGTGAGAACTTGAGATGATTTGTAAGCATTTATTTACCCCATAGGACAGATTTGATCTCAAGACTGTTGCAATTATCATATAATCAAGTAACCAGAATGCAAGCAAGAAACACAAAGGGTAACCGAAATACATATTACATGCGAGCTACAAAAACTGAAATATATATCCAACCAATTTGTTAAATAGCAAGCACTAAACTACTTGATTATACCTCCACGTACTCCAGTATTGTAGCATAATCAGCTTTTGTTCCTGGTCTACAACATTTAAACGCATATTATACCTCCACAGACTCATGTATTGCCATATTTTAGGTCCAGCGTGTTACAATAAATTACCCATAACAATATACCAAGACAGGTAAGGTAACAACACGAACTTGGAAAGTAGACTATAAAATATAAACATTTAACTCCATACATTACATTAATAGAGATGATAGATCTTCCAAGTATCATACAAAGGTCATAGCTCACCTACATGATTATTTACCCGTGAAGTTATCCACATAACATAATCACACTTGAAATTAGCTGCATGCTTGCAATCTATCCATACTCAACTAATTGTTCACTCAGATTAATCTGCTGGCGTCGGTTACAAAATTAACACATATAGGCTGAATCCAGGTAGATTAGAATAGTGCACAAACCGGAAGAAAATGAATCCACATTAATCAGAACAAAGAAAAATATAAATCTGAAAGTGAATCAAATTGAAACTGTGTTATAATGAATCAGAGCACTCAGCATCAGAACTGAATTGTTTGATAAGGCTTGCCCAGCCACATGGAAACCAATATGAGACGAGATTATTTGACATTTAAGTAGGTTATACAAATGATCTTATATCTACCCTGACGATAAGGACCAGTGTGCGGAACATCGATGATAGGCTTGTTTGCAAGGGGCATCAATAACAGACCCATTAGGCATGCCACCGTGATTAAATAGTGGATTCAAGATTAAACATCCCAGCCAACAATAATAAGAATGGTGCGGGTATCTTCCCAAAGAGGAAACATATCATTACAGATCGTGATTTGTCTTGTGTTTCCACGCAATGATACAGTACCCAATCAACTATTCATCATAAGCTACCCGAGCAATGACAGGTTAAATCCAACGTTTCCATTACTTAACAAATATGCATATGTAAGATACTAATTCTAGCAAGTAGTTATATGAAACCACCAAAGAAAAGAAATGCATGAACTAAATATAGCGCAATTTTTAGCTTAAAACGGTAGATGGAATCCTTCTATTTATATCATAGGAAAATAGAGATCAAATTTGACAACCTCCTATATCATCTGGAGGAAAAAAGGAACGCAAAGGCAAACTGAAAGAAAATCAGGTTTTGTATTACCCACTACAGCCCAAGATGTTGTGCCAGTTGCTGAATAAGGTAAAAGAGAAAAGAAGTAACCCTATGTGCACGTGCACATTAGTTGGTTAAGTCTGCATGAACTGCAGCGACAGACCGTTCAAGGAAACAAAGGGAGAAGTGGGGGTTTACATGCAAGAGGGTCAAATGCAGTGAGGTCGTGTAGAGCCAAGGCAGCAACTGGACTTAACTGACGTTCCATGCTAGCTCGACTGCAGCATCCACCTGCTTGTCCCATTGAAGAGGAGAGAGAGGCAGCACAGACTGCCAGGATAACTACAACACAAAAAAATATCATTTTGTATGCCCAGGCAAAATACTTAATCGAGACAGAATATAAAATCAAAACGGTTTCGGCAAACTTTTCTAAAAGCAATGTAGCTTAGGTACAATATTATCAGAGAGGCAGTAAAAATGTAATGGTTTTCTATAACTCCACATGAATATATCTTAGATTAGAAATCTGTAATGACCAACTATATTTAGATACTCGTAAATAGTAGGCACCGTATTATCAGAAGGTGAGTCAAAAGGAAACTTCAATACTGCTTTGTCAAAAGTCAAAACACAGAGTAAGTAGTGTTCACCCACTTGATGGCCAATAGCACAACACTACATTTACTAACAACAATATAAATGTCGATGCTTATTTTAGAAAGCACGGTTAAAGCATCCAACTTAATTAATATCAAACTGTGGGCAACATATTTATAGTAGATAGTAGTGATGCTTATTGATGCTATGGAAAGGGTCTTCACTTTATTATCTAATTTTCTAATTAGTTGATGGATAGAGAGAGTACCAGTTGAACAATATATATAAAAAAGCAGTGAATTGTTGGAGGTAAAAATGATGTAGTAATAGAAAGAAGATGACAGACAGGAATAGATTCCAGCAGTATGAACGATGTGAAATCAACGAAGTAACATGATATTTTGTGTTCAGTACTCAAAACTAACATATAGAACTGAACTACACTACGAAAACCTCCACTTCAGATCCTAAAACAAAGCATTCGTAAAAAGAACTTCAAGGAGGGAGCAAGGGGACTTTGAAACTGCCCTTGAGGATAGACAAAATCACATCATTGTGGAATATATCGTAACTAAAGAGGCACACAACCATAATCATCAAGTTGAACAATGTTTAATTATTTAATCAAGTGTCATGGTGTATCCTATTGTGTTTCCTATCACCAATAAGGGTCAATATAAGAAAGGTATCATAGAGAAAGAGGAAATAATGTAATACACATAAGGATTACAGGACGCTAACTCAGCAACAAAGAAAAATATGTTCATATCAATTCATGTAGTAGCTCACGGGAATCAAAGAACTAACAGTTCCGTATATTGCTCCTCATGCTGGGAATAACTATTATTCAGACCAGGAGAATACAATGCACATTAAATATGATTGGTCTATAATTTACAGAGCTAATAAGGCATACATAATATATATATTATCTTTGCTGAATCTTAAGGAGGAGAAAAGAACCTGCTGGCTACAGGTGGAACATCAATATTCAGTAACTTCACTGTGGTCATGTTCAATGCATCCAATAGAGTTCCTTCTCTGCCATCCTACTGAAAAGGAAAATAAGGTTAAAATTGAAACAAACCAGTAGCAATAGTACATTTTTTCACCTTAACAAATTGTAATCAAGAATTTTCAGAATGCAAGCAAGGATCAAAATAAACATGCCAAATGATAAATGTGACACTAATTCATGCTGATCATCTTAATTTGATTAAAACCACAGAGGGAAATTTAGTTTAGAAAAAATGGGAGTAAATTTTAAGCGATAAATATTGGTAGTTAGCACCAGGCCATACCATAATGATCTCAGGATCAAGCATGCAAGTGGAAGTACAGATATCAATTGAAATAATAAGTTTACCTCTTGATATCAACCTAAAGAACTTATACTATTTGGGGACTGTAAAATAGCATAGTAGTTTCTATCCCACTACTTCAGTATCCACTTCTAACGTAGCAGAAGTGATAGTTGTAACAACAGAACATGGTACAATCCAAATAATAATCAGGATATCATCTTTCCGCTTGAGCGGTGGGCATGAGACCAAGCGCTCAGGCTGAAACTAAATGCACACCTAAAGTTGAATTTTTGTTAGACCACTGTTCTGGACTGATGTACTCTAAAAAACGAAAAAATAATCTATATGAAAAGTGCCACCAGTCTAGTGAAAATGGCTGGTGCATAAGAGATAATCATAAAAAAGTTTGTTTCTTTCGAAAAGGACAATCCTTTACAGAAAAGGCAACTTGCCATTTTCTCATGATTGTTCTTTTATGTCAAAAAGCAAGTTCAAGTTTTCCTTGGTACTCAATTTCCCAAATATGAATGTAATATACATCATAAGCAAGAAGGAGCAGATGGTAACATAAGCACTGGAAAAAAAATTAACCAAAGCTGGCATTATTCGCATTTCTCACACCGAGAATCCAGTACACCACTTGCAGCCCTATAACACAACTACTCCAACTCAACAACCCACCGGACAACTTAGTCGGCGTGAAGATTAAGGTTATGATGGGCATATTTTATTTATACAGTTCGGTTGTTATTAATGTGGTACAAATAAGGACATAGGCTAACCTGACACGTATGGCAGCCTCAAATCATTAGGTTCGGTTTAACTTAACTTAACCTTGATATCAAAAAGTAGAAGAAAGCAACAGTTTCACAGCCATACGACAAGCGTGGATTCATATGGAAAAATATGTTTCATGCTCGAGAGCTAAGCCTAGAACTGTCAACTAAATGAAACAGATGGCAATGATGTAAAAAACAGATCAAACTGGAGCTGACATTGATGGTGCTGATATCAGAGATGTATCTGCAACAACATCTTCAGTGCAACCTTTCTTGTATATAAGGTTAATACACCAGTCAATGGTGTATGACTTGTTCTTCGCCACCTGGAGAAAAATCTCACACATTAGGGTAGATTAATGGTAGCAGTAATGATACATGAACTTTTTTGGTAACAAATAAAGAAACAACCATCAAATATTTAACCTATGATGGTCCAACAATTGGTACTAAAAAATGAACTGCAATGCAAGTGTTGTTTTCTAAACGATGTTGGCTGCTAGCAGCCAATGCATCAGGGTAAATGCTAGTTCAGATTTGCAACCACATCTTTCAAAACAAATAGGTGAGAATAACAATGTAGGTTTGTAAAATCTTAACGTGATCCAGTACACTGGATTTGCTCTGTTCAGCAGGCTAGGAGAGGATCCCTAATCTAAACCATAAGCTCGAAGCATACAGTAGGCCGATCAATAATATGACGATAAAAAATCCTTGAGTAAATAAAACTATCAAAAAGTGCGAGACAGAAGTCTACTGTAGTCAATATATGAGATTCTGGAACAAAGCAATTTGGGGATATACATAATACTCGTAATCCCTATCGATTATATGTTAGTTGTTTCAGTAGTATATCAAAAATGGATCAAAGCATCACTAAATAGAAATTGGTTTGAGACATGAAAAGCAACAAAAGGTTCAATGAGCAAGTAGGAAAAACCATTGTAATGCAAACAATAAATAGAAGGTTCAATGAGCAAACAGCAAAAAATATATGGATGTTCTAAAACCGAAACAACACCAAATCAGACGTGCAGCATGGCGGCGAGACCGACATTGGTACGGCTAGGTCTAATTCAAAACATCACCAAAACTTGCACTGATTACGGCAAAGTCAAAAGATAAAATGCCCAAAGTATCTATAGAAGTTAAAAAATAGTTGCAGCATAGATCCATATGTGGGATCTAGTTTATAATGAAATTCTTATTTTTTAGGTGCAGGAAGAAATAAAATCCTCTAGCCCAGGTCTAGAGAAAGATTCAAAGGTAAACCAAAATAAATTCCACAAGCACCATAGCCTGAAATGTGTAAGTAATTGAGAGAATCCTTACATGGAAATTCAGAGCTACAACTCATGCAAGACACTATTTTCATCTTTCCTCAAGACCATAGCTTGAAATGTGAATAAACATGTCGTTTTTATAAGGAATAATCATCAAATACAAATAAATTGAAGTACTGATGCTTAAATAATCCATGGTTCTAAAGTAATTGCACTTTTTATTCAGTTACCTGTTACGGGAAAGTTGTCCTAGGAGGTGTAATGGAAGCACCATTCAGTGGTAGACACACTCAGTCTTCAAATGCCCTTCTTATATTACCACCTATTATATTGCAACCATAAATAAAGTAAGAGAGTATGGAATAAACTCAGTGGTAGACACAAAGAGCCTTCCAAAGCAACGAATAAATGATTGAAGCAGCAATAACATTACTGGAAAAATGTCCAAATCTTCAAAACCTTCAGTAGGAATATGCATACATTTTCCTGCGTAAATTTTCATCCCAGCTGAGAAAGACTCTGCAAAGAAATTATATTTCACAATTTCTATTTGTCAACCATGGTATGATTTGAAAGCCATTTATAAAAACTTGCACTGTTCTAGGAATGAAACATCGGAAATAACTCAAAATAGAAATGACCAGTGCAGGTACATACGAACCTTCAGATTCCAGAACCACCCAGCTTCAGATCGAGGCAGTGACACCTTTAACACGGCCACCTACGCCTCAGTTGAAGAGTTCTGCCACACCTGCTTACGCTGGAGATTTGGGTGAGGAACAGGAACTGAGGTAGGAGGGAGACGGAGAGATGGTTGTGTACCTGTGGATCAGAGGCTTGCTAGGCCAGAGCAGGAGGTTGCTAGGCCGGATTTTACACCTGTGTTGAGCACGATGGCGATGGCGCGGCTCCTCCTCCATCACCGCAGCCTCTTCCTAACGCCTCCTTATCCTCTCGTGCGCAATCGCTGAACTTGGTGGCGGAGGAGGACGGAGCTGCAGCTTGACCAGGTGCCGATTCCGCTTCCTCTTGCAGGGCCACGAATTATGAGAAACAGAAGCTGGGATATGTGGATTAAGGAGGTCGAGATCGCCTACCGTCGCGCTTGACGAAGATGGTCCAGTGTGGACGTGCCGGAGCTCGGACTGCCGCCATGGCAGCCCAGCGTCGCCCCTCGCGGCGGTGAGCGCGCCGCCGCTGTGCCTCACGCACACGTACTCCTCGTCTCCGTCCTCGCGGCGGCAGCCAATCCGGGACGGCAAGGACAGCAGGCGGCGGCGGCAGGCCATCGGGGACGGTGGGACTGCTGGCGGAAACCCTAGATCGAGAATGAGCGTCTAGGGTTCAGAATCGAGGAAGCGGGGAGCATATAGCCTGGCGGCGTGCAGGGAGGGCAAGGGCGGTCGCCTCGCCGGTCGCCACGCGCACGACCGCCTGTAGGGGCCATACCCGGCGCCGCCTCGCCGGTCGCCACGCGCACGACTGCCGTGGAGGCGACCACCGCCTGTAGGGGCCATACCCCCAGCGTCGCCTCGCCGACCGCCACGCACACGGCTGCCGGCCCGTCTCGCCATGTCTGATACGCGAAAAGACGAAGCTACCCCTCGAGTTGGACCGAACCACGGCCACTGCCACCGCACCGGACGGCCTCACGACACGTTCACGCGAGAATCATCAACCCCACACGCTGGCACGCGGGTCCGGGAAAAATTGGGTCCACAAGCAGTGAAACGATGTAGCTCCGTGCGGGTAGAAAAGGACGCGCCGACCAGGCTTGGCTAGCAAACGGACGGCCAGGATCTGATCTCGATTCTATAGGACGGCCAGGAGCTGCTAATCGCTGAGGAGCGGGCTGGCCTGCCCAAGGATGTAATCTTTAGATATGGTCAAAGTTACAGCTTACAAACAACTTACATGTCTAAAACGGCACCTATTCTAATGTAGACCGAGTGCGTCGAGTATTTGAGAACCGAAGGAGTAAACGAGGGAAGAAATTCACAAAATAAATTGAAAATATGCATTGTGTAGCTTCCCTACCTATCAACAAAAATATATTCCCGACTTCTGTAACAAAATCATCCGTTCATTCACATATTGATCTCTTGATCCTTATGATTAGCATGCAATATTTAATATGTCTTCATAATTGTATATTTCATCATCTGAGCATTAATACAAGGTTTTGGTAGCATAACAGACCATGATTAATATATCTTTAACTATATCTAGGCGTTATCTAGCGATATCCTGATTATTATATGTAGACATAAACTTCATTATTTTGTTAATCTAAATCGATCTAGACAATATTTGCATACTATATTCGATATTCTCTTGAAACTAATTTTTTTTCTTGAAACTAATATATTCGATATTCTCACCATGCACTGATGTAACATTAAATAAGAATTATATGTTAGGTTGCCATGTGAATTGAATGTGTCACATATACAATTTGTAAATCTTGAAGTAATAATTCATCCACAATGTAATGATGATTAAAATAGGTTTCCTGCACATTTTTTTTTATTTACCATGAAATTTCTGGTCATTAGAACAATATTAATCCTTTCCACATAGTATAAGTCTCAGTGGAACCCTAGTAGACATTTTCAGATATTTCCATCCAAATAAATATTTATATAAGATAATAAATAAATGCTTAATGTTTCCTTATATGAAATATGATGCCCTCACAATGTCTAAATTGTTTTATTTATACTTAATAGATACCCAATATTTTTATATATTAAATATGTTGCCCTCGCATTTGCGAGGGCCACCGTGCTAGTTATCTAAAAAAACACTTGATTTTGCAACACTTACTAATTGTCCTGAAGCTTGATAGTACATATCGAGAACTTATTTCAAGGTTGTTGCATTCTCCAAAGTAGCCTTCATCAATATTAGCTAATCATCGGCAAATACCTGGTTTTATTGCCTTGGATAGACATTGTCGTTGAGTTTGGGTTCCATCATGCTGGTCGCCATGTTTTTGCTTTCGAGAGAGAAGCTAGTGAAATAGTGATGGTTGCAGGAGGGCCTGGTCTTAGCTGCAAACACTTGGGCCTATTTTGCTCATTTTACTTCAGTAGACTGAATCTCTGAACCCAAGCACCAACGGAGGCATGTGGCACGGCCCGCACCGCCGCACACGACCTGCACTGGCACGCAACAAACGGAGGGGAGAGAGCCGGAGCGAGAGGAGGCAGAAGATGCAATGGCGAGGAGACGAACCCTCCGGAGCGCACGCGCACACGCGCGGGGCACGGCCTTCCCGCCGCCGCCGGCCGCGTCCGCCTCCCCGCCGGCCCAGGTTCGTCCGCATTTCCCCACCCTCGCGCTCGCTGAAACCCCTGCCCTACCCTAACTAACTTACCAACGGCCGCAAATCCATCCAAACGGTCCCCTAATTCGAATCTATACGTCTCCGCGATCTAGCATCACGAGTTTCCAGCAGCATCGATTCATTTTCCGTTGGTTTAGTTAATGTCACGCGAGGTGAATTCGCCGTCAATCCTCACTTAATTTGATCACAATGCAACCGAGCATTCAAGGTATGGCCTGTATATTTTGGGCGAATTTCAAGTTCCAACCATCGATGAGGAAAAATGTCACAACAGAAGTAAGGGTCAGGTAAAACTAGTGCTTGATACACAGAAACAAGGGTATCAAAAAGGCGTTCAGGGAACTTCTAGTGTTGACGTTCAGGGTGAGAGAGTTGTTCTGATATGCCGCCGCTGCCACTGCTGCTGCTGTTGTTCGAGCCCGTCCCTCTGTACGGTCCTGCCTGCTCGAACTCTGTGACAGACGAGGCGGATGAGCTCAGCCCCTCGTTGTGGATCATCGTCTCGATTTCCTTCACCACCGAGCCCATCGTGGGCCGTCTTGCAGCCGACTCCTCCACGCACTCCATGGCGAGCTGCACGAACCTCCTGAACCCGGCTGACTTGGCGGCGTCGTGGATAGCCGGGTCGATGGTGCCCTGCAAGCCGTAGTAGTCGTGGTCGTTGGGATCTATGGCCACCCTGAACTCCCGGACGATGTATGTGCCTTTTGATATGGGCAACCTGGCGCTTAGTAGCTCGAGCATGACGACGCCGAAGCTGTACACGTCACTCTTCTCCGAGAGCTGTTGCGTCATGTAGTACTCGGGGTCCAAATAGCCCTATGAAATGAAATGTGGCCATCAATGACGAGAGTAACCAACTATATCTGCTAAAGGATCAGTTTTAATCGAAAGGTAAGCAAAGCATTTACAAGTGTTCCTTTGACTTGAGTAGAAACATGTCCCTTTTCGGTGTCTGCAACTAGCTTTGACAAACCGAAATCAGCAACCTTTGCTTTAAGATTGTCATCCAAAAGGATATTTGTCGACTTGACGTCTCTGTGGATAATAGGAGGATCAGCGAGTTCGTGAAGATACGCTAGTCCTCTGGCTGAGCCAAGAGCAATCCTGAGCCTCTTCTTCCAGTCCAGGTAGATTCCCCTTGCTACGCAGATATTTGCAACTTGTGAAGGAAAGGAAACACAATATAGTACTTACCTTTAGGTACATGAACTATGCTGTGTGTACTTACCTTGCAAGTTCTCTCTCAATGTACCATTGGAAACATATTCATACACCAGCATCTGCTCCCCTTGTTCATAGCAAAATCCTATCAGGCTTACTAGATTCCTGTGATGAACTCTGGACAGCAGCTCAATCTCATTCTTGAACTCCACCGCACCTTGCTTTGATCCATACTCTGCTCGTTTTATTGCAACACTTGTTCCATCTGGAATGATTCCCTTATAAACCTTCGCATGAGGTAAATCATTAAATTAGTTGTATGTGTAGATCTTCTTTGAAGAATGTTAAGGGATAACTAGATAGTTATTACCTTTCCATAGCCTCCTGATCCAATTTCATGATCTTCTGAGAAATTTTTGGTACAGTTCTTCAGTTCATCAAAAGAAAAGAACCTTGCTCCTTTGAGTTGTGGAGCACCTCCACTATCTTTTTGTGCAGCTCCCCATGAAGCTTAATTTGGATGTGCATGAAGTAAAGATCAGTAAAGTTTCGGTAATCTACAAAGTTATTATTTCCCTTAGGTATTTGATAGCTAAGCGTTGGTTGTCGTAACCATTTTTATGAAGGGTTTGTAGGCTTGGGCATGTAGCAGTGGAGTCGCACGAAAAAAAGGGATCCCTTGTTTTGTGTTATGATGTGCTGTATATCTTATTACCTATATGCAATCTTTGTCAGTTCTACTAATATAGTTTGTTATGTCTCAGGCAGCATTAACAGCTACATAGTTGGAATCCTAATTTTATATTATTTGGAACTCACCAAAAGGATTTTCCCGTCCTGATAATTGCTTTGTCCTTTTCTTTCGTAGAGCAAATATTGCCACATAAATTAGGGCAAACATAAGAAGACCGCAGGCTACTGCAGTTCCAGCCATAGCGCCTTTGCTCATTTGAGATTTCCCACTGCCACCAGCACCTGAGACAGGACACCTATGAATTTCTTACCTAAACACAAAACATAATTTACAATTTATGATATGTGAATACCTGAAAATGGGGCATATGGATCTGCAATGAAGAAATAAGGTCCGAAAATGGGCGGTGCCTTGTAACTTTGGTCGCTTAGATGAGAGCCAATGCTTAATTGTTCTGACAGATTGAAAGATGTCCCAGTCGATGGAAAGAGGCTCACTTGAACTTGGAGGTAGCCATCACTGCTGAAATGGACATCAGAAAGGAAAACCGCACCAGAGCGCAGTGAAAGGTCTTTCCAGAGGCTGGTTTCTAGCAGCTGAAAAGTCGTACTGTCGCTCAGGTCAACAAACAATGGTTGTCTGAAGGTCATATTGCCCGTGTAAGGATAGGCACAACTGCAAGTTGCAGGGTCTAGACTTTGATCACTGGAGCATGAGGGTGAACTACATTTGGTTACACTAGTGGTGTATGCTACCAGGTTCTCTTGCTGAAGGCTGCAAAAGAATTGGTTCGAGAATTCTGAATCCAAACACACAGGATTCCCCACAAGTCTGTGAATAGATGAAAAAGCAATGCTAGTGAATAAACAGAGGAGAGAGGAAATGTGTAGATCTTGGTTCTAGAAATGCAGGTGCAGCTCACACTAGGGTCTTGTTGTAGCTTTGTGTTATATTGGCTTCAACTATACGGTTGTTAAGGAGATTCACGGTCTTCAGTTGTTGGGTGATGTTGCCAGTCATGTCAAAGCTTCCATTCAGTGCGTTATTGCTTAGTATACTGTCTGATCAGTGATAAAGTTAGGAAAATATGTGAAATTATATGCTCACTGCAATTTAAGTTATATGTTGCCAGAAAAATTACACTTGCTGCAGTTGGGGAAAGGTGAAGAGCCCTTGGGGAACCTCGCCGGAGAGTCCTCCAGAATTTATTGTTCTGCATATTTAGGTGTCAAGGTAACAAAATGTGATTGAGGGAAAAACATATCAGTGACTAATGACTACCGTGGGCTTGAGGGAAATGTGATATGGCCAATGGTTCAAAGTATTTGTTTACTCACACTGAAACAAGAGATTTTAAAGTCGAGAACCAGTCTGGTGCTACTGATGGATCAAACAAATTGTTGCTTAAATCCCTGGGTGTGCAAAGAAAATTCATCAGTAAATCAGAAGAACAGCTTCTTCAGAAAAAAATCAGAAGAACAGTCTACATCATAGGAGCAGGCAGAAAAGAAGCAATGCAGAAACTTCTTACACCACATTTAGTTTGTTCAGGCTACTGAGATCTGGTATTGTTCCACTCAGCTGGTTGTTTGCTAAATTCCTGTAGAGAAAGAATTATACCTGATGAGATAAACATCTTATTCATTTTGGTCGTGGGTGATCACAGTTCACAGTTTCACACCACTTACAGGCTAGTTAGGTTGACTAGGTTGCTGATGTTGGTTGGAACTTCTCCTCTGAAATTGTTCTTATCTAATCGGCTACGGAAGATTCGAAGCAGGTTATCAATAGCTAGAATATGTTGGAAGACAGACCTTGCACATATGCTTACATAATTTGGAGGGTTCTGATGTCACAAAGCTCAGCAGGGATAAGACCAGACAATTGATTGTTGTCAAATAGTCTGGTGAAGATCAACAAAGTAGTCAGTATAACATGTGCACTGCTAGTAACAACGGAAATTGGTACTTACATGTGTTCGAGGATCATGCTAGAGTTGAAGAGGCCAGTTAGATTACCAGTTAACTGATTCTTATTGAAATGGCTGTTGATTGATCGTAAATAAGAATCAGTGTGGTATGGAAATGAAAGTGGCTTAAAATACTTGTATTTGATTATTCAGTCTTTGCTCGGTCTGAAGGAACAAATGTTAGAGGAACTTACAAATGTTTGGCTTGTGTAAGCAGGTTAAGTCCTGGAGAAACACCAGAGGAAACTGGAATAGGTCCAGACAGCTGGTTATCTGCCAAGTCTATCATAAAGAGGTTTGAGAGTAGGCCAATTGATGCAGGAATTCCCCCTGTAAAGCTGTTTGAATTCAGTGCCCTACAGAGAAATTGTTGTATGCCAGATTCATTTCATTAGTTTAACCAAAGTAGCAGCGGAGCTTAGTAAGAATGTTGAGTATGGGCAAGATTTCGTGTCTGTCTAATAGTTCTTACAAGAACGAGAGCTGCGCCAAGTTTCCTAAGTCTTGGATGCCTCCTGTGAAGTTGCAGCCGGACAAGATTCTGAGAAGCACAGTGCAGCAGGGTAGGTCAGTGATTGCTGTATGCCAATTTTGCAAGATAAGGATTTGCTCTAAGGGCCATGCAGGCATACAGTGTTGTAAGCTGCCTGAGATTCCCGATTGCAGCAGGCAGCGGGCCACCAAGACCAATGTTGAAGGAGAGGTCCCTGCAAGCATCCTAACGTATGAGCAAAGACAGTATATTGTATTTTATTGAGGTAAATTAGCCAGTTCTTTTTCCTGAACTTGCTATTGCTGAAGTCTTTTCTGTCACCTGGTTTTTCTTATATTAATATAGCTGAATTCTTTTCTTTTAAAATGTTACAATCTCTATAACTAAGACGTGCTATTCTTTTTCTTAAGCAGTAAAAATATGCTGAATCTTCTGATATGCTCCAACATTTGAAGCAGGAAATGCACTCTTACTAATGACGATTAATAAACTTCCAAGATTTTTTGGGTACGTAACTCACAGGTAAACAAGCTCACTGAGTTCGCCTATGCTGTCGCTTAATGTGCCTTGGATATTAATGCCTGAAAGCCTCCTGGAAACATGGATGTCAAAGTTAACTGAACGATAGGGGAAACTAAAACGTCATTAGTTAGTACTCACAGTGATGTCACCCTCCCTTTGTTGCATATAACTCCATCCCATTGTGTACCACATGGATCGTTTGATGCTTTCCAGCTTGATGGGAAGTTCTGCCATCCGCTGACGAAAGACAGGAGCGCAGCCACTAACAATTTGTATCCATGTTATTATTCAGACAATTTACATGTTATTATTCAGGCACCAGTTTCTCTGAGTTGTGCTACTTCTATGCAGATAAATAAGAAAATTTGTGAACTTGGAGAGGGAGGAGACGATACTTATTGAACTTTGATATGGTGGTTATGGTAGTACTGTTTCAGTATGTACTTGAAGATAAAGACGCGCTGAAATATGGCATTTTTTTACAACAACAACACTAAGCCTTTTGTCCCAAGCAAGTTGGGGTAGGCTAGATATGAAACCCATATAGAAAATTGTGAAAACGTGAAAGAAAAAAGAAAAGACAAAAGGCAAGAGAAAAAAGAGTAAATCAAATATGGCATTTTTTTGTAGAATAAAATTGTTTTCTCCATACAAGTATGGAGATGAAAGATATTTCATCTAAATACTTGTGTGTCTTGCTACCTTCAACATTATCAAGCTACATCTTTGCAAGGTACACAGTCTAAGAAGAGAGAGGTACAAAACAATTAGGTTTATCGTACTTACCATCTTGAGAATTTGTATCACATAATCTCCCAGGTATACTGGCCAACAACATCAACAGTAGCAGAACCTTGCACAATGCCTCCATTCTGAGAGCCTATAGGGATCCACAGTTCAGGAACACACAGAGCAGAAACAAACTGTAAAGCTGGTTGTGTAAGCTTATTTGTCAAGAAACCAAATGGAGGAGCTTTCCACAATGATCATCAAAGCCTTGTTCTTTGAAAGAGTAGGAATAGGTCAATCAAATATGCACTTCTTTGCGTATTCTGCATGATATTTGGACCAGCTGTAGATCATGTGGCCAGAATGGAGAGATAGTTGAGACAATCGAAAGGCAAGTAAAACAACAAAGTAGCATAAGGATTACTGACTCTTCCATGGGTGTAATTTCTTGACCTTTTCTAGACAGGCTGTTGGTGGTATGTAGTTATCTGAGAACCTTCACGGGTCCAGGCTTAATTTGCTTCGTTCTTTGGTGGGTCGATGCAAGTCACAGCTTTCATCCAACCAACCTGTTTCCTTTAAACTATGAATTCAGGATGTTCTTGGGACAACTGTTTGTTGGTTTTTTTTTTGTTGAAATAAGCTGTGATGAGGTGATTCTTGTTATCTTACAATATATACTTTCTTGTTAGTAGTTAATACTCACTACTTGCTTGTATTATTTTTCTTTGGTACAGCATATGTTGGCGGGGACTGAAATAACAATGCAATGACTTGGAAGCTCGGACAGTGACAAATTCATTGGTTTATTCTTCCACTCTTTGTGCAAAGGTACTTCCCCATTTCGCCCCTCCTCTTAATTTAATATTTTCAGTGGTATAATTTCCGTGTTATTATTATTTAGCATTCATATCTGTGATATGTCATCTCACCAAGTGACTGAAAGCGAGAATACTGCTGTTCGAAATGGAAAGCGCAGTAAATGTGGACGGTAATTTTCTGAATTATTTCTTCGACTGGTTATGCAATGAGAAGAAATAATGTTTCGATGTACGCTGCTGCAATATGCCTTTGGAATGTCTTCAGCGGTAAAACATAGATAACCGACTGCCAGTGGCAACAACTTTATGGCCCCACTCCAACAGAAGCTTGGAACAAGTCCAGCAGTCCCTTATCCCATCCCGCAAATAGGGGGAAAGTGAGGGAAACAGTGTTCAGCAGTTCCCCCAATCGTCTTGATCACCCCCCCCCCCACACACACACACACACACACCAATATATGTTCCCATTTTTGTGACACCTCAGCTCCTGTTGTGGGTGCTATTGCTATTTTCTTGATGTGCCCAGCATATATAATATATCTTCCTACTTAAGAGAGTGGGATATAGGGGTGTTATTTGTGGCTCCGCTGGAGATGAACAAAATACGGCGAAGGATTTTTGAGGAAGATCCAATATGAGATATGGGAAATGCATTTTAGGTGTTCACCTCTACTTGCTTGTAGAATATTTAGTTGTTAGCTAAATATGGATAAAACAAGAGACAAGATTTTACGTGGAAAGTCCTTGCGGGAAAAACGACACATACGAAGGTCAACTGATGGAGACATTATTACATGCACGAGACGAAAGATCGTCTTTGGGTACGACTACATGGGGTATGTATAGTGCGCAGTAAACAAGAGTCCTTGGAGGACAAGAAAACGAGGTGTACTTGGTTGCGCTGGCCAGCGTTAAGCCCTCTAGAAGAATTTGGATCACGCTTCAAACATTGCTCCTTATTCCCAACTTCCAATGAGAAGCCATTAGTTTGCTAAAAAAAGTTGCCTTTGATTGTTAACTATACTTCCTGAAATGATGGTGTCATATCATTGTAGGATTGTTTAGGCAAAAACTATTGCAATTGCATTTGATAACTACATAAATTATAAAACAGATGAAAATTCTTTGCTTTAGGTTTTAGCACACACCACTCATTTTAGTTTTTAGTTATGAATAGGAAAGGAAAGGTCATTAATGGTATTGCCGATAGATCATTCTCTGCTGTTACATCTTGAAGCGATTTGTGAGTGTCTGCTTATAAAATATTCGGACCTTGGTTTTATCAACAGACATGAGAAATATTGTACAATACATGTCTTGTGTCCTTTTCACTTGGACCGTGCACTTAAAACAATGAGTAGAGACAAGCAAGAATCAAGACATAATACCTACTTTGGTTCAACAGCTGAGTAGGAATATACACTATTGTAATCAAAAGCACTGCTGCTGCTGTCATCTTTCATAGGCAAGTGTTCCTCTTGAGGATCTCTACTTATTTCATTTCCAAAATGTTCAGGTGATAAATATGCTGAGTTTAACTGTGTCCCTTCATTCTGTATAATGATCTCAAGTTCCTTCACCACATCATTCATTGTCGGGCGGTCAACACCGGACTCTTCTACGCATTCCATAGCCAACTGTACGAATCTCCTCAAGCCAACTAATTTTGCTGAATCCCTGATTGCCGGATCAATTAGGCTCTTCAAGCCATAGTACTCTTGATCATACTGGTCTACCGCGGTCCTGATCTCACGCACAATGTACTTCCCTTTCTCTATGGGCTGCCTGGAAGTTATTAGTTCTAGCATAACAACTCCGAAACTGTATACATCACTCTTCTCAGAGAGCTGTTGAGTCATGTAGTACTCAGGATCCAAATAACCCTGTAATTCAATATAGAAGATGAATTTGCAAGAAATATTTTTTCCCAATAAAAGCTATGCACTTATGTTAACTTTCCTAAAATTACTTACCAGTGTTCCTTTTACTTGTGTAGAAACGTGACCCTTTTGCGTGTCAGATACTAGCTTTGAAAGACCAAAATCAGCTACCTTTGCAGTTAGACTTTCATCCAAAAGTATATTGGTTGATTTTATATCCCGGTGGATAATTGGTGGATTAGCAAGTTCATGAAGGTACGCTAGACCTTTAGCAGACCCGATGGCGATCCTAAGTCGCTTCATCCAATCCAAGTGCATCCCTCCTTTACCTGCAGTTAAGCTATAATTAGACCCCCAGCTTGTTTAGGCGCGTGCAATAATTCGTAAAATAAATCTGTGCTGGTAGTGATAAAAAAGAGTATTACCCATCAGGTTCTCCCTTAGTGTCCCATTAGGAATATACTCATAAACCAACATCTGCTCCCCTTGTTCGTAGCAGAAACCTACTAGGCTCACTAGGTTCTTGTGATGAACCCTGGACAGTAGTTCTATCTCATTCTTGAACTCAGCTGCACCTTGCATGGATCCTTGCTGTGCGCGTTTTATTGCAGCCATTTGCCCATTTGCGATTGTTCCTTTGTAAACCTTTGAGCAGGTAAATATGATATCAGATGCTTCTGCAAAGTGCACACCCATGTGTCTGTGTAAATACGTTATTACAGAAATTCGGTTACCTTTCCATATCCTCCAGATCCTATCTCCTGGGTTTCTGAGAAATTATTTGTACATTTTTTCAGTTCCTCAAATAAAAAATATCTTGCTCCTTTCAGTTGTGGCACGTCACCGTTATCTGTACCACCTGCTCCCCATGATGCTGTTGTATCAAATAAGTAACAAGATCAAATTAGCAAGCATGTTGTGACACTTTGAAACTGCATGTGGTTAGTTAGATAGTTTTTGGCTCACATTGCAGGTTTTTTTTAATTTCATTGCAGGGTTTTGTTAGTTCTTTCAGTATTTTTATTTTAGGTGTTTTCTGTAACCCCGTGTTATTAATACCAAATGACACATTTTTTATGCGCGTTCAAGAAAAAGTGCTTATGGTTATCTTAGATTTTGTTGGCATGTGTGGAAAACTAACTATAGCTAACCAATTCATATTTAGTATGTATGGTTGTAACATATGTTCCATTAGATGAACTCCGAATGATGAATGAACTTTTACCAAACGGGTTAGTAGTTCTCTCTACTGCCTTCTTGGCTAATTTCTTCTGTCGTAGAGCATATATTGCTACCAGAACAAGGCCAGCAATAAGGACAAAACCAGCAACTGCTATTCCGATTATTACACCTCTTTGCGTTGATGACTTTTTGTCGCTTAAGCCTGAAATGAATAAGTTATGTAAGACTTGTAGATATATCAAATAAAAGAGAATGCAAACATATGCAGTGTACATACTTGTAAAGTATTTGCTTGCGATGAAGCTATACGGTCCAAATGCAGGTGGAGCTTTGTAAATTTGGTTGACCAAAACAGAGCTGATTTTTATAACTTCTGAGCGATTGAAGGTTGCACCACTGACTGGGAAAAACTTCAGTGTGAATATTAGAGGAGCTCCTGGACTGAACTCGACATCAGAAAGTGCAACTGATCCTGGAGCCAGGCTAACGTTCTGCGCAAGCGTCGACTCCAATTGTTGGAATATCGTGGGGTTTGTCACATCAGAAAATGCAGGTGCTCGGAAGATCATCAAACCCTCGAAGGGGATAGTGCAAGTGCAGCTCTGTGAAGGAGCTGGATTTGCTAACTGGTCAGTGGGGCATGAAATGGCACCACATGGGCCTAGGCTAGTCGAGTATGGCACTTGGTGCTTTTGCTGGAGTGTGCACCAAGTGATATTGTCTAAGCATGCAGGATTCCCTGTTAATCTGGACGAGAACAAAAAGATGGGTGAGATGCATGCCACTTTTTCAAATAGACGTCATATTGGGGGATACTTACATTAGGCTGTTGGTGTAGCTTGGATTAATTGTAGTCGCAACAATTTGATTATTTGTCAAATTAACAACCCGCAGTTGTGAGCTGATGTTACCACTCATATTAAGTATCCCTCCAAAAGCATTCTTAGCTAGTGATCTGCATTACAGTACAAGTTATAACATCAGAAGTCAGAAATTGTTGGTAGGGTGTAACTAGAAGTCATGTAAGGGTCTATTTGCAACTAAAGAAGAATATAAATATAAAGCGAGTGAGGTCTCGGGGGACACACAATCATTTTCCGAAATTTATAGAAAATTACTGAAGTGAAACTTTCAGCTAGATATGCTATCAGAGAAATTTTTAGCTTGAGACTGAAGAAATTACATTTGCTGTATCTGTGGGAAGCTGAAAAGAGCGGTAGGTATTGCCCCACTAAGACCATCATTGTCCATAAATCTGTAAGTTATCCAAGCAGAGTAAAAACATTATTTAAAGTATAACTGACTCGCGAGAATGGAATTTGCACACTCAAGGGTTAGTGCAAATACAACATCACTCATTGATACAGCCTTGAGATCTGTGCACACATTGTTGATGTAGGGTGAGAGTGCACAGATCTGAAGGTTGTATTCATGGTTGAAATAGTTTGCAAACTCACCCGTTAGTGTACCTAGGCTTATTCCTTTACTAAATCCATTTAGTGTTTACTTTATTAATCCTCATACAACTCACATGGTGTTCAGGGACGTCAAAGTTGAAAGCCATTGTGGTGCTGATGAGCTTGCAAAATTATTGTTACTTGTGTCCCTGTTCGGAGAGAAAACATTCTTTAACACAGCAGAAGAATCATTAAACTAAGTGTTGATATATTTTGAATCTTACACATAATTGAGTTTAGTTGCATTGGTGAGGTCTGGCACTGTCCCGTTCAGTTGGTTGCTTGCTAAGCTCCTTCAGTAACCAATAGAAATTTTGCAACATCATTTTCAAGGAAGAGGAATGATTGATTGGTATTCATTAAGAGTAGTTACTTACAGTTCAGTCAGGTTAGGCAGGTTGCCTATACTTTTAGGTACAGGACCATTGAATTGGTTATGGTCTAGTCGGCTGAAACAAGTTCATTCAGCAAAAGAGTTAATGAAATTGTTCAGAAGGGAGTGTGGGACGAATGAGAAACTGTTATCAGTTATATACATAATTTGAAGTGTTTCGACAAGTCCAAGAGAATCCGGGATTGGTCCAGTAAAATTGTTGTTATCAAATATCCTGACAATGATCGAGAAACTAATCAGATGATATAAATGAACAGAGGACATTAGCAAGTGCAAATGAATACACTGCTTACACATGTATGAGTTTCATGTCGGCATTGAAAAGACTTCTGTTCATTGGGCCTGTCAGCTGGTTCTTGCTAAAATGGCTGTTGATTTGGATGCATGGGTAAGATGATATGGAAATTAACACATTAAGCAGTGAATATGGTTATTCATTTTATTCTAGAGCTGGTACAAAATTGAGTACTTACAAATGGTTTGCCTTTACAAGTCTATCCAATCCCGGGTCTGTATTTGTTGAAACTGGGATTTGCCCTGACAGTTGATTGTCCGACAAATCCAACCAAAAGAGATTTGTGAGAAAGCCAAGTGCGGGGGGTATGCTGCCAGTGAATTTATTTGAGTTTAGGGCCCTGTATGAGAGCATATTGTTAGTTTAATTGTATCACCTCGTGAACAGAATGATCTCATTGAAGATCTTTGTTGAAATTCAGTGAATTCTTACAGGAATATTAGCTGCCTTAATTTGCCAATCTCTTGTGGGATGTTGCCAGTGAAGCTGCATCCAAGCAAAATCCTGAAGAAAACACACGATATGTCAGCATTCCCTTGTCTTTTCGTTTGGTCCTCCCCACAGATCCCAAAGAGGAGTAATGTTCTTGTGTGGTCGCAGTTCTTACAGAGTGGTGAGCTGCTTCAGATTTCCAATATTCGGAGTAAGTGGACCTCCAAGACTTGGATTGTTAGACAGATCCCTGTATATAGTTCATATCAGTAGCTTAAAACATATTATGGTCTAGATATCTTCATAATTTTGTATTTTGTAGCATCCCGTTCCTGGAGTCCTATCTGTTACAGAAAGTTTTTTGCTGAGAAAAAAAAATGAAGTTTTCATTATTGGATGAAGAAAGTTTTTTTAAATTGAGGAAGGACTTACAGATACGTCAAAGCAGAGAGTTGGTCTATGGTGTTGCTTAATGTACCTCCAATATTCATGCTTGATAATCTCCTGCAGGTACCAGTTTCAGCAGATTGTTTGTTGATAACCGAAGTAAAAAAAACATGACCGATGAATTCAGCTCTCACACTTCTGTCACTCTCCCATTAGAACAGGAAATTCCATCCCAGGAGGTGCACGGATCGGTTGATCCCGACCAGCTTTGCGGTTCATTCTGCCAATTCCTTGTCAGTGCTTGAAGTGCGGCAACTGTAGAATTAGTAACATAACATTAGAGAGGCACTTTTATAAAACAGTTCCAGTAGTTAATCTCATTCCTGCCATGAATTTTTATCAGCCACTAACATTATTAGTATGAGAGGTGATGGGAGTAGCATTTTAGAAAATTTAAGATAAGTCTTGATCCAAGAAAGGAGGCCTTCATTTAATCTCAATTGTACTGGCAGAAAACATAGTTTCAGTTTTTTTTCCACACGGCCTTCTAAATTTGTTTGACTTGAACTACTGTGGGTTTGATCCATTACATGTTTATTTTTTGCACCACATGGGGTAACAAACTGAAGAAAAAACAGAAACATATTCTTGATGTTACAGAATATATTATGCTTCAGGCTGAACTAATCTGGCTGACCTTGTTCTCAGGGTAGTGTCTGCTCAGTGAGCAACTTGTCCTAAATTGAAGGAAACTTTCTTCCGATAATCTATCGAAGCAACGAAGAATTACGGCTTACCATCTTGGGAGTTCGTCTGGCTGGAGCCTGACCGAAATCCCAGCAAGAGCAGAACAGAAGTAGCACCCACTGCATCGCAACTCCGCCGCGGCGTCCTGGCCTCCACAGCAAATGAAGGTCACACCAAACAGGAGACAGCTTCGGTGTATGTTCTTGTGGGAGAAGTCTACCCGACGGACAAGTTCATGGAGGAGCTAGCAGCTAGCGCACCCTCCTTTCCGAGGTTTGTAACCAGGCTAGGCAAAGAAAACAGACATTCAAACAAAACCATCTCATATATAGCTACCTTCAAGGGAGTTACTTATCAGGCATTGCATGTCGGACTGCTTACCAGGTCCAAACAACAGTTATGCGCGTAGAAGAATTGCACGAGTGCGCAAGGTTGTTGGTGGCCTTGAGACTCGAAAATCAAGGCGAAGAAAGAGTGTAATTGAACTGATCAAAAGATGAGATGGTTGAAGAAAAACGTTTGTGTGTTACTCTGGAGGCCTTATCTGGGCATGCAGCACCTTGTGCATTTCTCCTCTCAGCATCGGTCCAGTCGTAGCTTTTTTGGCCTTGGATAGCTTGGCGTTTCTGGGTTTTGTGCGTTTTCTGTCCATATCATGGTGCTGTTAGTTAACACAAAGATAGACCTGGTACGGTTGGATTTTATATGTGCTGGCCCACACGTCAGCGCACTGGATCCGCTGCAGGCAAACCACGAATATGAATCTCAGGTTGTTGAGTCAATGTAACCTGCCAGGTACCAACCGTGCTGATGCGGATATGGGGCAGGGGATGATTTGTGGAACAGCTTAATGAAAAAATGAGGCCGGACGGCAAACTCTTGGACCTGTCTTCCCCTGGTATTTCCTTTGTCGTCATTGCTGAAAGCCTTTGCTGGTTGATTACAGTAAAATGCAGATATGTACGTGTGACGTACTCCCTCCGTTCCAAATTAGATGACTTTCATTTGTCCACATACGGATGTATCTAGACATGTTACAAGTATAGGTACATCCACATGTGTCCGAATGGAAAGTCATCTAATTTAGAACGGAGGGAGTAGCAAATTGCAGGCCAGGCAGGCAACGCCAGAAGACGCTCTAAAGAACAAAAAAAATAAGGTTGCGCTCAGAAAGATCCTTGTGCGTGTGGCCAAGCTGAACGGCAGGCCGATTATTGATTTCTCAACTGTTATCACTGCAGTCGATCTGGGTGATGCAAGGACGCGACAGGTGACTCAAAACTTGGTGCCAATACGGCAGCACACGCGTCTTGTGACCAGCATCTTGGCACGAATACGTTATAGAGTTATACTCCCTCCGTTCTATAATATAAAACGTTATAGCTCTCACATATATTGTCTAAATGCATGCTATAATGAGTGAACATACACACTAAAATATGTCTACATACATCTACATATATGTGAATGTGACTGTCGTAGGCGCAAATTAATCTACCGAGAAACAAGCAATCCGCGGCATGATGACGACACCGAGATTTGGTAACGCAGTTCGGCGAACTCATCTACATCTGCGGCACTCCCCTCTGATACCGCAACCCTGGCCGCCTTAGGCGCCGGCACAAGCCGTCGGCTCCCCTGCGTGTCTGTTGCTATCAAGTCGTCATGGGTTACACGTGTGGTGCTCCCCTCATTATATGGGAGGCCCAGGGTACAAGAGTTCGACTCTGATACTACTCGTATCCTATCCACACCTAATACAACTCCAAGTCCAAACCTAACCCAACACGTACACAATATTTGACACAAACACAACAAACTCCACCTTGGCGAATATTGTCCACCACCTTGAATTCGTCAATGCGTCAAACCTCCATGTACTCCGGACTTGAGTTGTCTTCCATGAGTTTCGCTGCTACTCCCAGACTCCATGTGACTCCACCTGCAACTGTAGTCCCTTCTTCCCGTTCAACACCATCACACACCGACCAGTGGTCTGCGTAAAAATGCTTTCAACTTGAAGAAACTTCACTGTCGCTTTTTAGTCACCCTGAATCAAATTCAGGGTCGTCTCATCCTGAATAGTCTTCTACATGTCCCACAGCTATAGCACTCCGCCTCCTTCTGTATCTAGTCATCTGCACTTTGCATGTGCACTGAACATCACAGAATATATGGCCATGTACTCTCCAAGCTTCCGACATCTCAGACTCTCCAACACTTTCTCAGATTCCCCATGTCTGACTCCTGTCTATCACCTGACGCGTCAATGTCCATAGACCCGTGAATCTGATACTCGTCAACACTGCTTCAGCACCCATGCACACCTATCTGACCACATGTCTGACCGCCTGTGCCCTGGTCTATCGCCGTGTCCCGTGCTTACCGCACGCCTCGCCGCTACTACCGCGTCGAGCATCCGCAATCTTGGCCAAGATCTACTGGGTCGCGCACCCACACCACCTCAGGCCCCACTGCAGACAACCATCAATCAAACCCGACCGATGCCGAGTTCCACGCATCTCTCCAGACCCTGAGCTCCAGTCCAGACCATGTGCCTCTCGCCTTCCCGCTGACTAGGCTTCGATTCTCCGGATCCTTACACCGCAGCCCCTCCATCAGCCGAGTGGAATCTTCCCTCAGAGACTCCAGCTCCACCTTCGACATGACTCCTTGATAGATGATCAATCCACCCCGCGCCCCGCCTACCTCAAGATCCCATAAGCGCTCCATCTTGAATCGGCCCCGCGCCACCGCATATCGAAGCACGCATAACCATGCGCCACATGTTTCCACGCCACAGAATTCGGACACCATCAGCCCTCACGCTCCTACGTCGTTGTCGCCGATCTTCACCGTCTTCTGTCCGACCGACCTCCCGTCGATCTGTCAGACTGTCCAGTCTGTCCCAGCCGAACGTATCCGACTGCACCCATGCTCCACCCTGTGCCCAGTCCACCTTCCGCGCACTGTCCGGCACCCTGTGTATGCATGATCCTCACGACACGCTCCAGGACGTCGTCACTTGCCGCATCCAGTCCATCTTGATCAACTTGGCCCCATGCTACTTCATCGAGCGTCGCCCATACAACGCTCGGATCAAATAACATTGACCAAACCTGCCAAAATCTGTCAATCTTCCCGTGGACCTGCGACTCCGCGTCTTTCTTTTCGTGCACCGGTTCCATCCATGCACAATTTGTGTCCTGAGCAAAGAAACCAAAAGAAATCTCCTTAGGAGGCCCTTCCATGTGCACGTACCCCCCCTCCCCCATTGAATTCCTGATTTTTCTAGCTCCACATGGAAACCACACACGATACGTAGACGCTCTTTTTTTTCAAACAAATCTCACATGCAGCTTCTTTGAGTCTCACAAATCGCACGTTCTGCTCCCAGAGGTCGCACTCACGCAGGACCATGCGGTCCGCTGTATGGGCCTCCAGCATGCTATCGGCCCATCAACCTGCTCCTGCACTTCCGATCGGATTGATCCGATCCGCCCAGCGCGTTACGCCGCCGCCGCCCCTTGCACGCCCAGTACGGCAGTACGTCAATCTACTAGCGTCGTGCACGCACTCCGCGCCTGACTCGTTTCGACCTGCTGCATTGCATGTTGTTCCGATCGCCACTTTGACTGGTCACGACCATCGCCTCCGCTGCTCTTCTCGACGAACTCGTCGACACAGCATCGGATGATCTCCTCCGATCCTTTTCCTCTAAATCAATAATCTGCAGCCTTCAACTTTGCTCTGATACCAATTGTGACTGTCGTAGGCGCAAATTAATCTACCGAGAAACAAGCAATCCGCGGCATGATGACGACACCGAGATTTGATAACGCAGTTCGGCGAACTCGTCTACATCTGCGGGGCATGACTACGGGCGCTCCTCCTCTCTGATACCGCAACCCTGGCCGCCCTAGGCGCCGGCACAAGCTGCCGGCTCCCCCTGCGTGCCTGTTACTATCAAGTCGTCATGGGTTACACGTGTGGTGCTCCCCTCATTATATGGGAGGCACAGGGTACAAGAGTTCGACTCTGATACTACTCGTATCATATCCACACCTAATACAACTCCAAGTCCAAACCTAACCCAACACGTACACAATATTTGACACAAACACAACAGTGAACATGCACACATGCTAAAACGTCATATATTATGGAACGGAGGGAGTACTAAGTAGAGTATACCTTGTCAGCGCACACGCCGTGCGTTCTAGTCATTTATTAGAACAAGTATGAAATGCAGTTCCCCAGCAAAAGTGAGAAGTATTCTGTGTGAATAACGTGTCAAAGAAGAAAAAAAAAAGTGATGTTTACTCTTCTCGAGGCAATAATGATTATTTTATAGAGTTTAGGCGAAGCTTACGGTAACATTTCTCACAAGTATCCGAGCCATTTCAATGTTTTTACTGACAGTTCTCCCACGTATCTGAGCCAGTTCAAAGAGGGTGGGTAGCTCATGGACTTTTCTACGACTATGACCGAATATTGATCTCACAAGTTTTAGAACATGTCAAACTATAGGGACATACAGTCGTGCAGGTTCGAAAGTGGTGCATGCAAAAAAACAGCAAGCTTATTGAGATTGGCACTCGTTTAAAACATGAAAATTCACTACTCATGCTTCTGAACACTTCACATTGGCAACTAGGAAGGCCGTGTGGTATGTTGACCGAAACCAGGGTTTAGTGGTCAAACTGTTGTCGTCCTACTACTCCTGGATATGAAACATCTGGTATTTTTCTCATTTTTTTTATAAAGCCAAATGTGTACTGTGCCGGTAAATTTTATTTTATATCCTTTTTTTTTTGCGTGAAAGTTGAGTTCCGTCCCCACCATTCCTATTTTATATTCTGAATGCAAGCCGTTGATGATGGATCGATGCATATTATGGCAAGGAGCAGACGCGGAGCGGGACGACGTGGGCGCCAATTGGCGCACGCGGAGGACACTGGAGCATGCGGAGCCGCCGGCGCCGGAGTCAAATGCCTGAGCAATATGTATGCACGTACGTGTGCATGATGCTTTCGTTCGGCCCCGTGCAGACTTATTTAAGCCCAAATTTATCGTCACCAGGCCCAAGAAAAATAACTACAAGCCCGTCTGATCGAAAAGGCCCAACCCGAGTAAGTCAAGACGGAGCAAGGAAGCAGAAGAAATGATTAGACGAAATCGTGCAGCAAGAACAGCTAGCAACTCTTCTACCCGAATCAGGAGGCATAAGCATCATTAGAAGACGATACAAGTATAGTACTCTGTTTGTTGATGATTGATTTGATTACGCGGCGACAGCACGACCACGGGAGACGGCCGACGTCAATGATAAAGAGGAATCATTAATGCCAAATCTTGTACTAGCACCACTGCTACGCTGTACTACTACCACACTAATTGCCATGTGGGCTCAAATCTAATGTACGGCCTGGAGATACCCAAAACCATGTGTTCACGACAGAATCCATGCGTTGTTTGGTGGAGCGGTTAGGAAGAGCAGTAAGGCGGTCGGCAGTTAGACGACTTCTACTGCAACAACTGAATCCATATATCTCGTAAAACCTCGGGTTCTTTTTTTTAAGTATTTTGGGCGTGTTTGGTTCTAGAATGGAGTGGAATGTAATCATACGGTGGCTTAGGTCCCAAAATAGAATAAAAACATGATGGCGGTTGAGCAATTCAGCTCAGCCCGAGCCTTTTTCCGGCTCGATTCCGGTGGTGTCCGGTGTGATACGCTGGGAAAGCAACGGGGCACAAATAAAGGCGGCCGGCCGGCCGATGGTCGATGGATCTGGTTCCTAGCTACTGCTTGAAGCGTAAGTCAAGTGGCTTTACGAGAGCCAGCCACCGAAAGAGCAAATTATGGTGGCATGTTATCCAACTAACTTCCTTCCTGCTCGCAGCCTACTGCCATGAACTACTCCTACGACTTCTTCTGAGATATCATCTCGCGCAAGTACGTACTGTACTTCGGGGGCCAAAATCCGCTCGAAAGGTGCCAACAATTGCATTCGGTCCGGAAAGTGACGAGTGCTGGTGCTTCGAGTTAATTTCGCCTTTTGCTTTGTTACTTTCCTGCACGGGGTGGGGTTCAGAAATTCTAAACCGTGACGAGAGTAGGCGGTGAAGTGGGTTCGGTACTGTATAATTTTCGATGGCAGGCCAAAAGGGAACAACAACGATGTACGACCGAACATAACGGGAAAACGACGCCGTGCAGTGCAGTGTGGATGTGGACTGACGGACGGACACGTAGTACGCGATAACCGAGAAATCCTGGAGATGTCATCGCGTTACTCTTCTTCCATGCTCTTTATGCTTCAACATCATGGCTCAGTTCAGTAAACCTTTTCGGATGACGAGGAACCGAGGGACTCGCTGTTGACATATTAGACGATTCTCGCATGGGTTTAATTAACGAAATCACCGTTACAAACCATATATGACAGACTAGACACTTCTCGCATATTTACATATGATATAAATACCGGTGCGATAGGAATAGCACATACGTATTAACCGGGAACGTCCCGCCACAGTGTTGTTATCGTCACTCGTCGATCATGCCGCTAAAGAGGACGTAGTTGTAGCCGAAGTCGGAGTCGGCTCAGCTGGAGTCGAATAGTCGGCGTAGCTGGGGTCGGACGAAAGCGAGCAGTCACGCAGAGACGCTCACCAAAAAACCTTATCGACCGTCTCCTGGTGCAGGATCCCAACGGCCGGGATTTCGGAGGCCTGCTCTCCCGGACGGCCGTGCACGCGATCGCCGGGATAGGGAAGGCTGAAAACAACACAACAAAAGGAACAAGAGAGAGTGTGGACAAGAAGTGAGCTATCTCTCTTCGTCCGCCTGTTCAGTCTACCCATTATATCCTAGGAGACGTGTAACGCGACGTGCGTGGCGAGCCGAGGCGGGCGCTGGAGGAGGAGGAATGCGCGAAGGCTCCTCCTATTCTCACTCTCTTACTAGTGGGAAAAGAGTTGCTCTTATAACGTGCTCCCAATCTCTCTCAACTAGTAATGTTAGACTAAACTTTTAGTCCTACTAGACATAGACACATAACTGAATGTGCCGGTCAAATTTCAGGATTTAGGCTAGATCGGTTGCAACCCATTAAAATCCAATACTCGCTACCGTACTCAGCAACATGGTTGTCTTTTCCTCAGAGTTATTAACTGACGTGTTTGATTTTTTTAACATAGTGGATATGTTAACAATAACGACCACGGTACAAGGTTACAAAGTTGAAATGTCGACAAATTTTGCAACAAATTTCCCGAATACATATTCACATTCTATGTGTTTACAAAGTTGTTTCACTAAAAACCGATTGTGTTATGTGTAAAAAGACAACAAAAAATGTTCATGAAAAGTCTTATTTTGGCACAAAAAAAAAAACCTTTTTTACACAAGCCACGAAAAAACGGAGTTGTGAATACGTAGAATCTTAAGATCTATGCACGAATATTTTTTTCATTTTCAAATGATTTTAAAATGCATTTTAAATAAAGGGTGCATATGCACCCTGTGGTAAAACACCACTTCTAGACGTTTCTATATATTTGTTTACATAACCATACACTACACACTTCTATTAAGATTTTGTTAGGTTGTATGTTTTGAAACTTCTACCATTATGTTTAGTAATATTAAAATTAGAGAAGTACATCCACACAATAATATACATATACATTTATCAACCGTAAAAAAAAGGAGGCGTGTGTTTTAACTTTTTTTCACCTATGAGGTGGTTAAGGGTTTATTGTTTAGGGATAATATCTAAAAAGGATTTTTTTTTTTGGGAAACTTGGTATTTTTCCATGATATACATTGCAAACAATTGAGAAAAATATTGTTTGGTTAACAAATATAATTGTTAAAACTACCATCATTTTAAAAAAAAGTATAAAATTTTAGTATAATTATATTTAAACTTGCCCTGGGTCCAAAATTTCGTTGGAACGGCTCTGCCCACTCCTAAATCAGTTGCTAGAAAGAGGTCCGATGGGAGGAAGAAATAGAAGGATGAGTTGAAGAAGGGAAGAGGCAATGACTATAAGGAACCATTGGACAACATGTGACAACAAGGAAGGTCATCGCTGCTCAGAGTAAGGACATGAAGACCATATAAATGGCTGCATTGCTTTGATGTGTCACCCCTTCTTGCCACAAGACTATGCTCATCTACATGATTTTAGCCGTGGTAGAGGTCCACTTTTTGTCTTAAGATGAGCTGGACTAAGTAAACTTGACGAAATTCAAACCGTGGTTAATTGAGCGCGATAGCTACCACGATTTAGGACTTTCTAGGTAGACATGCTCCACATTTACAACGAAAATAACTTTTGTGATAGATCAATCTCACATCTAACGCTTTTTCCTAGTCCCATTTGTGGTCCTGCATTGTGACAAAAGCGAGACCGTCATAACATATAGACGTGAGACTAATACTGTTACCACCTGCTAACAATACTGCAGGAGCATAATAGGCCTACACGTCCCATATGCCAAGCTAATTTACGACATAAATTCTTACCAGATTGACACAAGACGACCCATCTGAGGCCCATATGACATAAGATTGTTCAGTTGTGGAACCATAATTTTTCAGGTACTAGCGGCGTTACATGATGGCCCATGAAAAAGTTACAATAGAATTACAGGTAGATACTGTTAGGTTAATTTACAATGAACACTGCTAGACTATGTTACGAATAGTGCGTTAAGAAAATTATCCAACACCATTACAATAGCGCAAACATTACAAGGTACTTATAAACGCCTAGTCATTCTCCTCAGAATGCTGTTGAGGCTACGCGACACTTAAAATTTTATAATTAGTGAGGTGATATAAGAAAGTACCAACATTCAGAAGTACGTTTAACTTTTGTCATCACAATAATAACACTCCTAGTTCATTCCATATAATCGCACTTGTCCCACTATGGCATGCCAAGTACAGATTGAACAACATAGATACAATAACCACAAATAAAATAGTACTTTCAGCCAAAATACCATCAATGCATAGAATAAATTCATCGTATTAAACTCTACCACCATGAAACAAAAAAATATCATAATCATGTATGATAGCTCTAGCTCAGGTGCTATAATTCATTTAAGAAATAGTGAGACGACTACATATGTGCCCACAAATCCGTACTATTGTGGTGGACTACTCATATATCATCACCAGAGAGACGATACTAGAAGGGTAGGCGCGCGCTTTGCTACGCGGCTATTTCTGTTTGGTCGTATGTTCAAAGATAGTTGCATTGGCAACTAACCGACCAACATATGAGGAGAGATGACATGCTGAATGTCATAATAGTTTTTTATATTAAACAATAATGGCATCATATTAGTGTTTAAGCTTAATAATGCATTGTATTTTAAAAGAAAAAATGGCATCAATTGGAGCTTCACAGCTGTTCACATGCCCCAATGTGTATGCATGTCATCGGCACATAGGCGTGATTAGTAGGCATTTCAACTGCAACTGTTCACAAAATATATGGTTCCAAAAGCATCCTTTCATAGATCAGGCCAAGAAAGACATAGACCTATGTTAGTGAGAGCAAAGTCCTGGGACATGTCTACTTGTGGGATGACTTGCAGATGCAATTTGGGTTCATTAAAATTTGACATACTCTATGAAAATTATACTACCAAAACAACATATAGCACCCATATTTCATTACACATGCTCTGAAGCTCTTGATACACCAACTCTTTGGCCCGTAACTTGCATGTACTTTTCAGAGTAATTTCTTCAGTAATTGACATCATCTTCTTTGAAAGCAATTGGAGATAACATGACATGGCAAAATTCAGTAACTCGATTGTGTTGATTAAGTGACACTTCATGATGGTCAGAAATCACTAACATAAGTAAAATTACCCATGGCATCAACGTATCATGGTCTTAGGAATCATGTGAAAGGCGAGGGGGAAGTAAAAGGGTACCCACGTGGTTCTGGAGCACCTCCGAGTCTACGCATGAATAAGGAACAGTAACAATTTGATTGGAATTTACAATGTAGGCAATAAGACAAAGTAAATCTAATGGTAGAAATATTGTATTTACTTATTGACAATAATCAGCGGTAAGAAAAAAAACAAAATTAGGCTAAAATAGGCTATAAGTCCATGCTTACAACCTTTAGTAGATAATATTTTCATGTTCTGGAAGAGCTGGTAATAAACAATACTACAAGGTAAAACTACCAAGGCCCCGCTTGGTATGTCGGGCGGAATTCCGGCTCCGTAATATTTCCTGGCCGCACGCAGGTATTTTCACAGGACCACCTCACGTCCGTGAAATTTAGCCGGTATTGACTAAAATATAGTCAATCCAAGCGAGGCCCAAAGCCAGAAATTACCTCCCAAATGCTGAATCTAGGACTGTATGGTATCTCAGATGGAGTGGAAGGAGCATTAAAACATATCATGATGGCGTGCAGAAACATGTCACCTATGTTTTGAATAATAAAAGTATATCATTGATAGCATGATAGCTCAGTGTACCAGGGCTAATTTAACTGATTTCAAATCAGCTTATAAACATGGCATGGGGCATTGGAGGCCAATTTTAACTACTCATATTATGTGAGCTTTAAAGGAAAAGTAAAACACTAAGATCAGCACCTTCGCTTTTCTCTTCTTGCTTGAGCCATCTGCTGCAGTGGCATTTTCAGTTGCATCAAAAGAGCTAGTGGTCTGAGCTTCAAGATATTTGACAACTCCACCACGAGCACTTGTTGAAGCAGAAAAAACAGTTCCTGGGTCGCTATACCATGGTCGTTCCGCCTTATCCTAAAATTAATGCAAACAAATCTTGAAACCACCGGAGATAAATAAGCTCAAAGATATAACTGAATCTAACTGAAACAAGATGCAAAACAACATTACATGATCGACATCCTTGTCCTTCATGATCTGCATTTTCTATTAATAATCTTCCTGGTCGCCGTCAAATAATACAAATTTAGCAACACAAAAAATTGTTGTGGGTATGTGGACTGTATACAAGCTGCAGCCGTGACTGGCATTCTCTACAGCGAACAAAATTGTGGATCTCCAGTAGCAGCGTTACAAGGAGCCTGGTCTGCTGGTCTCCACGATCAGACATTCTTGTGCATTGCGGGAGCAGAAGCAAGCAGTGTCTCCCTGTGGTGTGGATTACACATAGCTTTCAAAAACACAACGTACTCCGGTGCCTTCTGCTTACAAAATGCTCAATTATTTCTTCTTCCCGCGAGACTTCTCATATCTCAGTTATTTTTTGAACAAGAACTGCAAATGGAGAGCATGGTATGACATGAATTTCTTAATGGCAAATATCACAGGTAGGCTATGGTAATCAGCGAAACAAGTAACGATCTTTCCAAACAATAATTCAGGGTATCACACCAGGAAATAGAAGAGATAACCGTAATTGACAGCGATGGAATCTAATACAGATACATTGTTCAAGTTTGAGCTCAGACCTTCATCTTTTTTGGAGGAAGACAAAAGGGTAAACGTTCATCCAAACCTTCAAATAATGCCCGTATAACTTGTGTGTCACCAATTCAAATTTTCTACAAAAGTTCATGCTTGTCAATGAAATTGAATCAGTTGACAGAATAACAAATAGAGTTAACATTTGAAATGAAAATTTACTTGTTCTAGGTAAAAACACTCTGGAGATCTGTTCTTTTTGGACACTCGAAGATCAGCTTACATCTGGATCTCCTTCCTCAGGCAAACATCACTTGAAATCAACGATAGAAGTCTGCCAAAGAATCTGTGGCAGACTTGGAAGCGCCGGATTTGGCCAGAGGTCCAAAGAAGAAATCCTGAAGATCATGTCCAATCAGCCGAGAAAGAAAATTTCCCTGAATTGAAAGAACTAAAGCTGCTAGAGAACAACCTTCCAACAAAAGCACTCAGCACAAGCATTCATTGAGAACGACCCCAACCTCCAAAATCCCCAAGTAATTGCAACGTCACCTAAATCAGGCGTCGCGCACAGCTGCCACCCACCCATCCAGCAGCATCTTTGGGGAAGAACGGCGGCCGGATCCGGCGACTCCGTCCGACGCCGGCATGGCGCGAGGCCACGACCTACAGGGCACCGCCTCCTCGCCAGGACTGGTGGCGTGTGGAGAACAGCGGCGGTGGGATCCGGCGTCCTCCCGTTGTACTCCTCCACCGCTGCTACCGGTGGGAAGGAGCCGCTGTGTCCTACCTGGCAGCGTCCATGAATTCGAAGACTGGGAGCAGGACTCGAACCCGGCCACGACGCCTTGCCTCGGCCCCGTTGAGGAACCGATCCCCGGCCACCGACGGGTGCGCGACTTGGCTTCTCCCGAACGGTGGCCAACGTACGGCTCGTCGTGCGTCAGCGCCCTCCGGCGCAGAACTCTCACTGCCCGGCCGCCTAAGGCGCGTGCGGAGCTAAACCAAACTCTCGATTGGTAATCGCACGAGGAAGAGGCGGAACAGGACGCTTCGTCTCGCCTCTTGGCCAGAGGCAAAACTCGGAACATCGGTCGATTTGGTGGGCCCACGTCGCGTGTCATCACCTTACTGGTGCGGACATGGAAGCAGCGAACCGTCCTATTTCTTACTCGTTGACATGTGGGGACACATACAGAAGAATCGTGGACGCACCACAGCTCGAGAATTCCAGGGAGTGTAGGTAGTTAGATGGGTGGAGGAATTGGCAAGGCAAAGCCTTTAAAGAAGGGGTATATTATTGTTCTGAAGTTTTCACGCCGTGACTCTTTGTGGTAGCGTCCCAAAATCTTGAAACAAATGAATTTTATTTTAAGGTAAGAGGAAACACTCAGCCGAATGGCCCTAACGGTGGACACCATAAGGCCACCTTGCGCGCCCGCAAGACTCGCAACCTGGTCGCATGAGGCCTTCCCCCCTATGAAGAACTCTTGTGTGGTTCTCGCCCCGTCTAGAAAATTCTATGATTCTGTGGATTTTTGTTGGCAAAAGGTCTAAAACAGACGCAACGATAGGGAGGTGCCCGCCTTCTCGCATATAGTAGGGAATTATACCATAAGAGAATTAAAATGACTATCAATACAAAAGGTACACAACTCGATTAAATATGGATAAATATGCTTTGAACACATCACACCACTTTGCTAACCATAGGTAGACACATCGTCAAACGAAATTCTAGACTCTCCCGGTGTGGGTGTCATTAAAAGGAATGCTGTTGTGACCAACGAAGAGTTACCGCTCCAAAGCCCGCTTCTACAACTATATACACACCATGATCGAAGATCAAGGTTGCCCACCTCTTTCGTCGCCAGACATATCGATGGATGAGAGAAGAGGCGACAGTCTCTTTGACGTCAGACGTAAAAACCCTAGCCGTCTCCTTCTTCACCTCAATTTTTCAAGGGAAAAATGTTCCAAGGTGATAATTGTTGCTAAACGGTGCGATGTAGAGAACGTGGTACAGGCACGAGATCTCATCCGTACACGTGGCACCAATGTCCGCCCGTCTTCGTCGGAAATTCAAAATCTTTCAAAAACTCGCCGACCGGACCGACACCAATCCCACGCTCCGTCTCCCTCGCCTCGCAACTGGGCGCCGAGGAACACAGGATATGGCCCACCGAGCAGTGACAGTACGAGCGCACCTTCTCGTGCGCGTCCGACCCTGACCCGAAACCTACCGGTTCCCCCGTGCGCCCGAACGGACGAACAAAATGACGCTCCTGACCTGACGCAACTCCGAACTCCCTCCCTCTCTATTTCACTTTGCATTTTCCACTCTCGAATAAATCGATTTTACCTTTTTATTCCCCTTCCCATCTCCTCCCTCTCCCCCTTCGGATCCAAACTCCGCCACCGCCACAATTTGAAACCCTAGGCCGCCTTCCGCATCGATCCGGGGACGGCGGTCGCATTGGAGGTAGCAGCGCCCCGTCCCGTCTAGCGGCGGCGGCGGCCGAAGCGGCCGGCCATGTCGACCGAGGACGAGAAGCTCCTCAAGGAGGCGAAGAAGCTGCCGTGGGACGAGCGGCTGCAGCACAAGAACTGGAAGGTGCGCAACGACGCCAACATCGACCTCGCCGCCCTCTGCGACTCCATCACAGACCCCAAGGACGCACGACTCCGCGAGTTCGGTGAGATTTCGCTCCCGATCCGCCCGCCCCATTCCGCGCTCGGATCTCCATCCCCGCGACGTTCCATTCGCGCGGTCCCATTTCTGTCGGTTTTTTCTGCGGTTAGATCTGAACGCCGCTGTTGTTTCCCCCTGTGTGGTGCTGGCCAGCTCCCTTGTTTAAGAAGGCAGTTTCGGATGCGAACGCGCCGGTGCAGGAGAAGGCGCTGGACGCGCTGCTGGCGTTCCAGCGAGCCGCCGATGCTGATGTATCCAGGTGCGTGATGCTACCTACGTCATTTGCTGTATTGTGCTTCTGGTCACTGGTTCCAACGCCTTTCGGAATTGGCCCGTCCCTCCCAGGTATGCCAAAGAGGTGTGCGATGCGATTTGCGCCAAGTGCCTCACTGGTCGGCCTAAGACTGTCGAGAAGGCTCAGGCTGCGTTCCTCCTCTGGGTGGAGCTAGAGGCGTCAGAGGTCTTCCTTGTAAGTGGAACTGCACTCTTATGAATTATATGATTATTCGTTATGCATTGAGCAAACTGTTATGGTTTACTCTCAGCCATTTTGTCTCCCACAACTTGTGCCACACGTTTTGTGATTGCAAAGTTACAAGCAGTGCCTGCTCATGTACCAATGCTGCTATAACTCCCAATGCGTTAAAAGCTTAATGCCATAGTGTTGAATGTCGAATACTAAAGTTACCACTAGCGAATGGTGGGTCGCAAATTGTCTATTGTTTACTAGTTCAGTGCTTAAAACCATGGATCAATGCCTGAGACAGCAAGCAAACACCAATTTCCCTCCTTCACCAATGTTCTATTCTGGCTTGGTAGCCACCAAGATTCTGCAAGTAGTTTAGCTGATCCAATAGGGAAAATTTCTGTTAGTTATTGTTACTAGCATCCCAGGAGGGTGCTTCTGGAGCTTGCATTTCTGGCGAGCACCTGTAAGTTTGGCTGACGGTGAAGACAACTCTTATCTTTGTTCACCTTCCAATACATATTATACTTGCATTTTCTAATTACCATCTGTAAGCAATCTCTGCCCAACCCACCCAATTACTGTAAAACAGAGTATTTTCCTGCTCAACTGACATGCATTATGATGATGGTGGTGGTGTTCCAAAAGTATACCGATATGACAAGAGTAGCATCAGGATGGGGACGGATATACACGCTTATGTACATGCCAATAATAGCGTTTGTAATTTTATTTACTCTCTAATATAAGTCATTTTAGTCTTCAGTCCTAAGGTTATATCGCAATATATTAGCAGAAGTAAGCTTATATATCATGAAAGTATTCGAAGACAAATCCAATGACATTAATATCATGTGGTAAATTTGTATACCACATAAACTAATGGTCAAAGTTTCAAAGTGTTGACTGCACAGATACCACGGCGTCCTATATTTCGAGACACAAGGGAGTACCTTTTGGTACGCCTATTTAGCTTAGACATAGCAAAATTAGATCCCACTCGTTGATACGTAGAAGCTTCATTTGGTATCTCATCATTTATTTGCAATTGCAAGTATCTGATTGATCACTCAAGTATTTTCATGAGCTTGTTGATTTATCTTAACATTTATAAGAGAAGGATATGTTCTGGTGATGCCATCATATCTTGCCACAAGGCATTGATGACCAGCCTTTTACCTAATACCATATTCTTTTTTCGTTGCTTACTCAACCAATCTAAAAATATTTCCGACCTCTTTGTAGTTTGTGCCACCACATGTTCCCTCTTATAATTATAGTTGATAGCATGCTAGATTGCTCAAACTGGCTTAATTTGCTTGTGCTTCCAGGAATCAATGGAGAAGGCTGTAAAGAATAAAGTGGCTAAAGCTGTTGTACCTGCTATTGATGTTATGTTTCAAGCACTTAGGTAAGTTCCTAGCTGGTAATTTGGTTTCTTGTTAGAACAAGTTTTTTTTGTCGAACTCTGTTAACAACTTTTTTCCTACCAGTGAATTCGGAGCTAAGGTTGTACCACCCAAAAAAATTCTAAAGATGCTTCCTGAGCTATTCGATCATCCAGATCAGAACGTTCGGGCTTCTTCCAAGGGTTTGACGCTTGAACTTTGTCGATGGATTGGCAAAGAGCCTGTAAAGTCAATTTTGTTTGAGAAGATGAGAGATACAATGGTGGGATTATTTGTACAAGTGCAGTGTTTTTATTGATGATTTATATTACGAGCCAACAGTATAATCACACTCTTTCTATTTGTAGAAAAAAGAATTGGAAGCAGAGCTATCAAATGTTTCAGGGATTGCTAAGCCAACTCGCAAGATAAGGTCAACTTCTTTATTGAACATGTCTTTTTGATACTTTTTTTGGCTACATGAGCAATTTCTGACATAACCTGGGAAACTAGATATCTAAACTCCCCAGGCCGTTTTGCGATTCTACATGAAAATGATCACATGCCACAGACACATGCATAATATGATACAAAACCACTGCATTTCCCAGCATCTCATACAACTTTTATCACTGTTTTTCTTATCCCAATATACTGGATATCTTTGTTTTGGTAGTTCCTTTTGTCATGCAGTAATGGTGAGTAGAGATGAACCAACTTCATATTTACAAGGAAAAAACCGATTTTAGTCCCCACAAGTGTTGCAGTGGTTTGAATAACCCTCTCCGTTCTATTTTTGGTTCACTTCAACTCTCCTAAGTTTCAACACTGCCTACTTAACCTCTTCCCAAAGTTTTAGACCCTGCTTTTGTTGATGTGGACCTTGGTATTGTCCACATGGCATCCATGCCACCAATTTTTGCCGCATCATCACCGCTACCCACTGCCGGTAAGCTCCAGCGCTCTCTTTGCAAAAGCCAAGATAGGTCTGGCAACATCTTGCTGACAATGAGCTCTAACTGCCACCCATGGGGGTTCGAGTACAGGAGCTACCTCCTCTGTTCTGTCCCTTGACCTGGTGGACCCACTGGTTGGGAGTATTTTTTCATATGCATGTAGAAACCACGGAACAACCAAAAACCAAAGAAAAAACCAAACAGACATTAGTAAATTTGGTTTCTGTTGGTAAAAACCAAAAGTAAGCATCCAAGCACAACGGCCCAGCAACATGTTTTACACGCATCAGGCCCAAAAGATGTTTGCCCAGCTCGTTCCTTCTCACTCTTCTAGCTGGATTCCTGGAACAACTCCGTTCCTTCCCATTCTCATCTAGCAGCGCCTCATCCATTCCAATCTCCATGACACCACGGCTAGGACGCTTGATCTCGAGCTTGTCATCCAATCCTTCTTCGCCTTCTAGTCCCAACAACCTGCAAGTTCCTAGGGTAGGTGAAGGCTGGCCCTGCTTTCTACTTTTCTTCGCTTCTTGATACTCTCCCAGGCATAGTGATCTTCCGCTGTCGCTTCTGTGCTCGGCGTGGCGATGCAGCATAGCGAGTGACATCTCCTAGATGAGTTCGTGACTCCCCCAAAAATAGTCGCCACACTGACGGATTCTACGGTATACTTCCACACAAGATTCTACCTGTTGTCTTGCATGTCTAGCTCGCTTTAATCGAACACCTTAACCGAATGGTTAGTTTCTTGATTTCCTGCACATATTTCTGTTGTCATTTATAAAAAATGAACCCCCCTCCCCACCCCTTCTGAATTTTTGGTTAAAACAAATGCCATCCTTAGTCAAGAGTAATGTAAGAGGAAGAGGAGTGCCACATCGACTTTGAAATGGTGATGTGGATGGGCACGTGGACGGAACTGTCTAACCCTTGTCCATGTCAGCAAAACCATAGTCGAAAACCTGGTATTGTGTTAAGTAAACGGCATTGAAACTTGTGGGGGAGTAAAGTTAATAAATGCAATACTTTAGGGAGTAAAAGGGTCCTTTTACAATGTGCTAGTTGCAGAACTATATGTAGGATAGTTCAACAAGGAATTATCATTTGCACATCTACAACTTCTTAAAGCCTTTTTCGAAGTGCTCTATAGGTGTTAGTTTCTGGGTCGTGTTAATTTTTATTTGGCACAAAAACAGTACGGGACCCCCTTGCGGATATGTTTGCAGTGGTACTGTTTCCTTCTACCATACTTGTGTATGTGTGAATACCATTTGTTATATTTTCAACTTATCCAATAAGGTATTGAAAGTGGATGTGATTTGAATATTGTTTACTAGATCCGAACAAGAAAAAGAGCTTGAGGAGGAAGCTGTACCAGAGACAACAGGCGCCAGTACTTGTGTCGAGGCAGTGCCAGATGGTATGTTATTTTCAGGAGCATTTTTATTGTTATGTTCCTTTCTGTTATTGACAAATTTGCTGCCTTTTATATTTACTGTAAGAGTACTGATGCAATTATACTTCTAGCCCCTATGGAGATCGATGAATATGATCTTGTTGACCCTGTGGATATTTTAACTCCACTTGAAAAGTCCGGATTTTGGGATGGCGTGGTATGTGATCTGTCTTGAATACACATACTGTCACTCCATAGTAAACGTTGGTCACTGTTATATTAGATTTTGATGTCATCGTGTTTTGTGTCATACCAGAAAGCAACTAAATGGTCGGAAAGAAGGGACGCTGTGGCAGAGCTGACTAAGCTTGCTTCAACAAAAAAAATTGCTCCTGGTGATTTTAATGAAGTTTCTCGAACACTTAAAAAGGTTAATACTGGCTTGAAGTCTACTATTTCATACCTCAAAATTTGCACCCATTGTGCACACTGATTTTACTTGTTGGCACGATATATTTTTTCATTTCAAGGCTGTTTCCTGACTCATCTATTGTTTGTCCTTCTAGTGTTTGTCCTGGCTTATATCGTATTTTGTACGGCAATCAATGTGTATGTGAATACTTACCTAAAACTATCTGCATAATTTTTTGTCAGATATGCATTGATTCATTGCCCAAAAAAGAACTCTTGTTATGTTGTTTTGGTAATCTCTCAAGAGGTAGCATTATGTTCCTTAGTGTTGCAATACTTAATGTGGAGCTGTCGACACACTATATTCTTTGGGAGGTCTTGTTATGTTGTTTGGGAAGGTTCTTGAGTTACTGTGGTAGCATTTGGTGATAAAAGCCGTTCAATTATTTTCTTTACTTTTATTTCCTTGCCAAGCTTGTTGTTTGTGTTATTTATCACATAACTGTTCAGGATCCTGAGTGCTGTCATAAATACGTTGCGTCTAATAATGTTTGTAATTTGTGATTCACTTGCTTTCCTCTTCTTTTTTCCTATCACAGCTTGTTACAGATGTTAATTTGGCCGTTGCAGTGGAAGCTACTCAAGCAATAGGGAATTTAGCTAGAGGTTTAAGAACTCATTTTTCTGGGAATTCACGGAATCTGCTTCCTGTTTTACTTGTAAGTCGAAAGGTCCCTTTTCTGAATTATCATAAATTACCAACATTGTGTTGTTGTTTGTGCTATCTGCCAGCTTATAGCTTAAGATGTCTGATCTGCTTTACACTATGGAGTGTTCTGTACTTTTGTATATGTGATATGTTGCCCTTCACTTTAGCCACACAACTTATTAGTGCTGCCAAATTTCCATGTGCGTATGTTATCCACTTAAAGGATAAACAGTCTGTTACGCACTACTGCTTGTTGCCTTGCTTGGGGTCGTTTGAAACCTGCCTGCCTGTAAGTTTGAGGTGTCGGCCAGTGTGCCTGCTTAAAGGTTCGGGCATCTGACTCGCGGAAAAGGAATCTCAAGATGCGATTCGTTCAGCTTAACATGGAAGGAGGGGGAAAGGGAGAGGTAGGGATAATCCTGAACCCTGATTGCCGGTGATACTATCACTGATCAGCTGGGCATAGCCTTGGGGGAGGTACTTCGGAAGACAAGGACGTTTGAGAAAAGAACCTCTGAATAGGGTCATCGTGACAGACAGCAGAATCACAGCAAGGGAGAGAAGCAGTGAGCAGAGTTGGAAAAGCTTACCATCTGCAGGAAGTTGGGGCTGTTGGACAGTGTGCTGCTGTTCTGCTTCATCCACCTTTCTTTCCAAGTGTGAGATGCGATTTTCTGTGATTTAAGAAGATTGACGGGGTCCTGTACGACCAATACATTTTCTCTAGATGTTAGTTAAAAATTATCATCTTCTTATAGTAAATAATTGTACAGTTATAATCTATTGCCTGATTATTGCCCAGGTGTCTAGGACCAGGGCACCGTGACCATTGCTATATATCTGTTCACTTAGATGTAGTAACAGCACACACATGCGGGGAGAAATCCGTGTTCTGGGTAATTGGATAGTATAGTGATATACTGGTTATGTTATGGTAGGACAATAATTTAGTGCCGAGAAAAATATATTTGGTGTTTTAATTGGGTAATAAAATACTGTAGTTACTACTTGAGATCCTCCTCTTTCATTTGATTGCATGACTTCCTCCTATATTCCAATCAATATATTATATTTTAAATTAACCGTGTTGTTTAAAGTAACCTCTTACAGGGGCTCGGGGCAATTGAGTATTAGTATATTTGTTGCTCTTCTTCTTGACTGAAGAAATTCTTATTCTGCACTATCTTGAAATGCCGACCAAGTAAAGTAACATGTTCCACCCGATATGTCCTTGTGTTAAACAGGAAAAATTGAAAGAGAAAAAAGCAACCATGACAGAAGCACTGACCCAGACGCTTGAAGCAATCCATAAGGCTGGTTGTATCACACTTCTTGACGTGATTGATGGTTAGTGTTTTCTTGTTAAAAGCTGTATCTTCAATGCCGGGGTCTGTCACATTCTCTTAAATATGCCAATGGTCAGCCTGGAAATATGGACATATTTTCTTAGACTGCAGCAGACCAGTCTTTAAGTGGTAGTACAATTTTTTTAATAAAAATAATGGATACATATCTTAAGAAGTGAATGCTGAAATGATTTAAGGTAGTGTTATTTGATACATACTGGAAGAAGCAAAAATGTTAATCCATAAGAAGTTTGTTTGTTGTGTTATTGCAGATGTTCGTGTTGCTGTGAAAAACAAGGTTCCTCTTGTTCGATCGTTAACGTTGAACTGGGTTGCATTTTGCATTGAAACTAGCAATAAGGCAACTGTCCTAAAGTTGCACAAAGACTATGTTCCTATCTGCATGGAGGTGAACAACCATTTTTTGATAGCCTGTTGAGATTTTCCTTGTTGTTTACTTGTATTTATGTTCAGGATTCATCCAAACTAATTTTTATTTTTTACCGTAGTGTTTGAATGATAGCACCCCTGAAGTTCGGGATTCTTCCTTTTCTGTTTTGACTGCCATAGCTAAGGTTTGTTTCTTTTGACTACAGTTCTCTTGCATCCCTATATCCTTTATTGTTCTTTACAATCTTTATTTTTTGGGCACTTCTGCTATCTGTTTAGATGGTTGGTATGAAACCTTTGGAACGCTCCCTGGAGAAATTAGATGACGTGAGGAAAAAGAAACTGTCAGATATGATTGGTTCTGCCACTGATACTCCTTTAAGTTCAGGAACAGGTTTGAGTTGCTATACCTTATGTCGCTTTCCATTTTTATAGACGAGAACCATACACCTCTGTTTTGTATTGCTTTCTAGAAGAACAATGTCAAACCTAACAGACGCCAACTATTCCATTTCAGTGCCTGCCTCAAGTTCTGGAGCCGTCACATCTGTTCGTGAGGTACCTTTTATGTGTTTTGATTTTATATTTAACACCACGACACATTATCTCCTTGAAAACCCAGTCTCCTTTGCAATTGTGCTGGGCCTCTGGAGTTGTCTTTGTTACCAGTCTTCACCAATTTGCAAGGCAATAATCAGGTGGCGTAGGCAGCATAAATCTGGCTACGTGGGGCTGCTGCCTTCTAGAACACAGTTTGTTAGAATAATTTTTACCGACGGCTGTAAGGTTTTTCGCTCATGGCTCGAATAAAGATGCTTTTGGGTTGTTATATTAAAAATAGAAGAATGGAAGTGCTTTGTGAAGCCACCAGCCTTATGCAGTAGCCTGTGAAGCTTAAGGACCACATTTATCATAATAACATATTTCCATGGCCACTGCTCAAAATACTTATAGCACTGTAGCTTGATATATTACTTACTCAGTTGACAAACCAACCATGGTTATTTCATACTTTAGGTTACAGATAGCTCATCAATGAGGAGATCTGCCGCAAGCATGCTTAGTGGAAAGAAGACTGTCAACGCAGTGGTTAGTATTATTTTCTTGCTCTTGGATGCGTATGCTCATCCTATGTTTGAGTTTCTACTCTTTATGTTTGGCCACCATGTTTTTGTTTGTAGGCTGCGACTAAGAAAACCGGACCTGCAAAATCAACTGGTACAAAAAAGTCAGATGGTGGATCACAGGCAAAGGCCTCTGCTGCTCCTGAGGTTGAAGATGTTGAGGTGACTTGTTTGTCATAATAATATCTGTGTCCTTCTTACAAGCAAAGTATTTCTGATTTTCATTGTTCTGCATTAAGTATGTAACATGTCGTAGCTGCTAATCACACATTATCTTTGTCAATTATCACTTAGTTCTATGGAAAATGTATAAAAAAAATCAGTGTCCAGGCTATTTCATGTTTATGTTCCAGACTACAGTTTTTGTATTTACAATAGGGATACTGCCCACATATATTTAACTGGAGGTGTTTCCTGTAAATCCAGCTGATTTGCAGTAACAGTGACTATATGCTATATTTACAAAGTAATGGCTGCAAATATCACTGATGGAGATAGGTGCAAGCTCACATGCTTATTTTTTTGATTTCTTGCAGCCTTCTGAAATGAGTTTGGAAGAGATAGAAGAGAGATTAAATTCTGTTGTGAAAACAGAGACAATTTCCCAGTTAAAGAGCACTGTCTGGAAAGAGCGCCTTGAAGGTTAGCGATTGGCAGAGCGCCTTCCCTGTTTTGTTCTTTATCTTATTTGGATTTGCAGAATAAGCTTCGATTTGTTTTTTACATCTAATGTGTTGATGCCATAATTATACAAGGAAATCTTGACATAACATTGTTTAATCTTTGGCTATTTCTGTTCTATTCGTTATGTTTTGTACCCTGTCTGGAAATTAAAGATTGTTCCTCCAAACCTGAATGTTTCCATGGTTCCCATTCGAACACTAATATTGTACTATTTGTCAGCTATTGGCATGCTAAAGCAGGACGTAGAAAATCTCACAGAACTCGATAAATCTGCTGAACTCCTTGTTCGTTTATTATGTGCTGTGCCTGGATGGAGTGAAAAAAACGTGCAGGTAATTACTAATAATTTTGTTTTGTGTAAAAAATATTTCCTTAAGGGAAGTAATGTCATATATATTTTTAAACAAAACAGGTTCAACAACAAGTTATAGAGGTCATCACCTACATCGCCTCAACTGTAAAGAAGTTCCCAAAGCGATGTGTCGTTCTATGCATTCTTGGTATGAGCTCCTCTTACTCTAGTTTCTACAACTTTTGAGATACTTTGAACATTCCTGTATTGATCATACACTGTACCTTTTCCTTATCCAGCTGTTTCTTATGTCTTTGTAGAATGCTGATTATTCAAATATTTATTATTTCCAAACAAATTCTTTCAGGCATAAGCGAAAGGGTTGCTGATATAAAAACTCGAGCACCTGCAATGAAATGTCTCACCGCCTTCTGTGAGGCAGTAGGGCCAGGATTTGTGTTTGATAGGGTATGATATAACATTGCAATCAAGCCATCATTTCAGTCTTTTTATGCATATTCACAATTTCTGCATAGCCCCAATATGGTGGGGGTGAGGTAGCCACGTATGAATCTTAACGCATGAGCCCTAGAACAATTTGCACTAGGTGCATTTACAAGTAGCAATCAGTTTAAATATATAGAGAATATCTGCTTGCAACAAAAAGTACTGAACACTTTCCACTGACTGGATGATATTTCTGCAACCCCCATAATTATTTCCATCATTTTTTGTTGCAGCTATACAAAATAATGAAAGAGCACAAGAATCCGAAGGTTCTTAGCGAGGGTATTGTTTGGATGGTATCTGCCGTCGAAGACTTTGGGATTTCCAATTTAAAACTAAAGGTGCACTTTGCTTTCTAAGTATTATTTACAGTTATGAAGACACTGCACTATTGCTCATACCCTTCTTTATTTCCAGGATATAATTGATTTTTGCAAAGACACTGGTCTGCAATCAAGTGCCGCTGCAACTCGAAATGCGACTATTAAACTGATTGGTGTGCTCCATAAGTTTGTAGGACCAGGTTGTTACTTGTTTATTAATTTATGTATGGCTTGATGAATGCACTTTTCTGGTTGTTGTTTAATAAAGTTTCTCCTGTAGATATCAAAGGCTTCTTGAGTGATGTCAAACCGGCACTTCTCAGTGCTCTCGATGCTGAATATGAAAAGAATCCATTTGAGGTATGCTGTCTTGGTCGTTGTATGTAAATGTATTTTTTATTGGAGTTTTAACAGCCGATTATGTTGAATTAACAGGGTGCTGCTGCTCCTCCGAAAAGAACAGTTAGAGCCTTAGATAGTGCATCGTCCACATCTGCTGCCTCATCAGATGGGCTGCCAAGGGAAGACATAAGTTCGAAGATAACGCCTGCTTTACTGAAAAATTTGGGGAGCCCAGACTGGAAGGTAATATGCAGTTACTTGGTTTCATTTTATTCTCTTGGGCTAATTATGTAAGTTTGCCTGCATTTGATATTCATGTTGTACTTGTGTGAAATGACAGGTAAGGCTGGAGGCCATTGATGGAGTCAATAAAATTGTGGAGGAGGCCCATAAGCGCATTCAGCCAACAGGCACAGGTTCATTATTGTTGTCTATCTCTAACAACTGTTAAATAAGGCATATTGGTTTTATGTTCATTAAATTTACAACCATTACCGTTGTTATCTTGTAACTGCAGCGGACCTGTTCACTGCGCTAAGAGGCCGACTTAATGACAGTAACAAAAATTTAGTGATGGCAACCTTATCAACGATTGGTGGTCTTGCATCTGCGATGGGACCTTCCGTTGAAAAATCAAGCAAGGTTTGCAACCAACTCTACATTTGTTTTTATATGTTTCTTAGCGCTGTTCTTTTGCACCAATAATAACTGCATCTTTATGTCACAATGTAGGGTATTTTGGCAGACGTGCTGAAGTGTATTGGGGATAATAAGAAGCACATGCGAGAGTGCACACTGACTGCCCTAGATTCCTGGGTTGCTGCTGCTCAACTTGATAAGATGGTTCCATATATTACTGTAGCTTTGGGTGATCAGAAAAGTGGTTCAGAAGGGCGAAAGGATCTTTTTGATTGGTTGTCTAAGCATGTTTCTAAAATGAGTGATCCAGCTGAGTCTTTGCCATTGTTGAAGCCGTCTGCATCTTCTTTGATGGTAGTTTTTAGATAGTTGAGCTATTTCATTGGTATTCATTTTTTGTGTATCCATATACAGTTCATGTGAATTCTAATGATGTTATATACTTCTGCTGAATAGGATAAATCATCTGAAGTCCGCAAAGCTGCTGAGACATTTATGAATGAAATTCTCAAGATCTGTGGCCAAGCAGCGGTATGGTGTTGCCCCTCATGTTCTTTGATTCAGTTGCTCATTTTCCTGAAACTGTTTTCGAGTGGCTTAATTCACTGTATTCTGTAGGTTGCAAAGAACTTGAGAGATTTACCATCTCCTACTATGGCTATTGTAGCAGAGCGGTTGAAACTTTCCAGTGTACATGAAGGTGTCTCACAGAATCTTAATTCACATTTTGGGTTTATTCTCAACGCTTGTTGTTCTGTACTGATTTGGTATTATTGCACCATTTAAACAGGATTATCTGATTCTGTGAAGTTGGTGACAACAAGCATGAGTTTGCCATCAAAAGGTGGTTTGAAGAACGGCAAACATGGCCCAAATGACCGTGCATCTAATGTTGGCAAAGCTGCATCTCAAGTGCGTAACTTTGCTGTGTGTGTCACTGTGGAAAATGCCCTTTTCTGATTGTCATTTTTTGTTATCAGAGAGGAGTTCCAGCAAGAGCCTCTGTTACTATGATGTCTTCTCAAGACTCCTCACAGTCTCAGGCATTATTTAACATCAAGGACTCAAACAAGGTAGGCCATCATCGAGTCCCTCAATCTCGCAATTTGCAAAGTTTTGCATTGGATTCTTATATTTGTATGTATATTTAATATTGCAGGAAGATCGGGAGAGACGCGTTTTGGTACGTAAGTTCAAGTTTGAAGAACCAAGACGTGAGCAGATTGATGAACTGAAGGTCTGTTGCGAACTTTTCTGTATCTATATTTATACTTCTTTACTGGTTTGTGGTCATGCTGTAAATCATCTTGTTATTTGTTAGCTGTAACATGGAATTGTCATTTATCGTAAGCAAAATAATAACACACAAATAATCTGATAAGTCAGAAGCCTTTAAAAGCAAACTGTTATAATGGCAAGGAAAACCCTCTTTGTTACTACTTTCTGACCCTGATTTGATTTCAATCACAAATCTGTATACACAGCAGCTGCATACAACTTAATTACCGCAAACATAGCATATACTACACAGTTGTGTTTTCATGTCAGAACTAGAAGTGGTAAATCGGTATAGCAGGTTAGTGAGCAGCAGAGCCTTATGCTTAGCATTAGCACATGTGCTCGTTGAAAGTTGGTATTCACACTGCTGTGTGGACTCACAAGTGGCAAATAACAATTCCTGTTACATATCAATTTAGTTGGTTTGGATTTTCTCTTAGAATCTGCTCGCGCTGCTGTTGTTTTAGATTCAATCATGGAATGTGTTCATCTCAATCGTGAGCACTTACCATCTTTTCATTAAGTTATGTGGTTGTACACTTGTACATCAGTGAATTCCAGAAATGTTTGCATCTTATATTTTTTTCTTGTAGCAAATATCGCTTGCTGTGATGCATTGTAGAAGATCTACTACTTCGATATTTTGGTTCAGTATACCAATCTGATGTTTCGTTTTATTTTATTTTTTCAACATGTGGGCGTTGTGTATTTCATTGCCCGCTTTGCCTGATGCTATCTGTTGTCATCTAAACAACTCATCGGATTGCTTAAAAAAATATCTGCAGGTTGATTTATTTAAGCATTTCAGAGAAGATGTTAGCTTGCGGCTATGGAACTCAGACTTTAAGAGGCAAATTGATGGTATTGAGTTGCTACAAAAGGTTAGAAATTGATGACAATATTGAATCTCTTATCTCTGCAATTTGACTGCGTAACCTAGCTCATATGATCCTTTTGTTGTGATGCTATCCAATTGTGCAGGCACTTCCTTCAAGTGGTAAAGAAGTAGTTGAGCTTCTTGATATATTACTAAGATGGTTTGTCTTGCGCTTCTGTGAATCTAATACGACATGTTTGTTGAAGGTATGCTAGCTGAAAGTTCAATGCAGCTTATTGTCTTTTGTTTAGGTACTGTAGCTAAATTGATTATGAGTATGTTGTTAATTTGACTTCGTAGGTTATCGACTTTCTTCCCGAGCTATTTGATGATCTGAAAGATCAATCTTACACTATCTAAATTGATTCTGAGTATTTTGTTTATTTTGACTTGGTAGGTTCTTGACTTTCTTCCCGAGCTATTTGATGGTCTGAAAGATCAATCTTACATGCTGACGGAAGCAGAAGCTGCAATCTTCCTTCCTTGCCTTATAGAGAAGGTACCATTGGAAGTTTAACGCTACGAAACATAATTGGATGATTTTATTTTTAAACACTATGGACATGTTTTTCCAGACTTCTCCTTGGAACATACTTGGTACTTATATTGCAAATTCCTTTCTAATCGAAACAACTGTTATATTGCAGTCTGGTCACAACATTGAGAAAGTCAGGGAGAAGATGGGGGAACTGATAAAGCAAATGATCAATATCTACTCTCTTCCAAAACTACTTCCCTATATTTTGGAGGGACTGCGCTCCAAGAACAACCGAACTAGGATAGAGTGTGTAGATATTATTGGATATTTCATGGATAATAATGGGACCGAGGTATGGACCCCTCACCTCCGCCCTTCTGTACTAGAGTGTGCTGATTTTCTTGCTTACTTATGGTCATGCTTATTTCTACTCTCCCAGGTTGGTGGTTTGTTGAAAAATTTGCCATCTGTTGCGGCATTAACAGCAGAGCGTGATGGAGAAATCAGGAAAGCCGCTCTTAATACGCTTGCCACTGCTTACAAGAACCTTGGTAAGGCCTTTCCCTTCCTATTTCCAGCAGTTGATTTTTCATGTTAATAAGAACTGTTTTTTTTGGATACTACCTGATCAACGGTTGGAAGCCCTTAGCGGCTTGGCCCTATTACAAACCTAGATTACTAACTGTTGATGTACTCCCGGAAGCTCCTGGACCATTGCTTGAGAATTGGATTCCTTTTTTCATCAAACATGCTTGCTTGCATATTTGAATTTAAATGTATGCACTATAATTACAGCTTGGTGACAAGTAATGGAATTGATTTGCAAGATGTTCTTAGTCTACTCTCTTGGTCATGCAGGGGACGATGTTTGGAGATTTGTTGGAAAACTTTCAGATGCTCAAAGAAGTATGCTCGATGATAGATTTAAATGGAAGGTCATCATCATCTATCAACCCACAACAAATTTATAGTATTTTTTAGTGTAAACTGTTCATTTACCTGATAAAGCAAGGATTGTATAATGGTATATTGTCAGGCTCGGGAAATGGACAAGAGGAGGGAAGGAAGGCCTGGCGATGCTCGAGCAGCTTTGAGACGTTCAGTTAGAGAGAATGGGTTAGTTCCAACTTTTAGGACTGAAAATGCACGATGGACAATTTTGAACAAAAACATAACAGTTCACTTCTTGCTTCACTCCCTCAGATGTGTACTGTGATGGCATTTTTTTTACTTATTCGTATTCTTTGGATATAGGTCTGATGTAGCAGAACAAAGTGGGGAGTTGGTTTCCCGTTCAATAGCAGGATCGATGATCTCAAGGTGCTCCAGCTATCTTATTTAATGGGTTTGTAATTCCTTTTATATTTAGTAACACAACTCCACTCATGTATGTTTTTCTATTAATAGGGAAAACTTTGGTTATGCTGATGCCCATATGGCACCGAGGCAGATAGCAACAGCAGCTACTGGTCCCGCAGACTGGCGTGAAGCTCTTGATATTGTCGCATTAGGTTTGCCTGAGCAGGTTTGTGCTTTACTCACTTCCCATGGTTGGCCATCTCCTTTTCTCTTGTTGATGCCCTCTTTGTTCATTCCTTTTTCTAATACTGTTGTGATATCTAGCTGTAACAATCTATTTGTTTCACCGTGTTTGTACATCGATTATTGAAGTCTAAGCATTGATCTTGGATGTTTTTGTTTATGCAGTCTGTTGAAGGAATGAAAGTCATATGCCATGAGCTAACTCAGGCAGTTGACCCCGAAAGCTCTGTGCTTGACGATCTCATCAAGGAAGCTGACAGATTAGTTTCATGCTTGTCTGTTATGGTAAGGCTTTTTTGTTTTATTCAGCTTAGCTTTCGGTCACTTTGCTAACTCTGATGATGAAAAATCTTTCAGGTTCCGAAAACCTTTAATTTCAGTCTATCTGGGGCTTCTTCAAGGTCTTGCAAATATGTATTAAATACTCTCATGCAGGTCTGTTGATATGTCTATGTTTGCCTTTATTTTGTTTTTATATATTTCTTAAACGTTGTTTACGAGTTTTTTTGTTATTCTGCAGACTTTCCAGATCAAACGACTTGCTCATGCTGTGAAAGAGGGTACCCTAGATAGCCTTATCACAGAGCTACTACTCTGGCTTTTAGATGAAAGAGTTCCTCTTATGGATGATGGTAGTCAACTACTCAAGGCTCTTAATGTCTTAATGCTTAAAATCCTGGTATGTATATTTCTTTTCATGTTCTCTTAAGCTTGCTGTCTGCTCTGTGTTTATTCTCTTACTTTGAGCAGGATAATGCTGAGAGAACATCCTCATTCGTCGTATTAATCAACTTACTGAGACCGTTAGACCCATCAAGATGGCCATGCCCTACTCCCTCAGAGTCCCTTGCTGTAAAAAATCAGAAGTTCTCAGATTTAGTTGTCAAATGTTTAATTAAGTTGACAAAGGTATGCTGCTATTTGTTTGTGGACCATTGTGAATCTGTACTGGGTGTCACTTCTGATGGCATGTGTCATCTTTCAGGTTCTTCAAAGTACGATATACGAAGTCGACCTTGATCGCATTCTTCAAAGTGTTCATATTTATTTACAAGAACTTGGGATGGAAGAGATACGGAGAAGGTCTGTGCTGACCCCTTAGAGTTGTATATTTACTCTTCAATCATTTATTTTTATATTTCAGTCACATGAGATGCATTGCATATGTTGTAGGGCTGGAGCTGATGACAAACCACTAAGAATGGTCAAAACTGTGTTGCATGAACTTGTAAAGCTTCGAGGTACAGCAATAAAAGGTCACCTTTCAATGGTCCCTATAGACGCTGAGCCTCAGCCAATCATTCTGGCATACATTGATCTTAATCTTCAGGTAGAATTTGAAATATTATGTCCTATAATTGTTCCAAGAAAGCTTTTATGCACCTCTTTTTGTCTAAGCAATACTATTGTGTCATCCTAGACCCTTGCAGCAGCTAGGATGTTGACGCCATCTGGACCTATGGGTCAAACTCACTGGGGCGATGCTGCATCGAACAATCCAAATCCATCAGTTCATTCCACTGATGCACAATTGAAGGTTCAAACCACTTGTTTCTTTTGTCATGTCATCTTGTGGGTTAACTGTATTCAACTTCACACCCTTATTTGACGTATTTTTGTCCTTTGTTTTGGGTATGATCAGCAAGAGCTTGCTGCAGTATTCAAGAAAATCGGTGACAAGCAAACATGTACTATTGGTCTTTATGAGCTCTACCGGATAACACAGCTGTACCCAAAGGTATTTTGTCAAGTATACTCACTGTCTGTCGTTGGCTGACTTCGAATGAAATGATTTGCATATCACTGGCCAGGCATTTGGAAATTTCTTTGATTTTGATTTTACACGAGCTCATGATGCGTACATTTTTATCGTTGGAGAAGTAAACTGAAACATTGAATTTGGATTTTTTACATCGCCATTTTAAAATGTCTTCTCTGGTTTGATTCCTGATTCGAGAACATGTTTCCCTCAGGTTGATATATTTGCTCAGCTTCAAAATGCAAGTGAAGCATTTAGAACGTACATTAGAGATGGGCTTGCTCAGGTTTGTAATCTCCCTCCTAGAGAGGTTTGAGTTTTGTGGGTACTATTGACTGAGATACATGAAATATGTTTTTTGGTACATCCAGGTGGAAAAGAATGCCGCAGCTGGAAGAACACCCTCAAGTCTTCCATTATCAACGCCACCTCCAATAGCATCTATACCCTCTCCAAAATTCGCACCTTCTCCTGTGCACACAAAATCGATAAATAGCAAAGCAGATTGTAACGAAGATGATCCCTTCAGAGTCCAAGGAGATTCTGATATTAGGTTACAATCTACTGACCAACAGACCGATAGATACCAATCATCAGGTCTATTTCCTACGTTTTCTTTTGGCATCTTGATATCTAACTGTATATGGTATCAATATTATTGATTTTGCCTTCTGATTATGGGAATGATTTCTGTATTTGCCAGCAGGGACATTGGATGCTCTCAGGGAAAGAATGAAAAGTATTCAAGCTGCAGCTGTGGGAGGCAATTTTGATGGAGCTCAGACTCGGCCACTGGCAAGTATGAACGGCAATATGCTCCACGGAGGGACACGACTAGATGGTGAACCACAAACACAAAGCAATATTCCACCCATGGATGAGCGAGCACTATCTGGACTGCAAGCACGAATGGAGAGGCTGAAGAGTGGGTCTATGGATCCACTCTAAATACAGTTGACAGTTCTATGATAAATACCGACCATTGTAATTGACTGTAAATTTGCAGCATAGTCGTGCTATTTGTAGATAGGTATGTCAGATGCACTACATGATGCGGGGCCGACGTTTTGTAGCCCCCGTTCCTGGTCAACCCATTCTTGCAGAGTTTTCCCGTGTAGTTTTAGATAGCTAGCCAGATGTTTTGCCTGTAGCTTGCCTCTTGAGGGCCTGATTAGTATTTTAACACATTTTTTGTCAGTGTTGGGTTTTCTGTGTTGTATAGCAATACAATCGAGTGATCTAAATTAACTGCATTAATCATTTGTGAAATCTTAAACATCAGTGTGCCGTTACCCTATCTTTGTATAATTGTTATCTCCTAGTGAAACAAATGGCCTATAATTATTCGTATTACCAATTCCTGAATACAAGTACTATTTGTTTTGTCCTAAATTATTATTTTTCAAGTTTGATGATTACTTCCTGAATGCAGTTAATTTAGATCACTCGATTGTACTTCCTTCGTCCCAAAATAACTGTCTTAGATTTGTCAAAAAGTAGATGTATCTAGACATGAAACAAGTATAGATACATTCACTTTTGGACAACTTTGAGACACTTATTTTGGGACGGAGGGAGTATTTAGATCACTCAATTGTATTGCTATAGGTTGTTTCAACGCACAGAGAATAAAGTGATGAAGTTTGATGATTACTTCACGTTGAGAGAGATTGTCGTGGACAACTATCCTTCTCTCGTATGTAGAAATGCAGTACAACTTCGAATATGCTTGCCTATGGAAAAGTCGCGTGTGCCGTTGATGAGTATGTCCGGATGGGAGAGAGCACATGCATTGAGCCTATGGAAAATTTTGTGTACGTGGTGGTGTAGTTGTTTGGAGTGGAGTATATATCTGAGAGAACCTAACGCCGAGAACATTGAAAAGTTAATAGCCATAAAAAAAGCAAGAGGATTTCTAGTTATGCTTGATTCAGTTGATTGCATGCAGTGGTAATGGAAAAAACTGCCCTACAATAGTATAAATGTGTTTCACCAAAATGGCCACAATCATACTTGAAGTAGTGGCATCAAAAGAATTGTGAATTTGGCATGTGATCTTTGACATATGTCTGGTTCACAAAACGATATCAATGTGTTTCACCGCTCTCCCATGTTTAAAAAACTTTGTGATGGGATGCTCCAACAACTACATCATCAACGGGCACGAGTATACCATGGGATAGCCGATGGTATCTATCCTCAGTGGGCGGCATTTGTGAAAATTACAAGCAATCCGGTAGGTCTTAAAAGAATCCAATTTGCAGCTGCTCAAGAATCTGTTAGGAAAGATGTTGAGAGGGTATTTGGAGTGCTCCAAACTCGTTGGATATTGTTCGTGGAGCTGTAATGATGTGTGATGCAGAGACATTATGGCATGTGATGACTTGTTTTATAATTTTGCACAACATGATTGTGCAGGAAGAGTGAGAAGGGCCAGGTATATTGGGTAATATAAGAGATCAGATTTACCCGCTCCAATTGGAGATGCTCTAATCGAGAGAACAGACAGATGCTGTGGTTGGACTATCCTGCCGCCGCCAGTTTGGAGAAGAAATAGTGGTATTCAACAGGCTGCAGATGGCTGTGGTTGGACTATCCTGTCCGCCGGTGTGCGTCGTATGTATGGCACGGTGCAGCCCTTGTGCTGAACGTGCTAAAATCCTGGGGGAGCTTCCTGCAGCGAGCGGCGCAACTTTAACTGCCGTACTAGCTAGTAGTTGTGCTACAAATCAACCGCCAGTCTGCCAATAGACTTGATCGTGTTGTTGAATAACGTGATGACTTGATTGACAAGGTCGCTGCTCACTCATGCACGGATCATAAACCCGAGATTAGTTCATGCAGCTCCGAACAAAGTTACTGTGCTTAGCTAGGATCACTCGAGCTAGCAGCCTCCTCCTGTTGGCTGGTTCGACAGAGTTCTCTGACTAACTAGAGTCGCCGTCGCCGAGCAGTTGGCGTAGTAGTTGCAGCGCCGCCGACGTGACGCCATGACTCGATCTGGCGCACGTACGGCCAGTAGAAGTAGGTCGAACTTGGTCAGGTCAAGGCTATGGGCAGTTGCCCGTGGCCGTGATGCCGCGCCTTCGGGCTCAAGGAAGGAAAGTAAACGCACCTGTTGTTACGTACGTCCGCGCTTGCGTCACCTCGCTCAGCCGCCAGGTGCCTCTCGCTCAGCCGATGAAAGCATATCACCGTCGGCTCCTCTCTCACTCTGTCGTCGTCATTGAGCGAATTGGCATCTGTTCACTCCCATAAAATACTTTCACAAGCTCGTTTGACAGTTTTTTTTTTTGAAAGCAACTTCCTGGATATATTAATAAACCTGAGAGTACAGGAGACATCCAGAAGCAGCACAGCTGTTCCGAAATTTACAGAGAGGACCCTGAAAAACAAAAAAATTACAACCAAACCCATGGGACCAACTCTGCAGAGACGATTCCGCCGCCGCTCGAACCGCCGCCGTCGCACCACTGGAAAAGGAGACGAAGACGATCGAAGACGCAGCTGTGTCGCCGGATTGAACCTTTAGAGGTACACACCTCGTTGTAGTCGCCGCATGAGCCACCCGTCGCGCTCGACGGGAACTTGAAACGGAGCTGTCAACATCGGCGGGGGCGACGCCCCGATTCAGTCCGACGGTCAGACCGCAGACGCCGGCGAAGACCAGCCTGCAGGCCTACAAGCAAACAAGAAGGAACAGCAACACAGAAGCAAGATCAAGCTGATCCTTCATCTCCCTTCTCCTCCCACCACAGCAGCAAGAAAGGGATCGAAGAGACCACAAGATCCGCTCCAGATTCGGCCCATCGAGCTTATTAAAGCAGGCGCTTGTAGATCCACCACCCGTCGGCCCCATCCACCACGGATCCTTGCCAGCAAGAAGCTTCACCGCACCGCGGCCGCTGCTCGGGAACGGCCGCGTCGAACACCAGAGGAGGAAAGACGGCATAAAGCCATTCGCCACGGAGGCACAAACCCTACAACTACTACTATATACAGCGGGCCGGCACGCACGAGGGGCTTGCTTAAGGCCATAGAGAGAGCGACGAAGACGGCAGGCCATACCATCTGTAACAGAATACCCCGGTGGTGGTTGCATATAAACCTCCTCACGCAACTCACCATTAAGAAATGCATTCTTAACATCAAGCTGAGATACAGACCAATGGCGAACAGATGCCACGGCAAGAAGAGTCCGAACAGTGGTCATGTGAGCCACTGGAGCAAAAGTCTCATCATAATCACGGCCATGCTGAAAACCACGAGCAACCAGACGAGCTTTGTAACGCTCAAGAGTCCCATCAGAGCGGGTCTTAACCTTATAGATCCACTTACAGGTGATAGGACGAACACGAGGAGGAAGAGGAACGATCTCCCACGTACCAGTGCGCTCAAGCGCAGCAATCTCCTCAGCCATGGCAAGCTGCCATTCAGGATGAACAACAGCCTCACGATACGTAGTCGGCTCTGGGATAGCCGAAACACTATAGGTAGCAGGATCAAAGAAATCAGGTGAAGGACAAGGCCGAGTACGAAGAGAGTAAGTCGGCTGAGACGGTGCACCAGAAGTAGAGGGTGCATCAGATGACTCGGTCACAACACGTGGACGACGAGTATAATAGAAAGGAAAAGTAGGATGAGAAGGAGCAACAGGAGAAGGCGGAGGCTGGGAGGATGAAGAAGACGGCGACGAAGGAGGAGAAGAAGGCGTCGATGAAGGAGGAGAAGAAGGCATCGGAGTAGACGGCACCAGATCAGGGGAGGAGGAGGAATATGAGGGACATCGGGAGGAGAATCAGGAAAAGTAAGAAAAGAGAGATCCTCCACAGTAGAGGTCGAGGAGGTCGAGCGTGGAAAGAAAGGACGAGACTCGTCAAACGTCACGTCCCGAGAAATACGCATCCGACGAGCCACGGGATCCCAACATCGATAGCCCTTATGCTCATCACTATATCCGAGAAAAACACACTCAACAGACTGAGCGGTTAGTTTGGTGCGTTCACGAGGAGCGAGGAGAACATAGCAAACACAACCAAACAGACGTAACATGGAATAGTCAGGAGAGCGATCACATAGTCGCTCGAGAGGAATACCACCCTGAAGGGCGGCAGAAGGCTGAATGTTAATGAGATAGACCGAGGTAGAGACAGCCTCAGCCCAGAAATGTGGCGGGAGAGAAGAAGCGATCATCATCGCACGAGCAGTCTCTAGAAGATGACGATGCTTACGCTCAGCAACGCCATTCTGAGCATGTGCACCGGGACAAGAGAACTGAGCGAGAGTGCCCTGCTCAGCAAGAACACCACGCAAATGATTGGAGATATACTCACCAGCAGAATCAGCACGGAACACACGAATAGGTGTAGAGAACTGAGTGTGAACCATGGCAGCAAAACGCTTATAGATAGAGAGAACCTCACTACGAGAGGACATAAAGTAAATCCAAGTGTATCGTGAGTAATCATCTATAAAGATAATATAGTAGCGATGACCCCCTTTCGAAGCGAAGGGAGCCGGACCCCAAACATCTGAATGAACGAGATCAAAAGGACGCTCGGACACAGAGTCACTATGAGGATATGGTAGCTGAATCTGCTTACCAAGCCTACAACCCAGACAATCCAAAGAAGCGTTTCCGGAGACAGACCCTAGAACACCACGATGAGCTAGAGACGAGAGACGAGAACCACATAAATGGCCAAGACGATGATGCCACTGCTGAAAAGAGCTGGTGGCTGCGGCAACCGGGTCGAGAGACTGGCGGCGGTGGCAGCGGAAGGAAGACGAAGCCAGTCAAGCTCCCATAGACCATCATGGCGTCGGGGACCAGCACCAAGCAAAGCGCCCGTACAACGATCCTGAACAGAACAGGAATCAAAGTCTAGAGTGACCCTACAACGAGAATCGACAATCTGACTACCAGAGAAAAGCTGCATGGTGAGTCGAGGAATATGGGCGACAGAAGGAACATGAAACGCGGGACTGCTAAGAGTGCCTCGACTAGCAACGGGGATGGGAGTACCATCGCAGTACGAACAGAGACAGGAGACTCGACAGGTCGAATAGAGCTCAAGGCGGAAGAATCGTAAGTCATATGAAAAGATGCTCCAGTATCAAGAATCCAAGGGGATGTACCTGAATGAGAAGAAGGCGGTCTCTCGGTGCTAGAAAAGTCAGTCGCAGAACCAGCAGAACCTGTCGGTGAAGAGTCCCAAGTAGCAAGCAGGCATCGGAGTTGCGCGATCTCACGCGCAGTGAAAGACACCACTGAAGAGGTCGAGGTAGATGCGTCAGCCAAGGAGGACCAATCATCACAATACGTGGTCGCCACATAGGGAGTCGAAGGAGAGCGGTCACAAGTGCGTGCACACGCCACGCGAGGAGTCGAAGAAAAGCAGCCAGAACCATGTGCAGAAGCCGCGAGAGTCGACGTAGAGCGGCGAGTCGACATAGATGGAGTCGACGTAGAGCGGCCACAACAGCGGGCAGAAGCCGCGAGAGTCGACGTAGAGCGTGAGTCGACATAGATGGAGTCGACGTAGAGCGGCTACAACAGCGGGCAGAAGCCCCGATAGTCGGCGTAGAGCGACATGCAGACGTCATCGAGGGAGACGACGAAATAGGCAACAAGGACCCCGGAGCAGCACCGAGCAAAGACGGAAGCTCGGGACAGCCTAGAACGGGATCAGCAGCAGACAGCGACATTGTGGAACGAGATCAGATTTTTTTTTTTTTTTTTTTTTTTGAGAAAGGAAGTCAACGCTCTGGGATTGGATCGGGATCAAACCGAGAGCACAAACCAGCGAGCACAAGGCGTCGAGCAGAGGAGTGACGCAGGAGGAATCGGCCAATATTCAAGTAGTACTCCAATACTTCCAACTAGTACTCCAAATCGTGGAACACAAGGCCACGTGATCCAAACTGATTCAGCTCAAATACGTAAGTACTAATCAAGCAGGAGCAATCGTGTAGCAGTAGGACTCCTTCGGCGGCAGAACCAAAAGAGCAGATCCGACCGGCAGCAGAGAAACAAGACAGAGCAGTGCCGGATTCGCGGCCTAGAGCAGCCTAGAGCAGCGCCGGATTCGTGGCCTAGTGCAGCCCAGAGAATCGGCCTAGAGCAGCAGCGACCTGGCAGCGGCGGCCGGATTCGCAGCAGGTCGGCGGCCGGAGTAGAGGTAGCCGACACGGCAGGCCACGGAACGGGCCAGAGCAGAAGAGAGAAAAGCAGCGGCCGGGGACGGGCGGCCGCAGACGGCCGGGGACGGGAGCTGCAGCAAGCGGCAGCCCAAGGCAGGAATCAGCACGGACGGCGGCAGCCGGAAATCGAGCGGCGTCGGCCGGGAACGGAGATCGAGATCGATCTGTACGTGAATTCGGGGCAGAGAAAAAAAATTTGCACGAGTTGCGCGTGCGGGAAACCCTAACCTAGCTCTGATACCATGTTAGGAATAAGCAACTTGTATTCCACGGGGGCCAAAGGCCACAATATATAGTACATGTACTGGTGTAAATATGCAGGGAGCCCCCTATCTAACAGGGAAACTACATTATACAAATATCTCTCTAACAATTCCATCTCCACCCCAACCAGCGTAGGCGCCGGCGGCGGGAGAGGCCGGAACTGGGGACGAACGGTGGACTCTCAAAGCAGACAAGAGAGGAGAGCGACAGCGAGCCCTATCCGAAGCAGTCTCCTCCTCATCGCGTGGTTCAGTCCCTTGTTTGACAGTTAATGACATCGCATTCGAGGTGCAGCCTCCGCAGGGTGCCACACCCGGATGTAAATGGTCACATAAATGGCGCCACTTAATACCATTTATTTTGGTCAACAAGTCAAAATGTTTTTTTGTTTCCTGTGAAAATGAACTAGGAACGCATTTATACGGGATTATGTGGCGCCATTTATATGTCCATTGCCACATTCCACTCTACCAACATATAGTTAAGGGAGGGAAACTCCCCCTTTAACAACGTTTTTTCCCCTTTCATTTCATTTATGCCAAACACAAAACGACTTCAAGAGGCCTGTAACTTTTGTCATAGGGAAAAGCACTGGGGAAAAGCCGTTTGCTCCAAAGTACAATCATACAAAAATAATTCCTAACGACTGCCATCAACCATTGTCCTTGAAAATTACACAAAATTCCTACAATCCAAAAATACTTGCATATAGTGTGTTACTCCATTTCCATAAAGTGGTCTGAAAATAGGAGAGTATTGGTATTCTCTTTCAATATTTTTCTTGATTTCATCCTCTCCGATGAGTATGAGTTCTTTGAGGAATCTTTTAGCTGTGCCATAGAATCAAATTCGATGTTCAGTTAGCCATCTAACCTAAATTGATGCAAGGATGGGTACAAATAAATCATGGAGCAGACATTACTTTACTAACTATATAAAAGACGAGCCATTTCGCGGCCTCTCCGTGCTCGAGCACTGTTCAGCACTGTTCTAACGAACAGTGCTGAACAGTATCGTTGGCATTTTTCTAAAAAGGCCCCTCCGCTTTACAGAATTTCAGAAACGATCTCAATTCTACGCTGACGGGGACCTAGACGTAATTTTCGTTAACTCCAAGGGCCCCCCTAAAAAAGTGTCGGCACAAACCCCTTTCTCTCCTTCTCTCCCGCGCGAGCCGGCGCTCTCCGCCGCCGCCGACGCGCGCCCCCGCCGCAACGCTGCTCCCCGGACAAATCGGCGCACACGGGGAGCTCGCCCGTCGCGCCCTCTCCATCTACGTGCACTCTCGCGTGCTGGGGCGGCGGAGGCACGCCGGATTCGTCGCCGCCGTGCCCTTCGTCCTCCGCCGCGTCTGCACGCCGCCGGGCACGCTCCGGCGACCTACAAGCGGCGGCGCCACCGCTCCCGAGTAGCCCGCGTGGAGGCGCGTCCAGCGCGCCCAGCCGCACGTCCTGGCTCGCCGTGATTCGACGCAGGCGTCAGCGTCGCCGCCGCGGCAGTCCGCCCACTGGTGACGTCATCGTGACGTGACGGTGGGTCTGGGCTGGGCAATGGGCTGGTTGCTGGGCCGGCCTGCTTGCTGTGCGCCTGCGTCAGCCCTCTCTATTTTTTTTTTGTTCTTTTTGTTCTGATTTTCTATTTTTCAAAACTTTTGAAACTTTTCAAATACAGCTCCAAATCAATTCAGACCAATTTCTAAAAAAATGTAAAAATCAGAGTAATCATTTCAAATGCTTTGGGACCTTTTCCAAATTATTTTAAATCTTAATTCCCAAATAAATATAATTGAATCAAAAAACAAAAACTGAAAAAAAAACCATGCTCCAGATAATTTAAAACACTTTACAGATATTATTTAACGGTATTTAGACAATTTCGGAAAATTACTAAATGCTGCAAAATCATAAACTTATACAGTTGAATATTTGGAGATAATCCAAATTTAATTCCTCTAATTATGGATTGAATTTCATGAATGCTTATGTAATGTATTTCCTCTGATTATGGAGTTACATTAAGTTTTTAAAGCAAAATACTAACTTATTACATCATTTCAAATATATTCATATTTAGATAATTTAACTGAACTCTCTCCAATTATGCATATAAATTTAATAAATGTTAAAAATAGTCAATATTTTGACAGAACCATAATGTATTTCCTCTTATTATGGTCCTAAATAAGAAAATTATAGCAAAATGGAACCATATTTGATCATTTCAATTTAGCTAACATATTTCGAATGAATATAACTTAGATTCCTCTAATTCTGTAGTTACACTTCAAAAAAATGTTTGCTTAAATGAATATTTGGAGAAAATGCAAATTCATTTCCCCAAATTATAGATTGAGTTTAAATTGAATTTAAAAAAATGCTCAAACAATGTATTTCCTACGATTATTGAGTTAAATTAAATATTTAAGATAAGACACAAACGTACCATATCAAACCGACTAGGTTAACATTTACAAATAATATAACTAAACTCGCTCCAATTATGCAATTCAATTTACTAAATGCTCATATTGAACTTGCTGACAATATTTTGTGATAATTTGTGTACTTTTTTAGTTGCGTTATATATATTGTAAGGAAAGGCGATAGTTCTAATTTGTATAATGTACTTAGCTGAAATTCAATTTGAAATCAATCCGTAATTAGAGGGAATGAATTTGCATTTTCTCGAAATATTGATCTGATCAAGCATTTTTTTTATAAATGTGAGTACGTAATTAGATAGATTTAAGTTATATTACTTCTAAATATGTTAGCTGAATTGAAATGATGAAATATAGTTCCATTTTGCCATAATTTTCTTATTTACCACCATATTTACAGGAAATATATCATGGTTATGTCTAAATATTATGTTTGTAGTTCGCCGTAAATATGTAATGTAGATCCTTGGTTAGAGGAAATATACTGTATTAGCAACTATTAAATTCAATCCATCTTTAGAAGAAAAGAATTTGAGATTTCCTGAAATGTGCATGTAATAAAGCATTATAACTTAACTCGCTCCAATTACATTATCTATATTTCATTATTTCAATTCAGCTAACATATTTAGAAGTAATATAACTTAAATCTATCTAATTACGTACTCACATTTATAAAAAAATGCTTGATCAGATGAATATTTCGAGAAAATGCAAATTCATTCCCTCTAATTACGGATTGATTTCAAATTGAATTTCAGCTAAGTACATTATACAAATTAGAACTATCGCCTTTCCTTATAATATATATAACGCAACTAAAAAAAGTACACAAATTATAACAAAATATTGTCAGCAAGGGCGCGGCGTGCCGCCGCGCAAAATTTAACTAGTCTCTGCAATGAAATCAACACATCAATACTCACCGACGGATTGCAACGTCATCGAATCAAACACCTAATGCCGTACACAAAGTAGTTCCGCTAAAACATATCTACTATTTATTGGATATCTAAACTTACAATACATTTATTGGATATCTAAACTTTTACCTTATTGACTATATCCATGGAATAGCCAAAAAATCGAATATGTAGACTAGATTTACCAAACAAGATTACGTGAATCCATCGCAACACCGTACACACTGCCTAAGTTATTCTTACATGAATGGTGCATGCGTCAAATAGCAGAAGGATAATACAAATGCGAGTTCAGTACGTAGTACCTACCTGGATTGGAGCAATGGACGGCTGGGGCATGAGCCACAAGAAGGCCTCATTTTTCCTCCGGCTGTTCCATTCCGGAGGCAGGCGCCCCAAGAACTTGGCCTTACGGTCCAGGAGGTTGTCTTTCAAGACCCGGCTTTTGAAGACCCAGCAGCGCCGGTACCTCCAGCTTCTCATGCACCACTTTCGTCGAGGCCTCTGGTCAAAGATGTTGCTGGTGGTGGCCATGATGGACCAACACGAGGTACACTTTATTTTCTCTCATGTGTGTATATATTACCTGTAGCCCCCCAAGTTCCGAGTTTATCACCTCACGATAACTTGGTGCTTGATAAATAAATATAAAACTACAAACTGTGTAGCCCCCAAGTGCCGGGATGCGCACTTGTTGATGGATGTAGGACCAATGATGTATTGTATCTTTCTTATTTACCAGCAACTTTTAGTTAAGACTAATTTCTTTTGATCCCTCCCGTTTAAAAAATTCAAAAATCATATTATATGTTTCAAAAAATTCTGAAAAAAATCCGAGCGTAGCGAATGATATATCCCTCTAACATGCAAAATTTAACTTCAAAAACTTTGTATTTTGAGCCACATAAAAATGACAAATTTGTAAATCTAAGTATGTATATTTTCAAATCTCTAAATTTTATCAGATTTGTTATTTTTGTGTAGCCCAAAATATAATGTATTTCACACTAAAAATTTACACGTTTATCGGATGCACCATTGGCAACATTATAATTTTTTTTCCAGATTTTTTTGAATCTCACAAATTTGATTTTCAAATTTTTAAACGGGAGGGAGCACTGGTTCTCGGATCAAAAAGGACTTTCCGTGCTTAAAGGGCATATAAAATCCAATCTATTTATTTTTTCTGTTGGAAACTAAATGATTTTTTTTGAATTGATCAACAACAGGATCACCTAATTATGTACACCTTTGTAGCAAAATTCATGCATTAAGATTTATAGCTTTGAAATTGTTTCGTACTTTGTCAGTACTATTGTTTCCACGGCTATAATTTTGGTCTGCCGCCCTACCCTTCACCAACGCGTCGCAGCCATCCGGCTCTGTCGTCTCCGTGGAGTCGCCACCCGAGGCCGCCACCGCTCCCTCCGGTCATCTCTCCAATAAGCAAGCTACAATAATTAGAGTGGAGCCGTCGATCTACGAGAAGGTTTGTGATCTAGGAATACAAACGTGTAAAAGATGTAATCCATATAGACCTGGTACGGTCTTTTCCTACTTATAAATTTCCGCCTTTAATTGTGAAAACGTGTGTTGCACGTACATGCCAACTAGTATTGAGAAAATAACAAAAAATGGGGTAAAAGAAGAAAATCTTCCTGAATTACTTATAGGAAATTTCTGACACTTTGGGACAACTAAAGTAAATACTGGAATTTAATCTTATTTATATGCCGATCAAGTACCATAGCATTGGCGCCATTTACAATTGTAGAGCTTTATATGATCTTCCATAATAAGGAAATACACTAGTATTTCAGTTCAACGAAGAATCAACATATATATTCAAGATCGTCAACTTTAGAAGTAAAAGTCTCTTTGTTAGAAAGCTAGCAAATAGATGGCTCTAAAATAAAGCCATATTTTCACACGAAACTAGTATTAATTAAGATGAAACAACATTCGAGTCACTAAATAAGAAATTCGCTATGCATAGCTATGGGCTAGACTGAATACTCCTGCTTCTTCTTGTTTAGCCTATCTTGGATTTCCTGCATTGGAGCAATTCCAGGTTGATGGGGGCGGAGCCACAGGTGCATCTTTTCTGAATTAAGCCGGGGACACATCCACTCCACGGGTTTGGCTTCATTGTCAATGAAGCTATACCTAAACATGTGATTTTTGAAGACGAAGTAGGCACAACCACCATCCATGCCTAGCTCAGTGGCATTCATGGCGAAGCTTGTAGGGGAGCCGAGAAACAGGACATGATCACCCAAGCTCTGGTCGTCTCTTTCACCCAACGCATCTTGCCTCCGCCGTCCGCTTCTTCTTCTAGCGCGTGCACCCTCATCGCCAGCGTCGACGCCACGTTGTACCTAGCATAGTCATGGCGCCTTTTACGGTCAACTAGGATTGACGCCCAAAGCAGCTCGCCCTGGGACTCCAGGACATAGCTGTGATCACGCTTGTAATACTCGTCCTCGAGCCTATCCCACGTCATCTGGAGGCCACCGTCGGCATTGCCATTGTCGCCGCCATTGCCTCCAAAGTTCGGCGTGACAGCGCGCCAGAAGTACGCTCCCACCCACACGACGACCTTGCCGCCGTGATATGCGGCGCATGAATGGTGGACTGCTGAAGAATCAAGCCCTGTTTCCACCACCGTCCACGCCGTGTCGCCGGGACGTAGGATGGCCGCCTTGAACTTATGCCGATAGTACCTGTCTGACTCGGAAGCAAAGGTATAGAGAAATATGGTGCCATCCCTGTACACGATGCCACGGGGATTGCCCATAGACCGCCAGATCTCATCCTCGTCGTCCGAGAAAGGCGGCAAGGGGGTGACGGCTCCGGTGACAGTGTCGAAGAGTGCTGGCTCATAAGGACCCCCGGTGAAGATCCAGGCAGACCTGCCGTCGGCGCTGCCCACCCAGTTTCTGTAGTTGATGGCAGATGACCCGGCCGGCTGCGCGAGAACGATGCTGTTGCAGCGTTCCTTTGGCTTGGGCTGAGAAGAGATGCGCCCCCCGAAGTATTTCACGGGCGAGTGCAGGGTGCGGCCGTTGCACTGCGAGATGAGCCAGGGCAGGAACGTGTGGCGGGGAGTCTCCGGGGAGAACATCGGCGGCGGTGCGTCGCGCCATGGCGTGCACACGGCGTGGAAGCGAACGAAGTCGGTGGCGTCGTGCAGCCGGGAGCACACGTCGGCGAGCAGCTCCGGCGAGAGGAAGGCCCACGGCCGCGCTGTCGCCGTGGCTTTCCTCGGGTCGGACATGCCGGCGCGCGATGCGTCCATGCTGACGGACTCCATCCCGAGTCTAATCATGCAGAGCATATATAGGTTAATCTACCCGTTTCTGGTTCGTCCACGATTCATGACCCGATCAGGACTCCGAGACCGAGTCCTTGACCAAAACCGGACTACATCTCTAGCTTTTAAAAGTTCCTTTGACTCCTCGTGTTCTCTTTCACGGATCCTTTTGCACCACTGGGACGACTGCGTTTATACTTGAATAGTTGGGTAGAGTACATAAGACTAAATAATTCCAAACTCTAGAGAAAAACTTTTTCAATAGCAGATTGGTTTCATCAATGATATAATTGATCCATTTTTATAATATATGTTTAAAATCCATAGACAATCATAATAGTGGTGTTGCAGCTTTGACATATATAGCAGACATAAACATTTTTTGTAATTTGTAATCCTTCCGCTTAATCTTGCATGCAATCTACTAAAAATATCAAATAATATGTGAATTATTTTGTGCCAGCTAAAATTTGACAGTGAAATGATCCTATGTACTAAAATAAATTCACCACAAACAAGTCATACGTCTGGAGCGGTTGTGAAGCTAATATCTCTTGGTTTCACCTCCAACGGCATAATAACAAGTGTACCTCCTTAAGAAAAGCAGATACGGAGCAGGAATACCATCAGGGCGCTGTCCAAAGCCCAGATGACACTTGGAGAATCCCGGCGCCGGGTGCGTACACCTCATGTGGTGACTCTTGATTCTAAGGGTTGAACAAGATAATTGTGGTTTAGGATCTAACTAATTGGTTTTATGAAGGGTTAGACATACATCCACTCTCCATCTTACCTTCCATCAAAATAGGCTTGTACTCGTCTATCCCTCCCCCTCCCCCCCCCCCCCCCCCCCCCCCCCCACCCTGGGCCGCACGCGCGGGCGACCCCAGGGGGCAAACCCTAGCCAGCAAACCATCCTCGTCTCATTCATCCCAGGACGCAAACACCAGCGGTGGTGGCGGCACCCGGTCGTCAAAAGGCAACACGGAGGAGGGGCGCACCCAGATGAACTGATTGCGCGCGGAGTAGGTCGTCATCGGGCGGCGCATGGAGATGTAGTCGGCGGCATCGCACGGCGAGCTGGAGGCATGGAGCGATGGGGCAGCTCAGGAGCGAGGTAGGGGTCCTGGAGGCGTTGGTGCAGAGGCGCCGCGCGAGGCTCTTGGCACCAGCGCGGCCCCTAGTCATGGAGGTGCCCTGGTGCACGGCAGTGGGGCACCTAGTGCTCAAACCTGGAGGCGGCGCCCTGCAGCAGAGGAGCAGCACAGGTGGCCCTGCTCGTGGTGGCGCGGCCCGGATCTGGGCCCAACCGGGCCCAACCTGGGTCTGAGGGCTAAGGTTGTGCCCAGCCGTTCGGAGTGTGACAGCGGCAACACGGCGGGTCTTCGACCGGCCTGTAAGGTGGAAGATGGGTGGGGGCTGGTCTTGCTCGTGCGGGTCGTCTTGCTCTTGCGGGTGGAAGAAGGGCTTGGTCTTGCTCGCATCGGCCACGACTTTGAACTGCTGTGGCGTTACAAACGAAAGTCTTTGCCTGTCTTCGGTCGGGCCGGGGACGACGGCGCCCGTGGGTGTCCTTTCCCTTCTTGGAGGCGTCATCGAGGTGTGTCAGAACTTTATTCGCTCTCATTCCGGTTTAGTTGATGTCTTCGGGCGAAAGCCTAGGTTTGGAGATCGCGCGATAGCGGCATCCTTGGCTTGGAGGTCCTATGTTGCATTCCTCCGATGATCGCTGATGTCCAAGAGTGATCTGCAGGGGCACTACGCACACCATCGCTAGCGTGTCCAATACGACGAATTTCTTGGGACAGACCGAGTCCTGCCACTCCTTTAGGAAGGTGCGTCGACAATGAAATTCAAGATGGTGATGTTCTTGTTTGGAGGCGGCGGAATCGGTTGAGACTAGGTCTTGCTGCTCATTTAGGATAGGCTTTTCTTGTTGTTGGTTGTTCTGTGTAGGGGGGGGAGGGGGGGGGGGGGGGGGGGGCTCGCTTCAGAGTAGCTAGTGTGGAGTGGTGTTCTTGACAGTGTTGTACGCAATGGACTGTTATTTGCAAGTACTCAAATCTCTATCTATTGTGAGTCCATTATGTAGCTTAGTGACGATGTTAGTGACTTTTGCTACCTAAAGGAATAACTAATGATAAGTAGCTCTAGCAACAGAGATTGAGTAGTTTGCTCATGTGGCTCAAATGAAAATATTTAATATCATTTACTCATAAGGTGACTTGATCCAGTTTTATTCCATTAGTATCACTATTGAATTCAAAGCATCAAATATTCCCAATGGCATAAAAATGACAGTTGTAATCTCTTGATCATTTGGACTTGGTTCCACTTGACTAATCAATATCAATTTACATTTAATGAATAAACTTAAAATATATTAATTTTCTAAGAGATCAAGTTAGATTAAATGGTTAATTTACTAACCGAAGTTGCTAATTTGGTTCAATTGGGTTATGCTTTAGTGCCCTTATCCTTTTGTTGCCTTCTTGATGTTCTTGTTGTGTGCCCTAAACCCTAAAGGGGAAGTTAGCCCTTTTCATCTATGTATGATTAGGAGAAATTCTTGATCCCACCAAGTTAATATGTTCAACATATAAGGCCTCCTTTGATCTCAATGGTAGGAAGATAAAAGGAATAGGAAGTCCTGACCAGCCGGATTCTATGGACACAGGATTGCAACGAAGGGATTTTTAAATAGGTCGGAGCTCATGTTTCTTTTCCCGTGAAAACACGCTACAAAATTCCTACAGGATTGGTCCCTACAGGCATCCTTTGGATCAAACGTGTACGAAAGGAAAATTTTCACAGCCTTCAAATCAAAGGAGGCCTAAGTGTCCCACCCAAGGTGAAGGGAACACTTTAACACAACTATATATTTTCTCTACTTCTTATTGGCTTGTTTGATTCTGGTGAAGAATAAAATCGATAAAAAAAAGTATAATATGAATTTTACTTCCATCATTTTGTAATTATCTTGATTCAACAAGGTTATAAATATACTCCTATTCAATAAGGATTTGTACTTCTTTTATTATAATCTCATCTATTTAAATTTTCCAAAACTAAAATTAAGCAAAGTTCATTTTGAAATGTAGTGCACTCAATTTCATGAACTAACCCTAACTCTTAAGGGAAACCCTTTGACATGTTCACTAAAATAGTTTTTAGTTTCCCCAGATTTCCCATGACTGATTGCAATGCACGCGTCTAAATCTATCCATTAGTGTCTCTGAACTGCGAGATACTAAATTCAAGGTGCTCCGAGAAGCCAGTTCTTTCTGACATCTTTGTGAGGGCTTCAAGTTCCAAGTGTTGGCCTAGTATTGTTACTTCTTGGTCGAGGTATCACATATGCCAAAGTTGCATAGTTGCAGTACTGTAGATAGAGCAGTAGAGACCTCATTACAAACATAAACCTTCAGTAGGTAGTCTTCCCTAGAATATATTACACAGAGGGCTGTAACAAACGGACTAACATACACAGCCCATTCACAAAAGCTTCACTACGCGGTAGCATTAGGAACTAACATTTACATCAGTAACTAACTGCACAAGACTTGTTCCCACCAAACTCACCGCGACACTGCGGTGAAAACAGCCGACTGTTGAAGCTTGTTTGCTTCTGATTTGAGTCTCGAGATCTCAACGGCATTGTTGATCTTCTGGTTGACCGTGGACCGCATCATGTGGCGCATGAGACGGGCATATAGTCCGAGGTGATGGAGAGCCATACCCAGCATGCGGATTCGCACGCCAAGTTCTCTGTCATTGGCTTCTTCGCGAGCAATCTTCCCCTCAAACAGCAAGGTTTCCAACCTCGATCTGAGAGCCCCGACATCGAAACCGTTCGCCTCCAGGAAAGAGAGGCCCTGCATCTTCCCCCAAACACTCCTTCGAGGTCATCCTCGACTTCCAGCCTGTTTATGCTTTCTGCTAAATTAGCAAAAGAGATCATCAGACCTACTGCCATTCCTTCATGGTACTCGGGACCACGCTGCCGGAACTGATTGAGATGTGGTCGCTGCTGCGGCCCTTCACTGAATATTTCCATTGCGTCGATATGTGCCCACATTGGGGAGGTCTTCACAAATGGAAGATGCTGGATTGTCAGGGATTCAGAAAGCGTATCTTCCATGGCTGAACCTCCACCTTGTTGTGACACTGACACTGTGTGTCGTGAACCTGAAAAATGGACCGTATCATTAGAGAAATGCTAGTAACATAGTGCCTGAATCTTATGTAATCAGCAGTGACATACCTCCAACATCCTTTGGTGGTGTCGCCGGGTCAACACAATTCAATATATTTGCTTCTGAAACCATTCCACATCCAGCAGCCACATTATAACCGAGTTCAACATCATCAACACCATTTTTGAGTTTGGCCACTGCAAATTTTACTACTTAGTATACATTGCAGAGTTCTCCGTAGGATGATAAGTAACTAGTGAAAAACTTACGGTCTGCTGATATAGATACAATATTTCTGGCTTCATCAATACTTCTAACAGCTGTCCCTTTCTTTGGCTGGATATACAAATGCAAGAGTCAACTAGGAACAAATGATAATTTGAATAATCTTATATCTAACTTAAAATCATGAAGAAAATGTGTTAAAAGTAACAACTCACAGTTTGAGGGTTAAGTGATTGCATTCCTAAAAGTGGTCCCTGTGGGAGAGGTCTTGGTTGTCCAAAAGTTCCAAACACTGAAGCCTGTAACTGTCGACTTTGAGACACCGGTGCAGAGGGTGTGATAATCTTCTGAGGAGATGCTTGTTCAGGATGACTACTTTGTGCAAGTGAAGAATGACTTAAATGTGCAAATCCTGCCATTGATGGCAGTGACGGAGGTGCCAACTGAGACCCTAATACCATCACTGCATTTCCTCGAGTCATTGTTTCCTCGGACAAGAGCTGGACTTATGCATGATTTCAGAGTTGTCAGACAATAGAGGAGAAGTTGGTTCCGATACTACTCCCTCCGTTTTTTTTTACTATGCGTTTTGAGCAAAACACAGGTACCAAGGTGACCCTCACATTAGCTAAATTAAAGCCTAGATGGACTAGTCTGCCCCGGTACATGCATACATTGCCCCCGTATATGCAGGCATGCATACGTCCTAGTGCCCTGACCTTCTCTCCCATTGAAGGCATGCATGCGCATGGCCAGCTGCTACTCTCTCAGCTTTAATGCATTGAAGATCCAAAGTGGGGGTATATTAGGCAAACAACATCACAACGCAAAGTAAATGGGAAATTTTCAGAAAAGTTAGAACGCAATGTAATAGTAAACAGAGGGAGTACATCTGCACTCTTCAACTTTTTTCCACGATAAGAACAATTTTTATCACTGCTTTCACCAACTTCCTTGTATAGTGACAAGGCAGAAGATCTTGGCCTTTTTTTAGAAGGTAACTTAGTTCCATTAACAAATTCCTGAAAAAGAAGATATTGCATCACCATGGTCATGCTTCTCTTTCAAAGAAATCACCGTTTACATTATTTTAGTTTACGAAAAATCTACACAGGAGAACAGAACAGATGAGTACACAACCACACTATGTTTGTTCTTGAATCTACTATCTTCAAGACAGTTGACGGTTACATTTAAATACGATATATGTAGTTTAAACATAAGAATAAGCATAACTATCTAGGCATAAATAGACTTGGATATTCCTAATACGTTTTCAGATGTTTCCTTGTGGGAAATGTTTCTGGTTTCACTTGCATATATCTATGCGTAGACATACAGGATGCATACGTTGTAACATGATTATGTCTATCAGTTAGATGGAAGATGTCATTAACTAGCCCTGGAACAGCAATACATAATGAACTATAGACTGACTGAACAATGCTGCTCCTTGAAACATTTCAAAATTCTAGTATGAGATACATACATATTGTAGAAAATTTAAAGAGCACATCAAGTCCCATCAAATAAAAGAACACCAGAAAAAAATTCAGCTAACATATTTAGAAGTAATATAACTTAAATCTATCTAATTACGTACTCACATTTATAAAAAAAATGCTTGATCAGATGAATATTTCGAGAAAATGCAAATTCATTCCCTCTAATTACGGATTGATTTCAAATTGAATTTCAGCTAAGTACATTATACAAATTAGAACTATCGCCTTTCCTTACAATATATATAACGCAACTAAAAAAAGTACACAAATTATAACAAAATATTGTCAGCAAGGGCGCGGCGTGCCGCCGCGCAAAATTTAACTAGTCTCTGCAATGAAATCAACACATCAATACTCACCGACGGATTGCAACGTCATCGAATCAAACACCTAATGCCGTACACAAAGTAGTTCCGCTAAAACATATCTACTATTTATTGGATATCTAAACTTACAATACATTTACTGGATATCTAAACTTTTACCTTATTGACTATATCCATGGAATAGCCAAAAAATCGAATATGTAGACTAGATTTACCAAACAAGATTACGTGAATCCATCGCAACACCGTACACACTGCCTAAGTTATTCTTACATGTAATTACATTATACAGAAACCCCTTCTTACCATGTCTTCACTTCACTGAATCAATGTGGCGCTGGAGCTTGAGGAGATAGAAGGAAATCCCCTAAAATCATAACAGGTTCAAGGATGCCCCGAGTCTCGGTCCACAGGTGAAAACAATTCGTCCGACCTTTATTGGTTATACCTGATAATTGCAGGCTTCTGGATTCTACCATATAATCGAAGACATTGTATGAAGATTCTGACTTTCTCCAGGGTGAAAAAGAATCCAATTATGGTGGTTAGATCGAGCAACAACGACGCTTGAATATTGTTCCCTCCCTGAAAACGTTGCTGGTAGAATATTATTTTCGCAGCACAGATGTTGTCATGGCGGTGGTTGTTTCATACTGCTACGAGCTACTGTTCACTTGGCGGGCTTTTCTGTTTTGTTTTCCTTTTACCAGTGTACATCATTAATGTCTCGACTAGCCTTTTGACATTATACTGTTTCATAGGCCGGGTGTAATAGATATCTCTTTTATATTAATATATTATGTTTATAAAAAAGCCTCAACGATGTCCAAAAAGCTAGCTAATGATCTTGAGCGCATGCATGTTTAGCCCAACAGATGATAGCTAATGGTAGCACATACTCCCTCCGTTCCTATGAATAAGGCTCACGCGCATTTTGAGACAAAGTTTGACCAAAACAAATTGAGCAACAACACTTCTAATTATACCAATTTTATATGAAATAGTTCATATATATATGGATTAATTCTTGATCAAAGACAAATCTTAAAAAGCGTGCACGCCTTACTAGGTAGTAGCAGTAAAGTGATCTACTATCACCAGCTGTGGGACACCATCCAGTATAAACGCACACCACAGCAGCCTGCTAAATTAAGGAGAATCACACCAAAGAGACTCCCGCAGTGCACAGCTACTCCTGTAGTGTCCATCGCTTTCTCAGCCGCACCCATTCGATCCTTTTCCTTTCCCCGGAGGTAGCTGCCTGTCCGTCCGTCCTTTTCGGCTGCAATGTCAAAATATAGTCCACCGCCAGAGGAATGAAGAACATCGGCGGCCGACAAGGCGCTATCTACCATGTCTGGCCTACCAACCACCAGAAGATTTGCTCGCCACCGCTGCCGCTCCAGGCGCACCCAGCTAAGGTTCAGGTTCAGGTTCAGTGCATCCAGCCAGGAAGGCACGTGTGGATTGGAACAAAGTTTTTTTTTTAGTACAGTACGTTACAGATAAGAGGAGATACACCTATTATGTCTCTCCAGCTGTCTGTGACCGAGTAAATAAAATGTGGTTACCAGGTACAGTAGTTCGGTGTGAACGTCCATGCTTGTTGCTTGGGATTATCTCCTTGAATTGTTAATTGCTGTGACGTCCCAAGCATATCTATCCTTCTGTCCATCGATCGACATATAGGGTAGATGCCTGCACTTCAATGGCATATGCGCGGTAGTACATTCTACGACTTATCGAACGCAGCTTGTCTACTGTTAAAATAATCACTCATTTCATTTCTAAGGGCATCTCCAGCCGTTCGCCCCCCAGGTCCCAGATAGCACCGGCGGAAGCGCAGCCGCGCCCCAGGTTTCGGTCCCCAGATGCAGAAGAAACCGAGCAAACTTGAAAGTTCATTTTCCCGCTACAAAAAACAGCAAGTGTTCGGCAGTCTCAGCGATCAAATAAAAACAACCACTGTTTGGCGATCGATCGAATCAAAATAGCCACATTCGGCGAAGCATAGATGATCAAATGGTCAAAGGCGCCTCCTCCGCAGAGCTCGGCGATGTTGAGGTCGATGGAATTACGCCAGAGCTCGGCGATGGTGTGGTCGATGGAATTGCGCCCTCGGCTTCCGCGGTGGTAGAGCTCGGTGTGGTGGCCGTAGTGGTAGAGCTTGACGGTGTAGGAGTGGCCGTAGTGCCGGAGTTCGGCTCTGGTGTTGGGTTCGCCGCCGGTGTTCGCATCTGGTCCAATATCGCGCGGCGCTCCGCCATGAACCACGCCCTCACCTCGTCGTCCATCGTCGCCGTGTCGCCTCCCATCAGAAACGCGAGGTCGGTGTTCCTCTTCTTCGCCGCGACGTTGGTCTTGAGAAGGTCGAGCTTGACGTCCTGTTTCGCCAGCATCACCTTCCACCTCGCCTCGGACTTCTCCTCCCTCGCGACGGCGTGGCTCTTGGCGTCGGCGAATCATTGCTCAATCGACGACTGCAGCCTTAGCGGCGGGCGCCGAGTCCCTGGCTGCCTTGGCTTTCTTGTGGCCAACAGGCCGCCCTTTTGCGCTGCAGCGGCCGACGTGTCGGGGAGGTATACACCGTCCTTGCTGTCGGGGGGATACTTAACCCGCGACTCATCAAGTGAAATGCGGCTCATCATGAGTTCATGGCCGCACCGTTGATGGGCTTACACAAGGATGGGCCGACCGAAGATCATGACGTGTTGAAGGAAGGATCCAGAAGGTCAGAGACAACTTGGATTGGAAGACATGAAGATGGTTAGTCTCCAATTAGAACTCCGGCTTATGCTCCCCAAAAGAAAAACGCTTTCCTTGTAACCTAGCGAGCCTCCGTGTATAAGGAGGGCTCGCAGGACGTAGCACCCAAGCTCTCAAGTCTCAAACCCTAGAACTCAAGGCGATTCGACACAGCGAATCGCAACCCTTGTAACACCATATTCATATCAATTACAATCTAGGATAGGCAGGAAGTAGGTCTTTACCTCGCATCGAGGGGCCGAACCTGGGTAAACATTGTCTTCCTCATGCCCTGTGATCCTAAGCTCGGACACGCTTGACTCGCGCAAATCCCACACCTACGAATTCATCACCATGACATCTGCCGTAACAAACCCACTACAGTTCGCGCCCACCATGGGGCCTAAGGTCAAGAGCGTCACGTTCCGAGCAGAATCGAAACCAGGACTCGAAGACATCGTCATCGGCCAAGTCGCGTCCCCTTTATCGACGACTCAGAGTGGGGACTAGAGGCAGATCGCGTCGAGTTCGGATACGTCGTCCCCTTCAGATCTGTAAAAATCTTTGTCGGATCCATCAATTGCGGATCCTTCGACACGGCTCAAAGAGGCGAGCTAGGTGGACAGTTGCGACCCATCAGGGTCTGCGTGCCTGAAGAATTCAAGCAAGATATTGAAAAAGGATCATCATCCAGCTTACCTAATTCGATCTGGACATTGATGCCAGAGAAAAAGGAGGTCTTCGGAGCTGAAGAAATCAAGGCCATCAGGGCCGAACTTTGCGATGAAGCACAGAGAATCGCGACCGAGCGCGGGAGACTCCAAGAAGAAATCGGCAACTTCAACGGGAGCGGCGGAGGCTCGAACAACACGCTGCCCGTATGACGCCTGATGAGGGAAACCAGGCGACACATCACAGTCACGACACCACGCCTTGCCCAAAGAAAATAGCCCGACCACCACAGCTTCCGCCACAAAAAACTTCTACGACGATTGAATGCCATGATAGCCCGGAAAGCAACGTACATGCGGCGATTGGAATATTGTCAAGGATGACGCCAGTTGGCGATACACGGGCTGATGAGGAGGCAAGACATGCTATCGAGCTATTGACCACAGCCGTCCTGCAGCAAGCAAACATGTATGGGGTCACGCCTAACGAGCCGCTCCGCGAAATAGCGTGGAGTTCAACAGGACGCTACACAGAAGAAATAGTCAACCAACTGGCAGATCTTCAAATTGCACCACACAAAGAGACCAATATGGCAGGGGCAAAGTTAGTGCTTGGCGCGACTCAAATACCTCATGCCGCCCTTGAGTCGCACGCGAAGTGCCCGACATCAGCAAGTACCTACTCGCTACTAAAAGGGCCGACGTGCTTTGGAGACAAAATAAGGTTTGCCCGTTTCCCCCCAAATTTCGAAGAGCCACGAGGAATTACCAGCTACCGCGCGGATCAGGATCATGTCTCATGGATAGAAATTATGAAATAAACATGACCCAGATCGATGTGACGCAGGAAATATGCGCCAAATATCTCCACATAGCACTAGAAGGCGAGGCTAGACTCTGGCTCGGGATCTACCGGCAAAATCTATAAACACCTGGGAGAGCTGAAGAGCAAATTCATCAAGAATTTTCGGAAAGAAAGTGAGCGACTTAACACCATAGAGGACTTGAGGCAATGTGCCAAAGGGCGAATGAGTCAAGTAGCGATTGGATAAAACGAGTCGCAGACATCATCACCTCCTCCAAAGACATACCGGTGAGCTCTGCAGTATGGGTTATAAAGGAGAACTGTAGATTCGAGCCGCTGGTACACAAGCTGGGTCGCGCGGAGCACAAGGTTGACAGTTTCAAAAGCTTCTAGCAATAGCAAACAAGTACGCCGACACGGATGAAATAGAGGGCGACCTTCACCGTACCCCAAGGGGGAAAGAGCAGGTGGAGCAAGTTATGCGCCGCGAATCTCGACCAATGAAACAAAGAGAGGTAAGCTATCTCGCCCGGTCGATCTTGAGGGAATCTTTCATAGCCCCTGCGACTTACACTGTAGAAGAGATGGAAGGCCAGCAGGGCACACCAAGGCTCAATGCCGGTGTTGGAGAGAAGACAACTCAGAAGGAGAGGCGCGACGCGAACAGGTGCAAAGAAGCGGATTTCAGCCAAGAGTCGCGTACCTCCTTCAGAAGGCACTATTGGGTTACGTGCGTGGAAAACAAAAATTTCGCCATAACTTACGCAACAACCTCCAAGATCTACTATGAAGATACAAGTGACAAGACATGCATATTTGATCCAACTGTAAATTCGTTACCGACACCGTGAAGCGGAAGAGATGTCGATGACGACGTTGATGAAGCTTGTGGAAGAACTCCCTCGGCTAAGCCTAGCCGAGAGAATATCGTAGACTCCTCGCGTCTCGCCTTGATCCAAGAGAGTGAGATAGAGTCAACCGTTTCTCAACGGATCACCCTCTGAGTTTCACACACATACATCGGATCTAGTCCAGCAGGGCTTCGCCGTCCACACTTGAAGCACTCACCGCTGGTGTATATGAAGTTGGAGATCTCAACACATGAGAAGGAGGGAGAGAGAGATTAGATCTAGATCTAATCTAATCGAGAGAGGAACCCTCTAATCCAACTAGAAGAGATCTAAACTTGTGTGTTTCTTGTGTATCTCCAAATAGGAGGGGGTGGGGTTTATATAGATGGCCCAAGGGGTGGAGAGACTTGGGGAAGGGGAAAGCTTTCTCCTTGTCCAAGTCAACTTGGGCAAGGGGAAAGTCCCCATGCCCAATTCGGTTTGGGAAGGAGGAGTTGGAGCTCCCCTCCCCCACCGCCTCATCCTCCACCGCCGTTGGGTAGGGCCCACCCTGGGCCGCACTGACCAAGGGGTGGGGTCCGTCCTAGGCCGGCCGCCGCCTCCCCCCTATGGGCCACAAGGCCCATTATGGTTTCGGCCAAGGAGGGGGGGGGGGAACTTCCCCCCTTGTGGTGCCTTGGCCCACCTGCCCCATGTGGGGTGCGGCTGCCTTGTGGGCCACATGGGGTCACTTGGCAGCCCCTCTTGGTGGCTCCAAGTTATTTAATATTTTCCAATAATTATTAATTAATTAAATAAATTAATATTTAATTAAATAATATTTAGTCCAATTAATTCTTATTTGAATATTTTCTTTTACAGAATATTCCCCGAATTAATTACTTATCATATAAAACACTTACATGATCAGGACACCCAGTGTCCGCAGACAAAATACTCCGGATAAATATTTCCCTCTTATATAAACCTTCGGAATAAATCCGACTAGTGATAGCAACTTCTATCACTCCGAGACACCTAGTGTCTGCATAATCCAATCTTTCTGATAAAGATATTATCTACCACACGGAAACTATTCCGGTGATACTCTCTCGGTATCCAGACCAACCATATACACAACAAACTAGAACTGACTTAAGCGTGTTACCCTACAGGTTCGATAACGTGTAGCTATAATTAGATGTTTCCATCTAATCACCAGACAGGGTCCGATACATGGGCTACCTGAATAACTGCTACCGTTATGCGAATAACACTCTGTTGAACCTGTTGATTATTAATTCGTCATTCCCATTACTCACGATACTGAAAATTACCCGAGATAAATTATTCCTGATATTTCCATGAATCAATCCTTGATTCACAATATCTCTATCTCGTTACCGGTAAATTTCCTTTTCTCGTTCCCGTAATCCGATATCCCACATGATGTAACTTCATCATGCATTATCTGCAGAACATATTGGATATCATACATACCGAGTGGGCCCTGGAAGTATCTCTCTTTTGACAGAGGAGTAATTTCCCATCTTGGAACATTAGGATATATGCACACCTTCAGAATTACCCAGTGACTGCCGTTTTGCCACCCAGTTACGGCCATGGCGTTGACAGTACCAAAGTAACTCTTCCAATATACACAACCCTAATAACCTCATGGTCTAAGGACATGTCATATAACAATCATCTGCGATATTGCACTAAGGACAAAAGACACTTTGGGATCTTACTTAGCATATCAACGATTTGGGTCTACCCAGCCATATTGTTTCCACCAACAATATGCCACTCATTGATGCTGACATCAACAATGTCCCAGACCAGGAAAACGTGGTCTCAAGCAATCAATGAATTAGTCTAAAAGGCAAGACTAGGGTATACTTTATTCTGTTCATATCTCTATATGTGCGAGTGAGTTTTCCTCTGAATCACATATTCAGGAGTCACCGCAGTTATAGCATAGAATCACGAAGCATAATTATGAATCAGATGTTAAACTTTATTGCCTTTTGGGCATACATCCAATAGGCACTTGGGACAATTTCACACCGTGGCAGTACGAACAGCAAAAAATAGAAGACAGTTGGGGAGCGACTGGAGAAACGACCAAATACCGATACCGGAGCGACGACGTCGTTGGATGGAAAGGCCGGTTGTATGGAGTCGCGATGACCCCCCCCCCCCCCCCCCCCCCAGAAATAAAAGATCCAGGACAACTTGCCCTTGTAGTCGGCCACACGTTGCAGGATATAAATTGATCAAAGTATTGATGGACGGAGGGAGCAGGGTAAACATCCTATACTATGACACGTTTCGCAGAATGAACATACCAGATTGGCGACTCCAACCAACAAGAACAACTATTCATGGTATAGTCCCAGGATTGTTGACATGCCCAATAGGAAAAGTAACTCTCGAAGTCATCTTCGGGACAGAGCGAAACTTTGCACAGAGTTCCTGAGCTTCGAAGTCATGGATGTAAAAGTTCATATCATGCAAGGGATGCCTACGCAAAATTCACTGCAAGACCCTGCTATGTATACTTACAACTAAAGATACTGGTCCAAATGGAGTGATTACTGTACATGGAGACAGACAAACGGCTCTGGAGTGCGAAGAAGGAGACTCGGCATTAGCAGAAGAAGCTTGCATTGCAGGATCCTCGCATAGTTATAAACCGCTAACAATCCTCCGAAGTCCTAAACGAGTCACAGTTGAGCCGCAACACGGTCAAGTAGCAGGAAACATGGGAAAAAGAGTGAACTTCATCCATGAGGTCACGCATCAGGAAGATGGAGGCGCAAACGTCGCATTGATACAAAAGGAAAACGGAGGATGGCGTATGTGTATAGATTCTGTCTCCGTCAACGACAATAGTCAAGGAGGACGCTAACTATACAAGCCAACAACAAGGCAAGAAATCAACATAAGTCGTCATCCAGCGCGACTAAAGTCTTGGGGGCTCCACAAGGTGCCTCAACATGAAAATGCAGCAGGGCTATCATGCTCGCGTTGAGTCACTCATAGCGGCTCAAATATGAACCACCTAGGGTTCGGCCTTGTATCAAGGCATTCTCAGTTCATACGCACAAAGCGTGATAAGTATCAAGTATGTACGACCTGCGGGGAACAGAAAACTCGCATAAAGGGTCTACATCATTTTGTCCCACCAACTTTGTAACAATCTATATGATTATGAAATAAAAGCCGCATCCTTGGTATCCAAGGGTCTGTCGTTTCATCAACAATCTTTGAGTCGCTGAGTCTTTTAATTTCATATATCATTAATTTCTCGGGGGCTTGATAGCTCTACGAGCTCAGCTTATTCCCTTCAAATAGCCAAACTAGTGGCATTCATCCTTGCGTTAGATGCACCTTGCACTATGTGACCAAAGTACCGGCGTGTGCGTCAATCGAGTCTGAATGCCTATCATGGACGTTCTCGACCCTGAACACACATTTTGCTTGGGAAATACTGAGTCGTGCAAGGGCCTACTTAATGGATACATGAGACGAATCAAAATGACCTGCCTATAGGTCCTAACATCGTACTGCTTATAGTACAAACCAGTTATGATTTACAATCACGGGCCCTCAAGCGGCCATAATTAATCTCTTCATTGTTTTTTCTCTCTTGATGGCTTTCGAGGCACATCTGCAGGGGATCTCGCAGCTTGCGCAGGAACAGTAATGGCTAGAGTTTTTATCAAAGGAACAGCCCCAGCTGCAGCAGTTGAGGGACCGCAGAAGGATTTGAAATCTGAGAAGTTCCTGCTCCAGCGGATTTGGCTTTTCTGTCAACAGGACTGCCGTCCAAGTTGTATCTACCAAAATAGCTGCCTAAGTCCAGACCATCGACAAGTTGGGTAGCATACCCACGCATTCCCCTCCAGATGTCTGAATACTCCACCTGAGAAAACTCAGTACCATCCATACGAGTAGGCTGTTTGCCTCGCGCAATTTGTTCAATCTTGATCTCAAGATAGTATGCTCGGGCCAGCGTAAGGACATGAGCCACACTAGCGCGAGCGGAGCCTTTCCAGCCAGAAAAATATTGAGGGGCCTTAGAAAGTTTCTCCAGCCAATACTCACTAGCCGCGGGAGCATTATCATTGGGAGAAAGCTTGGATACCAGTTGTTTGGTTGCTTCAAGAATGCGCTTACTGAAATTTTTGATATACTCCAGTTGGTCTTTCATATTGGCACGGCAAAGGGAGCATCTGGACCTAAGACAAATGATCGAGATTATTTCAGAAGAATAAAGCAGTCACATAAAAGAGCACAAGCAATTCGCAGGTACATACCGGATAACTCTTGAATAATGGATCTCACAAAAGATCCCGCAAGTTCGGAGGCCTTGATGAGACTCTTAATCTGTTGATCTCTAGAAGATAAGTCCTTGATATGCTGCTTTAAGTTGATCCATAGCCAACGTTTTTTCTTAAGGTCCCCTTGGACAGATTTGATGATATCCTCCTTTTCCATGAGTCGCGCCGCGGATTCAGTTTCCAACTCTTGAAATTGCTCTTCGCAAGAACTCAGTTGATCTGCAAGTTTTAAATTTTCTTGTCGCAGCATCTCCAATTCAATGGTCTGGTCCTTGATAGTTTCATCACGATCACAAGCAATTCTTTCAGCACACTTAGGTTGCTGGGCGACTCATTAGCTACTTATGCTGGCATTTTGGTCATGGTATTGGCAGAATGAAGCTCTTGCTGTCAAGCAGAAGCACAAAAGAAGACATTATTGAAATCGTCATATTCATTCAAAGGACTAAGATTCCAAACCTTGTTTCTGTCAACAAGATTTTGACTCTTGGGGGCTGTATTCATACATATGCACGAAGAAAGCAAGAAGAGAGAGAGACATACCTGATGAGAAGTGTGAAGCTGCTGCATTAGTTCCCGCAACATGGAAGCGTGTTTTTCTCCAGCATCTATGATACTTTTCAAGAAATCTTGAGCCACTAGCTTGAGGAGGTTCAGGAATCGAAGTTTCAGGCATTCTTGGCCCAAGGATGACTCGTGGTCCCGCAAGATCAGGAGCAATTGTTGCCGGAGCAATATCACTAGTACCTTCTTCTAAAATAGGATTGGGAGACGCAGTGCTTGTCTTGTCATCGGTGGTCCCAATATTCTCAACAGCCACATGTTTCTCGCCCGAAAGAGATTCAGAAGGAGGTACAAGAATCGCCAAATTTGCGTCAGCATCAACAACAGACCTGTGGAAATAAAATCAAATGGGAAAATAAACCATAGAAAACTAGAAAGATGGAAATAAGATCTCACCCTGAGCAACACGAATGTTTTCATCAGGCAATCTGAAGAAGGTGAAGACATGGCTTGCAGGTCAGAACCTACAAAGCAGAAGGTTAAAGGAAAATTCCTTCTTGAAGTGATGCATAAGCAGCAAGGATAGGAGGTTATAGAAGTAATACCCGAGCTTATGGAGATACTGTTGTCAACAACAGGGTTACTAAATGCAACGTCACTAGTAGTCAGGGAGATTCTAAAGACTTAGTGCTCTTTTATCCACAATTATCGCAAGGGCCTTGCGACATTTTTCAAGTCGCTCTAAATTCTCAGGGCTTCCATGTGATAGCCGCTTTGATGACCAGTGAGAACCTTGAGGCGCGTCGGAAAAATATGGGATGGAGTTGAGGAAAGAAGGATGTCGGCCATTTGTCGCTCTTCCTCAGATGCACTACCCTCGGATTCCGAAGTATCCACGACAATAAGTCGCTCCTCTCCCCCTCTGCAGCCATTTTTGATGACTCGCCGGAAACAGAGGGCTTGGATCGGTCGTTTGATCATCACCAGGAAGATCCCAGAATTCAGAGTCAATCTGGAATTAGCAGAAAATAACAAATCAGACGGTATCAAGAAATGAGGCTGAGTGATTCTACACAAAATAAGCTACCTCAAAGGGTTTGTGCTCTGCCCAGAAAGGAGCAAGGCCAATCACATCAAAAGAATCGATGTCCACATCGTAACTCGGCGAATGAAGTTGATCCCTTCGCCCTTATCCCAGTCTTCAGGGCAAGCCCTATCCTCATCGTCAGCACGACCAGAATAGTCAACCATGAGTCGCTGGCGGCGACTCACAGGTTGGATGCGCCATTTAGTCCAGCAAGAAATAAGATCAAGCCCAGTAAGGCCATGAAGTGTCAATGCTAGTATCTTGTCTTGGAGGATTTTGATGGACGACAAGGAGGAAGGGTCAGGTTTAGATGACAAGGCAGGAGTAGAAACAAAAGCAGATGTGGACCAAGGGGGAAGATGGACTTCTCCTTCAGGGAAATATCTTTACAATAGAAGAAAGTCCTTTGCCAATCCCTGACCCTGTTGGCTAAAGCCAGTTTAGGGAAGACACTATCCTTGCGACGTTGGAAAGCAATGGCGCCGCATTGAAGATAGGGAAACCAGAGCCTTCGCGCTGGCTATTACAGCAAAAAAGGGAAAGCCAAAAATCTATGAATGGATTGATGCAAGATAGTCCTCACAGAGAACATGGAAGTTGCTCACCTGGAGCATAGAGTTGGGGCCGATGTCATGGAGGCGCAGGTTCAATCACCGCATCAGGGAACGGAAAAAGAGCGAGCCTGGAGGTTTGAATCCGCGCTCGACGTTGAACATAACTAATTCCCGGGTTGGGGATTGGGAATCAATTCGCCGTCAAAGCGCGCCATTCACATTCAGATTTTTAGGCAGGAGCCCTCGAGAAACGAGAGATTCGAGGAACACTTCATCAATCCAGGAACCGTCCCAGTTGCAGCTGTGTCGTAACATCTTTCCCTATTGACTTTCTGGATCGAAAGATTCTTTTCCGATGGATAAAGGAGCAAAGTATGTGAAGGCGGCGCAACAAGGAAGGAAGGGGGGCAAGTAAATTTTGACCTAAGGGCGGTGCGAGACTTATAATTAAAAGATCGTGATTAGCGGAACGGATTGTACCCAGAAATCCGAGTTGTACGGCTAAAGGAAAGGGGACCTCTGTCGAAGTCAACGAGTCAGCAAGGGAAATGAGTCGCATGAGCACAGGAGAGTCAAGATCTCTCGCTGACTTTGGCAAATAGGCAGCATGCGAGCAAAAGCAGAACGAGATGGATTGAAGTTCGGCTAGGACGTTCAGTGTGCGGCTTATAGCTAGAGGAGTTAACTCGCAAGTGGCAAGGAACCTTTCTTTCATGAAGCCCTAGCCGACCTTGGGGGCTAATGTCGGGGGGATACTTAACCCGCGACTCATCAAGTGAAATGCGGCTCATCATGAGTTCATGGTCGCACGTTGATGGGCTTACACAAGGATGGGCCGACCGAAGATCATGACGTGTTGAAGGAAGGATCCAGAAGGACAGAGACAACTTGGCTTGGAAGACACGAAGATGGTTAGTCTCCAAGTAGGACTCCGGCTTACGTTCCCCAAAAGAAAAACGCTTTCCTTGTAACCTAGCGAGCCTCCGTGTATATAAGGAGGGCTCGCAGGACGTAGCACCACAAGCTCTCAAGTCTCAAACCCTAGAACTCAAGGCGATTCGACACAGCGAATCGCAACCCTTGTAACACCATATTCATATCAATTCCAATCTAGTATAGGCAGGAATAGGTCTTTACTTCGCATCGAGGGGCCGAACCTGGGTAAACATTGTCTTCCTCGTGCCCTGTGGTCCTAAGCTCGGAGACGCTTGACTCGCGCAAATCCCACACCTACGAAGTCATCACCATGACATCTGCCGTGACAAACCCACGACACTTGCCCTTGGCAAGACTCAGCCAGAATTCCGTCCACTTCTCGCATGATTCGATCCTTGTGAAGACGTGCATGAACTTGAACTCGGCCTGGTCATTGTCGTTGCGTTACGCTTCGAACATCCGGACCATCTAAACCAAGCCAAACAAAATGTCAGCGAACAGGAAGAACAACCAAAGGGAAGAACTGGGCAAAAATGAGCTCACCATCCGCTCGAGATTGGCGCCGCTCTCCGGGCGAGCTTGGACCTCCTCTTGAATCCCATGCCACTTGTTGCAACCTTGTTGGATGTTCGCCCAATGGTTGGCCATGGCCTTGTCGCCGCGCTCCATGTTGATCATGTTGAAGTCGGAATCAACTAGCCGACGCTCGTCGTACGGAGTCTTCACCCTCTTCCAATAACTAAGGGTATGCCTGCCCGTGCGTTGCAACGGGCCGATGAAAAAATGTAATTATTTATTTTTTACACGGAGTAAATTGGTTATTTTGTTCTTGTCAATAAACGTGGTTAAAAGATGTTAAATATGCAGGATTTTGATACCGATAGACAGAAATGTCTGCCTGTGCGTTGCAACGGGCCGACGAAAAAATGTAATTATTTGTTTTTTGCACGGAGTAAATTGGTTATTTTGTTCTCGTAAATAAGCATGGTTAAAAGGTGTTAAAAATGCAGGATTTTGGTACCGATAGGCAGATTAAATTTTTCTGGACATTTTGATATTTTGAAACATTTTTCTGAATTGCAGATCAAAAGTTATGGATTATACAATTTTGGACATATCTCTGAAATATCTGGGAAAGTTTAAGTTTCTGAAAACAGGACCCACATGTCAGAGGTTTAGTAGTAAGCATTTTTTTTGTGATAATTTTGGTAAATGTTTTCATTTTTTTTTCGGCGGCTAAGCGCCGGTCACGCGTGGTAAATTTCAAATTTGGAAATGTACGCATTCCAAAATCATTTAGATTTGGAAATTAGTGTGGTCAGATTTGAAAGTTATTTAAAATTCTGGAACGCTTAAAAGTTGGTTAGTTTTCAAAAATTGTTCAAATTGGGAAGTTTTTCATATTTGAATTGTTTTCCCATTATGGAATGATCAGATTTGAAGTCATTTAAAATTTTAAAATATTCAAATTTGAAGTTTGATCGTGATCAGCATTTAGTTTTCGGATAAAAGTAGTTCCCAATAGTCTAAATGGCAGAGGGAATTTGTACAAATTTTTCAAAACTGGTTTGACTCAATTCCGAGTTCAAAATCAAAAGTTATAAAGAAAACTGGGAAAAGAAATAAGGAAAATGTTTAAACAAAAAAAAAGTTTCGGCTGAGCTAGTTGGGCCGCAGCCCAACTGCTCTGGTCACACGCGTGCAGCGTGAGTGGCTGTGGGAATGCGGGTTGATTTCGTATTTTTACGAGGGTAAACTGTAAAACGGCCACGGCACGCTCGGGACGCAGCTGGAAGAGTAAAGGCGTTTTTGCGAAAAGGTCTCTGGGGTTTCTGGAAATTGCAGATAAGGATGACGGACGACAAGAAGCTTTGCTTGGCGTTTTTGCGAAAAGGTCTCTGGGGTTTCCGGAAATTGCAGATAAGGACGGCGGACGAGAAGAAGCCTTAGTTCCTTACTAGGGAACTTAACGCGGCAATGCCGCGCCCGTGTGGTAAATAAAATTTAAATTTTGGTAATGTGCGCATTTAGAAATTGTGTAGGTTTGGAAAATTTTCAAGTTTGGAAAAGTTTGCGTTCTGAAATTGTTTAGTTTTTGGAAATTGTTCAAGTTGGGGTGTTTTATAGATTTGATTTCTTTTTACTTTTGCGAGGTGGTCAGATTTGGAAGATATTTAAAAGTTTAAAATATCTAAAATTGAAAATTAATCATACGACATAAATAGTCAGCATTTTTTTTGTTTATTCAATATATTTTTTCATATTTTGTTGATGGCTATAGTTTAAGTTACAGATTTTGTAGCATTTAGTAGATTTTGGAAATTGTATAAATATCCTAAAACAATATTTATAAAGTGTTTTAAATTGTTTAGAACATGTTCTATTTTAAATTTTGTTTTTTGATTCAAATATGTTTATTTGGAAAGTAAGTTTGACATAGCTACATATTATTGGAAATTAATCTAAAATTATGCGGTATTACTATTATTTTTTCGTTTGTGAATTAGTTTTATGTAATTTGTGTAAGTATGGGAAATAGTCATATACATTTGAATATTCTGTAGCTGGTAGAAGTGTGGAAATATACTCATATACGTTTGAATTATCCAAAAAAAAAATACATTGTGAATTAGGGGGAAGTTTTGGTTTTTTAAGTATGTTTAAGAGTTGTTTAATTTTGTTGTGTCAAATAAACATGGTTAGTTTTTTCGAGCATTCGTGAATTCGATATAACTAAGTAGGATTTATTTTTTAGAAAGCATTTAGGTATGTTCAATATTTTTTTTCCCGTAGACTATGAATTAGTTATGAATTGTTTGGAAATTAATGTAAAATTCTGCGGTATTACTATTATTTTCTGTTGGTGAATTAGTTTATGTGGGAAATAAATTGAGAAAATAATGTTGTAGTGTAATATGAAATACATGTTCTGATAAAAATAGTGTTAATAAAATTATTTTGGGAAAAGTTATGCGGTGGTGATGTCACTATGTGGTGGTGATGTTACTGAAATTAGTTGGTAATATCTGGAGAACGCAAGGACCTTTGCATAAAAGAAATGGGTGTTTTTATTATGCGGGGCATTATATATAGTAGTGATTATATATAGTAGTGATAGTGATTTTCTCAAAATATTCACTGAATTAAAAATTTCAAATATGTTTGAATTAGGACGTAAGTAGTTATTATTCTAGAGCCGACCAAAAATTGAAATCGATTACGGGAATGGAACCTACTCGTCGGCGCGAATTTTTTTCGTGTATATATTTTCTGGAAGTTGTGCAAAAAAAAAAAAAAACTACTGTAGCTACTATAGATCTACAGTAGATCTACAGTGGAATCGCACTGTAGATCTACAGTGCCCGAAACGCTTCACGCCTTTATATATAGGTAGTATTATCGGAATTTTGATTCGCGCCGGTGATCGCGTCCATGCTCACGGTCTGTGAACTTCTTCGGCGGCATGGGCACCAGATCTGGGGCGGCCGAGTGAGAAAATGGCGGGAGCTGTGGGCGGGAGGGGAGAGTATGTGGGGAAAAAGGAGGGAAAAATGGAGGAAAACTCGCCTTGTCTCGCCGATAGAGCTGGCACACGTCGCATTTTTGCTTCCGCCAGTGCCCCCAAGCGTGCCCCAGCGCGCTGGGCTTGGTTTGGGTTCGTCGAATGAAGTTTCGACCCAAAACGGTGGAAAACGAGGATCTGGAGGCCGATTCGGAGATTTTCTTAGTGTCGGCGGAAAAAAAAGGTGTCCTTCGGGGCCTCTGGGGACGGCTGGAGATGCTTTAATATGCTCAAAAAAAAAGATGGTCCTAAAATCACAACGCTATATCGTGATCTCAAGTGTGAAACGCAGTTCCTTACTTTCTTTCCCTGAAAAGACCCCTGTCCCTCGATGAAGGTTTCTCCACGAGAAAAATAATTCCAAAGCAGGACGAGAAATTTACAGGTGCGGATGGTTCCTTTTTAACATTTTGCACGTGACGCAAATGAGAGGCCGAGACCGAGAGCAGTGCACGCATAGGCGGTGAAGATCACCGAGAGTCGTCACGGCCGACGACTATGGCCGGGGCTCACGCACCTAGGCGCGACGCCATTCGCCGAGCCGCCGCCGGCCGAGGTTTATTGTCCGCCCCGGAAAACCCTCCTTGTCGCTTTTGACCCTCCCGTCCCTTTCGTACGAACCGTCGCGAGGGTCAAACCCTTGTCCACGCGCGAACCTTCGTGGCAGCCGCAGCCGTAGCCGTGCTCATCCGGAGCCCACGAGCGAGCTCGGGAACACGCGCGGGCCCACGCTCGGCCCACGTGCCGCATGGCCCGTATATAGCCGCCTTGGTGGCCAAGGAAACACATCCGACGATAACAGCGAAGCCGAAGCCCCGAAGGCGGTATCAGCACCAGCCGCCTTTCGTTCGAGCCAGGACATCATAGCAGCACGAGGGGAGTTGAGTTCTCTGGAAAGTGGTCCAGCCTAGATTCTTCGAGGTTCCGGGAGGAGGAAGCTGATGGCAATGGTGAAGGCCGAGCCGGGGATGGCGTCTGCGGCAGCGGGGGAGGGCAGCGGGCGGAGGGACGCGGAGGCGGAGCTCAACCTGCCGCCGGGGTTCCGGTTCCACCCCACGGACGAGGAGCTCGTGGTGCACTACCTCTGCAGGAGGGTGGCGGAGCAGCCGCAGCCCGTGCACATCATCGCCGAGGTCGACCTCTACAAGTTCGATCCATGGGATCTGCCTGGTGCGTTGATCAATTCCTCTGCTTTCCCTGCTCTGTTTCTCCTTTTCTGCTGGCCCCGTGATGTCCCTCTGACTCCATGGATTCAGAGTAAGCAAATGTGCTAACTTTCTCTCGTTTGTTTGTGCAGAGAGGGCGCTGTTCGGGAGCAGGGAGTGGTACTTCTTCACGCCGCGCGACCGCAAGTACCCCAACGGCTCGCGCCCCAACCGCTCCGCCGGCAGCGGCTACTGGAAGGCCACGGGCGCTGACAAGCCGGTGCCGTCCAAGGGGAGGACGGTGGGGATCAAGAAGGCGCTCGTCTTCTACGCCGGCAGGGCGCCCAGGGGCGTCAAGACCGACTGGATCATGCACGAGTACCGCATCGCCGAGGCCGACCGCGCGCCCGGCAAGAAGGGGTCCCTCAAGGTAACTAACCCACCGTCTCCTTTCCCTTCCATCAATAAAACCATCCATCTCTGGCTGCATCCCATTCTCATTGCTTCGATCGATACGATACTAACGCTGCCCCTTTTGATTGCAGCTGGATGACTGGGTGCTGTGCCGGCTGTACAACAAGAAGAACAACTGGGAGAAGGTGAAGGTGGAGCTGGACATGGCCGTGCCGCACCACCACAGACAGAACGGCGAGGTGATGGACTCCATGGACGGCGACGCCATGTCCGACAGCTTCCAGACGCACGACTCGTCGGAGATCGACAAACCCTCCGCCCTGCAGCAGCAGCACCACGGCTTCAGGGACATGGCGCAGGGGCAGCCCAGGGACGGCATCCTCACGGTCAAGGAGGACAACGACTGGTTCACGGGCCTCAACATGGACGACCTGCAAACATGGAACATGAACCAGCTGGGGCTCATGGTCAATCCGGCGGCGGCGCATGGGCTGGACGGCAGCAGCAGCAGCTACCTGCAGTCCATGAGCTCACCGCAGATGAGGATGTGGCAGACAGTCCTGCCACCATTCTGAGATGGAATGAAGAACAGAGAGAAATCTTGTAAATAAGAAGAGGGCAATAGATTATTTATTTACTTGAACTAGAAAGAGAGAGAGAAACAGATTAGAAATTCTGCAAACTGTGGTAGTAGGTCTGTAGTATGTATTCTTTGGTTTCGATCTAGGCATTTGGTATTCTGCAAAAAATCAGTTCCTTTTTGTTCTCATAACATCAAGTCCAAACACCAAACTGAACTTGTTATTATTCCTCAGTTGATATTACATTTTGCACCCCCTTCATTAAAGCTGAATGGTAACATTCAGTGCATACATGAGCAGACTGCGACTAGACTACCACGCGGCTATCAGTTAAAGCTGAGACATTGTCGTGCACTATGTTAGTCGGTGTCATGAGTCATAAGAGTTAGCGACACTTGCAGGCTTACAGCTATAAGATGCCATGAAAATGACAGTGAGCACTAGCATGACAAGCATGGCTCAGATGGCTGTAGGTTTGTAAAGAGAAAGCAAGTTGTTTTCCCCATAACTGTACCCATTATCTGTCGTCGTCTTATCAACAAAATTTAGATCAACTTGCATCAGTTGCAAGATAATTCCATCTTATGGAGACTGGACAACATACCAGAGTTCTGCATATTGCTAGTGACAACTGACAAAACAAGGCACTTGCTATTAGCAGGAATATCCTGTAGGATATTAAAGAAAGGTCTTCATAAAGATCGCATGCAATTTGACTCGTACCATGTTATCAATGGTATGGACGAAGCTACTGGCTACTAGGCTTTATTGAAGCCACGGGATAGCAGAGAAAAGAACACCTAACTGATGAGATATAACTGAAATTCAGGTAAACTCTCACCTCAGAATAAAAAGATGCATTGATTTCTAGCAGGTTGGCAGCAAACCGTCCCAGCTTCGATCCAATGGGCTCTTGTAGCTGGATTATTAGTATGCACATAGACTAAAATTAATGCTATCAGAAAGGTTGCAGTGCCTGAGTGGCAGAAAGAGGACACTATATGATGGTGGTCTGTGAAGAAGAAAATCATTAACAAAAGACTTCACACAGCTGCAGATCTTGAATGGTTATAGAGGTTATATTTATGAGAATGTGCCAGAAGACATTGTACAAATGGAATTGCTGTAAGCCTGAAATAGAACTGCTAATATTAGGTACAACTAAGTATTGAAAAATATATACTCCCTCCGATCCGTTTAAAGTGTCGGAAAAATTGAACGTACGAGGCATAAAATGGCGACAATTTTAACGAACGGAGGGAGTATTATATTGAGTTTTGAAACATATGAAATCAAATCTTAAAATGGTGGACACTGATTATACATTGTGAACCAATAACTCAACATGTAGTCCAGTATAATCTAACAGCTAGAAGAGAAGGAATACAGCAACATGATGCATATCCAAGTTTAAACAGGTTAAACAAAGGTTGCGCATTCTAATTCCAGCCGATAGCCAAGGCAAACATACAATACTAAATATTCAGACTCTTATTTCTGATTAACTAAATCATCTCTCCAAATTACCTACCAGTTACTCCACAAAAACCTCTCCTGTGTTTCATCTCATCGATCACTTCCAAGGGATCTTCATTTTTACCATTCTCTGCGACTTACTTTGAGAGACACCGAACCACGTCTTGGGCCAACAGAAGCTGACGCCTTGGCAAGCTCTCGGCCTGAAAGATACGCCTGTATCATTGATTCAGTCTTCTCCTCTGGTGGAAATCCCTTGGCTTTCATTCCTCGTAATACTTTGCTGCCTCTTCTAGCCTCCCATTCAAGAACAACCCATGTATCAACACAATGTACGCACTCCGATCAGGGTTCAGCCCGTTGGCAGGCATTGCATTCCACAGTTTGTCCACACTGTCATGCTGCTTCCACCGACAGAACTTCCTGATCAACATAATGTAAGTGTCTATCTCGGGCTCGCAGTGCAGAGTCTTCATCTTATCCAACAGATCAAACACCTCATCAGGGCTCGTAGCCACATCAAACAATGCATGGAACGTCCTCACTGATGCCGATAGCCCCTTTCCTACCATCTCATCGAACATTTCCCTGGCCTCCTGGACCCGACGAGCCTTGCAAAGAGGCTTAATGAGGGAGTTGTAAGTGGCCGTGTCCGGTGTAAACCCTTTCTCCTCCATAGTCCGGACAAGTGCCCTTGCCTCGTCCACACACTGTCCCTTGGTGAGCTTGTGCACAACTGCGTTGTAAACTTTCCGGTCTGGCACGATGCCAGCTTCTTTCATGCGGTTAAAGAGCTTCAAGACTGTGTCCAAGCTCCCGGCTCTCGAGAAGCACGAAATCATACTCCCATATGATACAACGTCTCTCTCGATACCCCGACCCTCCATGGCGGTCCAAAACCTCTTCGCCTCCCGCACGCTGCAGGCCGTGCTGCACCACCCATTGAGCACAATGTTGAAGCTCTTGGTCTCGAAAGGGAACTCCTTCTCGCTGGACAGAAGCAGGTGCTCCGCGTCCTTGACGTTCTTGTACCTGCAGAGGGCGCTGAGGAGGCCGTGGAACTGGGCGACGCCAGGCTCAAAACCGAACCTCGGGAGCGCCCGGAACGCGGCGACGGCGCTCGCGACGTCCCGCGCGGCGCAGTAGCGGCGGATGAGGAGGAGCACCGCCCTCGGGGACGCGAGCGACCTGCGGCGCATTTCGTCGAGCAGGGCGCGGGCGTCGTCGAAGCGGCGGTGCCTGGCGAGGATGGAGAGCATCGAGTGGCAGGCGTGCCGTCCGGGGGAGTACTCGGGCCGCGCGGAAGCCCACCGGAACGCGGCGTGCGCGGCGGCCCAGCTGTTCCGGAGGCGGGAGAGCGCGGCCACCACGAGCGTCTCGGAGGCCGCGGCGCCGCACCGCTCCAGGAGCTCCCTGGCACCCGCGGCGTCCGCATGGGAGCCCTCGGCCGCCGCGACCACGGCGTCCACGCCGCGCGCCACGTCCGGCGGAAGCTGCTGCTGGTCTGGGAAGGAGAAGGGGTCATCCTCTCCCTCGCTCTCGCCGTCAGCGCCGCCGTCACCACCGGGTTCCCTCCAGGTGGAGAGACTCGATGCTCTGGGCGGGAGGAGAGGCCTCGGTGGCCTGGAGAATCCGGAGGCTGAGAGGCGCGTGATTGCTCCGGCGAGAACTCTGCGCAACATGGAGGAAGAGGAGCGAGGAGGGATCGAGCGGGGAGTTGCTTCGCAAAAACACACACAGCAATGTTGTTCACCTGGAAAGGACGAGCAGAGCACGAGCGTAAACTAACTATTTTCGTTTCTTCTTGGACGCTGGAGCCTGGAGGGAGAGAGAAGCCAAGCACGATCTTCAGTGAAGCCTACCCAGCTCTCAACGGTGACCTTCTCTCTACACAAGGTATGCAGAGATGGCATCTCTCTCCCTCTCTTCAGCTGGCATCTTCTAGGTAGATGAGAGAGGCGTAGAGTAGGGTTTAATCAAACACTAGCTAAGCCACCACCATGACACGGTTCTCCCCTCGCTTCTCGAGGCAGGGAACCCCACCCCACCACGCCGCGGCCACCGCGCACGTCCAAGGCCTAGTCGCGCTCCTCCTGAAGCACCAGGCGGACCGGCGCCCGCTCCTCCAGATCCACGCCCAGCTCGTCGCCCGCCAGGTGTTCGACCGGCGTCCCACGCCGTGGCACGCGCTGCTCAAGGCCTACTCCCGCGGCCCGTTCCCGCAGGAGGCGCTGCACCTCTTCCGGGACGCGCGCCGGCACGCGGCCGCCGACGACACCTACGCCTTCATGTTCGCCCTCGGGGCCTGTGCGGGGCTTGCGTGGCCGCGGGCCGGCGCGCAGCTGCACGGGCTCGTCGTCGGAAGGGGTTCGAGTTCCACGCCTACGTGCATACCGCGCTTGTCAGTGTGTACCTTGTGTGTGGGTGCCTGGTGGATGCGCGGATGGCGTTCGACGAGATGCCGGTGAAGAACGCGGTTTCTTGGAATGTGATGGTCACTGGGTTTGCTGGGCGGGGCGAGGTTGAGTACGCGAGGCTGCTCTTTGAGCGGATGCCGTGTAGGAATGTTGTCTCCTGGACAGGGATGATAGATGGGTACACGCGTTCTTGTCGTTCTGTGGAGGCCGTTGATCTCTTCCGTCGCATGGTGGAGGAAGGCTGTAATCCGAGCGAGATAACTGTTTTGGCTGTTGTACCTGCAATAGCTAATGTTGGAAGGGTTCTTTTGGGCGAGGCATTGCATAGCTATTGTGAGAAGATGGGTCTTCTTGTGTTGGATGTCCGAGTCGGGAATTCGCTCATAGACTTGTATGCCAAGATTGGGTCTGTACACAACTCGCTGAAGGTGTTCCACCAAATGCTGGACAGGAGAAACTTGGTGTCATGGACATCGATAATTTCGGGTTTCGCAATGCACGGGTTGTCAACTGAGGCAGTTGAACTGTTGCGGAGATGAGAAGAGCAGGCATCACACCCAACAGAATCACTTTCTTGAGCGTTCTTAATGCTTGCAGCCATGGAGGGCTAGTGGAGCAAGGAGTAGCGTTTTTCAAAAGCATGGTATACGAATACAATATAATTCCAGAGATCAAGCATTTTGGGTGCATCATAGATATGCTAGGTAGGGCTGGACGGTTATGTGAGGCTGAGCAAGTAATAAGTGGTCTGCCTATGGAGGTTAATTCAGTCGTGTGGAGGACATTGTTGGGTTGTTGCAGTAAGTATGGAGAAGTGGAGATGGGGGAGAGGGCAATGAAGAAGATACTAGACATCGAAACAGAATCTGGAGGTGATTTTGTGGTGGTATCCAATATGCTTACTGAGATTGGTAGGTTTAGTGATGCCGAAAGAGCGCGGAAGCTAGTAGATGAGAGGAATGCTGTTAAGGTTCCTGGGCTTGCTTTGGTTGGTGAGAGTCAGTAAGTCAGAACCAAATCATGGGAAGCTCTCGCAGTTTAAGAATTTTTGTTCCATTATTAGAATTATCTCCCTGTGTAATACCAAATGTGATAGCTTCACTGGTGGGTTCATTGCGTTCTCTTATCTTTATCTTTCATGCAATAACATAACATAACTAATAATTCAGTTTATTTCTTCTTTTCTGCTGAATGATTGTTGAATTATATAACCTTTGTTAACACTACCGCCTCCTTATCAACTTCTTCCTTTTGTTTGTGTGTTGTTAATAAGCATCAATAGCATGCTCATACGTTCCACCTTCAGAAAGACTAGTGCACAGTATTATCTTTTGTCGCTATTTTACTTATCTTGTTAATCCTTGCAGAAGCAGATGTGTTGAATGACATGTGCAGTACTGCCTTTCCCCTCACTGGCCCAATGGGAAACCCAGTTTTCTTTGAGAACTGTTATCATGGAAGCCATAAAGAAGATTCATGGCCATCTCATTGTTTCTGGGCTTTACAATTGCCAATATGCAATGTCTAAGATTCTCAGATTTTATGCTGTTCTGCAGCCAGATTTGGTTTGTGCTCATAAAGTATATGAGCAGATTGAAGCACCTACAACTTATGTTTGGAATATCATACTCAGGGGGCTTGCTCAAAGCAATGCACCAGAAGATGCAATTGCTTTCTACAAGAAGGCTCGAGGTGAAGGTATGGAGCCAGATAACCTGACATTTCCGTTTGTAGTGAAGGCTTGTGCAAGGATTAATGCTCTTACGGAAGGGAAACAGATACACAACCATGTACTGAAATTTGGGCTTCTTCCTGATATCTTCATTTCCAATTCGCTGATTCATCTATATGCTGCTTCTGGTGATTTGTGCTGTGCAAGATCTGTCTTTGATGAGATGCTAGTTAAGGATGTGGTATCCTGGAATTCTTTGATATGTGGATATAGCCAGCACAATAGATTAAAAGATTTTTGACGTTATTCAAGTTGATGCACGATTACGGAGTGAAAGCTGATAAGATTACTATGGTCAAGGTTGTTTCTGCGTGCACTCGTCTAGGAGATTGGAGCATGGCAGATTGCTTGGTTAGATACATAGAGGATTACGGCATAGAGGTGGATGTTTACTTGGGTAATACTTTGATAGATTACTATGGCAGGCGTGGGCAGCTGCAATCAGCAGAAAAGGTTTTCTTTAATATGAAGGATAGAAACGTTGTGACACTGAACGCAATGATCACCACATATTCAAGAGGAGGGGATCTTGTTTCGGCAAGAAAATTATTTGAGGAAACTCCTAACAAAGATCTGATCTCATGGAGTTCTATGATATCTGGATATTCACAATCTAGTCAGTTTTCTGATGCTCTGGAACTCTTCAGACAGATGCAGAGAGCCAAGGTGAAACCCGATGCCATTGTGATCTCAAGTGTGCTTTCAGCTTGTGCGCACTTGGGTGCGCTTGATCTTGGTAAGTGGATTCATGAATATGTGAGGAGAAACAAGATCGAAGGTGATACAGTTATGCACAATTCCCTGATTGACATGTACGTGAAATGTGGAAGTACCAAGGAAGCAGTGCAAGTCTTTCAAGAAATGAAAGAGAAGGATACCTTGTCATGGAACTCGATGATAATAGGGCTTGCAAACAATGGTTTTGAAGAGGACGCTCTGAATGTCTTCCGCACTATGCTCGATGAAGGATTCAGACCGAATGGAGTCACTTTCCTCGGTGTACTCATCGCCTGCGCCAACGCCAAGCGTATTGAGGAAGGGCTTGACTATCTTGATAGCATGAAATCAGTTCACAATGTAGAACCCCAGATGAGGCACTATGGTTGTGTCGTCGATCTCCTCGGCCGCGCTGGTCAGCTGGAGAAGGCACTGAGATTCATCGCTGAGATGCCCGTTGCTCCTGATCCTATTGTTTACAGGATACTGCTTGGAGCATGCAAGACGCATGGTGATTTAGCCACTGCTGAGGTAGTCGCCAGGAAGCTCGACAAGTTGGATGCTGGTAACAGCGGGAACTACACGCTGCTGAGCAACACGTATGCGAGCGCTGATAGATGGAGCGATGCCATCAAGGTTAGACAGTGGATGGAAGATACTTGTGTGAGGAAATCACCCGCTTGCAGTGTTGTCGACTGCTGAGTGCTGACCCAGCTAGCTCGAGTAATATATTTAGGTAGTTTATGCAGAACGATGCTACTTACATCATTATAATGGCGTATGGAGATTTTTGGCTCCCGAGCTCCAGTGATCCTTACCGTTTAAAAAATTCGAAAATCATATTTATAAGTTTTAAAAATTCTGAAAAAAATCCGGAGGTAGCTAATCATATATCCTACGAACGTGTAAAATATAAAGTTCAAACACGTTGTATTTGGAGCTACACAAAAATGACAAAAATGTGGACGTAAGTATGCATATTTTCAAATCTCTAACTTTTGTCGTATTTGTTATTTTTGTGTAGCCCAAAATATAACGTATCTCGAAGTGAAAATTTACACGTTCGTGGGATATATGATTGACTACATCCGTATTTTTTCAGAATTTTTTGAAACTCCTAAATATGATTTTCGAATTTTTTTCCATAGGAGGGTGCACTGGAGCCCGAGAGCAAAAAGCACTTTCGCGTATGAATGTGACTACTCCCTCCAAAATATAAGATGTTTTAGATTTTTCAATATTGATTACATACTGGCTAAAATGAGTGAATCGACACAAAAAGCACATCCAAATCAGGAAAAAAGTAAAACATCTTATATTTCGGAATGGAGTTTGCAATATCAAGCCCATTTTTACTACTCAATTTTATATTTTTTGAATTTTAGCCTATTTTATGTTGCTGAAAGGACATGCTATAATTATAATGGTCATAGGATTATAACCATTTGATGCTCAATTCCTTCTGGTTCGAGTGTAAAGGACCCAGCACCGGAATTTGTTGAGCTATAGACTCAGCTGCTTGCCTGAGTATGTGTAATTATATCCCTTAGGGTCGACGGCAATAAGAAAACTTGCAACTGATAACAGCCAACATAAGTACCATTGTAAATAAACTCGTCGAAACAATCCAAAACGTTAGGCATTCAACCCTCGAAGTAGAGGTGAAAATTCAAGACAGCAGGGTAACTGGACAAAGGTCTGTGATAGGAGACAACGCTAGGCAGCAGAACCTGTCTCTATGGTGCAATCAACTTTCAACGCTTTCCGCCGCCGCCACCAAGCTTGGGACCCTTGGAACCCTTCTGCACAGCGCCCTTGCCGCCCTGTGACTTCTGGGATTTGGTCACCTCTGCCTTCTTTGCCTTCTTCTCATCCTTGGTTTTCTTGATGCGCTCCTTGATCTCGCTGAAAATGTAAACACGTCAGAGACAGGGTTAGTAGACTGAAATAAGGGGAAAATTATTGAAAAGCAAAGCAATAATATCAACCATGAGAGAAGCAAGAGCTGTCATATTATTGAAAGTTTTGTAACATGGGTTGATTTGGTTATTCGTTTTAGCAATATAAATAATTCCAAGTTGAGAAAGAGCAAAAATTTACTGAGTAGAAACAATGCGGGTACAAATAGCTATAGCTTCATGAAAAGATGGAAAATGTACCGGAGAGCAGCTTCCCTAGCAGCATCACGGACTTCAGGCTTCTCGGCCCTCTTCTTTTGGATGACTTCCAGTGTGGCACCAACAATTGACCGTGAGTACGGCTTCTTGTTTGTGCGACGCCTCTTCTTTGCCGCTTCAGCATGGATGTCCTGCATTGACACATTGAAACGCAAGCCCGGTAAGACATTCGAACAACAGATAACAGAATGAACAGATAACCAAAACCAAAACATTAACCAGCCTGTATGGGGCTCCAGATTACATTAGGGTGAATGTAGTAGCCAGACATTTAGACACATATACGCACAAACAGAAAGTGAAAAAAGCAAGCCAGCAGAAAATTTGTATTTTGTATTACATTTTTAAGTAATGTATGAAATGGTTGCTCTAATTGAGTATTAAACAATGTAGCAAACTAGTGTGTGAATTGCCCTACAACAAATGCCAGGTGAAATGCTGATTACGCAACAATGAACTTTCAACCCAAAACATGTTGGCACCATATCACAATTTACAGAAAGGATAATACAGTAACTGGAAAGGTGAATATTGTTACTCCACGAATTACGAACAAATCAATGAAATGTGGTACCTTCTTGTGCTGCTTCCGGTACACCGCTGTCCAGCAAAGCTTTGCAGGCTTCAGTTTGTTGTGGAAGTAGCGCTTGCATTTTGAGTTGGCAAAAAGGAAAACCTGCAAGAGAAAATATCAGACCTTGTTAGGACAGATATCTGTGCAATGTTGATGATCTTCAACACAAGTTTACCTGTGAATCAGAACGGATGAACCTGATACCCTTCCCTGGGTAAATCTTCTGGCCACTAAAACGGCAAAGCTCAGTCCTGTAACAAAGGAAAAATGATCTCAACACGGAACACAACAAATGCAAAAATGTAGCTGCAGAATCATAACTATCAAGCTAAGTACAGAACACTTCCTTACTTCAGAACCATCTTGGCAGCCAAAGAACTTCCACAAGTCCCTGCCAACATTTCACAAGAATAACGAGATCAGAACAAACATGAGCAACTCTTAAAGCCTTGAAGCAAGAAGTTAACACTAATGCATTCCACGAGACCACATGACAACCAACTTAAAACAAAACAAAACTGAAACTAGTAGTGAAGTTATACGGAAGCATTGCAGTTGAAATAAGTGATATCGGGCGACTACTGGCAGTAGAAATTTGTGATATCTCTGCTGCAAAGCGGGTTCCCATGTCTATATTGCACAATAAATAATAATAAGCTACTGCGCAACCAGGACGGCTACCGTGCCTCAGTACTTGTGCGCTGATTTAAATCATCAGAAACCACTACATGTACAAGCTCTAATCGCTGCTGAAAAGTGTGACTACATATGCATCATATGAAGTAATTAAATGGGAGATGTTGGGCGACTACTGGCAACAGAAAGGTGAGTTAAATCTCTGCTGCAAAGCGGGTTCCCATCTCTTTTGCACAACAAATTAATGGCAGCTGCGCAACCAGAACGGCTGCCGTGCCTCAGTACTTGTGCTCTGATCCAGACAAACAGAAGAAAAAATGAATGATTACTAGTGTAACTGGGCCGTCTAAACACCTTGGGTGATTATTGGATAACTACTAGCAGCAGAAAAGCAAACTACAGCAGTACATCTAAGATCGGTGCCCCAGTGCTTGTGCAAGATCTGACGAACATCAGGCAGTACCTGTGCAAGATCTGACGTTTTCCAACAAAACAACTATAGGTAACGGACACATCTAGATCACGGAATAGCAAACCACGCGTTATCCCATGGTACGTTGCATCGCAACAAACGAATGAACTCACGCAAAACAGCCACGTCTCTACCACACATGACCGCGAAACCCAACGAACTAGCTAAGGCGAGAATCCCTGCCTACGATTCAGGAAACGCAGCCGGCTATCCACGGATCAAAACGAACCAGAACTCACAAAGCGAACGGACGAACGAACTTGTAGACGAGCAGCGCGGCGGAAGGAGGAACAGCGGCCGGGCAGATTAATCTACGAGCGCACGAGAGATCGGCAGGGGAGGAAGGAAGGGGAGGAGCAGAGAATGGGGGATACCTTAGCGCGAGGAGAGAGGCGCGGCGGCGGCGGATGGGGGAGTGGGGGAAGATGTGTGCCGCGGGTAGGGTTTATGATGACCTCGCGAGTGGGTAGGGCGTGGACTTGCTGGGCTTATGGGCCGTTCTGAGGTTGGGTAACTGGTCGAAGCCCACTGTTGCTGGGTCGGCCTTTTTTGCTTTTGGCGTTCATCTCCTTCATTATCATGCTATTTTTTTCTGGGCGGCGCCTCCTACTGTCAAACTATAATTCTGGTCTTACTTTCGCGTTTGCTATTTTGATTTTTTTTGCAACTGGTATTTTTTGTTCTCTTTTTTTTATCACGGTATTTTTTTCTCTGTGTCTAGTCGACGACAATTCTGCAACATCGCGATTCTGGCATGACGAAGCAAAATTCGGGCCGTCCAGTGAAAAAAGAGGCGAACCTGAGCTTGCCGATGCCGTGTGACAGGGTAGTCGTCAAAGAGTATAAACTGGGAACGCCCAACCAGAGACACTGGCGTTTCGCAAAAAAAAAAAAAACACTGGCACCGGTAAGATAAGAAGCTGGCGGTGGTGGTCGTTAGTGGAATCGAAAGTTGAATCATCAGATCCAAGTACAAGTACAAAGCCTCGAATATCAACTGCATTTTGTGAAGAGAAAATTGTGGCTGTGAAAAAGGAAAAATAGCTACATTTCCCTCTCAATTCTCTTTTTTGCGTAGCACAAAATACAAAATATATTTTGACAAAACATCTAGAGTACACCATGTACATGTACGCTTTATGTGAAAAAACTGAAACCTAAACATGTCGTTTCGAATTTTTTTTAAATGCGGAGAGTTCAAATCTTTTGGCACTTCCGACAATTTCTCCCTTATCCTTTCTATGTCGCCAACACCCACCGCAGCATCGCGCAACCTGTTCCACGCGACACAATTTACTCTGCTTCCCTTGAACCATATTCTACCAAAAACACCGTTATGCTGCAAATTTTGCCCATCTCTCCGCACACACCTCTGGTTCGTCAAACTCCTAGGACTACAGGGCACCTCCGTCCGCGATGTCACGCCTCAAATCCATTATCAACTTGCACGCCCGTCGGTGCATATTTGGTGGCCATCCAACGTGAGTGAGTTCAAGGACTTCCTACATCCCTCGTAGTAGTTGCACGTCAACACCCATGTCGCCTCTCGCATCGGTCACCGTTGTCACCATTGCAGTTAGCTAGTGGTGCTCGACTCGGTGGTGGTGACAGCTGTGGTTGAGACCGTGAGTGACAAGTCGATGATGAATGGGGGTGGAAGGATGAGTTAGACGCTTAGTTGTTGGATACCACCTAATTACTAATGAAAGATGATGTTTTCTCTGCATATGTAAGTGCATGTGTGTATTTGGTAGATGATTGGATGCATATAAAAAAAGGACATGTGTGTGTCTAGCCTGGCTGCAGTCATAGAGTACAAAAACGTCATGACCCATAGTGTACCATGATAAAATAGCATGTGTTATATAAATATGTGACGACATGACAAACTATATGTTTAGAGATGGAAATTCATGCAATTAGATATATACTCAAAATTGTTGGTGGTATTCATGCCAATTTATTTTGTTTATATTTATTTATGCATAGATTAAGATGGCATGTAAACCGCTTAAGATCTCACTTTGCTCTCCTTTTGGTGCATTATTTATTATTTATCGGTAGAATATTCCTCTATTTTTATATACTCCCTCCGATTGGAGATGATTTCACAAGTTTGTCTAAATAGATATGTATCTAGACATATTTTAGTGTGTGGATAATCCGTATTTAGACGAATCTATGTCAATCATTTTAAATCGAAGGAGGTATCAATTGTACTCGATGCAATTTATTTAAGTATGGCAAAACATAATTACACCAACCATTACTGATTTTGGGATATAAGTCAGAAAAGTCTACTTGATTTAATTATAATAAAATCAATGACCTTAACTGTAGAACCTCGATGGATAATCTATCTCTCGATTATGCAATGTTCATCATACCGTACATTGTCTACAGAATGTCGAAAACTTTGTTCTTTTTTTTGTTAAAATCTTCATAGAACCATGTACACAATTATTTTTCATGACATTTCATAATTATGGTCATGTCTTGATCCTAATTGAGTATCTACAAAGCTTTTCTATGTGGGGTCATTTTCTCTCGTTGAGTGGTGTCCTCATAACTTTGCTACAACTGACATAGTTTGTTAACTTTTCTACTTCTCTATTTTATGTGAGGATGCCCGAGTGATGGTGTTGCTAGAGAGTGAGCCCAGTGATACTATTTTCTCCATTATTGCTACTATTTTTATATATGTTTCTCCATTATTGCTACCATTTTTATATATGTTTTGCTAAAAAAAACTGTTGTTCATCTATCATTTGTAATAGAGCGGACGCAGCAACGCAAGTCTTTTTTCTTCTGACTTCTGGTCTAATCTATCCGTCAGCATATACCTTCTTCCTGCCCCCACGCACCATGCACCGATCAATATAATCCCAGCTAGGCAGAACAGATCAGGTCAGATAAGGTCGGCTAACCAGGTCACATACTAGAAGTGCCAAAGTGTCCTGTAGCCATATTAGTACATCTTCCAAATGCTGATCAGAACTTGATAAACTTCAAGGCCACGTTCTAAATTAGACAGGGACAACACCCACATGACTGACTGATGTCGATTACACTAGATCGACCGAATTCTAAACATGGAGACAAGTAGAGCACATGAAAGGAAGAACAATGCACAACACAATTCATGAGCACCGACCAGCGAGTCGTCAACCGTAGATTAGGTATGAGTCATGTCTCCTAGGCAAGGCGATGTCATATGCGCCAAGTCCACGCTGCCACCAGAATCACACAAAAAATCGGAGCTCGGAGGATGGGAATGTTAATCTCTGGCTACGGCTCTGTCCAACCTGTGCAAACAGGACAGTGAATTAATATTCAGACAGCTCAAACTGTATACATTAAGAGTTAACAAGTTAAATGGAACAGATTGTGGAGGCTACGTATAGTACATGGTGTTACATGCAGAAGCATAATAGCATTTGTCCCGCAGGTAATAATATTGATCTGGACTGAATCTGAGTTATGTAACTACAAACACTCGCTTGTATGCGTTTTTGCAGTGTAATTTGCATCTAAGTTGGAATACACAGCCGACATAAATAAATGAATCTAACAAGTGACGACAAACTTCTAACTTAGGTCAATCTAAGAAAATTAACTATAACTTCAGTCACACAAAAACAAATCATGAGTCTTGGCAGCCACAATCAACAAACTATGTGTACGTGTGTGCCTTTTACCATCCTACAGAGATTAATGCTTCTAATTTTGGCAGACTCGGGAAGAGGCAGGTGAAATGTTCGAAGAATACTTTTGGGAAAACGTCGACCTTTGCTGGTTTATTGGCAAAGAAAATTAGAGTACGTAATATGAAATTAATCAGTCAATTGAATATTCAGGAGCAGTAATTTAATAGTTCTAGTTTTTATCAAGGCTCGGACTACAACATACAACTGATCTGATGAGGCTGATTCAAATCAAACAGCTTGTGGACACAGTCTGTTCTTGCATAATAAACAGTGAGTAAGTCAGGCTCTTATTTGTGAACGTAGCAGCTATGCAGATTCGTTTAAAAGTAACACAGTAGATAAAGTTATAGCTGTGAAGATGACTAAAAGTCTAAAGAAAAATCTTTGTGTGGAGAAGGGGGACATATTCATATATGAATTTTCAGTACATAATCAAGCGAGCAAAATGAAAAAAATTATCAGGGGCCACATACATAGTGTACAGAATTACAGGCAGAAGAAGAATAGCATCTGCCCCAGTGGTAATATTGATCTCAACTGAATTTGAATCATGTAACTACAAACACTCTTTTTATGTGTTTTCAGCAGTGTAACTATCAATGCAAGTCGGAAAACATAGCGAGACAGAGGAATGTAACCATAAATAAATGAGTCCTGAAAATTTTGGATCATGCAAAAATGGCACCTTTGTGTTACAGACCTTTTTATATTACCCAAGTAATCTAACAAACTTCTAACTTAGGTCGATAAAAACTATAACTTACCGAAAGAAAAACAAATCAGGGGATCTTGGTAGCCACAAACACAAAAAAAATTAGTGCCCTCTACCATCCTACAAGAGTTAATGCTTATATTTGGCATGTTTGGGAGACTCGGAAAGAGGCAGGTGAAATGTTCAAACACCATTTTAAAGAACACAGAAAAAGAAAAACTGTGCCCCGCCTATAACTGACCTCACGAGGATGATTCAAATCAAACAACTTGTGAGCACAAACTGTTCTTACTATACAGAACAGCGAGTCAGTTTCTTATTTGTGACCGTAGCAACTATGCAGATTTATTTTAAAACCACATCGACTATAGATATCAAGATGACCAAAAGTCTAAAACTTCCTTTTCGGCATCTTTACATTTATAAAAGAAAAGAGACACAAGATAAGTCGTGCTTGCATGAAATGGATATTCATGAGGTCGGAAGGTAAACTGGATCTATTCTAGTATTCCTTCTACACCTTGAACATAAAGTACTCATTGAAAATAATTGTCGCGATATAGCGTTTCGATGATTTCATTAGGCCTAAAATGACAATGGATATATTAGCTATGTGAAAGATCTTATCTCTTATCATATTCCCTCCAAACAGCGATTGGAACAAACAAAAGAACAATTCACAATCATGTTCCTGAGCTTGATTAGCTTACCCACAAGCCCAAAAAAAAAACAGTCCAAAATCGTGTAAACAATAATGACCCATCATAATATTAAACTATTATAAGCATTGCACAAGCTTTGTGAGAACTATGAAGAGAAGGACATAATTAGGATGCAATAGAAAATTACCACTTCATATTGCTGGTGAAGACAACGATGGCGGGAAGTTGGTATATATCCACGTCTTGGAATAGGCAAACCCAGAAGATTTAGTACAAACCCTCGCAAGCTGCAATGTCTTGACATCAACTGAGATATATTCCAAATCTGGCATTCGCGGAGTTGAGCCTACGACCCGCATGGCTCCAAAAGTTCCTAGGAGCAAGTACCTCCCGGTTGCAGCTTTGATATCAGGCCCGCACCCCGATACTATTGAGACTGTCTTCTCCAGCTGCCACTGGCTAGAACTCCCACATTTGTTTCCCTTGATGTAATAACATAGATCATACTTTCCAGTTTCAGCACGGACAGTGAACAGCCCAAGCCTGTCTTCCCCTGCCTCCACAATGGCTAGACCTAGTGGACACCATTCTATAGGTGGGAGGTCAGAAATGGACAACTCCATCGTACGGGTGTCAAGCACGAGCAACTCTTTCTTCTTCGTCATGGTGGACTCCCAGTAGAAGCAGCCATAAGCATAATGTCGGCCATAAAAGTCAGGGTCGATTGGTGACACCATGGTGGACTCACCCCGCTCAAGGAACAACTCATTCCATTCCTTGGATGCAGCGGCTTGCCACTGTCCGGTTGTGGAAGAGTAGACGAACGCTGCCAGCTAGTTGCGAAATGTACCATCCATATCACACCGAATGCCGTCTCCGCCTCCTCGTCGAGGGGAAGGAGGAAAGCCTCGCACCAGGGCTTGTGTGCCGTGGCCACCGAATCGGCTAGGTCGTGAGGTACTGGGGAAGCTGGACGTACCTCCGGTGCAAGGGGTCGCACACCACGGTCTCCATGGAGACCTGTGGCCGTCTGCCCTCGCCGGGGCGGAGGAGGAGGACGCGGCCGTCGCGAACGTCCTGAACGGCCCACTGGCGGTGGTTGGGGAGGAAGGAGAAGGAAAAGTCAGCGGCGGCGGCGAGCGCGCTGGCGGCAGGCGCGGAGGGGTGTGGCGGGAGGGCCTGGTGGAACCCGTCGCTGTCGAAAAAGGCGAGGAGGGGCGGGTCATGGAGGCGGCGGAAGCGGCGGAGGAAGGATTTGTCGGTGACGAGGCGGCGGAAGGAGACACAGGCGGTGGAGGCGCGTGCGAGGTCTTCCGCGGCGGGCAGCCGGAGGAAGATCTCCGCGACGAGGTGGTCGGGGATCTCCGTCAGAGTCGTCTCTTTTTTCTGCGACCACTGCGACGGCGCGCCGTGGAGGTCGCCATTGGCGTGGAGGAGTAGCTGGACGCGGGCGGCGGCGGAAGAACTGGCCGCCGGAAACCCTCAAGATGCTGCTGCTGCCTACTGGTGTTGGGAGTTGAGAGAAGAGTGTACTCTGCTGCCGAGACTCCAGATGGACCTTTTGTTGTTTGAACTGGGCCGAATGGGCCTTGGATGGTCGGAATGTGTAACGGGTCATCTTCGGTCCCGTCCGTCGTGCATGATTCAAAGCTCAAACTGTTCTGCTCGGCATTACCTATTTGTGGGCCAGGTCGACGTTAACCCGGCGTTGCACACCCCACATGGGCCGTGGCCCACCGCGTGCGAGGAAGAAGACGGCGACCCGTGCGACTCACCGACGACGGGGACGACGCGGCTGGCCGCGGCGTCGCCGGCGAAGGCGAGGAAAGAAACTTAACTTGTGCGGGTGCGGGTGGCCGGAGTTAGGATTCGGGTGGGGGGGGGGGGGGTGTTAGAGGGATGGCCGGCCGGGCGGCGGCGGACCGGCGGAGGAGGCGGCTCGGGCAGGGCGGGGCAGCAAGGCGGCGCGGTAGCGATGCCGGCCACGGGTGGCGGCAGCAGGCGGTTAGGCCGGCGGCGGTGGGCGGCTCGAGGAAGAAGAAGAGAGGAGGAAGAAGGTGCGAGGATGCGAGGTGCGGGGTGGGAGCAGCGGCGAGGTGCGGGTGGGAGGTGCGGCGAGAGGAAGAAGAATGCGAGGTGCGGGCTGCGGAGGTGTGCGATGCGTCCCTATCGTCGCATAGGTCGACGCATAGGGGATCCCGTTCTGCTCAGCCAAAACGTGTCCAACCGGAGCAGAGAAATACACATCCTGCCTCCGTCCTACGCAGCTTGCAGCCGCGACACGTACAGTTTGTTTCCACACGCACACTGCGAACATTGCTGCCTGCTATCTTCATCGCTCGAAATGTTTGAGCTCACATAGTGGCGCCATTGGTTTCAATCAGTCAATCTCAACTGAACAGTAAGAAATACGTAGAAAGGATTGCTAGTACTACTTCATTGTATACTTCTCGTGTAAAGCCTTGCAAGTTGCAGGTTTCGGACCAATTCCATTATCAACAAACCGTACCTTGGGAGGTGTAGTTTTTATTGTACAGCATATATGATGCCTAAATCCGCCGAAAAAAATTCTTTGATAATTGCACTCACGGTTTCAGTATAGATGGTTTCAGTTACAACACATGCATATCATCACAATTCCTAGCACTTAAGTTACACATAACAACCGAAACCCGGTAAATCCCTAGCGGTCGAGAACAAAATTTTAGCATACAGAAATGTTCTGGGTGTTCAACTATTTCATCCATGTGGGTTTCCCCTTGCTGCTTATTATTCCAATCTGGAGTGGAAATATATCTCTGTAAACTCCACCATTTCATTTCAACAGATACACCTGCTTTCAACTAGCATCTTTATCCGGTTCAGATCTTACGATCGGTAGGTTCCTTCTGTACTGGGGAGAGGTTAATCTCCGCTCCAGCGGCGTCTTCCTCTTGCTCACTACGAATCTGTTCACCCCCTTCCTCATCGGCATTATCTCAGGGAAGTCCTCGTCGGGAATGTTGACAAGCTCGTCGATGTGCTTTATCTGTGCTGCCCTCCTAAACCATCTCTCTGCCTTAGCTTCCTCGGACATGTCCAGAGGATCAGGGTCCCTCACAGCAGAACCTTCTAAACTCTTTCCTGTATAACCTCTGCCTCCAGAACCTGAGTAGCCCGTTGCTTGATTAGGGTTAGCGGAAGCACTGCCGCTAGTAGCAGTGCTATTATCTGGATGTGAACCACTCCAATTATTGTTGTTGCTGCTGCTCCAAGCATTGTTGTTGCTATTATTACTATAACCAGGTGCATAAGACTGTTGTGCAGAATAGCTGCCCCCATTGTAAGTAGATACATCTCTGTGCTCGTTGAAGCTCCCCTGGGAGTAGTTTGTGTTCAAAGCATGGGTATTCGAAGTGCCACTGGATCGACCACCCGCATCATGAGGTTGCGCCTGATGCTGATAGTTGCTAGATCCACCTCTGCCATCATTAAACCTCCCCTGAGAGTAGTTTGTGTTCCAAGCATTGGTATTTGAAGTTTCACCAGATCGATTACCCACCTCATGAGGTTGCTGTTGATGCTGATAGTTGCTAGATCCACCTCTGCCATCATTAGACCTCCCCTGGGAGTAGTTTGTGTTCCAAGTATCGGTATTTGAAGTTACACCAGATCGATTACCCACCTCATGAGGTTGCTGTTGATGCTGATAGTTGCTAGATACACCTCTGCCATCATTAAACCTCCCCTGAGAATAGTTTGTGTTCCAAGCCTCAGTATTCCAAGTTCCACCAGATCCATTACCCACCTCATGAGGTCGCTGCGGATGCTGATAGTTGCCAGATACACCTCTGCCATCATTAACCTACCCTGGAGTAGTTTGGTTCCAAGCGCTCGTATTTGATGTACCACTAATTCGATCACCCACCTCATGAGGTTGCTGTTGATGCTGCTGGTTGCTGCTTCCACCCATGTATTTCCACCTGTACTCAAGTTTTGTTGAGAGTGATTTTGTTCCAGTTCTCATTATTCAGGTTGCTACTTGCTTGATTGCCCATCACTTGTGAGATGTTCTGGCTATTTCCCAAATTTCCTGATGTAGCATTTGTTTCCGGCAGCTTATTAGCTGACGGGGAACCTTCTGACACTACTCCTATCTGGAGTACTCCTGCCGGCGCGTCTTTTTTGGCAAAATAATCAGGAGGAAACGGAACAAATGGGGTGAAATCGGAATTGTCAGCCTGCTCAAGCACACTGCGCCTTTTGTACAGTGGTGATGCCAGTGAGCGGTCTTTCTTCTTACTAATAACAAACGATTCTCGCCTTCCTCATTGGCATAATCAGGAAAGTCTTCATCAGAAATAGCACTTGAAAGGTTATTTACATTATCGAGTTCTGCAACTTTCTTGGACCATTTCTCAGCAGCATCTAATGATTTATCGACATCTCTCCTCTCAGTTGAGGCCAGTGTGACATCGGATGAACTACCGACTTCCTTATTTGTTTGGCAATCCATATCTGCCTGTTCATTATTACTCTTTGTGTTCAGGGGCTTGGCAAACAGATCTGCAGATAGTGGCACAAAAGGAACAGGATCAATATCACTAAGATGGCCTGTTAATTTCCTAGGAACCCCGGCATTTCCGCCCAACTTGTCAGACTGGTCGTTTGGGGCAGAAGTAGATGCCGAACGCCCAAGTATCCTATCTAATGTTTGACTAATCTTGGAGTCAGATGCTGCTGCTTGAGGGCTATTGTTACTGCTGTACTGTGCACTTGCCAATCTTCTCTCCAATGGTGTCTTGCGTGTGCTAACTACAAATCTATTGACCCCCTTCCTCATAGGCATAATCTCAGGAAAATCCTCATCAGCTGCCAGACTACTTAAATCAGCAGAATCGTCAAGCTGGATACTTTGCTCAACCACCTTTCTGCCTTCTCATCATTTTCGGCGAGTTTTCTCTCAATTTCAGATCTACCGGCATTGGGTACATCAAGAAGCTGTGCCACACCGCCTACACCAGCAGAGGCAGGATTTGGTGCTACTGACGCTGGTCTTTTGCATTCACATCGTAAGCATGACAGGTTCCTCCCATAATTATAGAAGTCACACCTTGTTAAAAGGACAATATGAAGTCAGCCATCTCAAAGTATAAATGAATTCATCTAAAAAATTATAAATGAATTTAAAATCCAAAAAATCTTGCCAGCATGTAAAAGCTTACTGAGGGCATTCCCACTCTCCGCCAGTCAATATCTTTTTTGGCCGATGCTCATTACATTCAAGGCACCTTGCATTTTTTGCAAAGTTCATGAAGCTACATCTGCATGTTGCAGAGCGTATTTAAAGTCAACATTATGAAAAATATGAAGGGTGCACTACTTCAAAAAAGTCGTAAGGAAAAATAACGCGAAATGCACCCGACAAGACAACAGTTGTGGATTTGTTTTATAGATGCAAGTGTTGTGGTTCTCTGAACAAAAGTATGAGAATAGCACAATAATAGTCATGATTTTGGTTAGGAATATTGATGAAAAAACATACACATGGGTAAGACAAGTTGAGTGTTAAAGACTATTAGACAACAATAGCATGGTGCAAAAACTGGAAACTGATTGATGCACGCTTTACACACTATTTGCTACAGCACAACAAAAAATTGCGTATATATTTAGCCATAGCACATATAGAATTTGTTGACACTTCAAAGTAAGGAGGTGTGGTGTGCAACTGTTCAATCAATAAATGAAAAATCCAGAACAAACCTTGTGCAAATCCAGTCACCTCGCTTCATTTCAATTTTTGTCCTGAATGCCTAGAGAATCGTTCAGGGTGGCTCAGAGTATTTTGCCCGACTGTTGAATCCACAAAACTGGAGGTGCTGGAAAGTCCACTAGAATTTACTAGCTCAGCCAAGATATTTCTCACAGCTGAATCGGTGAGTTCTTTGTCTTCTACATAGCTGTCTGAAGAACTATATGCATAACTTAACAAGTACCGAACAATGTCAACAGTCTGCTCTGACAGATTCCATTGCCTGGGAAAAGATATCACAACATTAGTGTGTTATAATTTTGTCAAAATGCATAACGGATCAACAGTGCGAATTGGCAACTTAAACCAGTTGCAAGGAGTCTTAAGAAATCAGCACTTCCATACAGGATACACTTATGTAGTTATGTGGATTATCCCCAAGACCCCAACTATCCCCTTTTTCGACTTTTTTTACAAATGAAACGGGAATACTTCCAGTCTGCTACGGTTCTACACCGAAATATCTCAAACCAAAGCCCGAGTCAAATCTGTAACCCTATACGTTAAGGGAAATATCCCTGCCTTAATTGCTATCTCCTCCTGACGCCGCACCCTCTGCCGCCTGATACGACGCCTTCATGCCTCCACCTGACACAGGTTATGTTTGATGACTTGGTAGTTATACAAGTTGTTAGTTGAGCTCTGTGCCCCTTAAGCTGTATATAAATTGCTAGTTAACCTCAGTTTATGCACTGCTTGCTAGAATGCAAGTTGAATGCATCAAGGATAAAGTTCGTGGCGATATTTTAACTACATGTCCTTGTATAACTTTCTGGAAAATGGCGTGTACCAACAGCTGCATGTAACCCTGACTCCCCGTAGATTGAGACCCTCATGATATCGAAAACGATGTTAATAGACCTTTACAATATACAGCTATAATCCGGTAGAGCATACATAGGTAGTACCTTCAGCTAACCCAGATTTTACAAAATGTACCAATCCACAAACCATTAGGCAATGTAAAATCTTAAGAAGTCGGCTGATGATCACACATATAAAATCTACTGTAACCTACCAGAAACTACTCCACAAACCATTAGGCAATGCGACCAACTTGCGTAATAGATAAGAACTCACATCGCCCTCTTCCCCAGCAAGGAACTGCTGCAGCCGCTGCGCAGATGCCTCCCCATCCTTGAACAGAGCCGGTGCAGCGTTGGCCACCACAACCTCGACATCTTTCCTCGGCAACGACCTGCAGTCACACCCGACCAATCAGCAACGCGGAAAACCCAGTCGGCCAGATGGACAAGTGATTCGCTTCACCTGAGAAGGTCCGGCCGGTCGCGCGCGAAGGCCAGGCAGGAGGACACAGCGGACTCCGCCTCGGCCGACAGGCCGACGGCGAGCTCGTCGGTGGCGGAGCGGACGCGGGCGGCGTAACCGGCGGCCGCGAGGCGGTCGACGAGGCGGGACCACTCCGGGAAAGGGGCGTGGGGCTGTGGGGCGGGGCTGGAGCTGTAGGGAAGGGGTGAGGCGGCGGTGGAGAGCGTGCGGAGGGGAGAGGGGGAGGAGAGCAGGAGTTGGCGGCGGGATGCCGTGGTGGGCGTGGAGATGAAGAGGGCGAAGGCGGCGGCGGAGGGGCGGAGACGGAGCGGGGAGGAGGTGAGCAGGAGGGAGGAGAGCAGCCTGGAGGCGCCGCCCATGGCGGCGGCGGCGGCAACGGAGACCTGGACTGGAGAGGGTTCTGCACTTCTGCGCCTCCTGAAACCTTCGGAATGAGCGGCGCTCGGGATGGTCGGGTTAAGCCGGACGGCACACACGGTGCGGCGGACAGCGGGCGGTTGAAGAAATATCTCGGCATGATCGCACGGCTAGGATTCGCCAATCACCCCCAGAGGTTTATAACCCTGAAGTTGCAAAACCTGGTTTAAAAGGCGGTATTGGTCGTGCATTGGCTTGTCTGTTTGCACATTTTGAAACCTCAGATTGCACAACTTTTTCGGTTTGCAATTCTAAATTTAAAAAGTGCAATCTGGTAGTTAAACCTTTGAAGCCTGAAATCGTGCTATATTATTTTTTTTCAATTTTGGGTAGAAACGTACATTTTGGTTGTTTGCATGTTTTGAAGCATGAAATTTGACCATATCCGTCTTTGCAACTCTAGATCATGTTATGCTACCCCTAACACCATTAGTACTTGATTTAGTGTGAGTATAATTTGTATGCACCCCACCCCGTCCCGTGGTGGCTTCTCTCATCTGGCACCTCCTCTTAGTTGATGGACGGCACGGGCAACAACAACGCCGGAGGTGTCCGACATTGCAACAAGTGGTTGCACAACCTCCCTCCACTTTCCCTCGCGATGTGTAGGTGGTGCATGTCACAATGCGGCTGCCTGAGGCAGCAATGGGCCCGAGGCCGGCGTGTGGTGAGACTTGTACCTCTTGGTGGCGGTGGTTATGGGGAAAATTGGCGATTAGAACTGCACACCGGAGAATTTGGGCTTTCTTAGGCCCTTACATTATCGGGTCCGCATGTGGGCTTTTCATCCAAATCCAAAAACATTGTTTCCCCCCTCGAGATCAATGGCGATGGCACCGAAGTAAAAGCATGACCCGAGGAAGGGTGAGACGAAGGATCTGACTCGGAGAGGGCGACCCTGCTGCAGAACGCCATGGCTGCGAGATGGATGAGAGGTAGATGAGAAAGGGGGTGGTCGCAGGACACCGGAGTGGCCTTGGCAGGAGGGTTAGAAGCAGAGGGCGGAGTGGTCGGCCACGGGTCTCCTACGCTCGTACGCTCCTAATTGGTTATCCCTACTTGTCTTTTATTGCAACAAACTCAAATTTTAGTGCAACTCCAAGAAATTGTGGTACTATACATGCCATCTGTTACCACGGAAACTCAAGCAATGGTAACATTTAAAGTCATTGCAACGTAAACTGTATCCAGGAGTCCATGTAGTGAACTCTCTCTTGTGCCATGCTTGGTAATTGGAATGATGTGTTTGTCATGACAAGATGACCTTGTAAACCTTATGTAGCACTTGTGTGTTTGTCTGTGCAATAATACCATTATGTTGTGATATCGAAGTGTATGTGGCCTTCATATCTTGGGGTGGTATATGTGGTGATAATCTCTATGGCAAGTGTGCCACGGGGGGTCGCTACAACGTGTCATCCCCTTCATTGTAACTTGTGTGAGGTCACTTCAATGATAGTAGTTCTCCAAAGGGACCAACCTAGCCCTTCATACCGCCACTGAAGGCTATACTTATTTGGTGCAGATGGACTAGGGCCACGATGAGTACTCCTCCATGTGATGCAAGTTCGGAAAAAGATGGTACGCTCATCTCCTCTCATATAATGAAGGTGCTGCTGCTGCACCCTTATGTGGAAATGTTACTAGGCAAGTATATAATAGAAATAATGCGCAAGAAATATAAGGAAATGCAAAAATATCCCCTTGCCTCAAGAAATGCAGAAGACCGTACACTGAGATTCCGCGTGTTCACGAAGAGATTGGTTCACATGCCCCAAACGGTTCAAACCGCAAAAGAAAAAATAACTTTCTGCTACAAGAAATAAAAAGGCTTCACGATGAGATAGAAAAATCGACAATGAAACAGAAGGCAGATCAGAAATAAAAACATTTGAAATTAATATAGTGAAGAATAAGGACCGATAAAGGAGGCAGTGAATACTGAAGAAAGAGAAACTGAATGAAAAAACCTCAATATCGAAGAGAATGAAAAAAATCAAACACTACGAACCACCACTCTCTACATCGACGATCACACCGGCCTGCAGAGCACCACTCCCTCCATCGCCAGCCACATGTAAAAAGGGAGCGGTAAATAAATGAGACAAACACGCTGAGCGGGGTTGGGACAAAGACTGATATTGGTGCAAACAAAAAGAAATTGGATGGTGTCAATCCTTTTATTTCAACACCATCCAATACAAAATACAACTCCATCTCACCGCCTCCCGCTCCCGTTGAACTCAAGGCTGGCCGCTTTAATCAAACACTGAAAAAATTCCTCCTCCTTTACCCCGGCTTGGAATCCGCTACCAACTTAAAAAGATGGTAGACGGAGTTACCCCACCCAAATACCCCAAGAAAATAATGGAAAACAACTGAGCAAATATGAATGAAAAAATGTGAACTGAAGATATTGAATTAGCGACAAACTTACGCAAGTGAAATGCCAATTATGAGAGGTTGAAGTAATGAAACCAAAGAAAATATAAAGAGAAACTTAGGAAAATAAAATGAATTTTGAAATGCCGAGAAATAAGTGAAATGAAGTAAATGAGAGACTCAAGAAATGTCGAGAAATTAAGTGGGTGGATGAGTGAAATAATGAGAGAATACAAAACTAAATGACTAAGAAACCACTGGCGGGAAGCTTAGTGGAGGCGAAAAGGGTTGTCGCCCCCCCCCCCCCACCCCACTAAACCCTAAACCCTAAACAGTAGATAACACCTCACAAATTGGCCCATCCCAAGAAAAACCAGCATGAAGCATACATTCTTGCCCCCCAACCCCCCCCCCCCCCCCCCCCCGCGCACGCGCGCGTGGCCCCTCCAACAGTTCGGCTGAAGCTCCGCCACTGTAAGATACCAAGTGAAATGAACAAAATGAGAGACTCGAGAAATGTCTGAATGAATAAAATAATGAAAGACTAAGGCGACGGTTGTAAGCATGTTTATTCTCATGCCGTTATTTCTCCACAGAGCTATGGGTTGTAAATTATACAGACTATGCCAGGATCGTATGTCTTACCGACGAATTCAGCCGCTTTGGGCTAAATAACGCCAATCCAACCGCGTCCTAAGAAAATGAGAGACTGAAGAAACTTAGTGTGAATCAATTAATGAGAGACTACACAACTAAATTTCTAAGAAACCGAGTGAAATGCAAATAATGAGAGACTGAAGAAATGCAGAGAAATGAAGTGACTAAAACAATGAAGTAATGAGTGACTTAAGAAAATATAATGAGATATTGAAGAAGACACTTAATTTTTAAATGCCGAAAAAATGAACAAACTGAATTAATGAATTAATGAGAAACGAATACTAAATGACTAAGAAACCGAGTGAAATAAATTTAATGAGAGACTGAGGAAATGCCGAAAAATGAAGACAGTGACAAAAGAAATGACTAAACAAATGAGAGAATGAAGAATGAGTAAGATTCAAGCCAATAATGAGAAACTTAAGTAATGGGAAACTAGGGAAAATACTGAGAAAAAAGATAATGAAAAAACCTCAAGTTTGAAGAGAATAAAAAAACCGAACACTGAAAAATGAATCAAGAAAATGAAGAATATGAGAGGAAAGAATGACAAAGAAGACCAAATAATAAATAGTGACTAAGAATGAGGAACAACATGGATAATGAAATAAATAAAAAATAATGACAAGGCACACAAATAAAGGAGTCTAATAAAATGATGACTAAAAAAATATAAAACTTTGGATTAATGAGAGTGTGAAGATTGAAGAAAAAGAAAGAGACTGGAGAATGATAACAAAAAATTATAAGCATAATGAAGAAAGACAGAGCCAAGAAAAGCTCCACAGCTGATATTGAAGAAAAGCCCCCACAACTAAAAACTCAATGAAGAAAATTAAGAATTATGAGGAAAATAATGACAAGTTAGATCACATAATAAATGGTGACACTTTTAATTCAGAAATAGTCACACTTTTGACCATAAAAACTACAAAGCACGGATCCTGGGGGGAAATCACTGGTTCTCAGCTTTTTTTGCCCCCTCGCAGTAGCAAACAACACTAACGGGTCTGTAGGCTGTGTAAAGGGTGTATTTTTTGCCAATCCTATGGGTTTGGTCGTTTCGTTTGGCAAACTTTCCTTCTTTGTGTCAGTCAGTGTGCTTTATCTTGTGCTAAATCAAGACAAACGCTGTAATTTCACAAGTGAGTGACGAACTGACGATTCAACAAGAACACAAGTGACATCTTCGACTAAAATGGGCATATGTTATTTTCTTCATTTACCCGTCGGTTGTTTTTTATCATTTTTCATTCGACTTTTGTTGCCAGTTACAACATCCACTAGGTATGTTGTGAAGTGAAGAAATTCAGAAAAACAATAAAAGGAAAAAAAGGAAATTTCAAAAGTAAATGTGGCTTACCATTGAACATAGTTCTATGTATGTTGGTATGGTATGGATTATCATCATACACCAAGAGCTCACACTGATGGCTGGACGACACCACGTACATTGGCTGTCCCACACAACACACTAGTAGAAACATAGCCTCTAGTCCGGGCTGGTGACGGCCTCTAGTCCCGGGTGCCCACCCGGGACTGACGAATCGGGACTATATGCTCCCCCTCTAGTCCCGGGTGGGTTACGACCACGGACAAAAGGGGTCCGCACGTGGGCGCCCTGGCCGCGCGTGGTCGAGGACCTCTAGTCCCGGATCATAACACGACCCTGGACTAGAGATGCTCCCACGTGGCAGCCTCTAAATTTTTTGTTACCCCGCTATATTGAATATTTAAAATTGTGATCAATATTGCAAAAAATATGGTTAATTAGTTACAAATCAGAAAAATATATATAGCATATCAAAATGTTCACAAAAAAATATTTATCTAATAAAAATATTTTATTCTTTATGGATATCACAACCAACCTCGAGCCCGTCTATTTGATTACATAGAGATCATAACGGGACTAGAGCCCGTATATTCAATTACATGGAGATCATAACCGGGACTAGAGCCCGTCTATTCATATTTACATGAAGATCATAATCGGGACTAGATAGTGCCATCGTATTTTCCCTTTGCTTCTATGACCTGGTTATTCAAAAATCCCGCAATTTCCTCTGCAATTGGTAGAAAGCGCTCCCTGTATTGCAGCCTCCTCCGCTTTTCATTACACTATAAAAGAAGGAGATCAATATGAATATCAATCATCGTAACAAAAATTATGAATGACACTCAACACAACTGATGGTAATAAAAAAGAATTATGAATATATTTGTTCACGTACTTCTATCCATGTCTTACTGTTCCGCTCACTGACTTCCATGCGAATCCACTCGCAAACGAAGTATGCACACAAATTGCTCCCCGAGGGCTGCCTCTCGCATTGCAATTGCTTAAAAGTAAGCTCCTCTTTAAGACCTTTTATCTTCGTTCTGAAAATTTTCCAAACCCTGCCCGGCAAAAAAACGAATAAATGAGTTATTAGTTACTAGATATCTCAGGAAATAAACAAAAAAGACCGATATAGTGCGATAATGATTGAAAATACCTTTGGAGCGCAACTAAAAGGTTTTGGTACTTCTCTTCGGGATACGCCAATGAGTCTAAGATGTCAACAGTTCCTCGATCAATTTCAATGATTAGCAGAATATAATGGAAGCTGCGCACGTTTATATATGTCAGTAACTCATCAGTTACACTTAACATCGAGTAAGCAAAAATTAATGTGTACAAGATAGTAACACTCTTACCCGAAGTTGTAAGGAAACAGTAACTTCTTTTTATAATTTTGTTTAAGCATGAACCTTAGCAAGTTGGTCTCCGTTTCCTTGGGGAATTTCCGTAGCAACTCCTCGTTAATTCGTTTTGGGTCAATGAACCCAGTGTCAAAGATTCCTTTTCTGTCACATTCATCACTCTTCATTCTGCATAAATAGTGAGCATAATTACTATAGGCAATGACCGAGGTGAGCTAGAGACTTTATTTTAGAAATAGATGAATTGAACCACTTACAGACAATAGGTACTGACGATAGCCAAGTCGAGGGCGTCAATCTTGTATAACTGATAGAGTTCTTCAAGATAAATTTGTATCTCATCTGCACCTGCGAAATGTTCTTTTGTAACTTTCACAATGAGCATTTGTCGCTCTAACTTTGTGACTTCCATGTACCACCTATGCAGTTTCCGCATTTGTGTTGGTAGATCATCAATCTGATCAGGTGGCAACAAAGACTTTCCGTATTCCCATTTCCATACGATCTGATCCGAAATGGGAAAATCTCCGCCGCTTTGCAATTGAGAAAGTGTCATACCAACTTCTGCAGCAAATTCCGCCTCGTAGGATAAAGGAATGTCCGCCGCGGAGCCCTGATGATCAGTGTGCACCTTGAGCGGGAGATCGACTGTTTTGCTTGTTCTCCGAGCTGGGCAACGTCTTTTTTCCTGCTGGCACTAGTACTTGTCGTCGGCTGGAACGAACTCTCCTAATAGTGCGTAAATAGTCATCTGGCCTATTTATCTCAATTTGCGATGGATACTCAATAAAGTCCTGACGCCACTTTAGTTGATCTGGCGTATAAGTTGGCTTTGGCTCGGGCTGTTTCCGTGCAAGAAAGCTTTTCAACTCAGCATCGCAGATCGCGGCGTTTTCCTCTACAGTCCTGTCGTAAGCTCTCGGGGGAGGAACCTTCGGGACTTTTGGGAGGGGCTCCTGTCGGGGTGCGCTTCGGAAACTAAACGTGGTGTCACGCTGCGTCCTCTTTTGGCCCTGACCCTGCGTAGTGGGCGGAGGCGGCGGAGGAGTCGGCTGACGCGGCGGCGGAGTCGGCTCACGTGGACTTGTGCTGTGCTGCTCGTCGTCCATGTGGTCATCATGTGGACTTGGAGGTGGTGAATCGCGTCTCGGAGACGATGGTGGTGGCCTTGGTGGCGCCAAGCCTGGAAACACGATGTATTTCTTGCGCCATAGAATGATACCACCACCGACGTCTCCTAGTGCCGTCACATCATCACCTCCAGGGATTTCAAGCACCATTGATTCATATCTTGTACGAACTCTATCCACGCCGACACGAGCATAGCCATCTGGAATCTCTTTGAAATGCCACACTGCTGTAGATTCACAAGTTAAAGCATAGCCGTCTGCCACCTTCAAGGATAAGTTCATAATTGGCATATGTAGGTCACAACTTGTCTTCTCACTGATATTGTCCACGGGGTAGGTACCCGTTGACTGATCAGCACCGACCCCCGTGGAAGCCACGCTGCTTCTCCGCTGAGATGGGTCACTATCTTGCTGCAGCTGATAAGTTGGCGCTTGTTGCTCGCGCATTTGATCTAGTTGCTTCTGTTGCTGCTTAAAGAGATCAATTATCTCCTCGTTCTTTCTTTCTAACTTGCTGAACCGAGCTTCCTCCTCTTTGCTCTCGCTCGGCTTCTATAAGAATCACGGTCCTCGGGAAACCCTAAATTCCACGGCACATCCGGTCCAAAACCTCGTGTTCGTCCTCCTTTTTCTTTATTCCCGAGGGCCTCTGTCAGCTCGTCGTTCTCTCTGTCGGGAATAAACTTTCCCTCTCGAATCTTGGCGATTGTATCAACAATTGCTTTCTGGGGTACATAAATTTGTTTTTGTTTATCAACTATTAAGTCCCCGTTTCCATGTCATACTCGGACCCATGCGCAAGTACCCAATTTCTTACCCTAAGGGGCCAGGAGTCTGTGAATGGAGTGATCCCCTTTTCGCGCAAATCGGCCTCAACTTTATCCCACTTAGGCTCGGCACTTCTGTAGCCACCTGGCCCCAACTTGTGGTGATATTTCTTTTTCGCTGCATTTTCCGTATTCTGCATTGATGCACAAACTTACTGGCGTTCGCCTTGGGTTCCAACGGTTTGCCCTCTGGAGAGATAACCTCAATTGGGAGATGCGTACCGGATTTCATCCCTTTGGCATGGCCTCGTTTACTTATTTCAGATTGGGTCGATGCGGAGTTCTAAAAATAAGAAACATTTGTTAATACATACATACACAAATCAACTATTGCATCTGATCAATAGAAGCTTAATGTACCTCACCAGACTGCGGCGGATGTCCACCAATCTGCGAGTCGTCATCGCAGTCGATGCTCGTTTGAGATTCCTCTCTTCGTTCCAGCTCAATTCCTGGATCGGACTCGTTCAAAAACTGTGGGCCAACATTGGGTCGACGCGCCACGTCCCCTGGTCTAAACAGGCACGTCCCCACGAACGGCCGCGTCCACGTCTGGCGCCTCCATCCTGGACACGCGTGGTCAAAGGGGGGCCACCTGCCAGCAACCCACCGGCCACCTCGTCTTCCCCCACCGCCACCTCGTCTTCCCCCACCTCCCTCGTCTTCCCCACCCTGGACACGCGTCCACGTCCGGCGCCTCCACCCTGGACACGCGTGGTCAAAGGGGGGCCACTTGCGACCACACGGCCACCTCGCCTTCCCCACCCTAGGCCACCTGCCAGCGACCCAGCGGCCACGTATCCCCAACCACACGGCCGCGGCCACGTGAGGCTATCCACACTGGCCACGCGTGGTCAAATCTGGCCCACCTGCCAGCGACCCACCGCCCCTCGTCTTCCCCACCCCTGGTCCTTTTAAATGGACTCCGCCGCCCGTACACGCCCCACCAAATCCAGCCATCCCCCAGCCCTAACCCTAGCCCAGAGCCGGAGCCATGTCGCGGTGGTTCAAGAAACCGAAGAACCAGCACGAGTCCAGCAGCTCCTCCGGCCAGAGAAGGCCGCCGCAACCTCCTTCTCCTGCCGCGCGCCACCGCGTTCCGCCACCACCACCGGAGGCGTTCGGCTTCGCGCCGCAGGGCGTGCGGATGGTCGGGGAAGGCCGGCGCTCCCCACCACCTCCGGCAGGGCGGTCCCCGCCACCTCGGCGAGGCAAGGCACCCGGATGCGTCGGTACGTCGGGTCGCGGAATGCTGGTGGCATTGGAACAATGCCACCCCGGTGTTCTGGCCCGACGTCCACCTGCCGGACAACTGGCACCTGAATCCCCAGCGGATTCCGGTGCCGCCGATCCCGCGCGCGGAGGGGCCAGGGCGGTGGAGATCGCGCGCCGCCGCCGCCTCCTCCCGCCGGACCTCTACAACGACCCCGCCTACGTGCCGGAGTCGTGAACTGGGACCAGTGGTTCGCGGACGAACACGACGACCGCCGCGGCGCCTTCTTCGCGGCGGCCCCACACCGCCGGCGAACCCCGAGCCCTACCCCGCGCCGCCGCCCGGCCACTAGCAGGGCCTGTGGTTCGAGGAGGAGGTCATCGACGACGACGACCCGGAGATGCAGGCCGCCTACGAGGCCTCCCGCCGCTCCCTCGTCGAGGACGGATCAAGCGCTGGGAGCAGGTGCTGGCCGCGGCCCAGCCGCCGCCGCCACCACCGCCACCGGGGGCTCCACTTACGTGTGGCAGCACCTGGTCCAGGAGCAGGAGGCCGAGGAGAACGAGGAGCTGGCGCACGTCGAGCCACTGCCCGTCGAGGAGAACTGGGTATGGACCGGCGGCATTTGGGCACCGCCGTCGCCGCCACCGCAGGAGGAGCTGCCGTTGCCGCCACCGCCACCGGCGCCAATGGAGGAGGATCCGCTGCCGCCGGCCCACCTGTGGGCTCCCCCCCTACTACCTCATCGACTCCGACGAGGACTAGACCTCCGGCGCCGGCGAGCCTTTTTTTTAACTTATGTAAGACGGCCGTTTTGTGGCCACCACCCCCTATGTAAGAACGGCGCCGGCGCCACCGGGTTCCATCCACCGTGGCCCGCCGCCCCTATGTAAGAACGGCCTTTAGGCCCTATATATCAATGGCCTTTATTAAGAACATGTTTTTTCCAACCGTCGCCGGCGCCACCTTGGTTCCATCCCCGCCGGCGCAGATCTAGGGTTTGAGGGTGAGAGGGGCGAGAGGGCAGAGAACGGGGAGCTCACCAGAGGCGTCGACGGCGGCGGGCGCAGAGGAGGCCGCGGGTGGCGGATCGAGAGGCGACGGCGCGAGGAGGCGACGGCGGCGGCGGCGCGACGGAAAATTTCGGCAGGGCTTCGCCTAGGCTTATCCGGTCGGTCCCGGGTGGTTGCTCGGCCCGGGGCGGAGGCGTGGGTATTTATATCCACGGGCCTCTAGTCCCGGCCCGTGCCACCAGCCGGGACTAGAGGTACCCCCTTTAGTCCCGGCTGGTGGCACGGGCCGGGACTAGAGGTGTTTTCGCGGTGCCACCAACCGGCGCGCCCAAAAAGTGTTTGAATATGAATTTTTTAGCGCCAAAATTTGAAAAGTGTTTGAATATGAATTTTAATAACTTTTGCATACTTTTGAATCTGACAAAAATTTCAACATGAAAAGTGTTTGAATTTGAATAACTAATCCAAATCCATTTTCTGTTTTCTAAAATAATTATTCTAACTATTCAAACTATTAACCATTTTGCCATTTTGCATATTTTTGAATCTGTCAATATCTAATTGTCTTAAAATTTGTAATAATCATCTCTTTTATTTTAATCTAATCATCATTAACAACATCCGGTTACATAAAAGGTTTAATACATTATTACAAATCACTAACAGTTACATTATTACACATCACCAACAACATCTGTCTCTAGTGTCGTGGTATAAACTTCTTCTTCTGTGTCCCTTTCTTCGGATTGCGCCGCAACCATGGACAATCTTCATCATTTAACACGATGCTTGGGTCAGTTTTCACTCTGAAGGGCGGAATCTCATGAAAGTTATTGTAATCTTCTGACATGTCTGTCTTGTCCTCCACTCCCGCGATGTTTCTTTTCCCTGAAAGAACTATGTGGCGCTTTGGCTCATCGTATGATGGATTCGCTTGCTTATCTTTTCTTTTTTTCGGTCTGCTGGACATGTCCTTCACATAGAAAACCTGAGCCACTTGACTGGCTAGGACGAATGGTTCCGTGACGTACGCAAGATTCTGGAGATCCACTGTAGTCATTCCGTACCGCGGGTCTATATCTACCCCACCTGACAGGTTGAACCATTTGCACCAGAACAAAGGGACCTTAAAAGAAGGTCCATAGTCAAGTTCCCATATCTGGTCTATGTAACCATAATATGTGTCCTTTTGCCCATTGTTGTTTGTTGCATCAAAGCGGACACCACTGTTTTGGTTGGTGCTCTTTTTATCTTGGGCGTTCGTGTAAAATGTATTCCCATTTATCTCGTACCCTTGGAAAGTCAATATAGTCGAAGATGGTTGACTGGCCAACAAGTATAGCTCGTCTCCAACTGTGTCGTCATTAATGAGACGTGTTTGCAACCAACCGCCGAAAGTCTTCTCGTGTTCTCCAGCAATCCAATCTTCAAGTTCCTCCGGGTATTTCGAGCGTAACATATTCTTGTGTTGCTCGATATATGGAGCCACCAAGCTGGAATTATGTAGAACTGTGTAGTGTGCTCGAGTGAATGAATGCCCGTCCCTACATATTATTGCTTTCTTTCCTAGCGTGCCTTTTCCACGCAGTCTCCCCTCATGGCGTGATTGAGGAACACCGATCGGGTTAAGGTCAGGAATAAAGTCAACACAAAACTCAATGACCTCCTCTGTTCCATAGCCCTTCACAATGCTTCCTTCTGGCCTAGCACGGTTATGAACATATTTCTTTAAGACTCCCATGAACCTCTCAAAGGGGAACATATTGTGTAGAAATACAGGACCGAGAATCCTAATCTCTTCGACTAGGTGAACTATGAGGTGCGTCATAACATTGAAGAAGCCTGGTGGGAAGATCAACTCGAAGCTGACAAGACATTGGACCACATCCTTCTGTAAACTTGGTAGAGAATCTGGATTGATTACCTTCTGAGAAATTGCATTGAGGAATGCACATAGCTTCACAATGGGTACTCGAACATTTTCCGGTAAAAGACCCCTGAGTGCAACCGGAAGTAATTGTGTCATAATCACGTGGCAGTCATGAGACTTTAGGTTTTGAAACTTTTTCTCTGCCATATTTATTATTCCCTTTATATTCGACGAGAAGCCAGACGGGACCTTGATACTGCTCAGAACTTCAAAAAAGATCTCTTTCTCATCTTTGGTAAGAGCATAGCTGGCAAGACCTTGATACTTCTCTGGATGCAGGCCGTCTCGGTCGTGCATACGTTGGTGGTCCTGCCGTGATTCCGGTGTATCTTTCGTTTTTCCATACACGCCCAAGAAGCTTAGCAGGTTCACACAAAGATTTTTCGTCACGTGCATCACGTCGATTGCAGAGCGAACCTCTAGGATTTTCCAATAGGGTAGATCCCAAAATATAGATTTCTTCTTCCACATGGGTACGTGATTCTCAGCGTCATTTGGAACAGATAGTCCGCCAAGACCCTTTCCAAAGATTACTTTTAAATCCTTGACCATGTCATATATATCATCACCAGTAGGGCAGGTAGGCTTCGTCCGGTGATCTGCCTCACCTTTGAAATGCTTGCCTTTCTTTCTTACGGGATGCTGTCTTGTAAGAAATCGACGATGGCCCAGGTACACATTCTTGCTACCTACATGTATACTTTCAGTGTCACCTAAACAGTGTGTGCATGCATTGTATCCCTTGTTTGACTGTCCTGAAATGTTACTAAGAGCAGGCCAATCATTGATGGTTACAAACAGCAACGCTCGTAGGTCAAATTCCTGCTGTTTGTACTCATCCCACGCACGTACACCTTCTTCACGCCACAACTGTAAAAGTTCTTCAACCAATGGCCTCAGGTACACATCAATGTCGTTGCCGGGTTGCTTCGGGCCTTGGATGAGCACTGGCATCATAATGAACTTCCGCTTCATGCACAACCAAGGAGGAAGGTTATAGATACATAGAGTCACAGGCCAGGTGCTATGACTGGAGCTCTGCTCCCCAAAAGGATTAAAGCCATCTGTACTTAGACCAAATCTTAAGTTCCTTGCGTCATCTGCAAATTCCTTGAACTCTCTGTCGATTTTTCTCCACTGCGACCCATCAGCGGGGTGTCTCGACATCTCGTCTTTCTTACGGTCTTCTTTGTGCCATCGCAACAACTTGGCATGCTCTTTGTTTTGGAACAAACGTTTCAACCGTGGTATTATAGGAGCATACCACATCACCTTGGCAGGAACCTTCTTCCTGGGGCACGGCTCGTCCTCAACATCACCAGGGTCATCTCGCCTGATCTTATACCGTAATGCACCGCATACAGAGCATGCATTCAAATTCTCGTTCTTCTCACCGCGGTAGAGGATGCAGTCATTGATGCATGCATGTATCTTCTGCACCTCTAATCCCAAAGGGCAGACAATCTTCTTTGCTTCGTACGTACTGTGGGGCAATACGTTATCTCTTGGAAGCATCTTTTTTAATATTTTCAGCAAGTTTTCAAATCCCTTGTCAGTTAGACCAGTCTCTGCCTTCCATTGCAGCAATTCCAGTGTGGTACCCAGCTTTTTCTGCCCATCTTCGCAATTTGGGTACAACAATTTTCTGTGATCCTCTAACATGCGCTCCAACTTCAACCTCTCGTTTTCATTTTCGCAGTTCATATGTGCATCATTAATGGCCCGACGAAGATCATCATCAGGCTCATCAACAATTGGCTCTTCTTCATCTTCGTCTTCCCCCATTGTAGTACCACCGTGTTCAGGGAACGTAGGATAGTTGTCATGATCCTCTTCTTCTTCATTGTCTTCCATTATAACCCCTCTTTCTCCGTGCTTGGTCCAACAATTATAGCCGGACATGAAACCGTACTGAATCAGGTGGATGTGAAGGGTTTTTGAGGAAGAGTAATCCTTCTCATTCCGACAGTTACGGCATGGACAACACATAAAACCATTCCGCGTGTTTGCCTCAGCGACATCGAGAAAAGAACGCAGGCCTTGCATGTACTCGTTAGAGCGTCGGTCAGCGTACATCCATGGATGGCTCATCTGCATTATATAAGTATATATCAAACGCAATAAAACTGCTATAACTCATTACGGCAAACGAACATAATCGACAAATTACACTACATCATGAGATACGTGACCAAATTCATTAATACAAGTTCACCACATTTAAAAAAAAGTAGAGTAGTGACCAAATCTAATACATAGTTCTCTTAAACATACATTAATTGAAACTAACATACAACTAGCTAAAGAATTTAAATTCAACGACAAATGCGATAAAAATCGCAACTAAGGTAAATATTGAACCAACAACATAATGATACCAAGCCTCTTGACTAATGGCATATTTTCTAATCTTTTTAAGCTTCAAGCGCATTGCATTCATCTTGATCTCGTAATCCAAGCGCATTGCCTCCATCTTGATCTCTTGCTCATCGACGACGTCGGCAAACTTGAACTCCAAGTTGATCTTCTCTTCCGAGCATTGGAGACGAAGATCTTCACTTCTTTTCAATTTTTCTTTCAAATCATTGATTTCTTTTTCAAAAAACTCGACAATAGGGTCTTTTGGAATTTCCGGTTCAACTACCTCCTAGATAAAAATATATCTATGTCAAGTTGGTCGGCATAATTGTTATAAACACGAAATTAAACAAATAGTTATAACAAACAATCGTACCACATCTGAATAATAGAGCGGACGAGAGCCGGTGTGGACAGATGTCAAAACCATGACACTATATATAACAAACAATTATACAAATAAGAAAATTATACAAGTAATAATCATGCATCTAAATCATACAACTAAGATTTTTTAAAATAAAAGATAAAAACAAGAGGCTCACCGAGGTGGTGTCGGTGACGGGGCGGCGCAGGCGATCGACGACGGTGAGGATGGGGACGGCGCAGGCGATCAACGGCGGTGAGGGCAGGGACAGGACGACACTAAAACCCACAAATCATAATTTAGTTTGAGCTTAAATTGCACATAAAAACAAATGAAATCCCCTACTTAGGCATTTCATCAAACACCTAGCTAGCACTAGAAAAATGAAATGAGCTAAACTACCAATGAAATGAGCTAAATTAGGAAGGCCGAAAGAAGAGATGATGTTGCTAACCCTTGGATAGCTGGATGCCGTCAATATTGACAAATAGTGGAGAAAAATGGGGATCAAATTGAGCTTTGGAGAGTGAAAAATGAGAAAAATGGAGGTGTGGCTCGAGCTCAACAATGGAGAGCTGGCTCGGGGTGGCAGGAGAGATATAGGGCAACGTTTGGTCCCGGGCCGTATCACTAGCCCGGACTAAAGCTTGAGCTCTGGTCCCGGCTCGTGATACGAACCGGGACTAGCGGTGCCCGCGCGGGCCCCGCCATGCGGCAGCCCTGCCACAGACGTTTGGTCCCGGGCCGTATCACGAGCCGGGACTAGAGCATCCCCACGACCCGGGACAACTGCTCTGCGGCCTCGTATCTTTCGACCCGGGACTAGTCCCACCCTCTAGTCCGGGTTAAAAAGTTGCCCGGGACTAGAGCCAAACTGGCTCTGGACAAAAGGGCATGTTTCTACTAGTGACAAGGATAGTAGTTCTCCAAAGGGACCAACCTAGCCCTTCATACCCCCACTGATGGCTATACTTATTTGGTGCAGATGGACTAGGGCCACGATGAGTACTCCTCCATGTGATGCAAGTTCGGAAAAAGATTGTACGCTCATCTCCTCTCATATAATGAAGGTGCTGCTGCTGCACCCTTATGTGGAAATGTTACTAGGCAAGTATATAATAGAAATATTGCGCAAGAAAGATAAGGAAATGCAAAAATATCCCCTTGCCTCAAGAAATGCAGAAGACCGTACACAGAGATTCCGCATGTTCACGAAGAGATTGGTTCACATGCCCCAAACGGTTCAAACCGCAAAAGAAAAAAATAACTTTCTGCTACAAGAAATAAAAAGGCTTCACGATGAGATAGAAAAATCGACAATGAAACAGAAGGCAGATCAGAAATAAAAACATTTGAAATTAATATAGTGAAGATTAAAAGTGAAGAATAAGGACCGATAAAGGAGGCAGTGAATACTATAGAAAGAGAAACTGAATGAAAAAACCTCAATATCGAAGAGAATGAAAAAAAATCAAACAGTACGAACCACCACTCTCTACATCGACGATCACACCGGCCCGCAGAGCACCACTCCCTCCATCGCCAGCCACATGTAAAAAGGGAGCGGTAAATAAATGAGACAAACACGCTGAGCGGGGTTGGGACAAAGACTGATATTGGTGCAAACAAAAAGAAATCAGATAGTGTCAATCCTTTTATTTCAACACCATCCGCTACAAAATACAACTCCATCTCACCGCCTCCCGCTCCCGTTGAACTCAAGGCTGGCCGCTTTAATCAAACACTGAAAAAATTCCTCCTCCTTTACCCCGGCTTGGAATCCGCTACCAACTTAAAAAGATGGTAGACGGAGCTACCCCGCCCAAATACCCAAGAAAATAATGGAAAACAACTGAGCAAATATGAATGAAAAAATGTGAACTGAAGATATTGAATTAGTGACAAACTTACGCAAGTGAAATGCCAATTATGAGAGGTTGAAGTAATGAAACCGAAGAAAATATAAAGAGAAACTTAGGAAAATAAAATGAATTTTGAAATGCCGAGAAATAAGTGAAATGAAGTAAATGAGAGACTCAAGAAATGTCGAGAAATTAAGTGGGTGGATGAGTGAAATAATGAGAGAATACAAAACTAAATGACTAAGAAACCACTGGCGGGAAGCTTAGTGGAGGCGAAAAGGGCTGTCGCCCCCCCCCCCCCCACCCCACTAAACCCTAAACCCTAAACAGTAGATAACACCTCACAAATTGGCCCATCCCAAGAAAAACCAGCATGAAGCATACATTCTTGCCCCCCCCCCCCCCCCCCCCCCGTGGCCCCTCCAACAGTTGGGCTGAAGCTCCGCCACTGTAAGATACCAAGTGAAATTAACAAAATGAGAGACTCGAGAAATGGCTAGATGAATGAAATAATGAAAGACTAAGGCGACAGTTGTAAGCATGTTTATTCTCATGCCGTTATTTCTCCACAGAGCTATGGGCTGTATATTATTCAGACTATGCCAGGATTGTATGTCTTACCGACGAATTCAGTCGTTTTGGGCTAAATAACGCCAATCCAACTGCGTCCTAAGAAAATGAGAGACTGAAGAAACTTAGTGTGAATCAATTAATGAGAGACTACACAACTAAATTTCTAAGAACCGAGTGAAATGCAAATAATGAGAGACTGAAGAAATGCAGAGAAATGAAGTGACTAAAACAATGAAGTAATGAGTGACTTAAGAAAATATAATGAGATATTGAAGAAGACACTTAATTTTTAAATGCCAAAAAAATGAACAAACTGAATTAATGAATTAATGAGAAACGAATACTAAATGACTAAGAAACCGAGTGAAATAAATTTAATGAGAGACTGAGGAAATGCCGAAAAATGAAGACAATGACAAAAGAAATGACTAAACAAATGAGAGAATGAAGAATTGAGTAATATTCAAGCCAATAATGAGAAACTTAAGTAATGGGAAAACTAGGAAAAATACTGAGAAAAAAGATAATGAAAAAACCTCAAGTTTGAAGAGAATAAAAAAACCGAACACTGAAAAATGAATCAAGAAAATGAAGAATATGAGAGGAAAGAATGACAAAGAAGACCAAATAATAAATAGTGACTAAGAATGAGGAACAACATGGATAATGAAATAAATAAAAAATAATGACAAGGCACACAAATAAAGGAGACTAATAAAATGATGACTAAAAAATTATAAAACTTAGGATTAATGAGAGTGTGAAGATTGAAGAAAAAGAAGAGACTGGAGAATGATAACAAAAAATTATAAGCATAATGAAGAAAGACGAGCCAAGAAAAGCTCCACAACTGATATTGAAGAAAAGCCCCCCACAACTAAAAACTCAATGAAGAAAATTAAGAATTATGAGGAAATAATGACAAGTTAGATCACATAATAAATGGTGACTCGGAATGAAGAATGACAAGTTAAAGGAAATAAAAGAGGAACAATGGCAAGGCACACAAATACGAGAAGCTGGTGGCGCGGCCGCATACTCGAGGACTCCCCAGATCACTACATATCTTTGCACTCGTCAATGGAAAAGCAACAACCTATCACGGTGAAGGCGGAGCCCAGCGACGGTGTTGTGGAGCACGTGAATGGCCGGCTTGGCCGACACAAGAGGCATGGCCATCGCAACGACAGGTGTGGCCATCGTGGTTGAGGGAGCAGGAGCCCGACTCGTCGCGGTAACCCATGACGGAGGGGCGGCATTATCTACATCTCCGACAATGACCAGTTGCCTAGTTTAGTTAAATATCATTCAAATTCAACTAAATGTCGTCGAATTTGAAGCAAAATTGCCACTTTTGGTGTGATTTGATCTGAATTTTTTTGTTCAAATTTCTATTTGGTGAGCGTCGCTGAGGCTGCACTCTCCAATTCTCCTGGACAGGTGTTGGGCACTCCCAAGCGGACACGTTTCTGGGTGCTGACATTTTTCTTGTGCTCTTAAAATGCTCTTAGTGCTTGGAAGGATGCGAGTGATAATTTCAGAAATAAATGGATTTTAGAAGGTGTTTGGTTCGGCGATTTTAAATTGTGATAAACTTAATAGGCCGTCAGCTAGGCAGGAGCATTCAACTAGTGTTATTTGATGATTTGAGAAAGAAAAAACTACCACAGCTCAATCATACGGGGGGGCACTTGTCCTGATGTTCACGCACCGGACTTTGCGCGCGCGGCACCTCGCCCTTAGCTGCAGGTCAGTGTCACCCATCTCCGAGGCATGCCAGCAGACGGATCCATCGGAGAAGGATCCAGACGCCAGAGAGGCAAAAAAGTCACGACTAGGCGCATAGTTCATCACAGCAGTGCATGCGCACCCAGAGCCAAAAGCAGAACATGGCGCGCGAAGTTTTTTTTTTTTTTCGAAACCGAGGCAAAAGCTTTGCCTCACCTTTTATTAAGCAGAAGGTGCCCGGTTTATTATGGAAGAAACCGGGCGAAAACCATACAACAACACAACACAACCCACGGGGCGAAGCCCCACAACCTCGAGAAACCACGACGCCGCACGACACGGCCACCCATAGCCCAAGCTGCACCAGGAAAGCCGCTCGCAGACCACGGACGTCACACCACCATCCGGGGCCGCCGCCCCGACCTAAAAGACAGCCGCAGCTGCCGCCGCCACACCACAACACCGACACCACGGGGACAAGCCCGGCACAACGCAAAGAACAACCCTCCGGGGAGCTGCGACAGCTCCCCCAACAGCGCAAAGTCAGCGCAGCTCCGACTCTGAAAAAGAGCTAAGAAGGAGAACCAGGCAGGCTGGCGCCGTGGAAACTCGCCGAAGGAACATCTGCCGCCAGTCATCGTACACCACCGAGAACCCACCGCAGCAGTTTCGACTTCTCAGCAACAAGACACCCCGAGGCAACCCCAAGGACACGTCGGAGAAGAGCCGACTACCGCAGCCACAGCCACGTCTCCGACATTGCACAAACATCATCATCGTCGCCACAGAAGCCTCAACGCGAAGCTAGCGAGCGAAAGAGAAGTGGGAGATAGTGAGGTGAGAGGTCCTCGGTCCTCCGTATAAAAATCCCCACAGCACCCACCACCCACTGCCATTCGCTCGCCGCTCTACTGCTGCATGTCTATCAGATCAACACAAGAGTCGACGCAGCAGCCTAGCAAGTGTCGTACTGCCGCCGTGTACTTGTGTGGTAGCCAGCGATCGAGAGACAGCCCAGTCGATCGATAGAAGAGAGGTGGAAGAAGAACGAAGCACAAGCTTACTTCCCTTTTAGTTTGCCTTGTGGTTTTGGGTAGGCGAATTGCGATGGAGTACATGGGCTGCGGCTCCGAGAAGACGAAGCCCATCCTTGCCCTGGTGTTGCTGCTGTCGTGCCTTCTTCTCCCCTGGTCTCCTCCGTGCCTCTTTCGAGTAAGTGATTCCCACATGCACGCATGGCCCCTTAATCCGAGTTGATCTTCGTTCTAGGTATGTGCATGCTTGTTTCCTGCCTTTATTTATGTATCGCTCTTCTTTGTATGTAGGAAGCGTGTCCTTGGGAAATCTTCAAACCTCGGCTTCTAGCTTGAAGGTGCCTGTTCAGGTCAATCTCTCCCTCTCTCTGTTGCCTCTCTTGTAGATGTTTTAGCTTTTGTTACCTCGGTTAAATTTGTTGTGGCTCGATAGATGCCAAATATGAGTGTTACCTACCAGCTACCTGGCTGCTTCCTGCTTGCCAATGGCTAAGGAAGGCGCCCATGCCCATCACCATGGCTTGCATGTTCCATTGTTCGTGGTAGTCTCAGCGTCTCAAAGCACATCCATGGCCGCGGCACTCAGAGGAAACAAAAAAAAACTATTTGACTAGCTAGCTAGCGCACTCACACTCAGGTTTAAGTCAAGTGCTCTTCTGTAGCTGGCCTCCACCATAGCACTCACCGCATACAGAATTATAAAGATAGGATACAGGCTCAACTCTCTGACGCGGCATCTACAGGTTGACGAATATGCATGTGACCTTTGGACGCTTGGAAGATCAGAACTGAACCTGGCTGTGTAGGCCGGCCGGTTGCTGGTGCTCTCTCAATGTCCGTCGAGTCACACACGCACAGCTATAGCTAAGCCAGCCGGTCATAGTGCTGCTCACATGCGACCACGCGACGCCTTTAGTTAAACTTGGAATAGTCCACTGATTCGCTCGTGCAACATGAATATTCCCGGTGTTTACCTGCAAGTTAACAGTTGCGCTTACATAAATCAAGCATGTTTTGTGAGTTGTGACACCGCTGTAACTTTTGCTGTTCATATACACAGGGCGTGGACGTGGTGGTAACAACAGCTGAAGCGGGAAACATGGGCGAAGTGGCGGCGCGGATGGACATCGAGGTGAACGACTACCCTGGATCCAGCGCCAACGGCCGCCATGATCCTCCTAGGAGCCCCGGGAGGGCATGAGGAGTCGATCCAACTGCAGAACATGGATGTATATGTAGATTAGTAGCGCAAGGATCGATCTAGATAGCTCTTAATTGGAAGTAAGCTGGGAAGATATTTGTTGGGGATGAGAAATGTGGATCGATTAGGCCGGTCTCTGGCCTGTTGTTAGAAGATCGAGCGTAAGCACGAGCTTGTTATGATCGATTAAGCAAAAAATGATTTTCAAGCATTTATACGTTTCTGCATCCACGACAATATCTGTCTCCGTGTCTGTCCATCTCTGTGCATGGTGTGTGCTATTCAATCACACCAAATTCAGATCCACTCCCTCAAGCCCTCCCTCCCTCTGAATGCTCATCATTAGTATACGTTGTCCAAATTGTTAATCTGTTGGCGCCTGGTTGATTAGTTCAGGACTAGTTTATACCGATATCGCCCTCGTGAACATCAAATTGTGCTACTATCTCTGCTGTTTATATTTCAATGTGTTCCCACTGACGTGACGCCCGTTTCTCTTTCTCGACAGTACGTCGCATTTCTCCTGCACAAGAAGCCGACATCTTCTGGTGCCTGTGCGAAGCACCATTTCGATCGTACTGTGAGCTCACATGCGTGTCCACTCCCCAATCCACACCACGTGATGCCTTTCCCTAAACCAGGAACACTCCACTTCGCTTGTTTTAATTTGTGCAAGCCAAATTTGTTAGTTGAGTTACATATATATATATAGCCTTACAAAACTGTAGATAAATCAAAACATAAGAAACCCAATGCATGGATTTTCTTGCACATATTGCAATGGATATTATTTTACCAAGATGCCAATCGAACTGACATGTGTTATTTCAATATGTCATGCGCTAAATGTTCAATTAGAAAACATGAAAGAAATATATCCCTGCAATTATCGAGCAACGACAACATTCGGGACAAATCTATAAGAGACACATAAATACTCTACCGTTTGTTATTTACTTATACCTAAGATACACAAATCATGTATTTAAGAAAAACACTATCATGATACTTTGTTAAACTATATGTCTTAGAGGTCTTCACCAAGATACTTAAGGATACTATAAGTCACTGGAGCACACACATATACCTAATTTATCAAAGTGGCCAGAAAAATTGAGGACACGAGCTCAGGTTTTATACCATTTTTTTATGTGATCCAGGGGATTTCGGTTTAACCATATCTTTTTAGGGTTTCTTTTCACAAAAAAAAAAATTGAGAATGTCAAGTTTCTTGAAAATATTGGTTCAAATTTAGTGCATGTGTAAGTGCACCATTAGGCGGTAAAATTGTACATGGAAAGAGCTACATCTTAATATTTAATAACAAGATATGTTTTTATTTTTTGTCTTGATGCAAGAAAAAATTCATGTCGTAAGATCACTTGTTGGGGAATCAAATATAACAAGGTAAATAAGTTTAGTATAAATGGATGGTAAATCAAATTGTCTTGGGTCAACGAGTTATATAGTTTAACAATTTGAAACTAATACATCCTCTAAGCCATTCTTATTATCTTGTTGACATTCTCGAGTAAGCATATGAAACCAGCTGTAACTATAGGAGCTGACACACTAATTTCGGAATTCGACATCCTTTCACAAGTTATGTTCATAGATCAATGTCGGATAGAACAATAATAATAATAAATTTGATGCTTTTAAGTTACAAAAAGAACACATTTTGATGTATCAACTCATGATTATTATTTTCCATATAATGATCAACACATTTTTGTAATCCGACACCAGATTCATCACGTCCGAATATACGTTGATTTGAGGTTGCATATTAAAAACACACATGAACATTTCAAATGTGAAAATACTGATTGTAACCGACAAGAGGTCGTACTCTGCGATGTTCTCATTCCAGACGCCGGACGATGTATCAATTTAGACAACATAATGTATCATACCTCTTATAACTTTTTGTTCGCACAATATAGTTTCTAAAGTGATACCCGCCGCAACACGCGTATCCTTCTAGTTTACGAACGAATAAATCCACATTGGCTTTCCTAAAAACATAATTCACATGTTGTACCTATGACTTATTTTTTAGGGATGTACCTATGACTCTCTTTTTTTAGGTTATGTACCTACGTCTTTTTTTTTTGGAGTGGAACTACCTAAGCTTTATTAAACGTTTAACACAATGTTTACATGGATATTCAGATCAGGTGGAGGATTAATAAACCAGACGTGACGTCCAGTGTCTAAAGAAGTAGCTAAACGAGCTAAGTTATGAGCCTCCTTGTTTGCTTCGCGGCGAACATGACTGAACACCGTTTGTCTGAACTTCAGCCTCTGATCACCAATCTCCTTCAGAATCATGCAGTGTTCTCCCATGGAAGGTTCTCCATTAATCGCATTAATCACTCCAAGGCAATCCGAAACAATAAAAAGCTGGCGCGCTGTATATCTTCTGCAAGTTTTAGTGCTTCCGCATAGGCTTGAGCTTCAAGAACTTCTGGGTTTACTATCCCTTAAAAAACGACAGCTGATGCACCTTGGAAACGCCCTTGATCATCACGGCAAACAACACCCACTGCTCCTCGGTGTTGCACTTTCGCCACAGCCCCATCAACATGAATTTTCACCATACCAGTGGGTGGTGGTTGCCATTCTATGCTTTCGTGTGCAACCTGGACCGGACCTTGTCGAGCCAGGCTAGCTCTCTTCACTTCTCTGAGGTTGAAATATACCGGCCGATGAACCTATGCGTTGAGATGTACTCCCTCCGTTTTTTAATATAAGATGTTTTAGGTGGTACACATGTTGTCTATATGCACACTAAACGAGTGAACATATAAATTAAAATGTGTCTACATACATTTGTGTGCATCTGAATGTGGACAAAAACTAAAACATCTTATATTAAAAAATGGAGGGATACCTACGACTCTTGATAATATAAGGCTTTGCACTATCAGATTCTCATCCTCTTACTGGGCGGCCCAGCCCAAACACGAAGCCTAGTGCACAGCATTTCCATGTCCACGGCCCAGCGTAGAGAGGGCAGAGTGCTCAGTTTCTCAAAAAAATCTCTCATGCTCAGTGGGAAACTGGGTATTATAAAGCACAAAACCTCATCGGCATGGCCGCACTTCATCCTCCTCCAGGATCAGGTCAAGACGTATGGTGTACGGTCCGGCTATGACACGGTCCTCGCTTCGTCTGCCCGGAGCAAATCCGCCATGGACCACATGGACGCATCACGCCGGCGACTAACCCGTGGCTAGCGTGCCGCGACGGGATCTCCAAAGGGTCAAACACTAACATGCAATCTAACTAAGTGGACTTGTTGGCAGGGGATTAATTGCACAGAGTTGATTTAGAGCCCCATTTGGCCACACCCATGTGAGCTCACATGCCATGAACAGCACCACCATGGAACTAAACCGAGGTCCGTCCGTCCCTGTACCGTGCTCCCGCCGTCCCGCGGGCGTGACTCCTGCGTGCATGCCCAAAATGGCCATGAATTCCTTAATCATATATCGGTTGGTGGGACGGAGCAGCTGCAAGACGAGTGTTTTGGGTTTATGTTCACCACCTTACAAATCAAGGTGATACACAAGGACTATCGTGATGGCTAAGTCGCACCTCTTCTGTTTGTTGCTTATGCATGCTAAGCACGTTCTCCTGTTGGATGGAACCTTGTAGTAGCTGGTAACCGAGGATCCATCAGGGCCAGGGCAATTGTGGCTTGGCCTCATCGATGATTACAAGTGTAATGAAGTGTTATACTCCCTCCGTTCCAAATTACTTGACTTTCATATATCCACATATGGATGTATGTACACACTAAAAGTGTCTACATATATCCGTATGTAGACAAGTGAAAGTCATCTATTTTGGAACGGAGTGAGTAGTTAGCAGTCTATTCTCTTACGCTGTGCAGCTACAGCCTGCAGAGATGAAGAAAAATTCGATCGGTTGTAGTAGTAGTAGGCTGGTTGAACTTCATTTCGGTCCAGTTGGTTCCTTCTCGTTCACCGTCTCTTAAGTCAGTGGAAGAAAAATCCCTTGCAATGTTGCGATGCGTCAGTGTAACGTGTCTACTATGGCTGCTTTCGTGAAAGAAGCTCCAGTATCTCGATGGCAGGTGCTAATCAGTTACCCCTTTCTGACTCGTCATGTAAAGGAGTCGGTTTCACTCCGAAATGCAATGCAGAACCGAACCATAAGGTTGTCTTCGACCGCAGAAAAGGTATATCTAGAAAAAGATGTTAGAAATGCTTGTGAAAAATCAACATAGAATTATAAAACAAATTCCGTAGAAATGGTTGTTTGATCAGTAGAAAAACATGAATCCGAGTAGAGTTGTCAAATCTGAGTCAAACCATAAGAAAAGTCAAGGTGTAATGTTACTTTTATGTCACCAAGTGATATAGGTCGGAATTGTCCCATAGACGATTAAATTACCGAAATCGCATATAGGCTATTCATGCATGCCGAGAAGTGAGAATAAAATTTAGCCCAACATTGTTAATTGGGAGAGAGTTGGACTTTGTTGTAAGGGAGGGTGTTATATTACTCACTAGAACATTTGAAGAGGAGTGCAAATCACATGTGTGATACCAATTGAACTAACATGCTATTTCAATATGCGATGCTACCTGAATGTTGAATTCAGAAGCATGAAATCAATATATTACCGCAATAAACGAGCAATGCCAACATTCGGGACAAATCCGTGATATACACACAACGTATTCTAGAATTTTCTATTTACTTAATTATACCTAAGATACAAAAATCATGTATTTCAAAAAAAACACTATCATGATACTTTGTTAAACCATATGGCTTAGAGGTCTTCACCAACATGCTTTAGGATACTAAAGGTCACCGGAGCACATTCATATACCTAATTTATCAAAGTGAGCCCAAAACTAAAGGCTGTTGGGTTCTTTTCTTTTTTTTATATGATCCAGGGGAACCGATTTAACCAGTATTTTTAATGGTTATTTATCTAAAAAGATAAATACAATTGTCTAGTTTCTTGCAATCTTCGCTCAAATTTAGTGCATGTGTAAGTGCAACATTAGGCGGTAAAATTGTATACGGAAAGTAATATATCTTAATATTTAATAGCATGATATGTGGTTATTTTATCTTAATGCAACACAAAGTACATTGGTATGATCATTTGTTGGGAAATGAGTTATAACAATGTAAAGAAGTTTAGTACAAATCAGGGGCGGTGCTACTTGGAACCACCCTGGTGAACATTCCACATGCATCAAGGTAAATTAATTTTCCAGCAGAGATTAGGTAGCATCGGTAGCCTACGCACTGGGTCATAGAATTAGTGGTGTACTTGGTGTAAAAAAATCAAGCATCAATAGGGTGGTCATGTATGGCTTTGTGGAGTTGTGTCTTGTGGGCAGGACATACCTTATGAGACTCAATGTGCCTCAGGCATTAATTAGAGTTTGGAGCGCTAGAGATAACATGGCTACGATGTAATCGATCAATCCAAGAAATCAATCAACCCAGTTCAAATAAAAGTGAAATTGATCTATCTAGTTTCGCTTTGAATTTTCAAAAAAAAAAACTCTCTGCTTGAGGAAAACCTAGACTTTCACTTTTTTAGATAATGATCGGGATCTATTATAAAGTTCACAATATGCACAAATCACACAAAATATAATAAAAATTACATCGAGTTTAGATCCAACCATAACATCACTGTAAATTGACCCAAACTTTCACTTCAAAATGTTACGAAGGCACTGAGCGGAGATCCGAAACCCTACTTACCCATCTTCTCATGTTACTATTATGTCACTAAGTGGTATATGTTGGAATTGGCCAGTGGACGATTAAATTATCACCAAATTTTATTTAGCTTGTTCAAAAGCATGACGAGACGTGGGACTAAATTTTAGTCAAATCTTCTACTTGGGAGAGGGTTGAACTTTGTTATAAGGGAGGGTGTACTATCACTCCCTAGAGCATAGTGGCTCACGCACGCTCCTCCTTGCAGCCCCTTCGCCGTCGTGTTATGTTTCGTGAACGAGTCTAGCCAGGTTTCGATCCATGCTGGTTGCGCTCGAACATGCGATTACTCCAAGCTATATAAGGATGTCATCTTCCTCTTGCTCTCACATCATCGCCGTCTTTTTATCTCCCTATGCTGCTCTTGGCTACTCCATCCTTTCGACTTTGTGCATGGCCGTCTGAGGGAGCAAACATCTAGAACAACCTCTTGTGATCTTGCAGCGAGACGTGGGCGCTAAAGTTTTTGGGGGAGTGTCTTGGTGCAATTGCTCATGTTCACCTTTAGCAACTATGTCCGACTCGTTCGACTTCAACACCATGTTGGCGAAGCGGCTGAGTAAGCTAGTGCCGCATATTGCATGTCTAGTTTGTCCATTGTAGTTAATCTTCAGAATTTTCTTGTTGTGATATTTAGTTAGATTAAACTAATACAAAAATTTGTGTATTCTCCCCTTTATCGATAAGTGATATTGTATCGTTCTTTGCACAAGCAAAATCTAATATATAGGAGGTCTACTTGGATGTTAGAAATCCTGCATTTTTTTGGCATGCTAGGTCGAATGAAATATCTCTCTATTTTTCTTATATTTTCTATGAACAAAATAAACGAGTAGTGCCATCAAAGAAATCCAATCCTATTGTAGTACTACCAAATGCATTTTAAAATTATAGTAATATCTTAATTTATCTGATGAGTGACTAGTGGAGAGTATTTTCTCAACTATTTGCTTAGTTTTGTGATCCTCCGCTACCCTTGATTCCCTAGGGCAAGCTCGACACACACTATGACCATCGCCGTGCTCGACATAACATGTGGTGTCTCGCACCGTATGGGTCTCCAACTTCAAAATTATCATTTATCATCATAGCTCCAAAAGGTACAAATTTGCCCTTGCACGCTATTGCATGATGATTTCGCATATGGTAGCCCAATCTACACAGAAGATATTCACAAATCAAGAGAGGAACTAGAAAATCTAGAAAATATCAGAGAGGGCATTATAAACATTTATGGTTAGATATGGCTAAAATATTATATGCATTTTTGAACGTGCATGCAAAGCATAAATATAGAAAATACCATTAATATAGAAGAAAATCGGAAAATAAGTGGCTCTACACGGAAAAAGCGACATAAATGCATATGACTTTTTTTCATGAATTTTGACATTTGTGTTATTTTTCTTAATTTTATGGGTGTTTCTACTATACTTTTGTTATTTTCCCTTTTTATTGCCGGTCCCACTTCCCGGAGTAAAATTTATAGAAATATTAATATTTGTTTTCTTGTTTAATGATTTTTTTTGTCATGAAAGTTCCCTAGAATCAATTTTTGTATCTGAAATTCCTCGCAGTTTTGTAAGCTTGTTTATTAATTGAATTCCTATAAATGTCTTATGTCGAAGATTTCCCCCCTTAATTTTATTGAACTTTCCATCCTGATCGGGTTGTCAAGTGAGCGTTGTTTGTTGATGGATGGAGTATCCACACGTAACATCCTGAGGAATTGATCCAAATTTCGGCAACAGAAACAGTTGTCCGGTTGAACATACAAGCACGGTCAAGGTATGTGAATACAATAATGCGATTCAGTTGATCGCTGAACCAAAATGCAGTCCCATGCCATGTGAAACCGATGAAAACTCTATGGAACATGATTACGGTTATTGGACAATGTCGCTCACCCGCTTGACCATGTTTCCATGGTGATTGCCATTATCACGATGAGTTCCTCGGTTTCACGCCAGGACTAGCCTTCGCGCCACAAAATATAGCGGACAGCTAGGTAGCATGACGTCGTTCTTTGACAAAATAGTCGGCATAAAGCAGGTTCGGTATCTTCCCGAGTCTCCAAGATGACGCCCTCCTCTTGATCTTGTTTAGAGCTTATCAATCAGAGTGCAGGCCAAGCGAATTGTCTCCCGCAGTAGGAGAACCATAGATATGGGTGTTTGATCAATAAAAACACATGAATCCGAGTAAATTTGTCAAATATGAGTCAAACAATAAGAAAAGTCAAGGTGTAATGTTACTTTTATGTCACCAAGTGATATATGTTGGAACTGGCCCATAGACGATTAGAAAAATCTCATATAGCCTATTCATGCATGCCGAGAAGTGAGAATAAATTTTAGCCCAACATTGACAAAAAAAATTAGAGAGACCATTGACAATTGGAAACGAGTTGGACTTTGTTGTAAGTGAGGGCGTTATATCACCCACTAAAACATTATAGGAGAAGTGCAAATCACATGTGATGCCAATTGAACTAACATGCTATTTCAATATGCGATGCTAGCTGAATGTTAAATTCAGAAGCATGAAATCAATATATTACCACAATAAACGATCAATACCAACATTCGGGATAAATCCGTGATATACATGTAACATATTCTAGAATTTGCTATTTACTTATACCTAAGATACACAAATCATGTATTTTAAAAAACACTATCATGATACTTTGTTAAACCATATGGCTTAGAGGTCTTCACCAAGTTACTTTAGGATACTAAAGGTCACCGGAGCACATACATATACCTAATTTATCAAAGTGAGCCCAAAACTCAAGGATGCATGCTGGGTTCTTTTCAATTTTTATATGATCTCGGGAAATTCGATTTAACCAGTATTTTTAATGGTTATTTTATCTAAAAAGATAATTACAAATGTCAAGATTCTTGCAATCTTGGCTCAAATTTAGTGCATGTGTAAGTGTAAAATTGTAAACAGAAATTAATATATCTTAATATGTAAATATGCTATGTGGTTATTTTATCTTAATGCAACACCAAATACATTTGGTAAGACCATTTGTTGAGAAATGGTTTATAACAATGTAATTAAGTTTAGTACAAATTGGGGGCGGTGCTACTTGGCGACACTCCAGCAGCTCTGGCTCCTGGTCTTCATCGTAGACAACAACGATGGCGAGGCGGTTCCATTCCCGCAATCTCCAGGCTGAGGTCGCCGACGAGGTCACCGCCCTCCGCGAGGCGTCTCCAGGCTGCATCTTGTCGGGCGCCGGCTCAGCGGAGGGCACCGGCAGGTTCGTAGGTGACGTCGCATGAGGCGGAGGCGCTGTGGTGGCTGGCCGAGCCCGCTGCTGCTTCTTCTTGATCTCGCAATTCCGATCAATGCAACCGTTCCCCTTGCAGTGATAGCACCGGATCGGGTCTCTGCACTGGTAGAACTTGTGGCGAGGGGCTAGGCATCGATAGCAAAGCCCGGCCAGCCTACTCTTATAGTCTCGCACATCTGACGAGGTCCTGACATGGAGATTTTGGCGATCTTTTTGGTGGTTGAGAAACTTGATTGGCCTTCTGCCTCATCTACCTGTGCCAGCGGCGGGAGTCGGCCACCTCCCATCCCTCCTCTTGATCTTGTTCATACCTTCTCAAATCAGAGCGCAGGCCAAGCGAATCGTCTCCCGCAGTAGGAGAACCACATATATGTGTGTTTGATCAATAAAAAACATGAATCAAAGTAAATTTGTCAAATCTGAGTCAAACCATAAGACAAGTCAAGGTGTAATGTTACTTTTATGTCACCAAGTGATATATGTTGGAATTGGCCCATAGACGATTAGAAAAATCTCATATAGCCTATTCATGCATGCCGAGAAGTGAGAATTTTAGCCCAACATTGACAAAAAATTTAGAGAGGCCATTGACAGTTGGAAACGAGTTGGACTTTGTTGTAAGTGAGGGCGTTATATCACCCACTAGAACATTAAAGGAGAAGTGCAAATCACATGTGTGATGCCAAATGAACTAACATGCTATTTCAATATGCGATGCTAGCTGAATGTTAAATTCATAAGCATGAAATCAATATATTACTACAATAAACTATCAATACCAACATTCGGGATAAATCCGTGATATACACGTAACATATTCCAGAATTTGCTATTTTAAAAAACACTATCATGATACTTTGTTAAACCATATGGCTTAGAGGTCTTCACCAAGATACTTTAGGATAATAAAGGTCACCGCAGCACATACATATACCTAATTTATCAAAGTGAGCCCAAAACTCAAGGATGCATGTTGGGTTCTTTTCAATTTTTATATGATCCAGGGAAATTTGATTTAACCAGTATTTTTTATGGTAATTTTATCTAAAAAGATAATTACAAATGTCAAGATTCTTGCAATCTTGGCTCAAATTAATATATCTTAATATTTAAACTTGCTATGTGGTTATTTTATCTTAATGCAACACCAAATACATTTGGTAAGACCATTTGTTGGGAAATAATTTATAACAATGTAAATAAGTTTAGTACAAATCAGGGGCGGTGCTACTTGGCGACGCTCCAGCAGCTCTGGCTCCTGGTCTTCATCGTAGACGACAACGACGGCGAGGCGGTTCCATTCCGCGATTTCCTCGGCGCGAGGAGGCTTGGGGCGGCGATGACCGGAGGCGGCGAATTCCGGCGAGAAGCGTGGCGGTTGGAGGAAGAAGAAGGAATTTTTGGCGTCGATCTGGGGCGTCCCGGCACGATTTTGTCGGCGAGGAGGATGTGAAAGAATTGTGGCTCGCAACAGCACCATTTGGCATGGCCAGGGAAGGAGTGGAGAAGCAGCAACAGTGAAGACTCGAGGATGACGGGCTCGTCTCTCTCGGGAGTAAGCAACAAGAAGGAAAGAGAGAGCAAGAAAGGAGGTGTGCGTCGCTGGATGGTGAGAGGGTCGAGCTTGGGCAAGCAGGAGGCCTCGGTGATCTTCTTGCAGAGGGGAGCTGATGTGTACGGTAGCACATCGAGCGACTACATCTTGACAGTCGCACGCTCGACATAGCACGTGATGTCGCATCGTATGGGTCTCCAACTTCAAAATTATCATCTTCACACATAGCTCCCAAAAGGTACAAATTTGTACACATTGCATGATGATTTCGCATATGGTAGCCGAATCTATACAGAAGATATTCACAAATCACTAGAAGAACTAGAAAATCTAGGAAATATCAGAGAGGGAATTATATGCATTTATGGTTAGATATGGCCAAAATATTATATGCATTTATGAACGTGCATGCAAAGATCAAATATAGAAAATACAATTAATATAAAAAATGTGTGATGCCACACGATGACATTTGTGTCTTCTTCTTATTTTATGGGTTTTTCTACTATACTTTTGTTCTTTTTCCCTTTTTTTGCCCCCCATCCCAAGTAATTTTTTTTATAAATTTTAATATTTCTTTTCTAGTTTTGTGACTCTATTTGGGTTTATTTTGTCATGAAAGTTTCCTAGAATCAAGTTTTCTTTCTGAAAGTTCTTATACTTTTGTAAGCTTATTCTTACTGCAGTTCCCATAAGTTTCTAATGTCGAAGAAAATTTTGTATTCCTTAATTTTGTTGAACTTTCCATCCTGATCGGGTTGTCAAGTGAACGCTGTTTGTAGATGGATGGAGTATTCAGTATTCACTTGTAACATCCTGAGGGATCGATCGAAAATTCGGCAACAGAAACAGTTGTCCTGTTCAGCATACAAGCACGGTCAAGGATGGAAATACAATAATACTCCCTCTGTTCACAAAAGGATGTCTCAACCTATCTCAAATTTGCATGTATGTAGATACATGCAAATTTGAGATAGGTTGAGACATCCTTTTGTGAACGGAGGGAGTACGATTCAGTTGATCGCTGAACCAAAATGCAGTCTCATGCGATGTGAAACCGACGAAAACTCTATGTAACATGATTACGGTATTGACATTGTCGCTCACCCGCTTGACCATGTTTCCATGGTGAGTGCCATTATCACGAGGAGTCCCCCGTTTTCACGCCAGGACTAGCCTTCTTGCCACAAAATACTATAGCAGACAGCACGACGTCGTTGTTTGACAGAACAGTGGGCAGAAAGCAGAGTTGGGTATCTTCCCGAGTCCCTTTTTTTACGAGAACTTGCCTGTGGCAGGATGGTTAGGAGGGTGGTTATACCCCAGCCATCAGAGTTCAAACCCCAGATTTGACGCTGGTGTTTCTCGTTTAAGGCGGAATATTCTTAAGTGGGAGACGACGTTCCTGTCGACAGCGAGGCGCCGTGGTGACTTGGTCAATCTCAAGACTCGACCAGCCGATTCGGTCGCTCGGAGGTGCTCATAAGGGTAGGGTGTGCGTGCGTGCGTTCATAGGGGTGAGTCTGTGCGCGTTTATATGAGCGCCTGCGTTGTACTGTGCTTCGAAAAAAAAGTCCCTTTTTCTACGGAAACCTGAGCAGCGTTGGCCCGTCTCGTCTCTGTCAGACTGGACATTCCCTCTCTGATCGGACCAGAGCGACAAGACAGAGGATCCACGAAAGGAAAAGATCGACGGGAAAGGGAAGCACCGTGGATGCAAGGACGGCACCGGGCGGAGGAAAGGACGAACGGAAAGTCGCTGGCCATCCTTTAATTCTCCGTGGGTGGCAGAGACGTGCACTGCTGCTGTTACGTACGAAGCTTTTTTTTTTCCGATAAGTAGTGCACTTGCGCACGGAAACTTTTTGGTCCAGAAACTTGCGCACTGCTGCTACGGCATTTCGACGGTGACCGTAACGTGTGCAGCTAGCGTTGACATCTTCGTCTTCCCTTTCGTACTGGCTGCGTCATCGTTTCTGTAGTGCGCTGCGCGGCGGAAAACGCCTCCGACGTTCGGTTACCACCGCCGCTCGACGCCACACGTTGTTCCCATCCACACACACACCCACAGTGCGACGAGACGAGAGTACGAGACACGTCGACCGAGCCAAACCCCGATCGACCACGGTGCGTGCCGAGTCCCCAACCCCACCGATCCCATCGGCAAATCCCACAGATCCCGACGCCCCCACCACACCTCCCCTCCATTCCCACACCAGAAGAAGAAGAACACAAACGGGTGTGCATCACCTGCCGGCCCGCGCCGCGCCATGGCGGAGTGCCGGAGCCTGGTCGAGTTCCTGCGTGCGTTCGAGCACCACCGCAGGGCCGCCGACGCCGCCTACTCCCGATCCAAGCGCGCCTCCTCCCCCTCCTCCTCCTCCTCCTCCAAACACCTGACCGACTTCTGCGACAATTCCTCCATAACCGCCGCGGTCGATGCGCTCGTGCTCCTCGCCGTCCTCGCCTCCCTGGGCTTCCTCATCATCCCGCACGCCAACCACCTCCTCCTCACCGCCGCCACACTCCTCCACCACCCGGCCGCCTCCTCCCTCTCCATCACCGCCCTCGCGGCCGCCGCCGCCGCCGTCTTGACGGCCCTGCTCGGCTGGCAGCTCCTCGGCCACCACGCGCGCAAGTGCGGGAAGCCGCGATGCAGGGGGCTGAAGAAGGCGGTCGAGTTCGACATCAGCCTCGAGACGGAGGAGTGCGTGCGCGGCCGACCCACGGGCCCCACGCCCGCCGCGCGATCGGCGCTGCTCGCGGCCGCGGGGGCACGGCCCGTGGATATCGGGGACGAGCACCGGGAGCTGGAGGCCGAGCTCCGGAAGATGGCGCCGCCGAATGGTCGCACCGTGCTCGTCTTCCGCGCGCCCTGTGGCTGCCCCAAGAGGCGCATGGAGGTCTGGGGCGCCAAGAAGGTGCGCAGGATCAAGAAGTAGACTGACACAAGGTTCAGATGATACCTTCCTCAGGCATGCTTACTCCTTAATAGAGTACTACTCCATATGAGTTGCGCGCGCCCTCGGTAATAACTATAGGGAGAGGGGAATAAAAGGATGATAGAAGAAATAGTTACCATATCAGAATACCGGATGATAGACTACAGATTATATGATACTATGCAGAGGATATATGTTACCTTGCTTGTTAATTCTCTTCTCTGTTTATCATGAGATTCTGCATATACATAGTTACATACCAGTCAGTATACAGAAGGTTGATGTTCTTGCCTGATGGTTTTTATTGCCTGATTGATCTCTGCTGGTCTATAGTTTTTTTTTTTTGTAGTGCCTTTGATGCTGATAAGTTTCTTCTTTGATACCACTGTGTTTACACTTTGTATCTGACAACAGTTTCTGTTCATTTTCCCTTGATGAAATGTTATTTTTTTACTTGATTCATGCTTTCGTGGGGTAAAATTCTAGCTCCTTCATGGCATGGATGATAAATTTTCTTTTACTATTATTTGCCATGAATTACTAGTTGAGATTGAGATGTTTCTGTATCTTGATCATTGAGTCCTAGTTTGGTAATCCAGTATACTCTTTTTAAAATTTATATAAGATGGCAACCTTAAAATTCGCTTGAACTTCGTGTGAGCAAGCTATGGAATGTCTTCAGTGGTGAAAAATGAACAGCTTAACTGAGTTCAGAATAAATACGTATCCTCGTTATATCTTGATTATGATACGGGGGAGAGGAATCAAGTTCTGGAATTTCTATGCTCTCTGTTGGTCCTCCGATGACATGCTTGTGCCATCTTGATAAATTTTTAGAGGGTTAATCCTCATATTTGCCCATCACAGTTAATTTTGTATTATCCTTTCTTTATTTCTTTGACAAATAATTACATATATTGAAGGTAATATAATCTAGCACATTCCTTCATTTTTCTTTCTTTACCTCCTTTCAATAATATTTTGCTCATTTGGCTCATCGGCACTTATGTCAGTGAGTCGTCACCTCCCAGCCTAAGCATACCTTTTGTCACTTCAGTTTATAATCAGAATCAGGTCTTATAACTTAATAATTACTGTAATTCTTATGGTCTAAGATACTTATACTCGGTTAGGCTGTAATTGTACAATTCTTATGGCCTACCCCAACTTGTTTGGGAAAAAAGGCTTGGTTGTTGTTGTTGTTGTTGTTGGTAATCCTTATTATTGTCCTGATGGGAATCTGCATCCAGTGGAGTGTTTGCACACCAACGCTTTCATTTTTACCGACCTTTATTTCCATGGTGTGTTCATGGATTATTCCATGAAAAGAAGTTTAGCATTAAGTTTTTTTTTCAGTTTATATGTTTTCCGATCTTGTCCATCTTGTAGATTGAGCTCTATCTGATGTTATTGAAGTCAAAATAATGTTAGCCTTGTTTTGCATACTGGCTCTGTGAATGTTCAAATCAAGATTCAACCCAAGACATGTTCAGATCTCGTGATCCGTTTGTGTTGGTTGTTCAACTGGTTGCTTTTTATGGTTTGCCACGTTGAGATAAAGCACCCTCACATGTATTTCCTTTCGTCTGTAACTTTAGATACAAATTTGCTGCTGCCTAGCAAATCCGTTGCAGGCATGATTGCTATGTAAATTAGCTGCAAATGCTCTAACCTCTTGGCAGACAGACACCGATACAGTGATATATTTACGTTCCTGGTTTAATAGAATCCCAGCAAGTCTGTAACACAAGCTACTGAAAGAACTTATGATCCGGAGAAAGCTGCAATTGCAGTCCGTACCAAAATGCATGGTCCCAGGTCATGGAAGAAATCAACAGTTACTCTACAATTGAGCAGGTAAGCAGTTCGTCGGGTTCGCTCAGCAGCATTTGATTTGTCCAAGGGAGCACTTTCAGTAGAGCTAACAGTTCACAGGGAACAAGGTGTTTCTGCCGTTTGTCTTTTTGCTTTCTGACAAGTAGGTGTTTCTTCCGTTGGTCAGTCCTTCTGGTTCCAATTTTACTTTTTCTATTTTTCCAGAAAAATAATCTAAATTGGTGTGAGCAAGATCATGTTCTGCGTGTACGTTGCTACCTGCACTGGTTAGGTTTAAGACAAGAGCCATGCTTGTGTATACTCAGGTTTCAGCATTTTTTTATGTCGAGTTTAGTGAGAGCCCAGAACTGCCTAATTCACAGGCAGTCAGGTCGTTAACCTGCAGGCCTGCAGGCAACCCCAAAAGTGCGAACTGCTCAGCCATTTAAGCCTTTAAGGCCCAACAACTAGTAACTTCCAAGGCCTGTTGTCTTGCCCTATTATTCCCTAAAAACAACTAGCTGCCCTGTTAGGGTTTAACTATTTTTTTAGGGTATTTGGCGGTAGAAATCTTTGACCCAGCAGCTGTCTATAACATAAGTTTTGGCATAAAAAATTGGGCAGAACAAAAAAACAGCACCAAATGCTACAAATATATAGCACTTGGGCGGATACCCAAAAACATTTTCCGTTGCACGAGCCTCCAACCGCCGCGCCGAAGAAGTTTCCCGCGCCGGACTGGCCGCCCACCATACTATCGCCAGTGGCCGCGCCGCTCCATCTCGCCCCTCCGCCCTTTCATGACACCGCCGCGACCCCGCCACTCCCCCTCCCTGCCACTCTAGACGGTCGCTAGAGCCCCCTATCACAGACGATGTGTTTAATCCGGTCGATTCTGTAGCCGCATGGCCGCTGCTCTTTGCAGCTCGTCGGCGTCGTGTTGAGGTCTGCTGATAGACACACTACCGCCACGATCGAGCCTCGTGACGACTGCTTCGGTCGTCATCGACGGCACGACGACGCCGATTATCAGGCTCTAACTTAACATTCAAGTGTCAAACAAAATCCTGCCATATCATTTCCGACTGGTGCAACTACCATCACTACTGGACGGTTTGGTTATCGGGACACTTTGGTAGGGGCATTTATTATAAATGCCCTGAAATGTTCTAAATAGAGGCAGTTTGAGCAAAATGCCCGGTAGATCGTAGCTATGGGGGCATTTTGTCAAAGTGCTCTTAAAAGTCATACCTATTGGGGCACAAAATTCAAAATGCCCCCCAAAAGTCATCTTGTTGGGGCACAAAATCAAAGTGCCCTCAAAAGTCTACCTATTAGGGCACAAAATCAAAATGCCCATAAAAATCATACGTGTTGGGAAAATGCCCTAAAGGTCATATGTACCAAGCCGAGCCGGTCAGCCACAGCTTAGCGAGTGCCTGGTCCTCCGGCCTCTTCGACTGATTATTAATTTGTTTTGAGTTAAATTTGATTATTAATTGGGTCGAATTTATTCTGGAGTAGATAGCCCACTAGTTTGTTTATTGGCCCAAAGCCCATTTGACCAAGACTTAATTGGCCCGCACCCTTCTCTTCTCTCATTTCTCCCTCTCTCTGCCTCGCTCGCTCCCATGCGTGATCCCCTCTGCTCTCCTGGCGATTTCGTCGTCGCCACCATGCCCCGGCCGTTGCCGGCCGGCTCCGGCGCCGCCACACCATAGAGCTGCTCCGCCACCTCCTACTGCCTCGATTACCCACCACTGGAACCTCCACCTGCGCCTCCTCGCCTGCTAGGGACAAACCCTAACCCTAGCTCGGCTCCCATCGCCGTCACCCATGTTGTCTCCTTGCCGACCACGATCCTACTCAACCTCACCATGGCCTCCACCACCAATTTCTCGCCGCCGACAAGCCACTCCGCTCCCGAGCGTTCTGCCACGGCGAACCCTGGCCTCCACTCCGACGCTAGCGGTATGTCTCCCTGATGGACACAACCCCGGCGTTCACGGACCGCCACGGTCTGCCCCAGATGCTGGTGATGTGGTGGTCTGTTTCTGCGACGATAGTGGTGTGGTGCGGTGAAGTGCTGTCGCGGTTGCTGACGGGACGGCGGTGGTGCCGTCAGCGCAATCTCGACGACGCACGGCTGCGACAACTCCTACGCCTACTAACTCGACTACGCCTACTCCAGCTCCTCCATGCTCTGCCTCGGCTACAACTTCTCAGGTGAGCTCTCCTTCTGTGACCGGCGGTGCCGATGAATTTGTGGATGTCTGTGACGGCTAGGACTAGCTAATGCTTGTGGATGTGATGAACTGGTGTTTCCAGTTCATCCTGGCAGTGAACTCCTCTGTCTAGCTGTGCTGCGTGTGATTACTATCCTGTTGTTAACTGAAGAAATGTTCAGTTTTACTAGTTTTCTTCTGTCAATTAAATCCAGAGAAGGATTTGTGATAATTTGGGCTGTCCCATATGTCTCGGATTTGATTTAGTATATTTAGAATGTGTTTGTGCTAGATTTGAGCTTTATGCATGTTAAGTTACAAGTATTTATGTGGATAAATAGATTATTTTACTTGCTGCCTTTTATATTTGTTTGCTGATTGAATACCTGATGATTCCATAATCTTATTAGTAATTTAAGTTTGTTCCCCTAATTATACACATGATCTGGTGCTTAACTTGCTGATGTTTTACTATTAATTTAATTCATATATAGAAATGAATCTGTATAATTCATATTTTTGATGGGTGCAAGTTTTTACACACGATTTCTTGCTGTAATTTAATTCTAATCATATTAGATGGTTCCAAGGGCTGAGAATTATCTTGGTGCATAGTATGTAATCTTTATCAAGTATAGACTTGACTTATGGATTTGTAGTGCTTTTGGATGTGTGGAAGTGAACTAAATATGTATTTCTGGACAGAATATAGCTATTGTTCAGATTTGCTGGATAAGATTAGTTGTTCATCTGGAGGAGGATACAGATATGGTGTGTCATTTTATGGGAAACACTAGGAACACTTAAATTAGCAGATCTCTGTGATCAGTGGTTTCACTACACTGGTAATTTAATTGGCACCAAAGATTAGACCCTTTTTTCTTTCAAAATAGACACAATAAATTCCTAACTGGAACTCCAGTGAATTCATATTATATTTCCTCCCTTTGGAATATTATTTAGTGAACTGGTAGAAGACTGCCACACCAATGCAGCACTGCTTGTGATTTATTATGGTTTGCTTCCTGCACCTGATTCTCCCTATCTGGTCATGGTGTGCTGAAGGTGTTGTGGTGCTGTGTTGGATGCTGCTGCTGCTTCTACGATTCCGACACCGGCGGAACGGCAGTACAACAACTGAACCCCGGCATGCATCACCTCCTCCAAGCTCTGCCTCAGCTACAATAGTCGGTGAGCTCCCTTCTGTGACCGGGGTGCTGTGCTCCGTTCATCAGATGATGAACATGGTCGTTTGGTCTGTGTACAACTGATTACTCTGGTGGATTGGTTTGGTGGCAGTAGTTTGGTGTTAGCTATGTGCATGTGCTCAGGGATGTTCCTGTTTGGATAACCTACTCATCCATGCATCTGTGCTGATCTTATACTCCTTTAGATTTCATTCTGTGATTTTGGTGCCTGGTTGACGGGAGAGTATTTGAGGATGATGATGATGATGGTGATGATGAGTACTTCCCCGGCAACGGCGCCAGAAAACAGCTTGATGGCTACGTGTTGGTGAACCCCAAGAGGAAGGTTATGATGTAGACAGCAGAAGTTTTCCCTTGAATAATCTACCCAAGGTTAATCACCAGTAGGACTTGACGATCTATCGGAAGGTTGTTGATGTTGACTCCCCCTGGCGCTAGGGAGCTTGCACCAACGTGGAATCTGCACAGACACAAACCAGAACTTTGCCCAACACGAAACAGAGAGGTTGTCAATCTCTCCGGTCTTGCAGAAACAAAGAGTTAAACGTATGGTGTGGAAAACAGCAGGAAAAACAGCAAGTAACAGGAAACAGATGATTGCAGCAGGTTGTGTAAACAGTATGAGGAAATTGGACCAGGGTCCACAGTTCACTAGTGGTGTCTCTCTCAGAACAGATAACTAGCATGTTGGGTAAACAAATTACAGCTGGGCAATTGACAAATAGAGAGGGCATAACAATGCAATACATGCCAAGATGTCTACTATGAAATCTAGTTGGGCATTACAACAAAGTACATAGACCGTTATTCCAACCGCATCTATGCCTAAATAATCCACCTTCAAGGCAGCATCCGCATCCTATTCAGTATTAAGTTGCTAACAACAGATTATTGCATGAAGTAAAGTGTGTAATGTAATCAATACAAGTGCCCTTGGACACTGCACCAATGTTTTATCCCTAGTAGCAACAGCACATCTACCATCTTAGACCTTTCTGTCACTGATCCAGATATCTAGAGACTGAACCCACTATCGAGCATAAATACCCCCTCTTGGAGTCACAAGCATCTACTTGGCCAAAGCATCTACTAGCAACGGAGAGCATGCAAGATCAAGAGCACATAGATAAACAACTTGAATAAACATGGTATCAATATTCATCGGATCCCAGCAAACACAACATCTAGCATTACAATAAGATGATCTTGATCATGTTAGGCAGCTCACAAGATCTAAACATGGAGGCACAAGGTAGAGAGACAACCATCTAGCTACTGCTATGGACCCGTAGTCCAGGGGTGGACTACTCACGCATCACTCCGGAGGCAGGCATGGTGATGTAGAGCCCTCCGGTGATGATCTCCCCTCCGGCAGGGTGCCGGGAAGAGCTTCAGAACTCCTCCGATCTGAGATTGACGATGACGGCCGCGACGGAACTTTTCGTGGAATATGATCGACCGTAATAGGGTTTTCGCGTCGCGGAGAATATATAGGCGAAGAGGCGGCGTCGGTGGCCGAGGGGGGCCACCACGCCATAGGGGGGCGCGGGCCCACCCTGGGCCGCGCCCTAGTGTGGCGTGGCCCCCTGGTGGGTCTGCTCCGACTCCCCTTTGGACTCCGTGATCTCCTCGTGATATTATTGACGATGTCTTTTGTTTCGTCCAATTCCGAGAATATTTCCTTAATAGATTTTCTGAAACCAAAAACAGCAGAAAACAGGGAACTGGCACTGTGGCATCTTGTTAATAGGTTAGTCCCAGAAAATGCATAAAAATGATATAAAGTGTAACCAAAACATGTAGCAATTGATATAATAACAGCATGGAACATCAAAAATTATAGATACGTTTGAGACGTATCAAGCATCCCCAAGCTTAGTTCCTGCTCGTCCTCGAGTAGGTAAACGATAAAAACAGATAATTTTTGAAGTGACATGCTACCAACACAATCTTTGATCAAATAACAATGTAATGCACATGATCTGAATGAAGTGATCCAAGCCAATGGTCTATAGTTTGCAAGCAAGTAAATAAAGAGTAAACATAAGTGATCACACAAGTGCAAACTTTCATGAATAATACTATAAAACATTTAGAGATATAATAGTCTAACATAATAGTTAGTCACAGCAGCAATAATTCTCAACATGAAAGTGTTTGTATCAACACAAAGGAAGATAATAGCTTCAGCTTTTGCTTCAACTTTCAACATGTATATCATATAGATAATGTCAATGCAAAGAATATGATCAACCAAACACAAAGTTATGTAAAAACTGTTATACTGGAGTTGACAATGATGTTTGCTTAAGTAGACAGAAAGAAGTGGGAAAACTGACTCAACATAAAAGTAAAAGAATGGCCCTTCGCAGAGGGAAGCAGGGATTAACATCATGTGCTAGAGCTGTAGTTCCCGAAGGCATATAGAGAGCATAAAATATTGTTTTGTAAGGTAATGGTGTATACAGGTGTCAACAAATCAGCAAATAGGCAATACTCTACTTCACTAGTTGATCAAACTTTACAAGAGCGGCTCCCATGAAGGACGTTATTTCTACCAGCGGGCAGATCATCCCTCTTCTCTTTTGTTTACACACTTGTGAACATTGCTTGACTGACGAATCAGGGGCAAAAAGATGTGAAGAGAATTGTTTGGTTAAAGTTGTAATTAATTGGGACTGGGCACCCCGTTGCCAGCTCTTTTTGCAAAATTATTGGATAAGCGGATGTATATGCCACTAGTCCAGGTGTGTAAAATTTGATCAACCAGGAAATAAAGACCACCTATCTACGTCCTTATGAGCTTTTCAAGTAGTGACACAAAAAGGAAATGTAACAGTTTTGAGTAGTTAGTAGATAGCACATGAAGAAATTTACTTGGAATGGTGAAAACACCACATAATAGGTAGGTATGGTGGACACAGGTGGCATGGATTTGGCTCAAGGTTTTGGATGTACAAGAAGCATTCCCTCTTAGTACAGAGTTTAGGCTAGCAAGGTTATTATAAGCAAACATCATTATCAACTGGAATAGCAAGAGTGTACATAAAACACAAGGTTTGACGAACCATAGACTCCCACTGTCTTCCTTGTTAACACATAGCCTTCATCCAAAAATTATCTAGACTACTATGGACTTCCAATTATGCAACAGATTATTATAGCAGAAAATCCTTATAGTAGTTCTTCATTAATAGCCATTACTTACATGATGCACAAGCTTAAACATTAATTACTTGACAGCTCAAAACAATTGGCAAGCATCAAATTACTCAAGACAACGATCTAAAAAGATTCATGTAAGCATTTTATACCACTACCACATGCATAGCATTTTTCTGGTCCAACCAAACACCAATCAACTTATTTGACAACTCTCCAAACAGATATAAGTGAAGCAAGAGAGTACTTTCTTCAAAAGAAACTGAAAGCTCTAACAAGAGATGTATGAAAAACTGAGAGCTAACAGCAATAACAGCAACTAGACAGGAATACTCAACAAGTATAAGTGAAGCACAAGAGTATTCTAATGAAAAAGTGGAGCGTGTCTCTCTCCCAAACATGAATACTAGGATCCAACAAGTATAGCACAGCAAACAAAACAAAACAAACTGAAAACAAAAACACACTGACGCTCCAAGGAAGAGTACACTAGCATGAAGCAATAAAAATATAGCACCATTAGAGATGACCTGATAATTTGTAGATGAAGAAGGGGATGCCTTGGGCATCCCCAAGCTTAGATGCTTGAGTCTTCTTGAAATATGCTGGGGAGGTAAGCCTCCCCAAGCTTAAGCTCTTCACTCTTCTTGATCATGTAATATCATTCTCCTCTATCAACACTTGAAAACTTCCTTCACACCAAAACTTAACAGCTTTTCTCATTAGCAGGTTAGTGCACTAAAAGATAATACTTCAAAGTTCTAGCAAAGACAAAACTCACAAGCCAACTATTTTAAACATTAGCCACTGTTACTAGGCTCAAGTGGGCACTTTTACACGAAAAGAAACCACTTAAAAACTTGTAAAAGAGAGAATGCAAAATAAAAGACAGAATCTGTCAAACCAGAACAGTCTGTAATGACGAATTTTTTCGAGGCACTTACGATGCTCAGATGAAAACTTTTGAAATAATGAAAGTTGCGTAACATCATCAGGAACATGCACAAAAAGTTTCAGCATTTTTCGATTTTTTCTGATTTTCTACTGAATTAAACGGTGACGAACAGCAATCTGTCCCAATGCAGTCCCGAAAATAAAAACCAACTTTGCATTAGTAACTCTCCTTGGCACAACAAAACAGCAAATAAAAGATACAAAGGAGTTGCTACAGAGGTAAACAAGCATCCTTGACTCAAGAAAACAAAAATAAAACAGCAAATAAAAACATGGGTTATCTCCCAGAAGTGCTTTTCTTTAATGCCTTTGAGCTAGGCATGAAGAGATGCATCAAGTATTGTCAAGACCAGAAAATCCAAAACCATAATTTGTCTTGACACTAGTATCATGTGAGTATTTCATCTTCTTCCTAGGGAAGTGTTCCATACCTTTCTTGAGTGGGAATTGAAATTTTATATTCCCCTCTCTCATATCAATAACAGCACCAACAGTTCTCAGAAAAGGTCTTCCCAAAACAATAGGACAAGAAGGATTGCATTCAATATCCAAAACCACAAAATCAACAGGGACAAGATTGTTGTTAACCATTATCAAAACATCATCAACTTTTCCTAAAGGTTTCTTCATAGAAGAATCAGCAAAGTGAACATCCAAATGACATTTTTCCAAAGGTGCAAGCTTGAGAATATCATATAAATTTTTAGGCATAACCGAAATACAAGAACCAAGGTCACACAAAGCATTGCATTCAAACTCACTCAGTTTCATTTTAATAACAGGTTCCCAATTATCATCTAACTTCCTAGGGATAGAAGCTTCAAGTTTTAATTTTTCTTCCCTAGCATGCATGAGAGCTTTGATAATATGTTCAGTAAAAGCCATATTTATTTTACTAGCATTAGGACTCTTAGCTAGCTTTTGCAAGAACATGATGACTTCAGTTATGTTACAATTTTCGAAATTGAAGTTGTTGTCATCAAAAACAATGGAGCAATTATCACCAACACCTCTAAAAATTTCAGCACTTTTACTAGGAACAAAAGTAGTGCTATCAGGCAATTTAAACTTTTTTGTAGAGGTAGTAGAGACATTTCCAACACTTATTATCTTTTCACTAACAGTAGGGGGCGCATTAGCATGTGAGGCATCATTTGTTTCATTAGTAAAAATAGTGCAAACTCTAACAACACTATTTTGTTCAGCAATTTCAGCTTCTCTTTCTTCTCTCTCCCATCTTTCATGAAGTTCAGCAAGCATCCTAATGTTATTATCAATTTTAATTTGGATAGCATTGAGTGTTTTACTCTCTCTAATATCACTAGGAATAGCTTTTATTTTCAGCATTTCAACATCATGAGCAAGACTATCAACTTTAGCAGCAAGAGTATCAATTTTTCCTAGCTTTTCCTCAACAGTTTTATTAAAAGTAGTTTGTGTGCTAATAAAATCCTTAAGCATGACTTCAAGATCAGAGGGCACACTTCTATTGTTACTGTAGGAATTGCCATAAGAATTACCATAAGAGTTGCTACCATTAGCAGGATATGGCCTATAATTGTTGCTACCAAAATTATTCCTATAGCATTGTTGTTGAAGTTGTTATTTTTAATGAAGTTTACATCAACATTTTTCTCATCATGAGCAACCAAAGAAGCAAGAGGAATATTATTTGGATCCACAACACCATGTCCATTCGAAAGCATAGTCATAATAGCATCAACTTTATCACTCAAGGAGGAAATTTCCTCAACAGAATTTACCTTCTTACCAGTTGGAGCCCTTTCAGTGTGCCATTCAGAATAATTTACCATCATATCATCAAGAAGCTTTGTAGCAGCACCCAAGTGATGGACATAAAGGTCCCTCCAGCAGCCGAGTCCAATAAATTCCTTGAAGAAAAATTTAGTCCTGCATAAAAGGTTTGGATGATCATCCAAGTAGTCAGTCCATGAGTGGGCAATTTTTAACCAAAGACTTCATTCTTTCCCAAGCTTGGGCAACATGCTCATTATCAAGTTGCCTAAAGTTCATAATACCACTTCTCAAGGAGATAATTTTAGCAGGAGGATAATATTTTCCAATGAAAGCATCTTTGCATTTAGTCCAGGAATCAATACTATTTCTAGGCAAAGATAGCAACCAATCTTTAGCTCTTCCTCTTAAAGAGAAAGGAAACAATTTCAGCTTAATAATATCACTCTCTACCTCCTTATACTTTTGCATATCACAAAGTTCAACAAAGTTGTTTAAGTGGGCAGCAGCATCATCAGTACTAACACCAGAAAATTGCTCTTTCATAACCAGATTTAACAGTGCAGGCTTAATCTCATAAAATTCTGCTTTAGAAGCAGGTGGAGCAATGGGTGTACAGATAAAATCATTGTTGTTTGTGCTAGTAAAGTCACACAACTTAGTATTTTCAGGATTACTCATTTTAGCAAGACTAAAACAAGCAAAGCACAACTCGAAATTAAAAACTAGATGCAGGAATTTAATTTTTTTTGGGTTTTTGATTTTTAACAGCAAGCAAAACAAAACTAAAACAAGACAAAAACAAAGTAAAGAGATTGGAACTGAGAGACTCCCCTTTCCAATAGCCTCCAAGTCCCCGGCAACGGCGCCAGAAAACAGCTGGTGCCTGGTTGACGGGAGAGTATTTGAGGATGATGATGATGGTGATGATGAGTACTTCCCCGGCAACGGCGCCAGAAAACAGCTTGATGGCTACGTGTTGGTGAACCCCAAGAGGAAGGTTATGATGTAGACAGCAGAAGTTTTCCCTTGAATAATCTACCCAAGGTTTAATCCAGTAGGACTTGACGATCTATCGGAAGGTTGTTGATGTTGACTCCCCCTGGCGCTAGGGAGCTTGCACCAACGTGGAATCTGCACAGACACAAACCAGAACTTTGCCCAACACGAAACAGAGAGGTTGTCAATCTCTCCGGTCTTGCAGAAACAAAGAGTTAAACGTATGGTGTGGAAAACAGCAGGAAAACAGCAAGTAACAGGAAACAGATGATTGCAGCAGGTTGTGTAAACAGTATGAGGAAATTGGACCAGGGTCCACAGTTCACTAGTGGTGTCTCTCTCAGAACAGATAACTAGCATGTTGGGTAAACAAATTACAGCTGGGCAATTGACAAATAGAGAGGGCATAACAATGCAATACATGCCAAGATGTCTACTATGAAATCTAGTTGGGCATTACAACAAAGTACATAGACCGTTATTCCAACCGCATCTATGCCTAAATAATCCACCTTCAAGGCAGCATCCGCATCCTATTCAGTATTAAGTTGCTAACAACAGATTATTGCATGAAGTAAAGTGTGTAATGTAATCAATACAAGTGCCCTTGGACACTGCACCAATGTTTTATCCCTAGTAGCAACAGCACATCTACCATCTTAGACCTTTCTGTCACTGATCCAGATATCTAGAGACTGAACCCACTATCGAGCATAAATACCCCCTCTTGGAGTCACAAGCATCTACTTGGCCAAAGCATCTACTAGCAACGGAGAGCATGCAAGATCAAGAGCACATAGATAAACAACTTGAATAAACATGGTATCAATATTCATCGGATCCCAGCAAACACAACATCTAGCATTACAATAAGATGATCTTGATCATGTTAGGCAGCTCACAAGATCTAAACATGGAGGCACAAGGTAGAGAGACAACCATCTAGCTACTGCTATGGACCCGTAGTCCAGGGGTGGACTACTCACGCATCACTCCGGAGGCAGGCATGGTGATGTAGAGCCCTCCGGTGATGATCTCCCCTCCGGCAGGGTGCCGGGAAGAGCTTCAGAACTCCTCCGATCTGAGATTGACGATGACGGCCGCGACGGAACTTTTCGTGGAATATGATCGACCGTAATAGGGTTTTCGCGTCGCGGAGAATATATAGGCGAAGAGGCGGCGTCGGTGGCCGAGGGGGGCCACCACGCCATAGGGGGGCGGGCCCACCCTGGGCCGCGCCCTAGTGTGGCGTGGCCCCCTGGTGGGTCTGCTCCGACTCCCCTTTGGACTCCGTGATCTCCTCGTGATATTATTGACGATGTCTTTTGTTTCGTCCAATTCCGAGAATATTTCCTTAATAGATTTTCTGAAACCAAAAACAGCAGAAAACAGGGAACTGGCACTGTGGCATCTTGTTAATAGGTTAGTCCCAGAAAATGCATAAAAATGATATAAAGTATAGCCAAAACATGTAGCAATTGATATAATAACAGCATGGAACATCAAAAATTATAGATACGTTTGAGACATATCAGATTTATGTGTAGATGAAACACTATCCATGCATGTATTTTTTGTTGATAAATAGATTATTTACTTGTGGTTTGTATATAATATGATCATGATAACTTGCTGCGGCTGGAGGTGGTGGTGGTGGTGCCAGTACAATGCTTTTGTTAATTCAATTTTTGTTACACATTGCGAGTCTGAGTACCAGACTACATAGGTTGTAGGCATGCTATCTAAAAACGCCATGAATTATTTCACACTGTTCTAATTACACAATGTAGACATGCCTCTTCATCAGTATAAGTCAATCTGAACTAACATAATTTGAGTACATTTTCTTATTAGTGCATAATCAGAGAGACTGTCGTAGCAGTTTAGTATTCATGTATCTTGTCGTTCTAATTGCACTATTTTTTCGTCAAATGCAGGAAAAACATCCTCTTACATTTTCTTAATCAAAATCCCAACTTACTGAGATCATATACTGCAAATCATGAACAAAATTTTGGAGAAGAGATTTCTTTTCTTGGGCTTCTGGTAAGTAGAACCCTTTCTTTGGTCTCCCCTGATTTGCGCTGAGTACTTTTGGTCCAAACAGTGAATTACAGTGTACTCCTCTATAATACTTGACGTGGGTTTGTCCAAATCTGGATGTTCTGCGTCATGCCATTTTGATGTGAATCTTTTGGTATTTGCAATCTTTTCAAGTCTGTCCATTAGGTTTTGTATTCTTGGACTATAGATCTGTGACGTGTAGGGTCAGTCCCTGCAGTTTAGTTCAGGGTAAAATTGATAGTTGCTGCTGTGTTATCTCACCCTTTTAACGAAAATGGCCTTCTGAGTTTGAGGAGTTTTTCTCGCATGTAAATGCATCTCCCGCTGGTGTTGTTAGATGGTTAAATGTATGCAGGTATCCGTGAATCAGTTTTTATGTCATATCCCTTCACTTTCATTTCACTGGTACTCCAACCATCTAGTGTTCTTCTGTTTTTTATTCTTTTTAAGTTGTGATTTGTGCATGTTTCTTGTCTACAGGAGTTTAAGTCCCAGAATATGCCATCAATGGATGTCTTATGGGGAATAAACAGTACATACGGCCTCTGAAACTACCAGAGGGGGACTCCCTGCTTTCAGTTTGATACATAACATTTGCTGCATGGCCTATTTGTAATGAAGGTTTAGCTGATTTAGATGTCGCAAAATATTGCATGTTTGATCATATCTCATAATGGCAGTAGTACAGGTCCCTCTAATCTATATGTTCCAGATTGTATCATGCTCAACTTGCAGTCAGATACATGTACCTTTGTCTATTTTGAATCTGTAATCTGATTGCAGATCTTACATTTCCCTGTAACATTGAAGATCTTACGGATTATTTTGATGTTTTCTTGTTTTGATTGTATCTGCTATGAATTGTGAGTAATATTATAATGTAAATCTGAAGAATTTTAGAACTAATATAATGTGCCCTTATAGGATTTTGAGGGCACTTCTCCAAAGTGGTCCTAAAGACTTTTTGGCGCACTTTGGAGAAATGCCCCAATAAGTATACGGGGTAGTTTTCAAAATGCCCTAAAATCTATTCGGGGCACTTTGGAGAAGTGCCCTAAAAGGTGTACATTTTGGGGCATTTTTCCAAACTGCCCTAAATACTTTTCCAATCACCAGTATATTGGGCGCTTGAAAAAGTGCCCTAATAAGTTTTTAGGACATTTATTGGACTTTCTGGGGCACTTTCAAGTGCCCTAAAATCCTTACCGTGATGTAGTGCATCTAGGTTTCCTCCTACTCGTCCGACAGGTGTTTGACGAAATTTATAGAAGATAAATTTTGTTCTTCTAACTATTTTTTAGTTGTGTTTGAAGTAGTTTGATGGAGATGTTCCTTTGTAGATGAGTTCACGTGACTCTAATCATTGGTATGATTCATCGTCAGATGGGGAATATGACTTGGCTGAGTAAGAGGATATTGCTTTGCTCGTGATGGTGCACACAACAAGAGAACAAAGCATGGCGGATCCGGTTTTGGCCGTGAGTTCTTACGAGGAGAATGACAAGAGGCTCACGAAGAGATACTTTCGACACCGGTTTAGGATGTATATGGATTTGTTTCTTCACATTTTGCAATTATGTGAAGCAACATGACCAGTCCTTTGAACAAAGAAGGAATTGTACTAGATTGCTTGTACATAGCACTGTGCATAAGGTGATTGTCGCATTGCAGAAGATGACCTGTGATTCCGGCAGATTTAATTGATGATAACTTGGCAATAGGAGAGAGCACTTCTATCTTTTTTGTCAAATAATTTGCAAAGGCGGTGATAGAAGTGTTTGGGCAAGAATAGGAGAGTTTGATATTATTTGTATGCAATATGTTTGCAACCGTGAAAAATAAGATGTTGTCCTATTTTGCGCCCTATCTATTTTAGAGCAGTTGTTGGAGATGTTCACTTTTCATGCCCTAAAACCCACTTTTTGATGTTGTAAATTTTACTCAACCAATTTTTGATGTTCTAAAATAGGGCAGCTATTGGAGATGCTTTAAGGAAGGTCGTATCTAGCTAACAATTCCTACTTTATTCATGATTCTCGAAAATAAATCATTTCTTTTCTTCCTTTCAAAGATGTTGGAAGGTGGTTTGCCCTGGTGCTCAAAGTTCAAAAGTCAAAAGTCAAAACTAATCGGCCGCTGATCTGAAATTCTGATCCGACCACAGGAAATGGGAGATGTACAAGTGGTATACCAGGAAGTAATCTAAACAACTGACCAAGCAACCTTACCCATATCGGGAAGCACACACCGGACACCACACCATAAACGGGCTTGCCCCCAACGTCTTGTACTTTGACAACGACTGATGTTAGCAGGAAATTACTTTCCCGGTTCGAGTACTATGATGTGTGAACCTTGCATTACCACTCAAGAGAGCACTGATAATTCGAGTTTATGCAAAGATTTCAGAGCATTAATCTTGTACTCGTAGTAGACAAGTAGTACTAAGAAATTAAGAATTTTGAAGGCATAGTGATAGTGGAGAGTGCTTTTATTCAAATTGTGCCTTCTTTCAGAAAAGAGTAGCCTCGGATCAGGCGCTCATGTCTCGTGTGCTAACCGAGACGCTGTTTCAGATGTAATTTTATTTTTCAGCGTACTGTAGTCAGCCGAATCGCACCGGAGATTCAGAAATGTACTTTAGTCAGAAAGGCGAATAGGACCTCGCGATCTCCGCCACCGCGCCCACCGCTTCCCGTCTTCCACCACCTACCTCCGCACGCTCCCGCAGCTAACCCGCTCCACCACATCTAAACCCAGCCCACACCAAACACCGCAGATCAACCAACCCCCAGCCCGAGCGCCCAACCGGGACAGCCATGGAAGGCATGGAGTACCTGCAGGGGCGGAGCGTCGAGACCATGGCGGCCATCGCCGTCGCGATCGTCGCCGTCGCCGTCGGCGGCGCCTTCCTCCTCCGACGATCCAAGAAGCCCAAGGGTATGTATGTATGTATGCTTGTTTATGCGCAGATGCATGCATGCTTATTAGACGCGAGATGCCCGTGATCCGTATGCGATCTGGTTGCACGGAATCCGTGGGCTTTCGATTAGTTCTCGCGGGGAGCGAGTGGAGCCGTGAGTCCGCGAATTCTGCCCATTGCGAAGATATGCGTAGAAGCAGTACTTTTTACTAGCTCTACTATACCTGCAGCACTCGGTCTGCTGAGTGCGGAGTGGCCATTTGCAGTCTCCAAGTAGCTCGCTGTACGGACACGAGAACAGGATAAAAGTACAATGGGGTTTACTTTTCTTTATTGAGCTGAGCCACTTAAGTATTGTTGGTGCTTGGAGTAGTCTGTGGGACGACCTATTAGGGAGTTGTTTTCAGTTTTAATGTCTCTGTCAGTGAACCTAATGGGTAGAATGTTGCAGCTGTGTTTTACTCCATTTATCTCGGTTGCTCTTGCTATTTTATAATGGACAGTACTCATGAAGAATGGCCTGGTTACATTATCTAAGCAAACGAGTACGGCTTACCTGCCTAGTGGGCTAGTACCTGTTTCGCTTGTTTAGATTCTGGATCTACGATGTGTTTCTGATGTGAAATTAATAACTGGACTTCTGGTACTCTGCAATATCTTTTTTATTCTCTTGTTTATTTGCGTGATTCTGTAGCATCTTAGAAGTATTTGCTTGTGGAATTGTGCGACTCATTCTAGCATCCATTACTTCGTTCTTTCATCACCCAAATAAACAATTTTTGCTCGGGCATTATTTCTGTTGTTCGAGGCTATAGCTTAATGTCATTGTCGGTGTTCTTTACCCACCATCAGGCTGCTTGGATCCTGAGAACTTCAAGGAGTTCAAACTTGTGGAAAAGACACAAATAAGCCATAATGTTGCCAAATTCCGATTTGCTCTTCCAACCCCTACTTCTGCGTTAGGCCTTCCCATTGGTCAACATATCAGTTGCAGGTTTGAATTCTGTGCTGCTTCTGATTTCTGAATGTTGCTCTCACAATATACCTTTTATCTTAAATCATGTTATGTTTCCTCCTTTTATTCAGAGGACAAGATGCTACTGGTGAAGAAGTTATCAAGCCTTACACACCTACTACATTGGATTCTGATCTCGGAAATTTTCAGCTTGTTATAAAGGTATGCGTTCACTTATTTATAGTATGCAGATTAATCATTTCACAATCTTGAACCTTATCTTTTTGTGCCACAGAATTGTGTGTTAAGCTGTAGTTTCTTCACTCCCGCTTCTTACCATTTTTCTTTTCTTCAAAATGCAGATGTACCCTCAAGGAAGAATGTCTCATCACTTCCGTGAAATGAAAGTTGGCGATTATATGTCCGTGAAAGGTCCTAAGGTAACACTCTTTTTTATCCAGCGCTGGTGTTCTTATTTATAGTACACATTCACAATGTCATGCTTATCTGCCCTTTAAGTTTAACATGATTTGTTCCCTGGTCTAGGGTCGTTTCAAGTACCAAGTCGGGCAAGTGAGAGCTTTCGGGATGCTAGCTGGTGGTTCAGGCATTACTCCGATGTTCCAAGTAATTAAAGTTCAAACTCAATATTGCATTCAATGAAGCAGGTTTTTCTGTTCTCTACTAAAAAAATATTTTCTGTTCTCACAGGTTGCAAGAGCGATTCTTGAGAACCCCAATGACAAAACGAAGGTTCATCTAATCTATGCAAATGTCACACCTGAAGACATCCTTCTGAAGGTTGAATCACCTTCCTTTTTTTTTAATGTAGAGAGCCTTATTTTTGTTTTCGTGCAGTCATCTGATACAAAATCTATATCTGAGATATGTACTTTCCAACGGTAGACCCATTAGATCAGAGTTATTGTGCACTTATAAGGCTGTATGAGGTATATATCCATTTCGTTTAGCTGTTACTGATAACAGTTGAATGCCAAGTATCATATTTCTCTTTCTACCCACTTTAAGGATATTTTAGTGCAAAAAATCAAGAATGTTTAGGTAATACAGAAGTTGTGGACAACTTGTATTGCAGTAAAAGGGAAGAAGTCCTACATTGAAATTTGTAACTGAAACCTACATGTAGCTTTCCTAGCTTTCTTTTCTGATGTAGTGTCAAATCTTCTATAACTGATACATGAATGACAGAGTTACTAAAATCAATGAAAAGCAGCATGTGTTTGAGCAAAGAGATATCCTTTTATGATGAATGCACTTCAATGGTAGTGTGGTATTTCTCTTTCGTGCCAAATTGATAGGTCTGTTGAATCTGTGCAGGAAGAGCTGGACATCATGGCTGAGAAATACCCTGACCGCTTTAAGATCTACTATGTGTTGAATCAGGTGCACCCTATGTTCTTCTCAGGTTTTAACTAGATGCTCGTATCAAATCACTACGCTGCGTTTGATGTGTGAAAGTGCGTTAGTAGTTTCGTTTGCAAACAATGAAATCCAGGACTCGACGTTCTCCATTTATCCTGGGAACTAGCAGAAGTAGGTGCAGAATTTCAGCTATGAGTCTCATGACCATAACATGGGGTTTGCTGTTGATTGTTAAACACACGGTAATCTAGCACTGCTAGATAATTGCAGGACGGAGCTGTATTCATAATGATGGTCACACAGATAGGTATTAAGTATGGTCGGGCTACGTAAAATTATTAAGGACGGTATGTGCAAAAGATATGATTGATTGGGTGAAATTTAAGTTTTGAAATATAATAGCATTATTAATTTGTCTTTTATCTGCATGTCTGTGTGCTCGCATCAGTCCATGTTACAGAGTTGCACGGACAGCAATGACTCCCATCGTACTACCAAGGCATTTGCAACAGATTCTGATTCTGATACTGTCGTTTGCTTGTGCAGCCTCCTGAAGCCTGGAACGGTGGTGTCGGGTTCGTGTCCCAGGAAATGGTTAAAACTCATTGTCCAGCGCCCGCTGAGGATATTCAGGTAAAACTCAAGTGTTCATTCCTCGGTGGTTTTTCAGGAAACTACTATCTGTATCGTGATAACGTGTCTCTTTTTACCATTTCAGATCTTGAGATGCGGCCCTCCTCCGATGAACAAGGCGATGGCTGCGCACCTTGAGGAGCTCGGATACACAAAGGAGATGCAGTTCCAGTTCTAAGCTTCCGGTGTACCAAAATAAGGCCTCCACGGCCTACATTATCCCTTGTCATGTCGACGGCCCCTTTTGATAGCTTACAGAAAGCGATGCATGATTATTCGTGATAGCTTACAGAATTCTTGTACGGAGTACCTCTATTTTTGTGGGCAAGTGTTAGCTGCACAGTTTTTTTTTTTTTTTGATGGAAAACATCGCCAGTCTGTTTTCATTTCATTAAGAGGAGTAAATGAGTACAAATTACTCAAAACTGAAAAAGAGAAAAACAAGAAGGCAGCATCTCCACCCGAGAGGGGGTGGAGAGAGCAACAACAACAACACAACACACCCGAGCACAAGAAGGAGAGGGCCCACATGAGATGCTGCACAGTTTGTCACGGGCCCACATGTCCCTCGACTCCACTTGTATTATCGGTTTGAAATGTCAAAAGTTATAACAGCATCACCCAGTGGTGAAACTTTGTATCCCAGTCTAATATGATGGTACCACTGTTCAAGGAAGTTAAAATGGTTTCTCTTGATATGCTAAGGAATATTTGGCCGAGTCGTGAGAGGAAGTTAAAACGGGGTCTCTTGATAAGGAATATTTGGGCGAGTCGGGTTCTCAGTAATTTTATACGAGGTGTAGGCTTAAGTAGGAATTAGGTCTGTGTGCTACTGAACTCAGTTCCGTTCCCTTGTAAAGAAAAAGGCCAGTTCTGTTTTTATTCCGTCCTGTTTGTCGTGGACTCGTGGTGGTGGCACTTCGAGAGCCTGGTTTGAAACTTTGAATGCAGATATTTTGCAGGAAATTTAGCACATTCTAAAACGGCTCTGAAATTTAAAGCAGTAGGTAGAAAATTTCCCGTTCACAAAACCCAGTCTCAGACTCTCAAGCAGCTCACGGAACTGGTCAGGAACTCAGGAATCAGGATGCGGCTAAACCCCCAGGGACCGGACAACGCACTCACCATTTTCCCCTTATCCGAAGGACCGCTCCTCTCTTTCCCCTCCCTAAAACCCCACGCGCAGACAGCGGCGGCCATGGCGACGGCGTCGCCGCCAGCCTGCTCCCTCCTCCTCCTCCGGTCCACTGCCTCCATTTCCTCCGCGCGCGCCTACGCTAGTAGCTGCGGAGGAGCGCCCCGCTTCCTCGCCTCCTCGCGCTCCGTCTCGGCCCGCCGGCCCCTGTCCACGGCCTCCTCGCCTAAGGTCGCCGCCCCCGCCGCCGTCGAGATCCCGGAGGAGTACGTCGATGAGATTGAAGCGGTGAACATTGCGCTGGACGTCACCCAGGTGCGTGACCTCTTCCCACCCTTACAATGTTTTGTGCTTCTTAGTGGTACTGGTGTGGGAAACCGTAGGGTCCATGGGTGGCCTCAGTTAACCGTACGGGAAAGCTGGCTGAGGCCATTAAAAATGGTAATATTGTGCTTGGGAGGAAGTGGGTGTTCGATTCGGGATTGTTATGACATACTTATTGCACTTTTTTCTACTCGATTTGGCTGCAAGCATCTGGTGTTCTCACTGAAATATGAATCTAAAAAATCAATGAAGTAGATGCTACTGGAATCCCATAGTTGATTTAGGTCGTTTTTCTATTTTTTACGAACTAAGCGCGTGCGAGGGATACTTGGCTAAACCCCAGTTTGTTCTGATATTATGTTGTCTATCTGTGGATCAGCTAATCGGGAAGACCCCAATGGTATACCTAAATAATGTTGTTGAAGGTTGTGTCGCTAATATCGCGGCAAAGCTTGAGTACATGGGACCTTGCCGAAGCGTCAAAGACAGGTATGCATCGTTATCGAACCATATTATGCAAATGTTGTTTGTATCAACGCTCATTCAACATTTTCTTGCAGGATTGCATTAAGCATGATCAATGATGCGGAAGAGAAAGGATTGATTTCTCCAGATAAGGTAGTTGTGTTTATATATAATTTTGGAGTATTATCATCATGAAGGCCCCTACTTATGCACATACTTTAAACCTCTGCAGACCATTTTGGTAGAACCAACAACTGGGAATACTGGCATAGCCCTAGCTTCAGTAGCTGCTGCTAGAGGATACAAGCTGATAGCAACTATGCCTTCATCAATAGATGTTGAGAGACGCATTCTTGTACGCGCATTTGGAGCAGAAATCGTGTTAACTGATCCTACAAAAGGACTAAAAGGAGCTCTTGATAAAGCTGAGGAAATAGTTTCAAAGACACCAAATGCGTACATGTTTCAGCAATTCAACAATCCAGCTAACAGTGAGGTTGAGACTTCAAGCCGTTATCATTTAATCATGTCATCTGTAACACGGCACATGTGAAATTCATTCATTTGCCAACTTCTTTAAATTATATATTGAGAAGCCACTTGGGTAATTACAGATCCACTTTCAAACCACAGGCCCAGAAATTTGGGAGGACACACTGGGTACTGTTGACATACTTGTTGCAAGCATTGGGACAGGCGGTACTATTACCGGCACTGGGCGCTACTTGAAAAGGATGAACAAAGATATTAAGGTTTCCACTTTTGCCTTCATCAAGTTGTTTCAGTTTTAAGTAAACTGCATTATAGGGATTATCTTGTGTGTTAACTTGATTGATTGTTCATCTTTGTTCAATTTTGTTCCATTATTATTTATCCCCCTGCCGTTGTTGGTTGATGGTCTCATTTATTCCATGATTTAACTTTGTGAAGTTGCTTGAATGCTCTGCCAAAAAGTGTAAATCAAAATTTTGAAGAATATTGAGGCCTTTAGGAGAACTTACATGCACTACTAGTTGTACTGCGTTCGACTATTATTTAACTAATATAGGAAAAAATAGCAGTATCATCCTTCTTTTCCATGTTCCATTCTGAAGTTATTTATTGTACTATCATAATTTATAGAAACACAGTGATGATTTCCACAATGTTGATGTCGATATATCTGTGATTTATCTGACATAGGATCTGCCTAAAAGTTTGTTACCTGAAACTATGCCCATATATTTTATAGTCAAAAATGTCTGTTATAGGTTATAACATTTGTTGTGTCCTGTCATCATCAGATCATCGGGGTAGAACCTGCTGAAACTAGTGTGATTTCTGGCGACAGCCCAGGTATATGCAATAGCACATAGAAATTGAACGTATTTGAGAGATGAGATTGTTAGATATTCTTTCCTTGGAATTTACACCTCTTTGGTTAATGTTACAATGACAGGTTATATTCCAAGCATATTAGATGTTGAGCTGCTCGATGAGGTTGTGAAGGTCTGAATGCCAACTTTAGTACTCTGTTTATGCTTGTGGATTGGGTTGAACATCAGAGTTCTTATAAACTGTTATGGTAATTATGATTGTTGAACTTGCATGCAGGTTACCACGGGAGAGGCAGTTGATGTTGCAAGGCAACTTGCACTAAGAGAGGGCCTGCTGGTAAGCAACTGCACAACTAAATAATAGTTACCAATTTGGCTTTTTGTTTGTGGTAGCATTTGCGTTAAATTCACTAAATTGAGATCCATGACTTTTTACGTTGGTTGTTTTTACAGGTTGGCATTTCATCAGGTGCTGCAGCAGTCGCTGCTATGAACGTGGCCAAAAGACCTGAAAATGCCGGAAAGCTGATTGTGGTGAGATATTTTCATCCATTCGAATTATAGCATGTCTAGCGTTTTAAATATTGAAACGTATTCGTTTCTACCAAACATCCTCCTATGATCAACTCAGATGTTTAATTAGGCACATGAATTTTTTCAGGTTATATTCCCCAGCTTTGGAGAGAGATATATCTCCAGCATTTTGTTCCGTCCGATATATAACTCAGTTCGAAGAATGAGGAAGAGATAACTAACTAGCAGTTGCCACTCCAAGAATGATGAAAGTTATCGTTTGTAAACCCGACAGGCTTCCATGGCATGACAAATTTGAAGAATCGAGTCCCTGGTAGATGCAAATCAGGCAGGACCTGAAGTTTTGAAACGCAATCACCGAATTGCACACAGTTGCTGGCAAGTGGGCTGCAGGACTGGAACTTGGTTCCAGGAAAAACCGAGCGAAAATGATCTTTTAGCGTATGCCATCTGCCTCAAACGTCATGGCGAAATATGAAGAATTAGATGCTTAGTATCTTTCTCCAGTAGTTTAGGACCCGGAACAGAACAGGACGTCTGACATGATATTTCAGCTGATCTTACCAAACAAAACTTGTTCCTTGTTCTTATTAGTTAGACTTGTTGTATGATCTTATCTCTTATTTGGCTTATGGTTCACAATATTATCTTTGTTCATCGTGAGATTTGAGAACATTTTGGCAGCATGTTCGTCTCTGTAAAACGCCCATAAATCAGATTAAAATTCCAGGTTGCGTGTGACCTGATGATGTTTTCAGGATCCGAAACAGACTATTTGAAAGTTCGGATACGGGTTTGTAAAACAATTAATAAGTGCCCATAATAACCAAAATTGTGAAGATGCATCTGCAGTTTTAATTGTGAGAATCATGTATCTGCCGGTGAAAAAATCCTCGGAGAAAAACAGATGCCTGGGAGATAAAACGTTCAGACACGTCAGTCGGCAGGTGCGGTCTGGAGACGTGCCTTCCTGATTTCTCTAGCGGTAGCGGTCTAGCCCGCCGAGCTGCCGAGGGAGGCGCCGACGAAGACCTCCACGCCGAGAGAGCCACCCTCGGGAAAAGCGGGATAGCTAGCTGCCGCTGCACCTGCGTCGCCGCCGTGCGTCCCCAGCCGAACATGTCGGCGTCCGATCTCCCCGACGAGCTGTGGGCGCGCATCCTGGAGCTCGGCGCTGCCTCCGCCGCGCTGGGGTTCCGCGACCTCTGCTGCCTCGCCATCGCCTCCCCCCGCCTCGGCCGTCTCTCGCTCCACCCCTCCCTCTGGTCGGGCCTCCTCTCCCGCGACTTCCCCTCCCGATCCCAATCCCAGCCCTCCTCCTCCTCCTCGCAGCAGCAGCAGCAGCAGGTCGACCCCAAATCCCTCTACCAAACCAAGTAATTTCCCCTCCCAGCCCTCCTCCTCCTCTTCAGTTTGTTTATTTCCTCGTCTGTGCGAGTGACTCATGCTCCGATGCTGCAGGTTCGAGAGGCACAAGGTTCGGATGGCGAGGGCGAGGCTCCGGGTGGCGTTAGAGGCGGAGTATCGGCTGCTGGCGTGCCGGAATCGGCTGACGGAGCTGGAGCGCTCCATCTGCGCGGAGGGGGATAGGATGAAGGCCGCCGCGCAGGAGCTGGACAATCTGAGAGCGTCAGGTCGGTTGTGATTCCTCAACCTGTGTTTATTCTCCTTGATGAGCAGAATGCGTTCTCGATGCTATCAGTCTGATGTGGTGTAGTGTTTATAAACAGCAATTTACCTGAGTAGCTAATGCAGTGAGTAGAAAGAGCCTTGGAATTTTTTGGGGGAGTGGAAATCATTCAGCTATCCCCAATTAATCAATTATAATGAGTACTGAAGTGCCCGTAACTATAACTATGTAGGCATTATGGGACCAAAAGGTATAGCTCAGGACAGTCGATTACATGATATATTGAGTTGTTTCTGCTACCCTTTGAAAGAGGTTGGAGTGGATGTTTGAATTCCTATGGGATTGAGCCATAGGTATCCAATCAATAGGAATTTTGGCATCACCATTCCTTTGATCCAAAGGAAAAATTCATAAGGATTGTAATCCTAATAAAATCCTGTGAAATTCCTACACCTGTACATGGAACTAAGGAGGTGTAAAATAGTACTAAAACTTTCCATGTCACTTAAAGGCAATATTGCAGATAACTCATACAATGATCGTGTTGTAGAAAGTCTATTTTTGGCAATAACTACTCGTGAGTACAAATTATAGATGATCTGACCTCCATACAACAGCAAAACCACCGTCTATAAGTTGTCTGTAAAAATCCTACAGACTGTAGATCTACAGACAAACTATTTCTCTCTCCTCTCTTTCCTCCACATCACTAAAAATCCTATGTGGCAACCCTTACAGACGGCTGAGTGGACACTGTTTGTACATGCCCTTATATAATCTCAGTGACCTCCTGCTGTTGCCTGTTGGTCCTATGCTCTAGGTGTGTTTGGTTTGGATCACCAAGTGGGATGTAATGGAACCGTTCCGCACCTAGCACCCGTTCTTGTGTTTGGTTGTAAAAGTGGAACGGAACCAACTCGTTCCCAAAAGGGAATATACCCCTTATATGCGGAACGAACCCATTCCACCAAATCGGTGGAATCTCGTGGAACGGCTGGCTAATCAAGTCCTCTCCCTTCTTCCCCAAAATTAGTCCTCTTTCTCGTGGAACGGCCGCGACGGCCGGCGAGCAGAGGCAGCGGCCGGGCGAGCGACGGCCGGCGAGCAGAGGCAGCAGGCGGCGGCCGGTGAGCAGAGGTAGCAGCCGGGCGAGCGACGGCCGGCGAGCAGAGGCAACAGGGGCGGCCGGGCGAGCGACGGCCGGCGAGCAGAGGCGACGGCCGGCGAGCAGAGGCGGCGGCGGCCGGGCGAGCGACGGCCGGCGAGCAGAGGCGGCGGCCGGGCGAGCGGCGGCAGCAGGTCGCCGCAAGCGGCGTCCATATCGAGCTGAGCAGGCGACGGCCAGGCGAGCAGTGGATTCAGCAGTCGCGGCCGGTGGCGAGCAGCTGCTGCACAGTCAACGGCGAGCGACCGAGTGTGCTTGATTTTTTTTTGAGGAGCTACCCGATCTGTATGCATGTTGCGTGATTTGATTTTTTCTTCAGGATCTACAAAGATTGGAACTTGCATGCGTTTTTTTTCTCTTGGAAAATTGCCATGCTTGTATGGCGTTCTAAATGCATTAGAAATCGCAGGTGGCTAATTATTATAATAGTGCTAAAATTATGTATGGATGGTTAACTTCTGCTGCATGAACTTTAATTAAGTACTACTCTAATTGTTATTATAGAGGTGAGCTGAATCCAATCTACCCCATTCCATTCTATTTTTTAGCTCCAACCAAACGCTAGACAGAACCATTCCATTCTATTTTTTAGCTCCAACCAAACACACAAACGGAACCGATCCATTCCTTTGGAAAGGAACCATTACATTACATTACATTACATTCTACTTCGTTCCTGAACCAAACACTCCCTAACTTAAGGGCTCCTTTAGAGCAAGTACAATAAGCTTATGTAAGCAGGCTATAAGGAATAAAATAATATTCCATTGATGACATGGAAGAGAGAAGAGGAGAGAGAGTGGAAGTGGGCTCTCATGCAAGAGCCAGCTCTAGCACGTGCTCCTAGGCACTTAGTGAGAGTGAGAGGTGGGACATGTCTTAATAAAGTAACACATTTCCTTAACTAACTATTGTACATATTGGCTATATGGTTGGCTATAGATGACGTGGCAATGTCTTATAGCCGACTGTTGGCTCTACTATTGTACCTGCTCTATTAGCAAAATAGTCTCTTGCACGCCTGTCCAGTAGTTGCTTTTAAGCTGAAGTAGGAAAACTCTGATTGTCTCGTATGAATGCTTCAGCTATTGGAACTTGTACCGGCCCATTAAATTTAGAAACACCTTCATTATTATTTTATTGTACCAGGGTAAAAGGCTCCTGTGTACACTTTATGAAGGGATTCATTCAAACAGTGCACGAATCAGTTGTACCTCATTTGGCTACATTCAGGTTTGCTGTGACTGCATGAACATGAAAGCAAAGCAACTCAAACGGCTTCTGCCTGCAGAAGTAAATGATACATATTATAAATAGCGGATAGAACGCCAAGAAACATGTTCTTCAGTCGAATACAATCATATCTTTCAAGTAGGATGCAATCCAGACCTCTTCACCTATTCTTGCATGCATTTAGCTCTTCGGTAAAGATGTTGCTTAAATGGCTCTCATTGACACAAATACAAACCTTTTTGAAGCACCTCATTAGGAATTTAGGTTTGTAGGCAATGCTTATGGATGTGACTGGGCTTGTTTTAAGCATTAGCTTGAAGTGCTGGGACAGAGTTGAAACTCGACAGGCACTTATGTTATATAAATTAAACACTCTGTTATCTGCTCTCCTAAAAGCAAATAATATCTCCAATGGTTCTCAGTCAGGGAAACTGAAAATTTAGACTTCGATATAAGAGTGCACCACGTTCTTCATTTTTGGCTTATTCTCGTATTTTTGTGCATTTTTTCTCATCAGCATATGCTGATAGCCTAATTCTTGTCTAAAATGTCGACAGGAGAGCTTCTGTGGCATTAAACGTGTGGCAACCACAAGTTGTTCGTGGGCGCCAGAAACAGTTGGTTCAGCAATGCACTGTTCCTGTTGATTCTCGTCTTAGTGATCTACACATGGAACTGAAAGTTTGTAAGCAACAAATAGCAACTTACAAGACCGCTTATGTATGTGATCTTCGATTTTACCAATAATTTGAAAGATTAACAAGTCTAGCCTTACTATAGCTGTGCTTTTGGTTCTTTTGTCAGAACAAGGAGAAGCTCAAGCTGAAAGAGTATGAGGAAGCAGTGAGACGAGCAAAATATCATCCATTGCAGAATAGTAGTCATACAAGCCCAACTGTTAATGAAACACAAGCAAAGAGGAAGAGACTGAAGTAAGACTATTCTTCGCCATCAGATTTTCCTTTACCTCAAGGTGCCAACAAATAGCTCTCCATAGTTGTTAATAGCGACAACCTTAAGCCATTAACCATACTATTCTTCCCTCTGTGGTGTCATTTTTTTAAATTGGAATTTGCCCTCACATAGTCACACTCATTCTCGACATGTTTTGTTTTCAAGATATAGAAGAGCATTGTGTAGACACATACTTCTTTCTGAAACGACACCCACATTTTGTTATATGCATAACTGTAGTTGAAATGGATAAGTAGCAATGGGTTGCGTATGCATTGTGTACACACATACTTCTTTCTGAAATGTCACGCAATGGGTTGGTATGCATTGTGTACACACGTACTTCTTTCTGAAATGACACCCAATTTTTTTATATGCATAACCATAATCGAAATGGATAAGTAGCAAATTGGTTGGTATGCATTGTGTACACACATACTTCTTTCTGAAATGACACTCACATTTTTTTATATGCATAACCATAGTCGACATGGATAAGTAGCAATGGCTTCTTTTGGGGGGAATTTAGTAATATCAGCTTGTTTTACTCTTCTTTTTTTTGCAGATAAAGGTATCTTGTAGCAATTGAGAACGAATCGAGTCAGATGGTTCTATTTCTCAACCTCTACCAGGACCACTTGGCTAAAGTATGTTTTTGTTCATCTACGAGCATCCTACCTGCAGTGGAGGAGCTTGCTCAAGAACTGAGAGCCCTATTGCATTGCAGTGCTAAGACATATATGCATCTCGGGAAAAAGATGCTGATGACTGTAGATTCGTCGACGTGTTCGTTTCATTGCGCATGTATGCACAGTTGCACATGGTGTACGTGGCATTGTTCCTTGCGAGGCAGAACGGTTGAAGCTTAGCTGATCTTTCCAAGTAGCCGAAAGGAAGAATCCTATCCTCCTCCGGTGTACCGCCCAGCTGACAACTACCCATGGCACAATGACAAGGACGACGACTATTTGTCAGAGCAGAATAGTCTGGCCCTGGTGCTTGCCCTGCACGAAACCAGGCGGTCAACTGTTCTACAGCAGAAGGATGACAGATCTGACCCGATTGCTCGAGTTGAGTGGACCTGTTGTTTTCTTCTAGAGACGTACCGCACTGTATGAAATTATGTGTTGTACATGTTGGCTCCTGTTTCGTGTTTGGATATGCATTGCTGATAGTGCAGCTCGTTTATCTGTATGCTAATGTCAGTAACATTTCATCACGATTGATAAATGCGTATTGCTTTGGTCGGCTTGGGCGCATATGCGTATATGCCATATGACTTTATATTTTTTTGAACTGATATGCCATATGACTAGGACTAACGCCACGGTAATTGGTATGGATGTCGTCATGGCGGCTAATCTAATCTACATACATGGCAGCGTCTGCCAAGATAGCGACTGCTTCACAGCCCGCATCGCACTTCCAAACCTATGTTTAGTGTACCCATCGATACTTAGCGGACACACGTTTGGCATGACCCCAAAACGGGATGTTTTCGTTCACAGCGAGACGGCTGTAGTGACTTCGTCAATCTGAAAATTCGACCTAATAGGATGTGTGTACGTGTGTTGATAGGGGTGAGTGTATACATGTGTATGTGAACGTCTGCGTTTGTACTGTGTTTAAAAAAAGTGATGAAAAGATCCCAGTCAAAAAAAGATAGCCGTGACGATCATGCCTGCTATCCATCACGATTTTTGCCTGGTCCTAAGGGCACGAGCAGCGGAGGAGGCATAATGCGGTGGTCTCATCCCCTCCACCTAGGTTCGTAGTACTGAAGCAATTGTGTAATCCAGTTTTCAGCCAACGGAAGCAGTAGCATAGACCCACATGCCCTTTCTCACTTTTCCCTCCTTTTCCCCATTTTTGCTCGAGGAGGCAGCCTCCTCTGCAGGATTCACCTGTCATCTGCAGGGCAGTACCAGTACAGCAACGTGGCATCCGAGCCTACCTGGCTCTGACAAGACAGTAGGTTCAGGCTAACCGTTGGGCATGCCCTAAACGAGAATACGAAAACCGCCACCCCACCTCCCGTCCCCATTCCCCGTGCCGCCTCCTACGTGGCACGCCTTCCGTGCCGCATCTTCCCGCCGCGCTGTTGACCCGAGCACCTCTCGCTGCCACCGGGCCCCACGCGCGTTGTCGCCCAGCCTGTCACCCACCATCCTTGTCGCTACCCGAGGCCCCACCTGTCAGCCATCAAGATATAAGAAGGATTCGACCCGTCCCGGCCTCTCCCCGTTCCAATAGCCACTCCGCCTCCGTCTCGTCCTGATCCGATCCCCAAATCCACTCTCCGCGCTCACCGTCGTCGTCCCCGTCTTCTCCGGCGACCCGCACCGAGCTCCGGTCCGTTCAATCCATGCGCAGGGCGTGATCCTCCCCACGCCCTCCCTTCCCGTCCGGTCCCGCCGTCTCCTGCGTGGTATCTGGTCGCCGGAACCCGATCGACAAGTTGGATCTCGCGGAGACCCCGTAGCGGTGCGGCGCCCACCGCGAGGATACATACGATGACTGCGGCGCGAGCCGCCTACCCCTGCTGCCTCCGCGCCGTCGCGTCCGCGAACTCCTCCGCCGCCTTCCCCTGCTCGCACCGCCTCAAGCTCTCGTCCTCGCATCGCTTTAGTAGTAGTAGTATCGGTAATAGTAGTAATTTCCTCTGACGTTTGCCTCGCCCTCGTCGCCCACGACCTTCGGTTAGATCTCGTTGCTGCGCTCGTTCTGGGATTGTCTGGTTGTGAGGGTTCGGTGCTTGGTCTCTGGGTTTCCTGTTTGCGGAAGTTTGGTTTCTTCTGGGTTTGATCCGCAGGCCCCGTGTGTTGGAGCTCGTGGTTGCTGCTTCTCCGACGAAAAAGGTATGGAGAATATGCTGGTTTCATTTTTTGAAATTGAGAAGAGGCCAGTTTATTGTTCTGGTTGAACTGCAAATGGCATGATTTGTTCAGTTATTGATCATGGAATCACGATTCCTTCGAATATCTATTACGATTAACTTATATAGTTATACACCTAAACTCTTTATTTACACCGTGTTGAACATTGTAGTCCGTGCTCTTGAGGCTTTTATCATTTTTGTGCTTAGTTGCTTGATACAGTACTGATAGATAGGTTCTTGATTTACCTATTTTACCAGAAATATTGCATCGGATTATATTCACTTGAAATGTGAATAATATATATCCATAGGCATATCTGTGCACCTATTTCTATTATACGGTCCTAAAACTTTGTCCAGTAATCTTTGTGTGGTCCATATATCCCTTTAATTGTTCTAAGATTTTTTCTAATCTAATCTTTGTACTGCTTAACAGGAAGTTCTTTTCTGAACTTGGGATTAAGCTTGTGGATGGGCGGACCTTTGGTAGGCTCCAGTGCCGAAGGTGTGAGCAGCAGCTCATGTCTCCGCCCCAGCACCTGCGAGCAAGCAGGTTTTGAGCACAGCTCGTGTGCCTGCCCTGATGATGAAAGTTTTGAAGCTATAATACCGTGTGCACAAGATGATTTGGCTGTCGAGGAAATCAGATTGGCTCTTGCTGAAGTGATGCAGGTCTATGATAACAATGATGATGAAGGGACAGATACGAGTGAAGACTCTGATGAAAACGAGGATTCACTTTCTCTTGAATCAGATTCAACTGATGACTTGGTGGATGTTGACACTGAACTGGTCACATCGTCACCCTCCCTTAATGGCAATCCATCTGAATCTTCAACTGGAATATCAGAGGTTGGAAATTATGTAACAAAGGTAAGTATTTGATTGATGTAGAAGTTTAGACTCTTGTTCGGCTTATCTTGCTACTAGTTACTAGTCAAATTGTCTGTCCTTGTTACTTCATACCAAATCAGTATTAGGTCAATAGCTATGCAGCTATTAACACGCTTATTTTTGACATGTCGCCTACTCGCCACTGGCGTCTTATAAAAATCATTACTCCTACTTGTTTAGAATTCCGGATAGTTAAATGTAATTTTGCACTAATGGTAGGAGGAGGTATCACTGCTTATCATTTTTTTGTGTAAACTGATTGTGTTGATGCCACAATGGCAGTAGTCATGTCATGGTGCATATTTGTCTGCTTAAATCTGAGAATGATGTTCATTGTTTTCTCTAATTTCTTCTTATTTTTTAGCTCATTATACCTGCCTGGAGTATGCCTACTGAATTCTGTGAAATCAGTCTGACCCGATAGGGCTGTTGTTCTCCAATTCTTGTGTTGCTTCTGTGAAATGTTTTATTTTCGACATGGATGGACCATATCATGATTTGTAACATCTATTGCATATGCAGATAACCCCAACGCTGGTTTCTGCAATGAAGGGAAGCCGGGCGAAGCGTGGCATTGTCACAAACTTGAGTGTTTCATGGGCCCCTGATGTCTATGATCCCCCTGTTACTTCTGACTCACACACTGTGAGGCCACACCATAGAAGTTCAAGGAAGAGCCACTACAAGTACAAGCCCCCAAAGAGCAGCAGCAGTAGCAGCCGCAGTAGCAGTGGCAGCAAAAAGGACAAGAAGCATTCTCACCACAGTAGCAGCAGCAAAAGAGATAAGAAATCTTCTCACCGCAGTACCAACGGCGGCAGCAGCAGAACTGACACTAGTGATCTTCAACATCGCAAGGCATATGGCAGCAGCATCAGCAGCCGAACTGACACTAGTGATCCTCTGCGTGGCAAGGCGTATGGCAGCAGCAGAATTGACACTAGTGATCCTCTACATGGCAAGGCATATGCTAGCAGTATCAGCAGCATTGAGAATGCTGTTCCTGAATACCATAAGATATCTCTATGGCTGCCACCACATAGTGTCAAAAAGGAAGAGGCTGTGCCCCCCGCACCTGTACTGAAGACCATTGAACAAATCAAGTGTAGCGTGAGCAGCTGCAAGGAGCCACCCTTAAGCATGCTATCGCGCCAATCTGTGGCTGCAAAGTACAAGGGGATGTTTTCCTTTTGGGGTCAGAACCAACTAGCTTCTTAAGCATTTGTGACCTCTTGTGTGCTATGACAAGCTGCTTCCGGGTATCAGGCTACCAACAAAGCCTTACTTTATTTATGTTTCTGTCTGAACTTCTGGGCTGGTGTCTCATTCTGTCTAGAACGGTTTGCTCCACATTTGTTTGAACGTCAATAAATATGGTTTTTAAAAACTGTTGATTAAAGCATATACGTCCTTGTTTTTTTACTATTCTCCTCGTGTAATCAGCACATTATGTGTGTTACTATTTTGTATGTTTGAATTTTACATTGCGGATTTTTCAGTTTATTTAATCTCTTCACAGATCAGAAAATCACTGGGAACATCCAGGCACATCTGATATAACCATTTTCCAAGTTCACACCGACTCACACAATTTCAGCACTATAAATCTCCTGCCGCGTCTAGTAATCATCCATCAACCGAAAAGTTGAATCGTGCCTCAAAGCCGAGCAAATTCACTTCCAATTCCAGTCGACAACCCAGCGACCTTGCCTGACAAACACGCCTGTTCTAGTGTCCAACCTTGGATAACTTGAACAAGCCTGCTCTTCCAGAGAAAACAAAGGAAATATTTATTGCAGCATAGCGAACCGGTACGTACGGAGGGAGAGCGAGGCGATCTTTGGGGTGATCGTGGCGGCGGCCTAGGGTTTCAACCCTAGCCGTCGCCGCCGGCGCCATCTGCAGCTTCATCGTCGCCGCCGACGAAGATTTGACGGGTCCTCGCCTCCTCTAGTTGCCGTTCTGGCACTAGGAGTGGTGGGGACCTCGAACCTGTGCACGACGCTATTCGAAGGTCCTTAATGTTAGAGTTTGGTTTTGGTCGTCATCTTCTTCGTTAATGGAGATGATATCGTCTGCAATAAGTGATTTTCCACGCTTCGTTCGACGACGAGATATCCTTCCCGACGTTAATGGTGGCTTTGGAAGATCAAGTCTGTCTAGGTATGGTTTTTTCAGATCTTGCTTCGCCAGATCAATCTTGGATTGTTTCTCATGGTTGCCGCAAGGAGGTTTGTCCTCGCAATATCTATCCCGGCTACTACGTCTTCGGCAATGGTGATTCGTTCTCTCGGCTCCCAACGACGTCGACAAAGTGGTTCGGTTATTTGTCCCTGGAATATCAGTGGTGGTGCTCTTGCCGATGTTGCTTGATTAATTTAATGGCTGCGTGCGTACACAAAGCCTTGGCATTGCGGCTCAAAATTAAAAAGGGAGAACCTTCGGTGGTAGGTTTGATGTTTTCGCGTTGTTCTACGGCTGCGTTCAGAAAAGTACAAGATTGTGTCATGGATGAAGAAAGGGCTTGAAGATCTCATAGATTTGCTCGTCTCTTTTAGTTTTGTTTTTGTAATCGATGTAATCGTGTACTCTTTGCTGGTTTAATATATGTGGAAAAATTCAAAAAAAAAAGCCTGCTCTTCCAGTGGTCTGAAGCTCCTAGACCTTTTTGCCTGCCGAGAGCACCATGTGGAGGGTTTAGTAGTGACATCTTGGCCCATCAAGTAGAATCACTAATAGAACATTTAAATGCTTATGCATGATCATTGACCAACATGTAGAGATTGTGTTTCAAACAATGCAAGTATGCAACTAATCTTTGTTAAAGCATGGAAAGAGACCCATAACAGAGACATTTAAACAAGTCGTGACAGCAACACAGTCGCTTCCTCTTTTAGGTTATGTTAGTTTGACAGAACATCCGCTCATCACCAAGTTAGATATGAACGACATGAAGGAAACGTCAAATTACGTAAAAAAATCAGTACCTGTGGTGTAAAAAATTTGTTGCATAAATTTCGGTGGTGGTGTCAGATTAGGAAGCTCGAGTCTCAGCAGCTGGAGTCCATTTATCTGGGTGTGGAAATATGTGAATCAGTCACTGTTGTACAATGCTTGTGCCCATCAAGAGTGGCCACCTTGACATAGAAGAATAAGCATCAATAAAACATATAAATGCTAATGCATCCAATGGTAGTTTTTAACTGACTAACATGTACAGACTGTTATGAACGACGTGACTGATGTTAACACATGGAAAGAGACATGCGAACAAGCCATGAGAGCAACACAGTCGCCTTCTTTTTTAGGTTCTGTTAGTTTGATCGAACATTCGCTCTATCACTAATATTTTATATTAACGACAGGACGCAAACGTCAAATTACGGTAAAAAAAAGAGTACCTGGATGATGTAAAATATAGTTCCATAACTTTTGGTGGTGGCATCAGAATAGGAAGCTCCAGCCTCGCCACCTGGAGTCTATCTATCTGTGTGTGAAAATATGTGCATTTGGTCGTTGGCATACAGTATTTCCATCATATCAATTCTAAAACAACTTTCTTAAGGCACCACATCTGGCAGGCTTTGGATAATCATTATCATTTAATATAAGTTATACAATCGGTTAAGCAATCACCAAAAGTCCTTGCAAGAACAACTTCCTCCGATAAATCTATGGAAACGAACACGGTCTCTGACAATGATCTCTCTGTCATATGATTTGCTTATTATTTTTGTCACTTCATGGCAATCGGGACAGAATCGCAAGTTCTTTACCACCCTAATCACATGAGGTGCTTTTGTCTTCAACAACCCATATGCAATGGCCAACCTTTCACTATGTTCACAGAGTGCGATTTCTTTATCTTCTTCACCAACATCATGTAGAACGGCTGCAGTCCAAGGCTTGTGGCCAGCACTTAGCACCCGTTTAGCTATTTCCTTCAAGACCAGCCTTATCTCCTTGATTTCAGGGTGTGAACCATCACTCACCACAAACTTGTGCATGTAGCCATTTATTTCAATCGAACTACAGCCAGCAACAACAGTAACATTGTTGTATTTCATCATTTTCCTCATATACCTTACTCTATCCCACTGGGAGTTTGACGCATACAGATTCGAGAGGAGAACATAATTTTCTGAATTTTGAGGTTCCAACTCAAAGAGCCTCTTAGAAGCGGCTTCTACTATATCAATTCTATTTGAGGTTTTACTCGCCACAACAAGATTCCTCCAAATTACTGAATTTGGTGAGATGGGCATGCCTGTAACAAATGAGTAAGCTTCATCCAAAAGGCCAGACCGACAGAGAAGGTCAACCATGCAACCATAATTCTCGATTGTAGCTTTAATTCCCATTTCTTGCATAGCAGACCAATATCGTCGCCCATCATCCACTAATCCATTGTGAGCACATGCTGACAACACTCCTATAAAGGTGACATTGTTGGGTCTCACCTGAAATATATATACGAGAACGTAATGTGACAGCTATTAGAATGGATACAAACTCAGAGTTCCTTTGTAAAGACTGAGCATTATGATAATTTCTTGCGAAACTAAGTTGAGCACATGAGCTAATACACAAAGGACAATGTAGAGAATATCCTCATTATGAACCAAACTTTATGTAACAATTATACTATCTCTCAGAAAATATAGTGCATGGAATTAGTTAAGTGCATTCGTCATTCATGAACCATGAGCCATATTTTACAGTATCGCAGTACCAACCAATGGTAGACAAAGATGGATCTTCGATAAAATTTTCCGTGGAAGTTAATGCATATGAGCAGGTTATCAACAAAAGCTAACCGAGCAAATATAACTATAAACACAAAAGCTAACAGAGCAAATATAACTATAAACACATTTTTTACCTTAAGCTGGAGCATTCTTGAGAAAAGCCCCAACGCATCCTCTGCGAGCCCATGCATCGCCAGCCCAACTATCATTGCGCTCCATGCCTTGGTATCCCTCTCCACCATCTTGTCAAACACCCACCTTGCCCGCTCTATCAGACCGCACTTTGCATACATATCAATTAACGCCGTGCTCAGCTCAAGATCAATCGTGATCCCTTTCCTATCTATAAAAGCATGCACCCACCTCCCCAAATCAAGAGCGCCTGCCTTGGCACATGCCGAGATGACACTGACCATCGTAACCTCATCCGGGTCCACCCCCGCTGCCTGCATTTCCCGAAACAGGTCCAAGGCTTCGTTCACCATCCCCACTCTCGAGTACCCGCCGATCATGGAGCTCCACACGACCAGATTCTTGTCCTCGATCATGCCATCAAACACATTCCTGGCAAGCGCAACCTCCTCACACCTGGCATAGAGGTTAAGCAGCCCGGTCTGGACGTACGGGCTCGGTTCCAGCCCCTGGCGGAACGCCTGCGAGTGCAGCTGCTGGCCCTCGCGGAGAGCCGGAACCGCGGCGCACGCCTTGACAGTGAACGCGAGCGTGAAGCTGTTGGGTGGTGGGGCGCCCGCGCGCAGCATGCGGCGGTAGACCAGGACGGCGTCCCCGGTGGTGGTGCTGGGGGCGGAGAGCGCGCGGATGAGGGAGTTGTAGCAGAAGGTGGTCGGTTCGGGGATTTGGTCGAACAGGTTGCGCGCGTAGGAGGTGCCGGCGGTGGCGCATGGGCAGGACGCGAGGAGCTTGGAGAGCGCGAAGGCATAGGTGAGGCGCGGGAGGTGGAGCCTGAGTAGGCGCGCGTGGGCGGCGCGGAGAGCACGGAGGCCGGGGCATTGCCGGACCAACGAGACGATGTGGGCTTCGAGGAGGTGGCGCGGGAGGGTGGCTGCCTCCTGCGGACCGAGCTGTTGCATCCAGGGAGAAAACAGAAAATGCGAGGGGAGGTGAGAACCAAGAGGGAAGCCGGTGCTCAGTCTATCGTACATGTGTTTCACGTGTTATGTACTACTCCCTCTATTCCATTTTAATTGACTTACATATATGTAAATATAGATATATCCAACACTAAAATATATCTAGATACATCCATATCTACATATATGTGAGTCCATTAAAATGGAACGGAGGGAGTAGCTTCGTAATAGAATGAGTGAACATATACTAAAACTTTTAGTACACATGCATGTAGAAAAGGCATAAAACATCTTATATTGTGACATTGTGAAACAGTGACTATTAGCACCTAAGAAAGAAGGTAAATTAGGAAGGACATAACTTAGTCCCCGTTTAGAACACGGGAAGTAAAAACGTAGAAATAGGAAAAACGCAAAAACTGAGGTGTCATGTTTCTAAATTTCTACATGAACTAACAACAGAAAGAAAAAAAGTCGTTTGGATGTCACGATGGACAAACACGGAAATTATAGACATGGGAAGATAAAAACATGAGGTCTCACGTGAGGTGAGACCTCATGTTTGTTTTACTCCAAACTTTATATTTACATAAAATAGCTTATTCCAAATTTTTTTTTTGAAGGAAACTGTGATTCCTATTCCTTTGTTCCAAATGGTAACATCGGAGACTTTCCTGTAGAAGTATCGTTCTCCAAAATTCTTACGATTTTCCTTTATTCCAAACGGGGCCTTGGAGTCTTTCATTAGCTCGACACCTATCGAAAGAGCGGGATCGAGCTAATCCAAGCTAGCTAGTTCACGACTAACTCAAGACGTCGAATCTCAGGCGTTGGATCTAACGAACGTTATGGGTGGATCTTGGGTCCCGATCAAGTGCCATCGCCAAGGTTAGATGTTGTGATGGAAAAGTATGCACGCGGGGGGGTAGAAGAAGATTGGATGGAGATGGGACGGGAGCGGTAAGATTGTGAGCAGGCACACTTTTTGGGAGGAGGCGCGACGACCCATGCACATGTCGGTGTGCTTTGTCTCGATGGGCACGGCAAGGCGGACAACAAAGTAAACGATGTAAGATTGACGTACGGACATCAAATCACTTTTTTTTTTGCGAGGATACAGGTGAAGATTACATCGAGTAGGCAGAAAAGATCAAACAAGAGATGGAGATTACACACAGATCTTCCTGCATCGACGTCGCCGGAGAAGAAACCGCATCGATGACGCACCGCCGCAACTTCCTTGACACCTTGGATCGGAAGGAGCCTCCAAGCGGACGGGAAGTCTTCGAAACTCGAACCCCGAGAGGCCTCCAGCTTGCTCCATCGGCGCCGCCGCTCGCGCCATCATCACCTGCATCGAAGGAGTCAACCAGATCCACCGCAAGCAGATCTGGAGGGGGATCCCCGCACACGGCGACCCCAGAGGGCCACGAGCACGAGGGAGAGGACGGCGCTCCGCCTTGGAGCTCCGAGAAGCTCCACTGCCGGAGGGGACGAGCGCCATCCGCAAACGCAGCACCGACGAGGTCTCCACCACCAAGACGCCGCCGGCTGGGTCCCTACTACTACCTACACTATGTACACACCGGGACAACAGTCTATCTGACCTGGTTTTGGTGCTTAGACATAATTTAATTTAATGTACAAAGTATCAGGCTAGATAGAAAACAAGGACACAAAATGTTGGCCTGGCTCGTTTTTATCGTTCTATTGGTTCAGTTCCAGAAAGAGAGCAATCAATGAGTGGACATTTCGCGCTCACGAGATCCAGTGATTTTAATATCTTAAATAACCGGAGAAAAAAATATGAGTGGCAAGGTAGAAAACGATGTAAACGATGTAAAATTGATGAACGGACACCAAGTCACATTTAATAGCAAATAAAACATACAACAGTCTTTCAGACCTAGTTTTGTTGCTTAGACATAATTTAGTTTTACAAAGTATCAGGCTTAGAGAGGAAACCAGGACAAAAAATATTGGTCTGGCTCGTCTCTATAATTCTATTGGTTCAGTTCCACAAAGAGAGCAATCAATATGTGGACATTTCGTGCTCCCGAGATATAGAGTGATTTGAAACTCCTAATTTTTTTCTACATTTTTTAATATAGCAGGATTAATGGATCTCGACGCCAAATTCACTTTTCGGCAAATGTATTAAATAGTCTTTCAATAACTTAGTAGCTTGGCAGTACATCATGAACACTCACCCTTTCAACACCAGGTTGCACTAACACTTCAGCTAGTAGAGCCATCTACTCATTCCGTCCAGAAAAGGATGCCACTAAAATGGATGCATCTAGCACTAAAAATATGTCTAGATATATCCATCTTAGTGACATCCTTTTTCGGACGGAGTAAGTATGCATGTCCGGAAAAGGATGTCGCTAAAATGGATGTATTTAGCACTAAAATATGTCTAGATATATTTATTTTTGTGACATCCTTTTTCGGATGGAGTGAATATATGATTATGGTGCATTGGCACGGCCCAATGTTAAAGTATACTTATTACTATAAAGATAGAATTTTCTCATCTAAACTCAACTTAACTCAAACTTCTTCTGGAAAAAGCCAAGTCGAAAACAACCCGCGCCATTCACGTGGCAGCGCTGGTACTGTCTCCAACGGCAGGCGCCCCACTGTCTGATCTCTCATGTTGTACTCAAAGGAATTGAGAAGGTCGGCCTCAATATAGCTGACCCCACCAAGCTCGCTCATGAAGTACATGCAATCTTCTTGAGCTCCGCCGCTGACAGATTGGCCGCCAACAGCAAGCGAGCGCGAGCAGCCTCGGCTGAGGAAAAGAGCATGCCCCATCAATGTATCGACCTTGCTCCACCATCCATGGCCGCTGCTCAGGTCAGCTGCCTCGAAGACCTTGAAGCATTCCGATGTCATGGGCCAATCGTCCATGGGGTACGGATAAACAATCCGTCCCACCATCAACAGCCGGTCTCCGGACGCGACGAGGTAGAAGACGAAGTGCACTAAGTCATGATCTCTATGAGTGCTCCGTATGCATTGGACGGACCTGATGCTCATGTTGCCCACTTCCAGGACATAGAGATCCGGTAAACCATAATTCTCTCTGCTGAGAACGTAGAGCTTCCCATTAAAGATTGCAATGTCGAAGGTTTGGCTGTACACAGACGGCCCCCACTCCATGGCTGTGGTCCCTTGCGGCCCGCGAGCATAAACAGTGACGTTCTTGCCGTTGGTCTTGACGGTGGTCAGAACGGCAACAATGTGCAGATCGTCGGACACCACCACCTTTTGGAAGTCCCGTTGACACCTGAGGTCGAGATAATCCGGGTTGATCTGTAAAGGTGTTGCCTTCCCAGAGGAAGGGTTCATGAGGAAGCACCCGCCGCCGCGGTCCACCAGGAAAAACATGCTGCCGGTTGGCACGCGGTAAAGCAGGCAGTCGTAGTTGGCGACGGGCGTGCGGTGGATGGCGCCGTCGGGGAGGCTGAGGAAGGTGCCGTCGCGTAGAGCAACCCAGGGAGCAGCGGGGGCAGCGGCTGCAGCCGCGCGCCGGAGCGCCACGAGCGGCAAACAGCGCAGATGCGGACGCGGTCGGCGCGGGACGTCATGCGCAAGAGCACAAGGCCCAACAACTCCGGCGGGAGGTCCGGCCAAGGCGATGCCTTGCTTGGCGCCACGTATTCAAGCATCTGACCAAGCAGGGCTGCAGTGTATTCAAGCATCTGACCGAGTTGGGCTTTCATCGCCGCCTTCTTGCTGGGCGGACTGAGGGCGATCCCGACGGCGAAGCTAAGGCTGAACCAGAGGCGCACGAGCATCGTCGCCTTCGTGCTTGGCTCAACGAGGGAGAGTGCGAGGGTGACGGCGAGCCAGAACAGGAGCAGTACCGCCTCCACCTTACTGTTTGGCCGAATGCAGACAAGGTAAAGGGCAAACCAGAGCCACAGGATAATCGCCGTCACTATGCTTGGCTCACAGAGGCAGAGGCCCAGGGAGACGGCGAGCCAGAGCTTGTGTGCCAGCGCTGCCATCGCCGTCTTCTTGGACCGGCGACGGAGCCGCGAATTTGGCTTGCAGGTCTGGGCGTTGTTTGGTTTCCCTTCGATCTCTTCGTCATATATATAGGCTCCCTTTCCAGCTCCGGTTCCGACAGGGACTGAACTACGTCGCGTATATCGTAAGCAGACGCAGGCGGGGAGGGCAAGAATAAACTGAGTAAGATAAGACGCGTATATCGGTATATGGCTCTCTATTGCGTATTTTTTTTTCCAACTGGGCCACCCCATTTCCATTAATTGCTTAACAAAAACCAAAATAGACAGAAGGAAAAATACACGGTAGGAAAACATGTTGTATGATCTCGGCACCAAGATCATACTGCTGGGCAAAAAACGTACCACCATAACCAAAATAGTCCAAAGTCAGCGAACAACACCATACAAAACACAAATCCGCTACAGCTTCTTTTTTTGAAACAAGCCAAAAGATTTGTCATTTTAATTAATTAAGGAGAAGAAATTTGGTCGATTAATTAACGGGAGACCGGCCAAAAGCCGCTATAATGCGACAATGTCGTCATGTAACACGAGCACATTGGGCACCACCGACCGACCTGGTCACCCACACGAATCCGCTACAGGTTCTCAAAACCTATCCAAACAGCTGGAGTAATCAGATGACGTAACCATGACTTTGCGATTGGGACGCCAGACTCGAAGCTTTTTTCTTTTCTTTTTTGACCATCCAGGCTCGAAGCTTTGAGCATCAGCTGATCTGCTCCTCCCCTGATCTTGTCTCGATAACTATCGTCGTAAAAACCTGCCCAATAAAGCAGACAAGCGTACATAGAAAAAAAATAGTTACAACAGGAGACCTCACAATCACCTTATCAAAGGTAATCTTGTTTCTAGTGTTACATATTGGCCAACAAGCTACGACAAAAAGTTTACTTTTGAATTCTGAAAAATCACAAAAATAATTCTACAAATGCCTACACATGTGTTGTATATTTCTGTGAAGTTCCGGAGAAAAAGACGTTTTATTTGGGATATGAAAAAAAACAAATTGGTGGCTGTATGTAGGAATACAAAAATCTTATTTATGGCTGAAATTTATCTTTTCTCTGTATTAATGAAAATTGTAGTGTCCATAGTGGATGTGCATACCTACTTGTCAATGTTTTCATTGATTTTTTTTAGACCTAGAAATACTGTTCTTTTTATTAAAAAGCGGTAGCACTGGTGCTCATGTGCAACAAACATTTACGCGTAATGCCTAGCAATGTATATTGCACTTACTTGTTAGGAATATTATATATACTGCTAGAAAGTTTTTTGCGACATTATTTACTAATTATGAATTAAATCTCATGTCAAATCTTGAAATTAAATTATTGTCCACATTCTCCAACAAGTTCCGTAGATGAAACTTAGATAGGTTAAACTGCGGGCTGAGTTTGTTAAAACATTATAATTCTTTTGCAAAGAAGATTCCATATATGAAGCTCATATTTGGTGATCTGGGGCAGGAGTAGCAAAAGACCGGTCTTTCCAAAGACCCGCTAGGTGCAGCCATGCTGAGCGTTTCGCGCGAAGTAGACACAAAGAAGTACAAATAAAATTTCCTCCTGAAGTATAAGAAGTACACGAATTAAAAATACACTAAAAATATAAGTACTACAATGTAAAACTATACTAAAAATTGAAGTACAAGGATAATTTCTTCTGTTAGCTAAAACATTCCAATGTGACAATAAGTTTAATTACCTTCCTATTTTTTCGGTGAGTCCTGCAGATTTTACAGAAATCTATGTAACTATATTTCCATGTTTAATTTCATGCAACACATTTTATTTTCATAAACTGACCGGGTACGTCTGTACACCAGATGATAACAAGCACATTACATAATAGCATATCAAATAATAAAATTTACACATGTAAACATACTAGAATACTCCTTAAGTTTTTTCATTGGTGATATTCTAAACAAGGTTGTTTCGATAGCGCGTGCAGAGCATGCACAACATGTTAAATTTTGACTCGCTAGATGATAACCCACAAATGTAGGGGTCGTTTGTAGCCTATTCGATAAGTAAGAGTGTCAAACCCAACGAGTATCTAAAGGTAGGATAAGTATTCTCTCAAGTCCTATCAACCATTGACGTAACTCTACGCACACCGAAAGTTTGCTCTATCAAGGAAATAAAACTATAGAAACAATATGGGTGTGAAGGGATAGTTCTGCAAGATAATAAAAAAACAAGAAAGTAAAAGTTAGTTGCTGCAGCAACAAGGTAACATAAAGTGACATTATAACAGAACCATGAGTGTGGAAAAGTGGTGAAAAGTGTGACGGAATTGTCCATGATTAATTAGTGAATTTACTTGGTTCATCGTCTTCGATGCAGCTTTCTATGTGGGAGAGGTTAAGCTAACGTGCTCTTAACTATCTGTGATTACACGCACTTATGATTGGAACATTAGCAAGGATCCGCAACTACTAATATTCATTAAGGTTCCCCGATCATAGCCTTAAGTTAATGGTCCTCTCTATCCCATACGTGCAAAAATCCGGCTCGAGTTTTTAGGTTTCTGTCACTCCCGCAGCCATTCCCCCTTCCACCTACACATACTACAAACTCTATGATGATGATCCATGCGCGCATAAATACAATGGGCACTAAACGACTGTACCATATCAACATAGAACTCGAATGAACCAAAGATATTCAATTATTCAACCATAGGACAAAAAGATCTATGCAAACATAGTATAAATTATCTCGAAACAATTGTAACATCAAAACAGCGTGTTTACATAGGGGATTACAGAGGTTTGTGAGAGAGTGGACCGCTGTAGATACATGGAGATGTCGATGGAGATGGATGAAGAAGGGGACAACGTGGGGCACACGGCGGCGCCGTCGGCCGGCGGTGGCGTAGTGGGCTCCTCCTGTGCCGCCGTCCATCAAGGGGATGCGCCGCCCTTAGCCCCCTTCCTCCATGGCTTCTTGGTGCTGTAGGGAGCCCTCCCCATGGAGATGAGGTCCATGGGGGAGGCAAAACAGTGGCTTTGGTGGCTGCAAATTCGTGACAATGGGTGGCTCCCCCGAAAACTAGGGTTTCCCCTCTTTATATAAGCTGGGACGATCATCATTGGCCCTCTGATGGATGCCCCTTTGATCCAACGGCTTTTGGGCACCTCACGAATCTTTCTAGGGTCTTCTCTCAGCCCCCATGAGTCAATGGGGTCGTGACTTGGCCGAATCCAACAAGTTTGGTAAGGGTTGGAGTCAATCACGTCATAAACTTTCGGATTCCCGTAATCAGATATTTTGCCTTCAGTAAAACGGGTCTCATGCTGCATCCGAATTCTGATCGGGTTGTTCTTGGGATTGAAGTAAAGCTATGGAAATTTCCAACAACTTTATAGGCCACGAGATTTTCAGTTGACGTCGTCTTCGATGGTAAAACTCACAATCTCGGAAATCTGTAGGGTGGACTGATTTTAGGAAAGTCAGAGTCCACCTCCAATAAGGCTCTTTTTGTGTTTTTGTCAATTTTCAAATAATTGCTACACATCAAAGTGTAAAACAAGAACATTGTACACATTTGCAACTATTAATTGGTTAGTCTGAATAAATCATAAACTTAATATAAAAATAAGTGTCAAAGGCATAAAAGTAGCATGAAACAGTCAAAAATTATACATAGGTTTTGGATGTATCACTAGACAAAAGTAACGTCATTGGTTCAGTTTATACTCTACAAGTGGCAATAAATATGATTACTTAATCATAAACTAGAAACTTCTATTGAGACACTATTATAATGTTTACCATAATATTTATAAATTATGTAGACTATGCATTGTAGAAAACATAGATCTCGAACAAACTTTGTTACAAAATATATATTAGTATATTTCAATGAATTCAGTACAAACAAAAAATAGACCAACTATATTTAGTAATAATTGTAGTATTGTAAGTTATGTGGTTAAACTATGCGGACAAACAAAAAAATAATTCTAATACTATAACATGCTGAAAATAAGATCTAGAGAAGTATAAAAGTTCAGTATAAATTATCTACTTTTTATTCATCATCTTAGGCCAGAAAAATTATTGTACCGGCCAGAGAATAATAATCACCTTACATCAGTCGATCGCGTTAGGACGTAGATTGACAAATCATTACGATAGTCGATCACGTGGGCCAATCTTTTTATTCCGTGATCCAGCTATAAATGAGCCGGGAGAGATCCCAGCCAACCTCTTCTACCTTGTTCACTATTCTACTCACCGGTTCACTATTCTAACTTTTCTTCCTGATTCCATCCAGACTCAGGAGGCAGTCCGTTTTCAGCATTGCTTCCAAGATTTCCATCACAAGTAACCACTTTTTGCGCCCTAGGTCGATCCTTTTGCCCTCTTTTAACCCCAAGATTTACACGCCCAATGCTTGGTTTGTATGTATGATAAATTTTCCGTTTTATAATGAAAGTAGCTAGGAGTAACTCGGAAGAGAAGGGAAAAAGTTAGAGGTATAGGGATATATCAGTTTCCTCCTGTAACTTGTGTGCTGCTAATGATGACTGGCACTAGCTAGCATGTATGAGATCTTTAGTCATGCATGTTTTACTTCCTTTTCCAGAGAAACTGGTCATAAACATCACGAACATCAATCCACCGGACGAACTCGGGACAGATCCGAATGGTCAGAATCCGACCATCGGGCGCCAGTAGGGAAGAGTTGCATGTATCGTGCCCGCCCGCTGCCAAAGTAACATGTGAAATTTCTTGCCACCATCATAAACACATGTGAAACCAAGCGAAAGAGTGCCAAAAAAGATATAGGACAACTATCATCACCTAGCATTAGAACAACTCAAAAAAAAGATGGCGAGCATATATTCAACCGGGTCACAAAATGAGCAAGATGGATTCCAGGACATTTTATTTTCTTAAGATTATCTCTTGTAAGAACAATATTCCGAAATATATGCCAAAGAAATATTTTGATTTTCAGAGCCAAATTAGCTTTCTAGATCCATCTATTATGAGACCCAGCCAAGTCATTTTTACAGGAATGGACACATCGATTTTTTTTGGGAGAAATGTTTGTTAGGATACATGAACCGCTCAACTTTATCAGTAAAAAGGCGTATAATTTAGTAAAAAGTCAACATGGTATAATTTGGACCAATTTATAGACAAAAATATGAGCTTTTACAAGATTTAGTAAACATACTGTAAAAATATATTCTTTGTTGGGTGTATTGATAATACTTGTATTAAACACGTATATTTTTCTAGATAATGGGTCAAATCTATTATATACTGACTTTTAACTAAATTTATACGCCTTCTTTTATGGAATGAGTATCAATCTAACACTTTGATGGGCACAAGTAGAAATTTAAGCCCGCTGATCAACCAATGCATGCATGTAAGAATCGTCATCTAAAAGGATTGTTGTACTTGTTGTCACGGCTCAAAACCTCTCATAAGTCCAGTCATTTTCCTGACTGATGTCAAAAAGACTGGGATAAAAAACACAAAGAGAGCAACTATCCAACCAAGGATCTTCCAAAATCTCACCAAATCACACATTTAGATGTGATAAATTTCCACCCCATAAATTTTTTTTTCAAAAGAGTTTTCCAACAGGGGGTCTGAAACCCTACTTTACATAGAGGCAACCATTTTATTTCTAAGATACTTAGCACTCACAATTTTTTCCAGACCCCATTCTAAGTATCCAAAGCTCATATTTTGTCTACGAAGGTCCTTAACTCACAAACCACCTTTCGTTTTGGATTTGCAGCTCTTTGTCCACTTGACCATATGATGCCTCATTTTCTTACTATTACCAGATCCTAGAAAATTCCTTCTATGTTTATCCATTTTTTAACAAAGATTTTACTGATAAGGAACATGGACATGTAAAAGGAAGGCATACCAGATAAGGTTGAATCAAGCAATATCAGCTGCCACCACAGGAGGCACAATCATTAATCCACGAGTCAAGTTTTTTTTAACATACTAAACAGTTCAGGGTAGAAAGAAACAATATTGTTGTTTCCAGATCACAAACAACTCACTTTAAAAAAATCCAAACCAAAAATAAGCTTAAACATATAAAGAAGAATTTTTAGATTCACAACTTTGTCAGCATCATGTGTTATACACAATAAAGTGTCATTTGCACATTGCATTGGCAACACCATTATAGGAGCCAGACCAGATAAAATCCCATTGTGATGCGCTTGCAAATCATTTTTATTAGGGATTCACCAACCATGTGAAGCAAGATGGAGATAAGGTCCCCTTGCCTAGCCCCTTTTGAACTCTGGAAATAATCCCTAACTTATTTATTAATTTCAACACTAACCGTCCCATTATGCAGAAATTGTTGAACCCATGAACACCAAGTATCATTAAAACCTCTAGCTATATGACAAGAGAGAAGAAAGTCCTAGTTGACTTTATTTTATGATTTTCCAAAGTCACGTAAAGGATGATGCTAGTGTTTTTTCTTAATGTGAGTATGGTGCATGATTTCATGCAAAGAGAGCACGTCATCCATAAAATTCCTATTTTTAATAAAAGCATTTTGTTGAACACTAAAAAGTTTCATAGCATAGGATTCAAGCCTCAAAAGTCAAAGTTTTGGTAATCAACTTATTTAGGCATCTCAAAAAAAGGCATAAATTGCTGAATTTTACTTGCATCGCACACCTTAGGAAGCAAGCTAATGATACCATAGTTAAAACGATGAACATCAAGAACACAAGCATGAAACCGATCAAAAATATTCATAATATCATTTTCACCTCCTTCCAGCAATGCTGATTATTTTTGTAGATATATTATCAAGCCGAGGGCCCTATTGAGTTCCATAGAAAATAAAGCATCCTTAACCTTCTCACCCCAAAAAGGTCTAGTACCATCAATATTATCCTCGGTACAAAAGATAGGGACGTTGTTGTCGTGGTGGGATCACGGCAGATGCCATAGGTATGGCTAAGATGGGGCCGAATGGTCGTTGGGAGAATCCGGGGAGGGTTTATGCACTCAAGAAGTGCACACGCAAGACCACGCAAGAACACGAACGAAGAACCAAGAAAGCAAGAACACAAAGCACACCACGATGTACCCTGCTTCGGGGCCCTCTTGTGGAGGTAACACCCCTACTGCAGCTCTATCCTACTCGTGTATAGCTCAAAGTGACAAGTACAAGCTGCTCCTCGAGCTGTATGATGCTACAATGGTGAGAACTTGAGGTAAAGATGAAGCTAAACGGGAGGAAGAAGGCACTCCGAGCTGAATCCGAGGTGTTTCCGGGGTGTTCCGAGCTTCCTCTCTCTCTGTCTTTCTCTCTTGATCAACTAGTTCCAGCGCGGGGGGGGGGGGGGGGATCCCTCTAGCAGGAGGGGGTGAAGCCCACTATATAGGCCAGCCGGGTTACCATTGTGCCCCTCGCCGAACACTGTTGCCATGCCTCTGCAACGGTCACCACCGTACCACCGTACCTCGGTCAGGGACAAGACATGGCTTGCCCATCTCCTGTAGCCTAACGGCAGAACTAGCATGTCCCCTCTGACCTAGACATGACGTGGCCTGGCAGAGCTACCTCGTAGCCTTTTCCCAGATCCCGCGTGGTCAGCGGTCAGAGACGTGCAGGCCCGCCGAACCCGGGGCACGCCTCTGCCAGGCTCCTTGACAGACGCTCCCGTGTCAGGCGCTCTTGTACCCGGCTGGAAGTGACAGGAGCATTGACTCCTGCCCGACCTACTGCCTACCACCTCGGTTAGCTCGGCACGGATGTGACGAGCTCCGTACCTCGGGTCTTGCGCTTAAGATCTTCACCAGGTCGGATCTTACTTCCTCCCCACAGCTTCTCCTGCTCTCACAACACAAACCACTGCACTGAGGTAGTTAGGTCGGCTGAACATAGCTCGGACAGTGAACCTCGGCCCTGGCCAACAGTATACTCGGACCCTCTGGACCAACAGTATACCTCGGACCCCTCTGGGCCAAGATAGGTCGGCCTGTATTCTCCAGGTCAAGATGAAGCTCGGATATTCCCAGGCCCAAACAGGTCGGCCCTTTCCGTACCTCGGCACACCTTCGAACTCCACTTTATGCCAAGCCTTGACCCTACCCGGGGATACTCCCCCGACATTAGTCCCCGAAGCTGGTGCGGTCCTACGACCTCGGATGGAGGGCCGTAGCAGGTTCAAAACAAGCAAGACACCACCTCTAAAACCGACCTCAAACATAGTTCCGCCGAGGTACTTCCCACATACCACCATCTAATCCGAGGTAGATATGCAAACTGAACTTTCCGAGCTGTTCGACAGAGCACAATCTTGCCCAAGATCTTCCGAGGCACGTGGCGAAGAATCTCTGCCCGAACCTCGAAACCCGGACCTCTGAAAGACAGGTCCTGACCACACGCCGCCTCGTCAGCCGGACCCACCAAACAGCGCACCTGCGCACTCAAGTGCGAGACCAAATTGACCGCCCGCGACTCCTCGATTCTCGCGCTGACCGCACAGGAAATCCGAGGTGGGCGGTTGCCACTCTGCGGCCCACGATGTGGCCGATCGTGCGGCCACCAACCGTAACCGCTCCCCCCGCACACGATCCCGCGCCTTCCCGATAACCGCGCGGTAGTGCGCAGTTAATGCGTGCAGTTACCGCACGCGGCTATAAATAGGGCCCCACGGGTAACTTCACCGTCTTCTTCCTCCATCGCCCACTGCTCCGCGCCCATTGCTCCGTGCGCTCTGCCTCCATCGCCGCCGTCAAGCACTTGTCGCTGCGACCTCGCCGTCTCGAAGAATCTCGCCGGAAACGCGCACCGCGCCTTGCGCTGCCACTCCGTCGTCGATCTTTCCCCGATCTTCGAGTACCTCCCGGTGAGTTCCTTATCTCCCCTCCGTTGCCATAGCCATGAACAGGTTCATCCTTCGATGAACTCGAGGATCTGGATGAATATGATGAACTTGAGGAACCCGATGCTCTATCTTTGCACTCTCTTAGCCATTTTTAGATCTCCTCTAGACTTGTACCAGATGCATCCGTAGCACTGCCCTTTCAGTTTTGCCCTGGATGAACTTGATTTTATTTCCCTTTTTGCTCATCGGTAGATCTTTGCTAGCATCTCGCCATGGTAGAAACATGTTTCCCGCCTAAAACTCTTTAGCTCGGCTGTTTTGACTGATCCGAGGTATTTTACCCCGGCTATCCTGAACTGTCCGAGGTACTTACCCCGGTGGAACCTTCTGTCCGAGGTACTTACCCCGGTTGAACCTCCCTTTTCTGCAGGAAAGTGCCAACATGTCGGCAATTGCTAAGTCAAACCGGCCGAGGTTTCCGCCAGCGAGAGAGGTGGATGGGATGGCTCGGACGTCACCGACGACGATATAAATGGCTCAAAGAAACTCATCGAATCCCAGCCGAACTGCTGTATCGCTTCACACTGGGGACGGCGAACCGATCGCCAACCCCGGCGAGAAAGTGGTGTTTGTCTCTCACTTCGAGCGCGGATTCGGACTTCCGGCCAGCAAGTTCTTTCGAGAATTTCTGAAGTTCTTCGGCTTGCAGCCGCACCACCTCCCAGCTAACTCCATACTACAGCTGTCGTGCTACGCAGCTTTCTCTGAAGGATATCTCGGCCTCTGGCCGAGCGTTGAGGGCTGGGCCAAGTACTTCCAGCTGAAGAAACAGAGCATCCCCAACAAGGAGGTCGTGAACAAGGATATGACTGCCTGTGGTGCGGCCGCTATCTCACCCCGGCTGGGCTCCGAGTTCCCACGGATCAAAGGCCTGGAGAGCTGCAAGAAGTGGAATCGATCCTTTTTCTATGTGAGGAACCCCGGTACTGTCGACCTCATCAACCTCCCGGACTTCCAGCTCGGCCCTCCCACTGCACAACTCAATTGGGATTTCAACCCGGAGGACGCCTACGCCGAGGTTCAAGAGATCCATGAATACATGCTGGATCTCAAGAAAAGAGGGTGGGGTTCCGATGACATCCTCCGGACTTTTGTGGATCGAAGAGTCAGCCCCCTTCAACAACGAGCCCATAAGATCTGCCATATGGAAGGTCTACTCGATCCTACTCGGATCAGCAGCAAGGCGCTCTCCAAGGCCTCAGTTTGGCGCCGGGTCAAAGCCGTTGCCCAGACTGAGATGGACGAGGAGTGGACATGGGGCGTGGAGCCTCACAACAGAGAAAATCTTCCGGAGCAAGTGAGTACTTACTAAATTTCCGAGCTTACGCTCCGGTCTTGCACACCTCGGTTGCTTCTTAACTCAATTCTTTTTTGCCACTCCTGCAGCGGTTCGCCCGGCAGCTGATCGAGGACGGCCCGGAGCCGTCGAACTGGGCTCCTGCCCGCCTCGCCCTGGAAGGTTCAGAGACTGAAGACCCGGACAATGAGGATCACCTTCCGATCCCTAAGGCCGTTCCGAGGTCCGCCCCAAAGACTGGCTCCTCCAACCCGGGTAAGAAACAAGTTCCCAGTTCCATCAGAGACTGGTCTGACGACGATGATGACGATGACGATTGCCAAATTCTGGAACCTGTCAACGTTATTCCCATTTCATATGCTCCTCCAACATATAAGAACTTTCATCCAGCGTCTGCAGCTTCCCGGAAGCGCCCAGGACCTGGTACCTCGGATGCCGAGGCTTCCAAGACCTCGGAGACTGCAGCGCCCAAAGCCAAGCGTGCCAAGAAGACCTCGGCGCGGCGCAAGAAACGAGGTCCCGTGGAGGAAGATGCGTAAGTGACCTTTGCTCCTCCTTACTTCTCACGCTGCTCCAAGGTTAAGCTTTTTACACTCTAACTTAATCTTTCTCTTTCGTCTAGCCCGGCTCGGCAGGTCAAACAGAGCCATAGCTCGATACACTCACCACTGCCTCCAGTGGTTGAAGCCCAGACAACCGAGGTCGAGGTTAACCTCGGCAGCCCCGCCAGAGCCTCTCCTCCAGGACCGTCCATTGACCTCACCAGCCCGGAGAAGACCATCTCCTCCCCTACGCGCGTCTCCTCCGCCGAACTTCCACCGCCGAGCTCTGACTCCGGCCTGGGGCACTCTGCTCCCCGCCGAGATCAGACTCCTCCGCCTCCTCAGAAGGATGCGGAGACAGATCGCGCCAAGACTCCGGTTAAAGCCGTGCAGGAGCCTCGGCTGTCCCCCAAGTCTCAAGCTGCGCGCAACCAGCAGCAACAGCAGCAAAAGAAGAAACAACAACAACAACTGCAGAAGCAAAAGCTCCAGCAGCAGCAGAAAGATTCAGCTCAAAACGTTGAGCCCCCCAAACAGCCACAGCAAACTCCGATGCCGCCACCGTCATCAGGCCCCTTGACTGCGAGCACCCAACTGGTGCCGCATGTTCCCGCTTCTGCGCCGAGGTCCACCTTGACCAAGGCCGCGCCCTCGAGCTCTCAGGTCGCCACCTCCCGAGCTTTATTCGCTGCTACTACCCAGCCGGACATCAGCAGCTGGGAGGTCGGGCAACTCCGGACCAAGAGCGGGAACAGCCTAGGCTCGGAGAAGCACTATGACATGGACTGGAACTCGGCTGACACTGTCGAGGTCTCCTCCAACCCGAGCTCTGAGCATCAAGTTGGACCCAGCGCCGTGCTCCAATCTATCTATAACATGCAGACTGCAGTCCTTGATTGCAGCAAGAAGGCCTCGGTAAGTTTCTTTACACAGCTCTCTTTCTTCCTTTGAAATCAAATGACAAACATACACTATTCCCAGTCCCCGAGATTCGGGTTGAGCAATTGACACTCCACCGAGTTAAAATTGCTCGGCTTGAATCTCAAAAACTTGTCATTTCTCCCATGCTGAGTCCCCTCAATTGGGCCTCGGGTGCTAGAAATACCTCGGATTTATCCGAACTGATCTCTCTATTTTTTCAGGAATGCAACAATGCTCGGACAAAGGTCTTCAAGAACCTCCTGCTGGATCACAACAGGCTGAAGAAGTCTCACCGGACTCTTCTATCCGCTAAGGAGCAGAGCGACAAGGATTACGCCTCCAAGTTGAAGACAGCCGAGGATGAAATAGCTCGGCTGCAACAAGAGCTGAACCGGGCTAATGAAGCCAAGACTGCTGTGGAGGACGCTATGAAGGTTAAGGACCAGGCCGCCGAACAGCAGCAAAATCTTGCCAAGACCCTGGAGAGCCGTGCCACCTCGGCCGAAGCCGAACTTACCGCCCTCCGAGCTATCTCGAAAAGCTGGTTGTCCGAGCTCGCTCGGATTAATCATCAAATGGACAGTAAGTTCCTTCTCCCTTTTCCTTATTTTCTGCCGACCTACACCCGTGCCACCGTATGCCTTATTTCAGCGACAGCCTTTTTGTCCTCTTCAGAGAACTTCGAGCACTCCAAGGACAAGGCTATCCGCGAAGTTCAAGCAGCTCGGGCAAAGAGGGCTGAGACAGAAACTCTCAGCGACAGCTGGGACATCCAGGACCACCTTGTCGCCCTTAATGCTCGGATCAGGCCGCTCCGAGCCATTGGAACTAAACTTGTTGATGCTGCCATCGAGGTCCACCGTGCCCTCTGGCCCAAGGTCAAGACTCCCACTTGCATCGACGAGCTCGCCACGAAGCTGAAAGGAGCCGAGGCTAGACTTCGGGAGTGGAGATGCTCATCAGCTCGGGCTGGAGCGGACAAGGCCCTGGTGTTCGTGCTGTCCTGGTATGAGGATGTTGAGATCCACACTGTTACCTCCCTGCGCAGGGGCTCTCCTTGGAACTCCACCCCGGATGGCATTGCGAAACGCCAAGCAGCAGCCGACCGCTTTGCTAGTTACGCAAACACCCGGACCTTTGATGACGGGCGCCTCTACTCTGAGGACGAAGAGAGCTCGGACGAGGAAGCAGCGTCTGGTGAAGAAAGTTCTGAAGGCGAGGACATTGACTTTGAAGAGCCAGAGAGCTCCAAGGGCAAGGCTGGCAAAACAACCGAGGTGGCTGAAGGCTCTGATGATGACTTCAGCTTCGACGAACCTCCGAACTCCAAGGGCAAGTCCGGCAAAGCTGTAGCCACCGAGGTGATTTCCTCCGACGTGACGGACACCCCGGCAACAACTCCCACAACCGAGGTTGCTTCCGCGACCGAGGTTGTTCCTGCGCCCGAGGTTGCTGCGCCCGAGGCTCCCACTGCCACCACTTCGGCGACCGAGGTCTCTGGTTCCGAGGCCTGAATTTATCTTAAGCAAAACATTAAATCCCCGGTATGCCGGGTGCAGATGTAACAGACCTTAAGTAGTTTGCTTTGCTACCATTACTTTTAACTTGCTATCCGAACCAAGCTTTTCTAAGAATTTATGCCGAACCCTTTTGGAACGAGTCCCCGAGTTCACTTTCGTGTTTACTATATCTGGCATTCTTTGCTCTTGTCTACCATTTAGGCGTTCGACAGTCGAGTCACAAGATTGTTATTTATAGCATACAGTACTTAGCAAATCTCGAAGTGTGTTTCAAAACCATCCGACATAAACGAAAGGTAAAGACAGGGGTTAGTAAACGACACATGCCGAACTATATTTTTGGACCGAGTCCCCGAGTTCATTTTCATGTCTCCCACGTTTTTTCATCTTTGCTCTTGACTACCATTTAGGCAGATGCCAGTCGAGTCACAAGATTAGTTACACAGCATACATTACTTGAAGTTTGAGACGAGGTTCAAAATAGTTCGGCATATGAACGAAACTGACAAACAGAAATAAAACACAAGCACAAGAGCGAGGCAGTCCCCGAGCTTCAACCTCGGAGTGCCGACATTTTATTAAGGATTAACCGAGGTACATACATTGCGCCTTTCATGAGTAGAAAGGTCGGAGTAGAGCTACGTTCCATGGTCGCCTGACCTCTGATCCGGGGTTGTCCAGCCCATCTTCCCTTGGTTCCTGCGCATCTATTAGATAGTAGGAATCATTGAGCAGAGCTCGGGTCACAATGAACGGTCCCTCCCATGGAGGTGACAACTTGTGCCGGCCTTTCTTGCGCTGCACCAACCTCAGCACCAAATCTCCCTCGTGAAACACACGAGGGTTGATACTCCGGCTATGATAACGTCGGAGACCTTGTTGGTATATTGCTGACCGAGATGAGGCCAACTCTCTTGCTTCCTCAAGCAGATCTACTGCATCCTCCCGAGCCTCTTTTGCCTCGGCTCAGTGTACATTGCCACTCTGGGCGCATCATACTCGATGTCAGTGGGTAGCATAGCTTCTGCCCCATAGACCATAAAAAATGGCGTATAGCCAGTTGATCGATTTGGCGTGGTCCTTAGACCCCACAGTACTGCTGGTATCTCATCTATCCAACACCCCGGCGTTTTCAGCAGTGGTTCAATGAGCCGAGCCTTGATGCCGGCCAACACTAGAGCATTTGATCTTTCCACTTGTCCATTAGACTCCGGGTGTGCCACCGAGGCTATGTCCAGCCGGATTCCCTTGTTCATGCAAAACCGAGCAAACTCTCCAACAGCAAAGTTTGTGCCGTTGTCCGAGATAATGCTATGGGGGTAGCCATATCGCAGAATAATCTCCTTCAAGAAAGTCACTGCTGAATGACCATCCAACTTCCGGATTGGTTTCACCTCGATCCACTTGGTGAACTTGTCCACCATCACCAATATGTGCGTCATGTTACCTCGGGCTGGTTTGAACTCTCCCACCATATCCAAACACCATACCGCAAACGGCCAAGTGATAGGAATTGTTTTGAGCGCCGAGGCTGGCATATGCGTTTGCTTGGCAAACCTTTGGCATCCTTCACATCTCCGGACTATGGCCTCTGCATCAGCAAGAGCAGTGGGCCAATAGAACCCATGCCTGAACACCTTGGCCACCAGAGCTCTTGTGCTGCAATGATGACCACACTCTCCTTGGTGGATCTCCAAAAGCATCTCCTTGCCTTCAGCTGGCTCGACACACCGTTGCAACACCTCGGTTACGCTTCTTTTATAGAGCTCCTTGTTGATGATGGTGTACGCCTTGGCCCTCCTTTGAATTCTCCTAGCCTCGGTTGTGTCACTTGGCATGCTTCCCTCCGTTATGAACTTCATGATTTGCTCCGCCCACTCCGGCACGGGTGCAAAGGAAAAAGTTCCTCGTCCACCTCCATTGGCTCGGCCACCATAATCTCCTCCATTATTTCCTCCACCATCCTGCGACCAGTCCCCGAGTCTTGATGAGCAGTCCCCGAGGTTCGGTGCGCAGTCCCCGAGCTCTGCCACGCAGTCCCCGGGTCCGACCAAACGCACCCGACGTCTACCTCCATTGGAACAGGTCCGGGCTCTTGCTCCGCCGGGATGAAAATAGATTCGGATTCAGGAGAAGGTTTGATTGAAGGAGTTCTCAAGTGATTCAGGGCTACCCCTGGTGGTACTGCCTCTTTCGATGAACCGAGCTTTGACAACACGTCGGCAGCATCATTTTCTGCCCGAGGTATATGCCTGTACTCACACCCTTCAAAGAACCCGGATATCTTTTGCACATGGAACCGATATAACGCCATGTTGGCATCCAGAGCATCCCAAGTTCCAGAAGATTGTTGCACCACCAGGTCGGAATCGCCGAAGCACTCTACACGCCGGATACCGATCTCCTTTGCCACCTTGAGGCCATGGATTAAGGCCTCATACTCCGCCACATTGTTTGATGCTGAGAAATGAATCTGCAGCACGTACTTCAGCTGATCTCGCTTTGGCGAGGTGAGGACTATTCCAGCCCCCAGCCCGATCTTTGTCTTGGACCCATCAAAATGCATTTTCCAATAATTATAGTCCGGCCTGGGTGGCTCATACTGCATCTCGGCCCAATCACAAAAGAAGTCCGGCAACGCCTGGGATTTAATTGCGTCTCTTCTCTCATAATGTGGTGCATATGGAGACACCTCAATCGCCCATTTGGCAACTCGGCCAGTTGCATCTTTGCACCCGATGATCTCCGAGATTGGAGCTTCGCACACCACCGTCATGGGATGCTCCTGGAAATAATGCTTCAACTTCTTGACCGCCAGGTAGACACCATACGTCATCTTCTGGTAGTGAGGATAGTTCTGCTTCGAGGTAGAGATCACCTCGCTCAAGTAATACACCGGTCTCTGCACCGACCTGCCACCTTCTTCGCGCTCCACCACCACTGCCACACTTACAACTCGGTTTGTGGCCGCAATGTAAAGTAACATCGGCTCATTGTGCAATGGTGACGCCAACACCGGGGCAGTGGACAACATCTTTTTCAGCTCACCGAACGCCACGTCGGCCTGCGGGGTCCATGTAAACCCGGTACTTTTCTTCATGAGCTGGTACAAAGGCAAGGCTTTTTCTCCTAGCCGAGCTACAAATCGGCTCAACGAGGCTAGGCACCCTGTGAACTTCTGCACATCTTTCAAACACTTCGGTAACTTCATGCTCTCAATAGCTCGGATTTGGCCGGGTTAACCTCGATACCTCGGCTAGACACCAGGAATCCGAGCAACTTTCCAGCCGGGACACCAAAGGTGCACTTGTCCGGGTTAAGCTTCAACCGATACTTTCTCAAATTCACAAATGTCTCCTCGAGATCCTCGAGGAGAGTACGTTTCTCCTTAGTTTTGATGACAATATCATCGACATACACTTGCACATTTTTGCCCATCTGAGAGTGCAGGCATTTCTGCATACACCTCTGATAAGTTGCCCCGGCATTTCTCAGACCAAAACACATGACACGATAGCAATACGCCCCATACGGGGTAATAAAAGCAGTCTTTATTTGATCCTTTGGGTTCAATGGTATCTGGTGAAAACCAGAGTACGCATCAATAAAAGACAACAGTTCACAACCAGCAGTGGAATCGATCACTTGATCAATCCGAGGTAATGGAAATGGATCTTTCGGGCACGCCTTGTTGAGGTTAGTGAAGTCAATGCACATGCGCCACACCTTGACCACGGCTGGCTCGTCTTTCTTCTTTTCCACCAAGACCGGATTGGATATCCAGTCCGGATGCAGCACCTCCATAATGAACCCGGCTGCAAGCAACTTAGCCAGCTCGTCCAGCACCACTTGTCTCCGGTCGTCTGAGAGACGACGGGTCGGTTGCCTCACCGGTTTCACCTCTGGCCTAACAAATAAAGAGTGCTCTGCCAACTCCCTCGGAACACCAGGCAGGTCCTTAGCCGACCATGCAAAGATATCCCGATTCTCACGGAGGAAGTGACAGAGCTCGCTTCCTATTTCTCGCCCAGCCCGGTCCCAATGATGGCCATATGCTCTGGGTGCTCCGGGTCAATGGGGATCTTCTTGGTCTCCTTGGGCACCTCGAACGCCGCAGTTGAGTCCGGGCTCATCAGTCCGGACAGGCCGAGCTGTGTTGACTGCGCCATTGCCACCACTTGATGCAGCTTCTTTTTCTCAGCTGCGATCACCAAAGACTCGGCCAGATTAGACCCCGCCGAGGCACACTGAATGGCTCGCTTGTAGTCACCCGAGATGGATATGATCCCATTAGGCCCTGGCATTTTCATCTTCAGGTATGCAACATGGGTGGAAATCATGAACTTGGCCAGAGCTGGCCTTCCAAGCAATGCATGGTATGCACTCTCCAAGTCCACCACCTCGAACTCGATACTCTCAACTCGGCAATTGTCCTTGGTTCCAAATGCTACATCCACCCATATCTTGCCCATGGGTGCACAGGAAACGCCAGGCACAATCCCATGAAAAGTACAACTGCTTGGCATCAACTGATTAGGCGATATGCCCAATTTCACCATTGTGTCTCGGTACATGATGTTGATGGCACTGCCATTGTCCACCAGAACTCGGGTGAACCTCACATTGTTGGTAGGCCCACACAACGTTGGATCTACCACCAGGGCATACTTTCCAGGGCTCGGCATGATCCGAGGTGTGTCCTTTCTGCTCCAAGTGATCTCCTGCTCAGACCAGTTCATATAGGTCGGCACCACCGGCATTACTGCATTCACCTCCATGGCACGCCTCTGCACGCTCTTCTTGTCAGTTGGCTCGGTCACAAAGACCACATAGCTCGCATGAACCTCATTGTTGTTGTTACCTCGGACATTCACAACATTCACGGGTCTTGCTGCTGCAGGCCTCGGAAGAGGTGCAGTGGTTATCGGGGTAACATTTGCTCCGGACAGATTTGGGTGGGACCTCGGCTGAAATCTCTGAGGTGGTGGTCCTGCTCTGATTCCTCCGGCCTTCGCCCCTTCTTCTCTGATTCTGCGGTTCCAGCTGCACTGCCGGGTTGAATGGTTGGCTGGCTTGCGCGGGTCGGTCGTATGGTAACAGCACGGACCATCTATCATTGATTCATAGGTCATGGGTGGCTCCGGGTTCGGACTAAATGCCGGACCATTGATCTTTGGCCTCTAGACACCTCCAGCTCCGGGCTGATCCGAGCTCACCGCTGCAACCTGGTTCGAGGTGTATGGGTAGTCCGGCTCCCTCCTCTTCTGTCCGAACTCCTGGCGGTCATTACACCTTGGTCCGAGCCGGTTGTTTATTGGCTCCCTTCTTCTGTTACGTGCTACTGCCTCTGCTGCTGGCTGCATCGGATCACCTAGAGCATAGGAATCTGCAATCCGGATTGTCTCTGCTAGGGACTTCGGCATATCTCTCTGGAGCTTCTGCCACAGCATGCTGCCATGTCGACAACCATCTGCAAACCAAGAAATGGCCTGTGCCTCTACCACTCCTTCACAGGAATTCCGAACATTGCTCCACCGAGTTAAGAATTCTCGGTCAGTTTCATGATCATCTTGCTTACATGCTGCTAGGAGCTGAGGTCGGTTTGGCCTCTTGTACGTACTAGCAAAGTTGCTGTTAAACGCCAGCTCCAAGTCTATCCAGGAGTTGATACTATACTCCGGCAAATTGTTCAGCCAGATCCGAGCTGGACCTTCCAACATGTGCGGGAGATACCGGACCGCCCATCGGCGATTGCCCCCGCTATGTGCACCGAGGATACATAATCTGTCAGCCAATCTTGTGGCTTGGTGCTCCCATTGTATGGCTTGGTATTCCGACCTAACTGGAACTGAGATACTGGTGGTGGTGGTTCCTTCATGATCCGAGGTCCAAAACACGCCGGACCAGGAGGGCCTTCCTCCTCCAGTTGCTCAGACAAGTAGATTCTATCCAGCTTGTTACGAACATCGCCTGGAGCTAACATCCGACCTCCTATCCGAGGTCCCAACGCCCCATCCACTCTGTGGTATCCAGCTCGCGCCATGGCCGAGTCTCCATCATCGTATCGGTCATCGCCTTGACCGACGTTCTGAGGTTGCTGAACATACTCCGGCTCTCGCTGATATTGCCCCTGCTGCCGAGGTTGTTGCTGATACCTCGGAGGCGGAGGTGGTTTACCTCGGCCAGCCGATGCTGCTTGACCGCCATTCTGATTTCCCTGACCGGAGTTACCCTTAGCTCGGCTTGCATTGCCTGGGCCGGGGTTTCCCTTAGCTCGGCTAGCATTGCCCTGGCCCACCTTCTACTTTGCTGCTAAGACTGGATCATACATCTGTAACTGCTTGTTCTGCCCGAGGTGACACTCCGGGCTCGATCGGCTCCTCCGACGAGTGGAGATGAGGCTTGCCCCTTGGACACCTGACTAACGGCCTAGCTGAATAAACCATCTCTGAATCACCAGCCCCGGCATATGCTCGGCGGAGAGCCTCATTCTGCTGGTTAGCCACATACACTAACTTATTGACTCGCTTCTGCTGCGCACGCCATGCATCTCCAGTTAACCCGGATAGCTCGGCCCTGCCTGCCTCGGCAGCTCTGAGGTTCTTAGCAGGGGAACTATACACTGGCCTTCCCGTCGACACGCGACTCTCACTCCTAACCGAGGTGGTAGGTCGAGCCTCCCTGTCCATCTCATCATTGAGCCCCTTGCCTCTCTGCCGCACCTCGGCTCCCCTATGTGTATCAACTGCTACCGGGGTGAAGCCATTTGCCGCATTGTACTCACGCAGATCTCTATTGAACTCATCTCTAGCTGTTATCATTGCTACAGCCTCCTTCTGCAACAGGACACGCTTTGCCTCTAGGTCGGCCACAGTCACCACTACATCCACTGCTGGATTTACTGGGTCTGCCAGTGTCTGCACTATCTCTACCAGGGTCGCACCTCGGCCCTGCACCTCGGAGGTACCAGGCAGTTCTTTTTCTAGCCTGGGCTTCGCAGATCTCACCTTAGCAACCTCGGCCGCCTTGGATTGGCTGGCATCTACTTTGCCAGCGGCGTCAACCGGACCTGTCATCATCACCTCCACGCAGCTCTCGGGGCGAGTGATACGCCGACCTAAAGCCGCGAGGAGAGGAGTTTCGTCGTCCACGAGCACCTGCTCCGGGTACCCGCGAACAACCTCGACAGCAACGTATGTGACGAAGCTGCCGAGCATCATGGTGAAGCCGTGCTCGGGGAAGGGCTTGCCGGCGAAACACCCTGCGTTGTCGCTGATGAAGGTGAACTCTCCGATCTTGGCGACAAGCCCGGAAAGAACACGCTCGCCTGAGCCCGTCCGGATGAAAACTCCCTCCAACGCCTCAATCTGCCCCACGGTGGGCGCCAACTGTCGTGGTGGGATCACGGCAGATGCCATAGGTATGGCTAAGATGGGGTCGAATGGTCATTGGGGGAATCCGGGGAGGGTTTATGCACTCAAGAAGTGCACACGCAAGACCACGCAAGAACACGAACGAAGAACCAAGAAAGCAAGAACACAAAGCACACCACGATGTACCCTGCTTCGGGGCCCTCTTGTGGAGGTAACACCCCTACTGCAGCTCTATCCTACTCCGTGTATAGCTCAAAGTGACAAGTACAAGCTGCTCCTCGAGCTGTATGATGCTACAATGGTGAGAACTTGAGGTAAAGATGAAGCTAAACGGGAGGAAGAAGGCACTCCGAGCTGAATCCGAGGTGTTTCCGGGGTGTTCCGAGCTTCCTCTCTCTCTGTCTTTCTCTCTTGATCAACTAGTTCCAGCGCGCGGGGGGGGGGGGATCCCTCTAGCAGGAGGGGGGTGAAGCCCACTACATAGGCCAGCCGGGTTACCATTGTGCCCCTCGCCGAACACTGTTGCCATGCCTCTGCAACGGTCACCACCGTACCACCGTACCTCGGTCAGGGACAAGACGTGGCTTGCCCATCTCCTGTAGCCTAACGGCAGAACTAGCATGTCCCCTCTGACCTAGACAGGACGTGGCCTGGCAGAGCTACCTCGTAGCCCTTTTCCCAGATCCCGCGTGGTCAGCTGTCAGAGACGTGCAGGCCCGCCGAACCCGGGGCACGCCTCTGCCTGGCTCCTTGACAGACGCTCCCGTGTCAGGCGCTCTTGTACCCGGCTGGAAGTGACAGGAGCATTGACTCCTGCCCGACCTACTGCCTACCACCTCGGTTAGCTCGGCACGGATGTGACGAGCTCCGTACCTCGGGTCTTGCGCTTAAGATCTTCACCAGGTCGGATCTTACTTCCTCCCCACAGCTTCTCCTGCTCTCACAACACAAACCACTGCACTGAGGTAGTTAGGTCGGCTGAACATAGCTCGGACAGTGAACCTCGGCCCTGGCCAACAGTATATCTCGGACCCTCTGGACCAACAGTATACCTCGGACCCTCTGGGCCAAGATAGGTCGGCCTGTATTCTCCAGGTCAAGATGAAGCTCGGATATTCCCAGGCCCAAACAGGTCTGCCCTTTCCGTACCTCGGCACACCTTCGAACTCCACTTTATGCCAAGCCTTGACCCTACCCGGGGATACTCCCCCGACAGTTGTGCAAAAAGAAAATGAGCTTAGAGAATGGGGCTGGACCAAGGAGGGAGTCCTGGTTATATTATTGTTAGCACGAATCTCCAACAAATCGAAGGCGGATATAGTGTCAGAAGCCAACATACACGTGGAATTGCATTGTTCTCACTATGTATGTCCATGTTGAACGTGTACACCCCGGCGTTGAAGCTCTAGCAATTTTAATGTCTCTCGGTCGATTGATGGCCAGAATTCCTGTTGGATGTAGAGTACTCCCTCCGGTTTTATATACAAGGCCACTATCTCAACTCCTAGTAGATACCTCTTTCTCTATGGTTACATACAACCTTCACGTTAATGAGCACCATTGTACTGTACAAGGTAAAATTCTAATCAATTTTTTTGAGAAGAGATAGTGGCTGTGTGTAGATACAAATTGTATTTTTGATAGTGGCCCTTGTATTAAAAAACATATAGGGAGTACTATGTGAATGAGAGCGCGGCGACGTGTGTCACATTGCTGTCGGCTCCGGAATAGAATTGTGGGAGGCGCATGATCGGATCATGATGATCCCCATAGACCCAAAGCAGCACCACGTCCAAGCCACCAAAATCCAAGGAAAGGAAAAGAATTTCTCCGTTGCTGACAGACACGGAGTCGTCCGACTCGTCCCCCACTTTCTCCCCACCACCACCACCTCTCCCCTGCTCGGGTTCACGTGCGCCCCTCTAACTCGCTCCTCGGTCAACCCGCCCGCCCGCCGCCGCCGCCGCATGCACACAGACGCGGATCGTCGAGGCGCATTCCTTCCCTCGGGCCACCGCAGCACAAGGCCGTCGATTAATTTATTCCCTCCTTCCTTCCGCTGCACTTGTCCCCTGCATTGGTTTAAAGGACGTCCACGGAGGGGACTGGGGGTCCCGCGCCCCGATGGCCCTGCATTCCGCCTACGCATTGCCGGATTCGAGAGCTCGCCGCGCGCCGCCGCCATCTGGGTTGCTCTTCGCCATTGGACACGGGAAGGAGTAGTAGTAGTGGGGGTTTTGGTTTGGGATCGCGGGAGTGCCAGGATCTGGAGGTCCTCTCCTCCGCGGGCTAATTAAAAGGTGGGTGTATCTTTATCCGTCCTTCTGGCATTGTAAATTTGGGGGTTGTGTGCGATCCGTAGAGGAGGATCGGGATACAAAACTTGCATTTGACGACGCTTGGAGTTGGGATTTGTCTTAACTGCCAAGATCGGTGTGTTCTTCCTATTTTGCCTCGGCATGTCGATATGTTTTGGATCGCTTGTTCCAGGAACATGATTTGTACTCCCTCCGTTCACAAAAATACAAATCTAGAAAAGATTGAGACATCTTTTTGTGAACGGAGGGAGTAACTCTTATGGTTCCAGTTTTGCATTTTTGTATGAACCCTGCGATGAACTGCTTGCAGATTCTTCAGCATTGGGGTATTGGACTCGGAACTGAGGGAGAAAAAGGCTTGTGCTGGGTACAACGATTGGTGTGTGATGGCCTTCACCGGTGAGCAGAAAATGAAGGTGACATGATGATTGCATTTCTTCAACTGCATTATGTAGAGATGAAATGTTTGTGTTAAAAAGATTGGATTTGCATTCCAGGGATGTCACCCAAACTGCATTATGAAGCTCCATCATAGTCATGAAACAAGGTGTATATTTGTTAAGGTAGCTACTCCTATTGATCATTTTTGTAGATAATAACATTTTATCTTGAGGTAATAGCAGGAATTAACTGTTCTGTATGGTCCTATTTATTGCAGTAGGTGACCCTGGACTAAGTTCTTGTAAGGCAGTATCGTCTTCCCCACTAAGAACACTTTCAGGTACTTTAATATCTAGCGAAACCTGGTTTTTCTCTGATTATGTGGATTAAAATGATATTTGTTTCAATTGATTTCTCGTGCCTCTTTAACTTAAACCAGGAGTTAAGAGCATACGTCTCAGCCATTTCCTGGCCCAACCTTCTAGTAATAAAACAACTGAGCCTCTCAGGTACAACACTAGAAATTTCGTAACCTATCATTTTCGCATTCTTTTTATGCCAATAGATCAGATTCTCTACTCTTTTTTTTTGTTAAACAGAATATTTGTCTCTACCTGGAATGTTGGTGGGAAAGCACCTACTGCTGAACTGAACATGGATGATTTTGTTCCACCTGATGATAATTCAGATATTTATGTTTTGGGGTAGGTCTTCCACGGATCTTTTAACAGATACATAAACTCTGTCAACATTACTAATTATTATGGTGCCTGTTTAATGCCTGGATGTTATTTTTTTCATATAAAAAGATTCAGTGCATAGCTGAAAAAGTTGTAATTTAGCTTTGTTTGATGTGGTACTAGACAGTCATAGTATTTGTATTCAGAGCAATAAATCCTGGTTCACTTTCAAGTTTCAAGGGTATATAGTAGATATATAGTTGATTTTTCCCTTTAAGACAGGTCTTCATGCCACAATTATGGTTATTTAATCTTTGTACAGGTTTCAGGAAATTGTTCCGCTCAATGCTGGTAATGTGCTTGTTATAGAAGACAATGAACCAGCTGCAAATGGCTTGTTCTTATAAACCAAGCATTAAACCGGCCAGCTGAAAATGATACCAATGGCTTTCAGCATCATCCATCTCCCTCCGTCGAATCTACCTCCTCCCGAGCTTCTTCAAGCCTCGATGCTTCATTCTCTGACTTAACAAAAACAGCAAGTGGTTCCGCAATCTTCCAAAAGTCTTTCCTGAAAGCCATTAGTAAATCTTTCATGCCACACCAGAGAAAACAGCTTAAGGCCTGCAACTGCCCCGTCGAGATGATCAAATCATCTTACAGGGATGCTTGCTTTCGACGCCCAAAAAAGCATGTTGAAGAGACTGATTCCTCGGAGAGGAAGAGAAAGAGAACTCGAGGGATTCTTGCTGCTCTGTTCTAACTGAAGTAACTTCTGCTCCCAGCGCAAGGGATGAACTAAAATATAATCTCATAGTGTGCAAACAAATGGTAGGTATTTTTGTCACTGTTTGGGTAAAGAAAGAACTAGTGCAGCACATCGGCCATCTAAGAAAGTCCTGCATAGGACGAGGAATTCTGGGCTGTCTCGGAAACAAGGTCAGCACCGAATCAGATTGAACTAATCCTGTAACTAATTATCCGTATCCTGAATAAACTTGTACTGCAGGGATGTATATCAGTAAGCATGACAGTGCACCAGACAAGCTTTTGTTTCATATGCAGCCATCTGGCTTCAGGTCAGAAAGAAGGCGATGAATTCAAAAGAAACTCTGATGTTCTGGAGATACTGCGGCTCACACTGTTTTCAAGGCTTTGCAGGAGAGCTGGGCGAAGAATCCCGGAGAGAATTATTGAACATGAGTAAGATAGCGATATGCTTGTACCTCTGTTTCTTGTCAGTTTAGTATTCTGGAATTAATTTGTGCATTGTTGGTCTCAGTAAGGTGATATGGTTTGGGGATTTGAACTACCGTATTGCACTGAGCTACGCAGATACAAGAAAGCTTTTGACAGAAAATAATTGGGATGCCCTTTTCGAAAAGGACCAGGTAACTTCTTATTAGTTGAATAAGTCCATGTATGAACGAAAGTACAAGCTATCCGCTAAAAGAAGGAAACCATTGAAACTGTTATTTATTGGTTAAGAAGTTAATGGTAATAAATAAATCAAAAATCGTGATGTAATATATTTTAAAAGATTACCTTATTGTCGCTCGAACGATAGTTATCCTCTTCTGCAAATTTTCCCTTCCCTAATGTTATATCATGTTTTTGTTCTTCAGCTTAAAATTGAACGGGATGCTGGACGAGTGTTTAAGGGGTGGAATGAGGGGAAGATATATTTTGCTCCCACATACAAGTACTCCTCTAACTCGGATGCTTATGCTGGCGAGACTGCAACATCAAATAAAAAGAGGAGAACACCAGCATGGTACCGACCATCTTTTAAGTAGTTCTGTGACAAAGAAGCCCTGTTCGGAAAGAATAATAATGTCTTAATATGATATTCCGTTGTAGCTGTAGGCACAAACATAGGGCCTCTGTGTTTTTCATATCATCTTAAATCCTACAAAGTTGAAAGGTTGTTTCATTGCAGCGTAGGGGAATCATATGAATCTTTGAAGAGTTTCTTGTAGAACATGCAAACGCTTTACATGTCTTAGAACATAAAAGACACTAAGGATTAAATTCCTCGAAAAAATCTTTGAGCATTCATTGAACCAATAAGGCCTTAGCATGCTGTTCACTGAACCAATAAATTTTTGAGTAATGTTACCATTGCTTTTTTTTTTGATTTTTATGTTACCATTGCTGTTCATTACGAGAGGCATGGCTCCCTAATTAAGTGAATTAGAAAAATAAATGCTGCATGCTGTAGTTCTAATATACAATAAATTTCAGTTTATGATCCTGTTGTGTAAATGATTTGGTGAAAACTTTCTTCCAGTGACTGCGAGTACTATGCTTGTGAACCATCCTTCACGTGATTATTACATTGCATATGTTTCAATTTGCTCAGGTGTGATAGAATTTTGTGGCGTGGAGACAGCACTTCACAGTTATCCTACTACCGCGGGGAGTCCAAATTTTCAGATCATCGTCCTGTCTGTGGAACCTTCATTGTCGAGGTTGAGACACTGAATAGAAAGGCAAAGAGGCGCTCGTCTAACGCTGAAATGAGAATCGGTGCTGAAGAGCTGTTACCAAAGGACAAGAATAAGGGTAAAGGTAGTGCACCATTTCGCATACAGCGGTCATTTTCTAAATCTTCCATATCCCAAGTTTTGGTATAGTAAGTAAACAGGTGTGTATATGTCAAGCGCATTGTTGTTACTGGTTAGGTTAACGACAAAATTGGCTAAAACATGATTGATTTTTTTAACTACAGAAGTTTCTATTACATTTTCTCCTAAGATATCTAGAACTATCTAGAGAGTCGGGCTTAAATCTATTTTGAACCTGCAAAAAATTATGAAAAGATCTGGACTCGGCGAAAGACTGACCAGTAGGTTCTCACTTCGATTTTGCAGGCTTATCACGGAGTCTGAGCTCTAAAATACCACAATAGTGTCCATACCAGTTGTACAAAGAAATGAATCATATTCTCATAAATCACTCTTGGGTACATATACTTCTCCGAAAAATGTCTGTGGGAGGAGGAATGATAATGTCTAATCTGTATAGCAAATTCAGTTATTCTTTCAAATGCCATTGCAAAGCAGAAACAAGTCTTCTTCCTGACGAAATGGTTTGGTTATATGTCTGATACGATTAAACCACCAAATATCATTTGGTATATTATTTCTGTTATGTGGAAGAATAATTAGTTGTACTTTTTTTTGATAGCATACGGGAATATATTAGGCTAAAGCCAGATGCAGGTACAATATGCGTACACAGAAACCGGATCGGTCCAAAAGGACGCGTGGACCCGTACACTTTGCAGAAACAACCTCGAAAAAGGAAAATTACAATGAAGTCCTCCGAGAGGTCTGCAACTCCAGACTCGAGCCGCCGCTCGCCGCCGATGCCGTGAAGCACGACGAGACCGAGAAGCGCAGTCCAACACTCCCGAGGAAGAGGGAGCCCCATCGCCGGAACGGCTTTGTGAACCTCCAGAAGGAGTACCAAAGGCACCCACCTATCGCTGTGGCGCGCGGGTCGGGGATCTTCCCCAGGCTCATCCTCTTCCTCCAGACCCGGCTCCTCCCGTCGTCGAAGACGAGGAGCATGACCAGATCTGCCTGCCGCAGACCTTCCACCTAGCACGGACCACGCCACCAGCGAATCGGCGGCCGTAGTACCTGCATCTGCACCTTCATCTTCCAGGCAGCGTTGGAGATGACACCACCATGTCGCGGACGAAGAAAAGGTCCAAAAAGTCCCTGGCGAGGCCGCCGCCGCGTCGACGACCACCCCTGGACACAGCAGCTTCGCATCTCCCCGGCGCCGCACCCGACGCCGTCGAAACGGAGACACGGCGAAGCTTTTTCGCATCGGCGGCGACATCAGCCGCACCCCGCGGCGAAACCCTAACAAGCAGCTAAACCTAGACTACCTGTACACAGATCCGGCCGGAGATCCTACCCTCCTCCCCTCTCCGACGGCGCAGAGGCCGACGAGAGAGAGGAGGGCGGCGGAATCGCCGGCGGTACTCTGTTTCTCCTCTCCTTTTACTGTAGGTGGGGAGGGGAACAAGAGACGAAAGGGGACGATCGAATAATTAGTTGTACTATGACAGCACGAACCACGAACATTTTGAAATGCACAAGACGCTTTGGAGAATCGTGTGACTTGCATTTGGTCCAATCGATTTCAGTAGAGATTTGGAGTAGTGTAACTTGCACTTGGTGCAATCGATTTCGGCAGAGTTTTTTTTGTGTGGTCTGTAAACTAGTACTATGTTCTCTTATTTCTTCTCGTTGCGTTGATGACCATTATTATCATATTATGTGACTGACGACTAGCAGGAAACCATGGAACTAGCTCGTTGGAAATTCATAGTGGACGTGACGGGAGAGGCGGAGAGCGAGCACGTACAGCCTATAGGTAGCAGCTGAGGATTGAATGAAACAAATCTTTACATTGATGGAACCGACAGCGCTGAAGATCGAGCTACGCCGGCCGGCAGCTATCACGATGGCGAGTCCAATGCTTCTTTCCCCACACACCGCCAACCCTCCCAACTCCCCCGCCCAAATTAATGTTCAAATTCATCAGCGAACACTTCACGTGATCCCACGACCCAGAATAGTACGAAAATTAATGATGGTTTATGCTTTGGTCTGTAGGATGAAGATAGCAATCCAAAACTAGGCACTACTACACAGAAGGTCACCGGCACTAGCAAATTACACAAGTACTGTAAAGGAATCATCACAAGAACGAATTAACAGGAAAAAAATCTCTCGTGTGCAACAATGGTGAAATGTGAGACAAGAATGGAGAAGAATGTGATCATCGGGGCTGTACGTGTGTGTCACAGACCCTAGAAACTCTTGTCGGTCTAGAGCATCGCGGCGGCCGTCATTGCGACGGCGAGGGCGACCAGGCCGCGGGCGGTGAAGCGTCTAGAGGAGGCGGCCGACTTGGACGGTGATGTGGACGGCGTGTTCGCTGCACAATGCAAAGAAGGCAGAAACGTCAGAGAAGCAAATTTAGCTGTCTGCGACACTGAGTACTCCAATTTAAGAATGAACGAACAATTAGACCATCTCTAAGTATAAACTGCACACCAGTTACGAGCATTAGGAACTATATCCTCTGTTCTGATATGTTCTGATATGGGGTTTAGTCACAATTTCCTAGTGGTGAACCGGTTCACTCAGTGTCCTTTTATGTTGGAGTAGGTTCAAGTACTCGTTTTGGGATCTATATGACTATGTGACAATTATGGAGTATGGAATTATGTATAGTACCTCCAATACCTCGTTCTACAAAACTTTTGCTTGACATGTAACTGATGTTTGCAAAGTAATCTCACGAAGGAAATGTGAGCTGTGGTAGATAGGATAATCACTTCTGGTTTTTTTAGCTGGTATGCAGTGCAATCATGCCAAGTACACTACTAGTAGGAGTTACTGTGGTTAAAAGGACTGAAGAAACAAGGCAAGCAGAGTAGTAAGGGCTTACCAGGCATTTGTGGTCCAGTAGCGGATGGAGGGACGCCTGTTAATGGCGCTGAAGAAGGCCCAACCGGAACTCCAAAAGCTGCATATGTTAAAAAAAATTGTGTTAATAAGTCACTAATAGTACCGTATGACCAAAATTCACTGGGTTACGTGCGAGGATAATTCGATGAAATTTGAATGTTCAGTCGAACCATGCATTCAGGCAAGGTTGCTATGCTAGACTAGTGTATCTCTTGGATAAGTGGGTAACTACGCTAACGCTAGCGCTAAAGCTACAGAGTGATATTATGAGATAAGTGTTTCCTTTAAAGCTATTATCACCAGCTTGAAGAAGAAATCTATGTTCTGCCCATATGCACAGATCAGCGAAGCGCAGCAGTTTCAGTCTCGACCGAGCATTGTAAATCTTTTTGCTTTTCGTCCATGTGCATCTATGTATCTAAGAAGAAATCCGGTCCGAAATGTGTACTATGAGATAGTAGGTATACCTGCGCAAGCGCTGAGCGGCGGCGCGTTGAGGCCGCAGACGCCGGGCAGCGCCATGGCGCGCTTGTAGTCGACGCTGACGCCGTAGGACTCGCCGCCTCCGGCCAGCAGCTGGCAGAGGCAGACGGGGTTGGACTGCAGCAGGCCGTCGAGCTCCGGGCAGCAGGCCTTGTCCGGGTGCTTGGTGGTGCTCCCGCTCTCGACGTAGGGCAGGCAGTCCGACATGTTGAGCACCGCGTCCATGCACTCGGGGCTGATCGTCGGCTGCGGGGCCGGCGCCGCTACCACAGGAGTCACGGGAGCTGGGGCAGAGCGGTGCGCCCCCGAGGCCGTCCCCACCGCCACCGCCAGCACGGCGAGCATCACCGCCCACTTGAGCCGCAGCATCGCCATCGGTGGAAGTGTGTGTGTGTGTTCAGTTGGGAACTGGGAGGAGTGATGGTGTATGGAGGCGAGGTCTCTGCGCGTCTGACTACGGGTACATGTGTATGACTGATGCTTGCATATATAGCGGGGAAATAGAACGAGCTAGCGCAGTGAGTGGCGGTGAGCTGAAGTGGGCCGGTCGAGCAAGCTAGCTGCATGCTCATTTGTGGGTTATGCATAACCATATTCTGCTTCATCGTTAATTAGAGTGGGTAATGCAGCCAGCCGAGTATTCATAGCTAGCCTTAATACTCTCTCAGTTCATTTTTATAAGGCATTCTAAATATTTCAGTACAGATTAGATACAGATCAAAATGAGTGAGAGTGAATGACCGCACAAACCAGTTCGTTTCGAGTAAACCCGAACGCACAAGTCTCTGCACTTTGCAGTCCAGATCGGGGAGATTAGACGCGCCGTATCGTGTGATTAATTCGTATGGTGCGGTGCCGTCCGAGACTGCATAAACATACTGTTATGGAGCACATGTACAGATGTACTGATGATGACCTGTCGAACAGTCGAAGGAGTGTCGATTCCGTGGTGGCTCCGCCGGTGTGCAGGCAGATCCAATAGTAAACCCGGCCGTCCGGTCGGGTCCCAGTAGATAGCCCATCCTGATTCCTGATCTGGACCGGTCTCGCCGGCTCGCGTCGCCTCGCCGTTGCTGGTTGGGACAGGCTACTCCGAATGAATGCGGGCATGAATGCCCTCTCTGTAGCGCGAGTGGTGGCCGGCCCGGCCGCCCATCATCACTGCGCTGCAGCGAAGCAGCTTGGAAAATCAAAGGATCGATGCCATCCATGATCCATCCATGTGTGTGTGAATATCAACCTTGAATGCCGCGCCATGAATGCGGCTGCGAGGATTGAACAGCGATGGGTGCCTAGCTGGGAGTGGACAGGGGAGGAAACGTGGGCCGCGTTTCAGGCTCACAGCCTTTAACGTGCTCCCAAAATCAGTTGGGAAAACCCTGCATTGATGAGCCGTCCTTGGAGAGGAGGAAGAACATGTACACGTCGTTGAAAACGAAGGTGTCACGTCACGCCGCAAGGAGGAAGAGATGGCCATTAGGACACGACGGCGGCGGTGGGTGTTCACATGTGTAGTCCTCCGGAATACTGGCCTTGACGCTAGGTAAGACTGAAGAAACAAAACTCTACCCAACTACTGTCGCAAGCAAGTTCAAGAGTACTGCAAAGAATGCTGGCCGGGACAAGAGACAGAGCGTCACGTTGGAGCACCCACAACGATCCACAGCGTGCAACAAATGAAAAAACCGAAATTCTTACGGATGCCTTCAGATCGCATGTGCCTTTTCTTTTTTAAACAACAAAATAGTTTGACCATTCAAGAAGATTACAACGAAACCATTCATAGCTCACGCTGATCAAAAAATGTGAAAAGATGCCACAATACCCCGTGGAGTTGGCTATATACACAGACAAGCTGCTTTCAGGCAGAAAATTCTTCTTCGGATGCATCACGTTGCTCTGAGTCAGCATCCTCGTCCGTAACCTCGTCGTCATCTTCATCAGCTTCATCGCCGTCCTTACTCCCAGCTTCCTCATCGTCATCTTCATCAGCTTTATCACCGTCCTCACTCCCAGCTTCCTCGTCGTTGCCTTCATCAGCTTCATCACCATCCTTACTTCCAGCTTCCTCGTCGTCATCTTCATCAGCTTCATCGCCGTCCTTACTTCCAGTTTCATCGTCTTCATCAGCTTTATCACTGTCCTTACTTCCAGCTTCCTCGTCGCTGGAAACCGAGTCTTGCTGGTCACCATTTTCCTTCAAACCGAGGATGATGTCTTTGGCCGTCTCAGCATCCGGCAGGTCATCATCATCATCCAAGTCTTCTGCATCGATATCAAAATCAAGTTCAATCTGGTTCACCGTCACGCTAGGAAACTCCAGTGGCTTGTCAGGCCAGTCCTTGAAGAAGTTGTTCTGGGCCATGAACTTGAACGTGTGCAGGAGCCTATGCCTGTCCCTCTTGATATCGGAACTATAAAGCTTCTGTAACAGGGTCGGTTCTCTGCTTTCGACCGTTGCACTACTAGGGTTCCACTCCCTGGGTCTCTTAGACTGAAAATGTCTCCGGTCATTCATCTGTCTTTTGTTGCCACGGCCCCCGCGGTTTCCAAAACGAGAATCCCTCTGTTGAGTTCTCCATTTACTTTCTTTCCTGGGTTGACCCTCGGTTTCAGATAGATAGCCAGGTGGTATCTCACAGAGTTCAAGACCCATTTCTTTCTGTTTTGCAACAACTTTCTTGAGTTCCTACATCATGAAACAACTGTTTGTAAGACTAACACATGTCATTGACAGAAATACTGGAACAGCATCGTCTAAAGACATATTATTAACCTCAAGTCTTTAAGGCAAAGCTCCTACTTACAGAACCCACTTAAAGCAATCAGTTGCCCTTCCCTTTAAAATAAGAAAGAGAGTATATGTGAAACACAAAACTAGTGTTGCTCACCTGACGGCGCATTTGGGCCTCTTCATCTTTCTTTTGATCATCCAACCGACTCTGAGACAACTTCTGTGTTAGGAGAACAGCAGTCAGTAAACACTCATTCCATGTTGACATGGAGTTGCTCAGATCTAATAAAATACATAATTATATAAACATTGACCTTGTTTACGTTGACACTTGTAGGGTAATTTTTCTTGCGTGCATGTACCCACTGTTTAACCTCGTTTTTATCGTAAATGATAGGAGGGCGCCTGCAAGAATACAGTAAATCACTAAAACATTGGTAACCAACGAGATATTCTATGAGCATGTGAACCAGAAAAGAACCAATAACAAGTTATCAACAAAATAAGTAGCAACATACAAGGATTTAATCATCTGCCAAACAACTATGAGCATGATTTAATATCTCAGAAATCAGAATAAATGGGTATAAATGGTCTGGTGAGAAATGAGCATCTAGCTGGGCAATATCTTGTAACCACAAGCTAGTTAGTAGCGCTAAAATATGGGAAACGACAGCAACTAAGTCGTTTCTACTACGAACAGAAGAAATGCAGATATCCAAACACGTTACAAAACTCTTTCTCAATATTACATACTTTCGGACTGATGCCACTGGACTGTCAATGTGACGTCCTCCTGATGTTGAACTGTCATTATTCGTAAAAATGGGTTTTCCTTCTCTCCGGTCGTTTCTTCCTGAAAAGATGATAAATTAACTCACGGTAGCTAAATAAAATTGTAGATATCCATGGCGTGATGACATGCTCTTCTATCAAGTAGCTAAGGTGCAAATATGTGAATCAGTGTATCATAAAATAGCACAAAGTTACACACAACTGGCAAATAAGATGTAAAGTGCAGAATATTCATTTGTACTCTTATAGCTCTTTGTGAAGAGATTCTGCAGGGGGAGGCTCTCGCAATGATTTAGTGATAGAATGAACAGGAGAAATACAACTTATGCACAATATGTACAATAACCAAGTGAACTAGGCTATGCAGCACGACATATACAGGGCAAATTAAGCTAAAGTGAATCTCACTGAGCAGAGGGGGTTTAGCCTTCTCTTTGAGGCTATGTAGAAGTAACTGGATGCCTTTGATTAAGTTAACCTTCCAGGAAGCAAAGGAGGCTCTAATCTGTTCAAACATTTTATTGTTCCTTCTCTTCCTACTTGCCTTATAGAATAACTAATAAGCACTTAAAATGAAGTGCCCATTAATTCATTATCTAAAAAAAGTACACAGACATTACATCAAATGTATTACGCTTCAAAGCGAACTGACGAGCTGGTAAGTACTACATTTTCAGTGGGAAATAGAATGCATTGTAGCAATTCCCAATTAGTTATCATGCATTTATACTTATGGTTATGGACACTCCTGCAGTCCTGCTTAATTGTGAAAAGCATAGCTTTTACCCAAAACATGGTATCTCGACCAGGTGAAAATACAAGACAGATAGCCACGGTGTTCACTTGGTAGAAAAGAATGTGCATATTTCAAAGCATGAGGTGGCACAAAGTAAGTTCTATTTGTATGCCATAATCATAGTACCTCTTCCACGACCTTGATTGAAATCTCTCCCTCTCCCCCTTCCACCAGACGGACCAAATTGCCTTCCATCCCTGGCATCTCCTCTTCCCCTTCCACCAGACGGACTAAATTGCTTCCCACCCCTACCAACTCCTCTTCCCCTTCCACCAGATGGACCGAATTGCCTTCCATCCCTACCATGTGTTCCGGGGTTGAATCGGGTTTTCTGATCTGTTGTATTGTTCCTCTCACCATTTTCAGAGACGACATGAAAGATGCCATCTGATTTGTTATTAGGGTGGTTTACCTGTTGTAAATTCAGAGAAACGGTAATTAAATTATTTAAGACTGATGTATGGGAACAGGAACGAGTACATCAAATTAAATGAGAAAACAGTAAATTAACAATGGCCAATGTAAAATCAGGTCTGCTCTTGATAGTTTAGCAAATACATAGCAATTGTTTAACCAATTCCTAGAAAGATCAGCAATAGTAACAGATGTGTTTATAATTATACATTCCAAAACGGCCAGGAAATTATTTCCACATACTATGATAAGGTTAAGAAGTGTAAGAAGAACAAACTTTGCGAAGACAGAAGGGAAGTCAGAATAGATGTTTGTTGTGCTCATAGGGGCAGTTACTGGAAACAAGAGGCGCAAACAGAAATTTAGTAACGTGTGGCAGACTGAACATTAAATATTTGAATTCCCAAAACATCAGTCTTGGGTGCGCAACCGATACGGCCGTGCCGTAAATCATTATCAAAATGTCATCACAGTGTCCTGATCTCTGGTCTTACTAAAATCCTTCAAATAGCATCGTTTAACAGCTATGCCAATGCAATATGCGACTAGGGATATAAATGCAACAGACAAGAATGGCAGCTAATTCATCAGGAGGAAAGGTAAGAATAATTAACTATGTTCCAATAAATTTTTTTTTTGAAAGGGAGCCGTGTACAGGATCAAGAAACTGAAGAACACTCACGCACGAACACAAGAACACAACACTCCACACCCGGCGATCCTAGCACCACCACGCACACCACACACCCGAGGGAGAAGCTCAGCCAAACCAGTTGTAGAGCCGCAAGATCCATCCGACGCAGACGAACTCGCCGGAATCTAACCGCTGAAAGAGCATCGGCGCTGAGCCTCCGCCAGGCCACCACCAACGCCTCGCGCCGGAGACGAAGAAGGCAGCTCCGTCCATCTTCCGCCAGCCCACCAAGATCGTCGACGAGGGAGAGCTCCGTTCCTGCACACTCCCACGCTTCTAGCTCCACCACACCGCCACCCGAGCTCTGCACCACCGCCGGAGCAAGCAGCGACGCAGCGGCGAAACAGCTCAGGGACCAAAAACCCGGCGCACCAGATTCGCGGCGCCGACCCGCCATCTGGGCGCAGGGGCCTGGAACCTCGAGGGATCCGTAGATCCGCGAGCTCCAGCTAGACGAGCGCGCCGTCGCGGCCTCCGGAGGACACCTGCAACAGAGAGGAAGCACGCCGCCGCCAAAACCACCACCGACCGCACCTCCACCTCCAGGGCGCCGCCGGCTAGGCCTCCTACCAACCCTACTATATACAAGACGGGATCCGGGGATTCCCCCGCCTCCCGCTGCCGGAGCAGCCGCCGGAGACGAGGCAATCCCGCGGATCGCCGCCGCGCACAGTGGATTTGCGGGAGAGGACCAAGAAATCGCCTCTGCTACTACTGTAGCGAGGGGAAAGGGTCGAAGGGGTGTGTGTGTGCTAACTATGTTCCAATAATTGATAGAGTAACACTATCCTAAATGCTAAAAGCATACTATTTACTTATAACCAATCGGTCAATTCTAACAAACAGCAACATACGATTCACCCACCTGACTGCCTCTTCCACCAATGTTCCGATCTTTCCCATCAACATTCAGCGGAGGCCTCGGCGAACCAGGCCCGACACCGCCGCCGTTGAAACCATTCCCGGCAGGACTACTCATCGTAGACAGCGGTGGCCGGAACCCAGCACCACCAGGCCCGACTCCGCCGCCCTTGGAAATATTAGCCGCAGCGCCCATCATCGGCAGAGGCGGCTGCGACCCGGGCAACCCAGTCCCACCAGGCCGAAACGCCCCGGCGCCGTTGAAACCGGCTTGCATGCCCTGGAACGCCCCGAACTGGTTGGGGTTCGGCGGGAAGCCTCCGGGAAAGAACGGCTGCTGCTGTTGTTGATGTTGATGCTGCTGCGGCTGTTGTTGATATTGATGTTGATTTTGCTGCGGCTGCTGTTGCTGGAGCGCGGCGGCGAGGTAGCCGAGGTTCTGGAGCTGCTGCGCCTGGCCGAAGAGCTGCATCGCGAGGAAAGGGTTGGCCGCCGCCATGGGGTTGACGGCGCCGAAACCGCCAGGGCCCGGCGGCGGCTGGAACGCGGCGGGGTTCATCTGCTGGTGCATGGGGGCGGGAGGAAGGGGGGCCGCCCGGGGTCGCCGGGGCGCGGGTGGGCGGCGCCGGGGCGGGGAGGTTGGAAGGGGAACATGGTGGGTGACGTCGACGGCGGAGGCGGGTGGGGAAAGATTTTGGGTAGGGTTTTAGGGTCCGGCAAGGAGACGAGACGAGGCTTGTCCGCGGTCGGACCGTTCGTTCCTGCCCTCTCCCACTCACTCGGTGTGATCGTTTTTTTTAGAAACTCGGTGTCATCGTTTTGTGGCCTTTTTTTTTGAAATCTCATCGTTTTGTGGCCTGGAAACATTTTTTGTGCATGCCAAAAAAAATTGTTATCGTTTTTTTTTTGCCATGGAACACACTTTTTTTGTGCAAAGGGTATTGTGTTTTATTAGCTACTATTGTATATCCCCTAAAAAGAGTCTCGTATATATCATTAGGATGTCATTATTTACCCCCTTTGTCTCGAATTAGTTGACATAAATTTATCCTAATACGGATGTATCTACCGTATTTAGACAAATCCATGTTTCAAGAGAAACCCAAAACCTTTTTCACTTGAAGAAATGCATATTTCAAGCGGTTCTAAATTTCAATGTCTCTAAATCCCAAGCCTCCCTAAACACGAGGGTTGCACCTGTTGCGAGACTTAACCCAACACCTTACGGCACGAGCTGACGATGGCCCATTTCACTTCACTGGAAAGTGGTAACTTAGTTCAGTTGGTAGAGCCACCCCTCCCACAACGCGTGCAACTAGCGGACAGATACAAGCGACTAAGGAGCGAGGCGGTCGATGAAGTTCACAAGGTCGTGGAACAATAATATCTCCTTTGGTGTTTTCCTCAATCTTTTCACTCCGCTAGCGATGCCTTTTCGAAAGACTTAACTCTATAATAATTAACATTAATTTTTAGCACATTTTGCGTTATTATATTAACATAAGCATTGGCGACCATTAAGTCCCGAAGTGCACCAAGAAAGGCAAAAGTAGATACTCCCTCTGATCCTAAATATGTGACACGAAAAGTGAGCTAGATAAGTGTAAATTTCTAAACTGCTCACCACACTTAAATGGGATCAAGGGAGTAGAAGAGGGAAAGGGATGGAAAAGAAGAAAGGGGAGAGGGGACGGCATGCCTAGGTCGAACGTGAGACGACGCCAGTGACCCGGACGGACAACAAGCACCCAGCGGGGGCTCAAAAGATGGGGTGATCAAGGCATGACAGCAGCAATGGAGACCGATTCAGAGGGGACGAGATATACATGGTAAGGACAAAGCCATATCGGTAGCGCATTTGCGCCGAGGAAATGTATCGATGTGAATATGTGATGGTGCTGATCCCAGCGTGTTGGCACTTTGGAAGCAAGTGCAATGAAGATGCCAGCTTAATGCTTCGAAATTGAAGCACACATGGGAGAAAATACAGCAATAACAATTTTTAACTTCATGTGCAATAACAATAGCAATATGATCATCCAATCAAACATATATGAATGCATTAATCATAACGACACCAGTTTCAACTTGCCAAGCAAGGTAGTGCCAATTCAAGAAACAACTTATAGCAACTCGGTCATTTGACGAGCCAACGTACTTTTGCTATGAGACCATGATGAAAACCGAATGATATTTGATGAAAATGAGTCGATGACATACTCGTTTGAATCAACACTTGGACTCGAGTATAACATAGACGCAAAACCACAGGCAATGACAAACTGTGAAACTTGACACCGAACTCATGGTTTTGACAAGACCGCCAGCTAGGGATATCCAACAGAGCTGAAGGACACACCAGATTTGCTCCGGGTAAAAAGGCTCCAGCGCACCCGGTCATTTTGGATTCTGCACATTCCTTTCTGATATCCAAGATATACATCTACTGTGGTGTTTCGAGCATATAGTACACCCGATGGTCCTTTTGGCTTCCTCCTCTGTCCATCGTCAGCACCAATCTTTACCAGGATGTCTCATTCAAATTCAAATGGATTTCTTGATGGAAAATGTCCTTGTTGTGTTGAGCTCCTGTTGCAGGGTATCATTTAAATAATGAAGTCTATTACAAGCTATAAGATCAGGTTTACAGGAGCTTACAGCATCTGGGTGTCTTGTACTTGTCCCGGGATGTATGACAACCCTCCTGAATTCACCATAGAATCAGATGATGTATATTAAGAAATGAGAATCCATGCGTTTACTTGTCTATATGCGCATGAGGATTGATTTGGAGTGAAGATGTAGATTACCCTGAGGCGCAGAAGGAATATATGGCACGGTCGAATTCTGAGAAATCCATGACTCTGCTAAATTCCCGGAGTATTCTGCGGGAACTTGAGGATCTGGCAATGTTGCTTGTAGCGAGGTCAAATCCATGAACTGAAAAGAGGAACAAAAAACTCGTCAATAATAACACATAGAAACAGAGGTTTTCTTTTATGACAAATTCAAGGGGATTTGGCAGTACGGAAACAACTAAATTGCAGATAGTGGAACAAAACAGAAGGGTGTGAAGAGGACTAAAAACTCGTAAATAATAACATATAAAAACAGAGTTTCCTTTATGACAAATCCAAGGGGGTTTAGCAGTACAGAAACAACTACTCCCTCTTCCTAAAAAAAAACAACTACTCCCTCTGTTCCTAATTATAAAATGTTTTGGATATTTTAATGTGGACTACATACAAACTGTATGAGTGAACAGACACACCAAAATAGATATTTTAATGTTTTGGATACATGTGAATCAGAAAAAAGCTAGAACATCTTATAATTAGGAACGGAGGAAGTACATTGTAGACAGTAGGATAAAAAATAGAACGGTGCAAAAGGATATCTCGGTAACCTAGGATCATACGTGAGTTAGCAACAACTTATTCTAAAGCACATTTTCAGGTGTGTTTAAAAACAAAGAGAACCAATTAGTAGACCACGTTATAATAGTTAAAAGTGCAAAGCAGAAAATAGCAGTACAATTACACACCATGTCGTTGGCTTCAACGTCAGGTTCAAATGCCATGTCAAAAGGATTTGTTGATTTTGCAGGCTCAGACATCATGCCCTGAAACATATTCAAAAGAACAATTATAGAGACAATACAAAACAGTTAAAGGGATAAACTACTTCTGGGGCAAAATGGCTCCAGTTATCCAGTAGCTCCATGGCAGGCAAATAAAGCAAATACGGCATTACAAACCTTGCCTACACAAACAAATTGTTTACATACATGAACGTAGTCGCATATCCATGCATGCAAAAGCACGAGCATGATGCACGATGCCTCAGTTCCGTGCAGTCAAGACTAACAACTATAACGCCTAGTATCAACTCAATAGAACTTTTAGCAAGATAATATTGCGGTAAATTAGAACACATGAAACACAAAATACACATCATATGGCAAACTACCCCCTGTATATATCCAGCCATCCAGGTATGCAAGCTTCCAATCATATAGAACTATGTCAAACTGACAAGGGAGCAGAGGAAAGAGCCTTCAATCATGGATAACACATACCAGTTGGTGTTGAATAGGTGCAGCATATGAGAGCTCACCCTGGACACCAGGTGAGACATTGAAGCCAGGGAACATGTCCCCAGGAGTTGAACTTTCAGGCTCACCCCTAGCCAAATCCTAGAACAATGGTTCAATATTTTCAGTCTAGCCTTCTTTGAGATATATTCTTTTCATCTTTCGTAGCAATCAAAACAACAGCTGCAGTGTTACAAAAAAAACAGTTACACACCTGTGGAGTTCCAGGTCCAACATAAGGAACACTGGGCCTGGTGAACTGATGAGGTGCTACTTGAGGCATAGTATTGAACGCAAACAAATTATTAGACATGTTCCCAGTAGATTCAGCAAAGGCATTCCAGGCCTGGAAAGCAACCAAGGAAATCAGAATATATATTGAACTTGTAAAAATAAATTTATAATAAACCTCACAAGCTCCATATACTGAATTACACGTGACAGTACCTGGGAGTTTTCCATGGAGACAGGGATCTTCACCTCTTCAGCATTTAAACTCCACTGATCCCTCGTAGGCGGAGATGATTGTGAAATAATGGCATTTGGTGGTGAAGTTGGCACTGTTGATTGATCAATTGCTTTGGTGATACCATCATTTGGAGGCAATGCAGCGGGCACCTGAGCTTGCAGATTTGGAACAGAAGACGATGATCCATATTGAGGTGTGTCAAAGAATGCCCACCCTTCATTGGCAGGTAATGGAGCGGCTGGTGTAGTATTATGAACACTAGACATAGGTGCAGTTGTTGGTCAAAGCCAGCAAACAGATCCACTGACGGAGGGGAAGAGGAAATTGCTGGTTCCTGCGAAATTGACAGACTGAAGAAATCTTGGTGCACAGGATGAGATGTGGGGACTGCTTCTGCTGGTACAGATGATGAAGGATGAACCACAACATTATGCACGCTTCCATTAACAACATCGGAATGACCGCTAGAAATTGATGCAGTATGTTGATTAAAGTCCGCAAACAGATCTATTGATGCAGCACTAGTGCCGGCTGTGGCATTGTTGATGTGTCAAAGAGGTCTTGATTACTGAAAGCTGTTGGTTGTGGTTGCGCCGAAACTGGAAAATGCGGCACAGATCCTTGGGTGGGAGTAATTTGGCTGGCTGGTGAATTTGTACTGCGCTGCAAGGCATTTGGTTGTGTCGAATGAGATACAGAAGACGCCCCAGTCTGGCGGTTTACAGCAGAAGGCACTGGCCTTTCTGTAGGTGCATCAGGTTGGACACCCGAATCAACTGATTTATTAGATGGTGAGCTACCATCAAATGATCCAAAACTTCCAGAAGAAGCTGTTCGCTGCACATATGAAGGAGATATATTTTATGCCTAAGCCATTGTACTTTAAGAATTGCATAAAAGGTAATTTTGCTACAAAGTGAAGATGCAGATGGGAGGATCAATAACCTGTGAATGTCGACCACCATTACCGTCTATTTGTGGAACTGCGTTTGGATGCCTTTGGGATTGAGGATTTTCAGTGGATACATTTCTTGAATGGTGAACGGAAGGGCTGCTGTACCCTGTATCCTGAGAGCTAGGAGAAAGCGCGCCGTTTCTCAAGTCACCGGTGCTTGAGGCTGAGAAGTCGGAAAATCTTGACCCGTGACTCTCATTAGCAAATCGATCTTCATGCATCTGATCCCGGACACGACCTGGACTGTACAATAAGCTGCCGAGCTTCCCATCAAAGAGTGCCCTATCCGAAGGCCTTCGAGCAAGCGTGTTAACTTGCTTACCATATCGTCTATCCTCATACTGAAAATCATACGGTGGGCTTTGCGAGTATGAATGATAGGAGTCAGATCTTCTTACTTCACTTTCATTGCTCTTTACACTCTGTTGAAAAATTGGATCCTATAGTTAGCACAGAGGTTTGGTAAATAATGAGAAAGTTTGCATGAACACCAAGTATTAGAAATGTTCAATGGTTAGGCAAGGGCAAATGCAACACTAAGATATCCAGAATCCGAGATCAATACTCTTTAGATTTACTTCGTAACTCATTTACCTCGCTATCGGTGGCTGGTTTGTTGGTGGACTTCGCACCAGCATACTTCTTGTCTACATAAACAGCTCTGATGAATTCCCTTATCCTTTCTGGTTTGCTGAAACAGAAAAAAAAACTTGGTAGCATAAGAGGAAATCCAGCAATTTTCATAGCGCAGAATGCAGGAAGTGCCTATAAAGAACTTCAGAGTGAAATAAACTCACCTGTTGTCAGGCAATCTCATTCGCTGCCAATCCCAATCTTTTAGGTAGATATCACGTGCCCGCTGCAGACACCAACTCCAGTGTAAGTCGTAAAGTTGAACAAGTCACTCTAGATGGGAACAATAAGTTCTGAGCACAGTTACCTGGTTACCACCCTGTTCAAGAGCCCGCACTTCTTGGGTAGTGAATTTAGCCATTGACACTGATTTGACACGGTGAGTAAACTCACGGCTGTTAGATAAAACACAGAAAAAAATATTATCAAGGGTATGGCGATAAAGTGTAGTAACTGGAAATATCTTAACAATAGACCGTAAATTTATTATATATTCCACAACGGCAAATTGATTGTATGTGGCTATGCCCACAGACTAGTCGGCTGTTTGGTTTAGAACTAGCGAATCTATCACCACATGTCTACCTCATTCCTTATGATCACAATCCCGATAAAAAAATGAGGAATGGGTTCATCCTGTGACAATCACAGAATGACCTTATCCCAAGAGTTCTAGAATGACAAAATGGAAAATTTTGAATGGCATAAGAATTAGAGAGGAACAGTGTAATACATTGTGATATCCGATTGTTGACTACTTGATGGAAACAAAGAATATATGCTCCTTTGTTTTGTTAGAAAGTACCATCAGTTCATAAACAAATGACGTTTTAGAAACTGATATGGTCTCCAATATGCATAAAGCATTAGTTTTTGCAGGCATATGTTAGTACAAAATTTATATTGTGAAAATAATCCTCATGATGAATCTAATGATACTATTTCCAACTTACAGATCTAAATATTTCACATATTAGTAGACAAAGTTAGAAAAGTTTGAGTCCACGCTTTCTAGGAAGTCATCTATTAATGAAAGGAGGTAGTATCAAATACCACATCACATTTCCTTGCAGAATGAATTATGTATATAACTAAACGTATAAATATATGGTCAACTAAATTCCCAAAGATCCAAGATACTCACTGTATCCCACTGCACGACAAGCACGCGAAGGTCCAGAAATTGGTACATACATATTGTGGCCCCTACAACAAGACAAATAATACTTGTGCGATTCAAAATAATGTCAAGATAATAGCATCTAGCATCATTCAAAAGGTTAAGTAAATAGTGTGCGGAGTCAACAGCAGTTAAGCAATGTAGTGACTTTTCAGTTAGCTAAGCAACTATCCTTGAAACAATACTAAGAAAATCCACCACCTCAAAACTGTGTAAGAGCACACAAATTGCTTTTACCGACTAAGCAGCTTCATTATCACGTAAAGGGCAAAAACTGCAGACAGAAGTGATGAAATCGGCAAGCTCTAGGGCAGTGAAAGAGTTTTCTATTAACAGACCAAACCAGCAGTCCTAGATCATAATGGCAACAAAACTAGCATGTAGAAGTAACGAAAACAGTAAGCTCTACGGAAATCAAAGGTTTTCTATTAACAGACCAAACCAATCCTAGATTACTTCATGGCAACAAAACTAGCAGTTCCACAAATAAACCAAAGTAACCCAGCTAAGGAACTACCCTATTGACAAAAGTAGAATCGCCCAACCGACAGCTGCAGCTTGCACACGTGAGCGAGCAAATAACTCGCACCAAAGACAATAAATTTCGCGAATCTGAGCTTAATCGCCCAACGCCACAGTCTCCCGCTCAACGATCCACGAAGCAGAGCAATCAGCTTATTAACAGCGAAATAGGCAAAGTGGAGGAGATTATTACCACACTGTTGCAATTGATGCACTTGCGATTGGGCGGCAGCTTCATGAGGCCGCGGATGATCTTCTCGTTCCTCTCCTCCTCCCTCCGGCTCCCCATGCCTCCGCCGGATAATAAAGCAGAAATCCCCCGAAAATAAAATCTACCCAGAAAAACAGAGAGCCTCGCCGACGGCTCGGCTGGGGCTACGGATTGGGGCGCTACAGGGGGATTGGGGGGTCGGCGGCTAGGGTTTACTGGAGGGGAGGAGGAGGAGGCGGACGGGAATGGCGGCCACGGCGAGGGGAAGGGGAAGGCGAAGTGAGAAAAAGGCGTTGGGGATTAGTGGCTGCGAGCCGACGTGTTCGATCGGGGAAAAGAAAAAGAATTAGTACTAGCTTGGAAAAAAAGCTTAACGGGAGCCTCTTTGCTTGTTGTTTCTATCGAGTCGATGGATTGATTCCGTGCAAAACGCCAGGCCGAGTACTAAAAGCAACGGTCTAATGCAGCTAAGCACCGTTTCCCTTTGTTTTTAAAATCCTGTTGATGATGATGATCCACCACCAGGCTGTGGATGTCGTCCTCTGCTTTGTTTATGGAACATCTTCAGGTACAAGCCAAATATACAAAGCACAGCAGTCCAGCTAAACTTGAGAGCTCAGAAACGCCCCAACTGAAAGTAGCAATATGCCCGTTGACACACTTGCCACTAATATACACTGTAATCTCTTAGGATTAATGGCTCACAGCCAGTAAATAGCTATGCATTGATTATATCACCAGTGGTAGATTGTTGTTGCCGCACTTTAACAGATTGCAACAAGTATCCGAGTATCGTAATTTTACACCTATGGATCAAATCTCATAGATCGCTTAGAAATAAATTATAGATTTTCATACATATTCTTTCGCTCTGAGCCCTTGTTCGTATCCTAGGATATGGTGCCCTCGTCGGATACGAATTTTGGTAAGCCAAATATCCGGCGAATGTGGTACTTGTATTATTTTTCATATTTATTAATTAATCATAGTTAGGATTATCCGATTAAATTACCGAGATATACACCCTTAGTTTGCTAAAAAGGTTTACATTATGGAACAGAGGTAGTAGTTCATTAGCCCGATGCCCCAACAAGAGAGTCTAATCCAAATATGACCGCAGTCACCACATGGACATTCTGCCAGGCCGTCACAACATACTTGTGATGCGCCATGCTCCGTAGCATTGCTTGTGTGGCTTATTTTTCCGTGAAAGGTTACATCTCTCTGATTGCCCTGTTTTGGTCTGCTTGATTGGATTTGTTGTACATAAATAGTGTCGCTACAATTATGTGGATGGGCTTGATAGCAACATGGCGGGGTTATGGAATGTGTGGACAAGATGACCTCTGAATTATAGAAACATTTTTGCTTCAGTATAAAGCAGGTTGAATAGCCTTTTCTTTGCGTGTGGACTTTTTTTTTTGCACTCTTACATAGAGTAGTACGTATGAAATTGGAGGCGGATTTTGTGAGCTCGAGCTCGCTCGCTCCTGGGAGACGTGCCGACGCGGTACTGGCTGGTCTCTCGCCACCCTGTTGTAGAGGCGTATTTGTATGGTTCTGGACTTCTGGTACAACGTACCATGCGAGGTTGAGTAAATGCATGGGCATTTATTGGGGAGTGGCGATGGAGCTTCATTGCATTCTTTTTACATTTTACTGTGCAGGATAAGTAGATGGACAACATGTCCGTGCGATTCCTGGTGCGGCATTTTCTTTTCTCTATTCTTTGCATTCTTTTATTTCCTGCCCTTTTTTCCTGTTCTTTTTTCATTTTCGTTCAATTCACATTTTTTGTATTTTTTCCTTTCTATTTCTCGTTGTTTTTTAAGAAATATAATGATTAAAAATTGTCCATATGTTAAAAAATGTATAATGGTTTCGTTTTAAGAAAATAGTTTATATTTTGAAGAAAATTCATGTGTTCAAAAAATTGTTCACAAGGTATAAATTATATTACTTGTTTAAATACATATTTATGGTGTTCGAAAAATATGTTCACGACGCTTAGAAAAATGTTCATGGTTCACAAAAATATTTGCAAACATCATTCCGAAAATGTTCAAAGGTTCAAAAAATTCATGTGATTATTAAAAATACTCTAGGATTTTTTTTAAAAAAAACAGGGGTCCAAAAAACCTTTCATGCGGTTTAAAAAGATACTTCCAAGGGTATTCAGAAAAATATTCACAGGTTAGAAAATATGTTCTCGGTTCCAATAAAATGTTCACTTGGTTAAGAAATGGTAAGGCTTTAACTAAATATTTGTGGGTTCGAAAACAATGTTCATGGTTTTAAAATATTTGTTCGTGGTTCGCAAAAATAGTTGCACGGTATTCAGAAAATGTTTGGATGTTCAAAAGGAAATCATGAGATTTCTAAAATCTTCTAGAGGTAAAAAAAATGGATGGGTTCAAATACATTCGACGAATTAAAACAGATACTTTCACATAATTCAAAAAATGTTCATGCGTTAAAAGATATTTTCATTGGCTCCAGTATAAGGTTCACTTTTAAACGGTTCACTTGTTCCAAAATATCTATTTTCACTAGTTCTAAAAAAACATTTCAGATGGTTCTATATTTTTTATGGGTTAAATTAAAATAAATATTCACAGGGTTAAAAAATATATTTACGGTTCGAAAAAATGTTCATGTTTTTTTAAACTTGTCATGGTAAAAAAAAACATTCACGGGGTAAGAAAATATTTCCACTGGATTCAGAAAAATATTCATGGCTTAGATAATATTTTCACTGTACCAATAAAATATTCATGGCTTACATAATATTTTCACTGTACCAATAAAATATTCGCCTGGTTTCCAAAAATGTTAAGGGTTTAAATAAATATTGTGGGATTAAAAAAGGTTCATTGTTTCAAAAATATTTGTTCATGGTTGATAAAAATAGGTGCACGGGATTCAGAAAATGTTCACACGTTCAAAAGGAAATCATGATGTTTTTTAAAATATTCTAGGTGGTTAAAATAATGATGGGTTCAATAACATTCGTGGGCTTAAAAGTTAAAACAGACAATAAATATTTCCACCTTTCATTGTTCCTTGCGAGAGAAGGGTTCAGGAATGACCATGCTGGCTCAATAAATGACCGCGCATGCCAACTGCCTTGTGATCGGTACATGTATTTGATACGCCCCACAAATATGTGTACACTTTCTAGTACCAAGTGCTTTAAATGAGCATGCGATGGTCGCTGTAGTGCAAATCGCAGGTGCAAGCGAGCTCGGGCACTCTTCCGAGTTTTCGGTATGAAATTATCCTAAAAAATAGTACGTATGAATTGTTTTGCGGCTATGCGAGACGCCTCAATTCTACATATTGATATGCATGTCATCATACTTAGAATGCGTTACTTTTTGGAAGATTAGATACTTCAAGTTTAGTTAAGTTTTTTCTCGGGAGATCACGGCGCATCGAGTTAAAATTGACAACCTTTGAAACGCACGAACGAAGAAAAGTTTGAAGACGCTACTTCTTCTTGAAGCGTCGAAGAAGCTATATCCAAGCGATGCATGGCGTCGACCTGCGTTTCTCGATTGGCCCAGCATGAATGGTGGTGGGCTCAGGAGAGCGAGAGGTTGGGCCGACAAAGTACGGGAAAGGTTGGACCAAAATTTCTTTCACACACGGGCCGGAGAGTGACACTCGGAGGAAGGCTCTCTGCCTGCCTCGAGGTCCACTGCGGCGAGCCATCGATACCCCGTTGCCATTTTCTTCTTCTACTCCACCTGCGCACTTCGATTCTTTTTCTCAATCGATGTTGGTACTGATCTGTGTTTTTTCCTCCATTCACCCCTGTGACTCACACGGGATTGGATTTCCTATTTTCTCAATCGATGCTGGTATTTTCCACACACAAAAAATTACGTGGGCTGGATGCTGAAGGAGCGAAAGTGCGCACAATCATTCGGCGCGCCGATCACGAGCGGGTAAAAATATGTATCGAAATCCAAGAACCGGACATTGTTTTGTTTTGACAAAAGGGAAGTCATGTGCATTCAGACAAATGTTTCCGATCGAAGGCACACGCAGTCCCTATATTGTAGCGCTTGTTTTAAACCACACGCAATAATATGATAACGAAAACGATGAATAAAAACAAGATCAACACAGGGATATAAGATTTTAACGTGGAAACACACCCCCATGAGAAGGTAAAATACCACAGACGTTAGCCAGCAAAACTTTACTACGTTCGGAGAGGTTACGCCTGTTATATATACCTCTTGAAGCCGCCGCACAGGATAAGTCCAGTAGTTACAAATTCCCGACGTTTATAAACTCTTCCAAAATAGTAGTGAAGCTTGTGCACCACGTAGAGCCCATGTAGCTTCGCCCGACGGCCCGTGACCCCTGTTGCTAAGGGTGCACGAAAATATGTATCGAAATCCAAGACCCGGACATTGTTTTGTTTTGACAAAAGGGAAGTCATGTGCACACGCACTCCCTACATGGTAGCTCTTGTTATAAACGACAAGAAATAATACGATGAATGAAAACGATGAATAAATGCGATATCAACACAGGGGATATAAGATTTTAATTTGGAAAAACACACCCTCCATGAGAAGGGTAAAAAATAACGGACGTCAGCCAGCAAAACTTTACTATTTTTGGTGAGGTTACGTCTGTTATATATACCTCATAAAGCCGCCACACGGGATAAGTCGAACAATTATAAATTCACGACGTTTGTAACTTCTTCCGAAATAGTGAAGTTTTCCACGATCAGATGTAAAACCCTACCCCGGTGCATGTGCACCACGGAGAGCCCATGTAGCTCCGCCCGACCGGCCGTGACCCCTGTTGCTAAGGGTGCACGAGAATTTGTTTCTCCCTCAACCCAGAGACACATTTGCTAGTTTTCTGATATACTCCCTATGTTGTTAAATATAAGATGTTTTAGCTTTTTTAGATTCACATGTATCTTGACATATTTTAATGTGTATGTTCACCTTTTCAATTAGTATCTAGTCCACATTAAAAATACCTAAAACATCTTATATTTAGAAACGGATTGATGGAGTAGTTTGTCCAACGTCGCCTGAGATGGTTTGGGCATATGCAATGTAGGCCTCCGGAAGCGTGCATAGCGGACGGATAAAACGTGCGGAGAATGTTAAGAGGGGTCGTGTTAGACCAAACTTGACATGAGAGGAGTCCGTTAAGAGAGATTTGAAGAATTGGAATATCACCAAAGACTAGCATGTACATGTGCGTGTAATTTAGCTATACATGTGCCAGAAACATAACTTGATTTTCGAGATCTTATGGGTTTCAACTCTAATCTACCCAAACTTGTTTGGGACTGAAATATTTTGTTGTTGTCGTTGTTATTGTAGGGGAGAGAGCAGTAAACATAGGAATGCACAAACTAATTTTTCGTTTATGTTTGTATCATGAGCCAAGTGCTTTGGATGATTTCATATGTCGCGCGGATTAGCGAGGCGCAAATAAAACCAACTTCACACAAAAATCACCACGGCGACGGGCGACCGGAAAAACCTCGAAAAGTCCGAACACTCAACAGCCATGTCCGTCGCCGCAGCCGACTGGCTCCCGTCGGCGACCGTCACGGCGTCCGGCCGCCCGGTTCTTTCCGCCGGCGAGATCGAGAGGTACCTCCTTCCGCTCGCCGACCTCGAGCCCGAGGAGAACCCCCGCCTGGCGCCCCTCCGCGGCTGCCTCCTCGCGCTCACCTCCCACCGTCTCATCTTCCTCCACGAGCCCTCGCTCTCCGCGCGCGCCCTCCCGCTCGCGTCCATCGTCCACCCGTATCCTCCCCAGCGCAGGCACAACCACAACCCGCTCCGCTCCCTCTTCTCCTCCTCGTCGCATCACCCGCGCATCCGCCTCCAGATCTCCCTGCCCCCGTCGCGATCGGAGGTCGTCGATGTCGTCGTCACTTGCAAGGCCGACGTGGATGTGTTCTACGGGAGGCTGGTCGAGGCCATCCGCGCGAGGGCCTGGGAGGTGGCCGCCGCGGCTGTTCCCGCGAGTGGCGCCTCGGTGGCGGAGGGAGCACCGGCGCAGGAGGATCTTGCGATCAGGATGCCCGTGGTCGGAGTGTCGGGGATACTGCGGAAGGAGCAGGAGGCGTGGGAGAGTGCCGGGCAGAACTTGCAGGATGCCTTCCAGGATCTCAACGCCCTCATGGTTCGTTCCTCTTTGCTGCTTCCTGCTTGAGACGATGCTGTTATTTAGTGTTTGTGAAGGAGTTCAAACATCCGATATTTGATCACCACGTTCTAAATGGCAATGGATTGGTCATAACTTGGTGAACATCCTTCTTATACAGAGCAAAGCCAAGGAGATGATGGAATTAGCAGAGAAAATGAGGCAAAAGCTATTGACGAACCAATCAAATTCCAATGATGAAGAGATGGGTTCTAAGCAAGACATGCAGGATTTGCTGTTGAGCGTTGGCATCGTGTCTCCTGTGACAAAAGAAACTGCTGGTGCTTTGTACCATCAGCAGCTTTCAAGACAGGTAATTTGTGATCGCTTGGTTTTCCAGCACTTCTGTTGGAAACTCTCACTTAGTTGTAGTTGAATTGCAACGAGAATAATAATGCACGAATTTATAATGGCAATTACCAAATGTTTAGCTTGGGATTCATCACCAAATAATGTAAGCACAGCAGCATAATGTCCATTCTATTGTTTGAGCTTGATGGCAACAGACGTTTTCCTTTCCTTTCATTCAGTGGGAACCTCTACCCAAATTGAATAGTACTTGCTGGTCATTGGTATGCTTCAGTATTTTCATGCTGCTTATAGATAAAACTGATCAAATTTGGAGCCCTTGAGGGCCTTGTTAGCTGGTTGGGTAATAGCTTTCAGTTATTTTGGGCCATATGCTGTTACATCACCTTTAAGTCCCCATCAAGCTAGTGAAAACAATCTCACCTAGAAAAATAAACCTGCCCTGTGTTTGAGGGGGGTAGGGTCTACCCCACCATTTAAGATGCAAGAAAGACCTCTCGCTCTCTTTCTTGCATATTCAGTTTGCAGGAATGAGGAATTTTTCATGCCTTCATAGTTTCCTTCTACTTTGAATGCCCATCTTTTCCGTCTTCCGATTTTTCCAGTCACGCTACATTATACTTAAGAATTACTGAGGCATCTTTCACTCGTTTCATGATCAGCTGGCTGACTTCGTAAGAATACCAGTTGAGAGAGCAGGTGGTATGATGGCACTAGTCGATGTCTACTGTCTCTTCAACCGTGCCAGGGGAACAGGTATGTGCTCTTGCTGATGAGTATATCTAGAAGAAATTCCTTTGTGACTTATGTTCTGAAATTGATTTTTTGTTTGTTCTAGAGTTGATATCACCAGAGGATCTTTTGCAAGCTTGCTCCCTTTGGGAGAAATTTGATGTGTATGTATATCGTTTTCTTGATAATTGTTGAAGCCTTTAATTGTCAGAATATACAAATCCAAGATGGTGTAAAAATAAGAGTAATCTTATTCCTAGATATAGAAACAAGAATATACCTTTTCAGCTGGTTTGTCGCCAGCCATTAATTATGGTTTTGATGTTTTGCTTATAGATGTTGATTTGTAATAAGCAGCCCAGTAATGCTCCGGAAATTTGATAGTGGAGTGAAGGTGATCCAGACCAAGACGCATAGTGATGATGAGGTAATCCGTGGCAATAATAAGTCTAGATGTCTTTTGTATCCACACATAGCAGGAGTGTGCTAGCAGCCACACACAAAATTGTGCCTTGATTATGACCTGGCAAATCTGATTCCTAGCGAGATTGTAGTTTAAATAAAAAATATGAAATGAATGACTGGTTCTGGTTCATTTTTGGTAGTGGGTATCCACATGTTTCCATGATGTTGTCAACATTTGCCTTGTGCTACCATCTTTAGTAGCTGCATAGTCTTACTGATCTCCCACCATAAACATAGGTATTTGCAAGAATCTCATCACTTGCGCAAAAGCCGGATGCTCTTCAGAAAGGAATAAGCCCGAGTGACGCCGCATTTACACTCGGCATTGCACCAGCTTTAGCGAAGAGCATCTTCTAAATGCAGAAAACAAAGGTCTTTGCGATTACTACTTCCAAGTATGTGCAAGGCATAGTCCCAGACTGAAAGAACTAACTAATATCATTTTCTTCCTCAGGTCTCCTCTGCAGGGACGTCAGTCCAGATGGATTCCGCTTCTACATCAATTTGTTTAACGAGATCGATCCCCGGAATATTTATTTGTGAGTAGATCTCTCCTACCTCCCTCGAGTCTCGAGTAATCTATATGTTCCCTAGATTTTGCCATGCTATTGCTTTCATTTGGAGCATGTGTTAAATTGATCATATGCTTTTCAGGCCAAAAACTGATGGACTGTACCAGACTTGGATATCTGTGGCAACGGCAGCACATTGACCTTTTTATTGATGAAAAGGTGGATCTCAGCCGACGGAACTTTGATGTGACTTCGTCTGAATATCCCGCCCTGTTGTATGTCGGTTACAAGATGCAACTTCTCCATCATTTTGGTTGATACATGACTTTTGGTATGCTGTATATGTAACTCGAGTTGAGGATTTTGGATACATTTGGCAAGTTTTATTTAGCCAAAGAGTTTTTTTAGATGAGCCAAACAAGAGTTGCAACAGAGGAAGACAATTAGACAAGTAATGGGGTCAACAATTTTTTTTACTGTCATTATGTACTGCAAGCAGAGATAATATATCATGATACAAGCTACTGCAGAAACTGATTCTCTGATTAGGTTTTGTATCGTTGTATCCCGTTTGTGTGAATGCGTTCACGGTTTCACCTTCCTAGAAAAAAACAAAGCTACATATGTCTGAGTTGTTGTTCTCTGATTATACATAAACAACATCCAAATATTTCACCACTCACAAAGCTAGTTTCGTGTTGTATTACAACGAACACAATACTTCATTTTATTCCACTGTACACTAGTTTCTGCAAGTAAACAACTCCATGCCTTATGCGGCAATGACGAGCCGATAATATCCTACGAACTCACCAGTTACGCGAGTGCATTTCCGCATAATACTGGTGACGTGTGTAACGATACCGACTGCCAGACCAAAAGCACAAGGAACCAGATCCAAGCTATCAGAACCAGTGAAAACAGCGCTCACACATGTTTACAATTTACACCATCCACAGCACCGAGTAACGAAGATTGGCAACGCACATCAATTTTTACTAAATCTCAAATGCAGAGGGGTACATACACATGGTTGGCACAGTAAAACTTGTAAAACCGAGCAGAAACACTGATAATACCCACACGAAGAAAACAACCTGATACTAGCTCACTCAAAGGAGAGCTTCTGTCCTCACATAAGCACACATACTATCTGTTGTAGAGTGTATATATATCACAATATGTAAAATGGTAGCAGTGAGTTCTTTAGACAGCCAAGAGCTTTTGTTCCTTGAAGCGTTGTCAAGACACTTCAAGCCTGGGAAAACAAATGAAAAGAAAACGCCGTCAGCCACGTCTCATCAGAGCATAAGGTGCAAGTATCAGTGTGTGATACTACACAATCTTGTCAAGCAAGGTAGTATATAGAGCAGAGGAGTGCTGGTGTGAGATTGTTCAACTTCGTTCAGGGCTGAAGCCCCAAACTGTATTCAGCAGCTGTAATAAATAGCAGGTGGAGTGTGTGGTTGGCTAGTCTGTTCTACTTATTTCAGCCACTAATGGCCATATCATTTTAGCAAGTGCAATAGCTTATGTAAAAGCATCCAGCGGAGTACAAAGAAGATGTTCAATGAGAAATTTAGGGCCAAAGGCTAATACGTATACCTTGTTGGCAATGTTGTTGGAGAGCCAGTCAAGTCCCTCATACAATCCTTCGCCAGATGTAGCACAAGTGCTCTGAATGTACCTGCACCCGGAAAATAATTCATTTTAGCACCAGGATGCACGCCTTACAAATCACAAATGGCACAGTGACACTAACAGTTATCTTAGAGGGGTTCTAAAATTCGGCTCAAGACATGATAAGTAGCCCATAAATGAATGTGAATAATGCTTAAGCAACATTCATTATCCCCAGCCGCGTCTTATATGATTCCAGAAATAAGGATGCCTCCTAATTTTATTTTGGATACACTAGATGTATTTGCAAATAAATCCTACAGTATTGAAGTTCATTACATTCAGTATAAAATCCAAAAATGATGCAGAACACCAGGGAACCTTTGACTAAGCTATTAGAAGGTAAAGAGCTTCTGAAACATGTGTGTGAATTTCCTTACCAGTGCCGCTGACGCAGGGAGTGCAGGCCAAGCTTGTCAGTGATTTCGGCCGCATTCATGGCATTCGGAAGATCTTGTTTGTTTGCAAATACAAGCAACACAGCATCACGCAGCTCATCCTATATCACAGAAAGTTACCGCAGCAATTAGGAATTAGTTAATATAGAATGGAAAGAAAAGCTAAATGTTCATCAGTGGGTTCTTAATAACTAAAGACAGGAATGAATAGAAGAAAAATAATGCAGCTTAACACTTGAGCTATCTTCGCATGCTTATGATTGCAGGATTATCGAACCAAAAATCAGAGTAGTGTACTAGTGCATACAGACCCCGGATAAGGATATCTGCAAACTGGAAAACTTTGCGACAACTGCACCCATACTAGTGAATTACCTCATTCAGCATCCTGTGGAGCTCGTCTCTGGCCTCAACAACACGCTCCCTATCATTGCTGTCGACAACAAAGATGAGTCCCTGCGTATTCTGGAAGTAGTGCCTCCACAGGGGCCTGATCTGTTTTGATATAGAAAACAATGCAAGAATAAGTTCAGCACACAAGGTTTGTTTTATGACAACAGAAGTATTATGGATCTTAACATCAATGGCAGGCGTGAAAGACTGAAAGTAACATGTTAACGAAGGGATGACATGTTTTGTCCGTCTAACGATGGTTACACTTTCTTACCTTGTCTTGGCCCCCCACATCCCAAACAGTGAAGCTGATGTTCTTGTATTCGACAGTCTCGACGTTAAATCCTGCAAATATTAAAATCAAGTTATTTTAATGATGAAAGTTGAAACCCAGGTAGCTGTAACTGCCGATTCCTATTTGCTGTACTTCTAAGTTCTAACCGAAGTGAGATCCAAATCTTACATGACTTATCGTATGGGTAACAAGCTAGCTTTAACTTAGATAACTACATTACAGTAGCAGTGCTCTCTGATATGATTTAAGTTGGCAATTCTGCAAACAAGTGTGGTCTGTAGCACCTTCCAACATTTAAGACTTCCTACGATTAAGACAGCGTGCAAAGCAGAAGCAGATGAATGAACAGAGGAGCACTTACCGATGGTTGGGATGGTGGTGACGATCTCTCCGAGCTTGAGCTTGTACAGGATGGTGGTCTTACCAGCCGCATCAAGACCCACCATCAGGATCCTCATCTCCTTCTTCGCGAAGAGGCGGCTGAAGAGCTTACCAAACGAGAGACCCATCTCTCCTCCTGCTTATATCAACAACGAGCAAAAAGGATAAGGTTTAGCCAGCAACAGAGATCTACACAGACACGCTTTGATCCACCCGCTTCTCTCCCCACCCATTTGTTCCCAAGCAACTGGACTACAGCCCAGCACACAGATTTCAGCCGTGGGAATGGATGGAGCGCCCGCAACGAGATCCGCGAAATCTCAGCCTCGGGACTCGCCGATCTACCTACGGAGTACTTGCTAACAGCGCGCGCAAGGAGCGGAATCGAATCGGATTCGCGAGACAGAAAGCGGGGAAGAACAGATTCCAATACTAGCGTGGAAGCGACGCTGCATAGCGCGGTAGCGAGAACGATGACGACCGGTTTTGCGTGATCCACCACAAAAACACGCAGCCCAGAATATCAGATCGATCGAACCGACGGAGCCGATCAGATCCGCGGGCTACGCGGCAGAGTTACAGACCGGAGGAGGGTGGTCAGGGGAGAAGCTAGAGGCAGTGGCGCTCACCGAGACGGCGACGACGGCTGCGAGCTCGCTCCGCTCCGCTGCGGGCTCGTCTCTCCTGATCTCGGCGGAGACGGGGGAGAGTTGGAGCTTGGAACCGCACTGATGCAACGGGAGGCTGTGGCTGTGGTGCGGTGCAGACCAGGCGACCCGAGGGTGGCTATATAGGCCCACTCTCACGTGGCCTTTAGGATGACTCCAACGGGGCGACCATCGAGTCCGCGCGCGTCCGTCCCTGTCCGCGGGAGCCAAAAACACGGTCCAACGGGGCGACGCAAACGGACCGCGGTCCGTTTTTTTGGTCCGCCGCGACGCATTCCTGGCCCAAATTTGGGCCACCGATGCGTCGGGCCCGGACGCTCGCGGACCGTTCCTGCATCCTCCCCGTGTCCGCCCTGGCCCCGCGTGTCATCGTCTACAACGGCCACCTACCCGCAATAACTGTGGGCGGTGGAGCTGTACAAATCGCGCCGGCCGGCCAAACCCTAGGGCACAAACCCTAGCACTCCTCCCCAATCGCGCCGGCCGGCCAAACCCTAGCCACTGCGGCCACCATCTCCAAGCTCAGATCCACGCGCCGGAATGGATCCGCCGCCGCCGCCGCAGCATCTGGTGGACGAGGTCGAGCGAGCGCGTATGAGCGCGCGCGGGCGCTATCGCGGCAGCTTCTCGCGCCGGATGGCGACCAGCCCGGCATGGGCCGGCATGATTCCCCAGCCGCCGCGTCCGCGCCTGACGGACGCCCAGAGGAGTGCGGTGGAGGCGGCGTTCGCGGACTGCGCCGACAGCGACGAAGAAGAGTACGCCGCTGCTGTCGCGGCGGCCGGTGTCGCGGGGGATGGCGCGCCGCCGGAGCCTCCCATTGGCGTGGGCGGCCCTGCTCACATCACCGAGGAGGAGGCGGTGGATGCAGCCCACATGCAGCTGAACGCGCAGAGGGCGGCCGCGTTCATGTCCGCCGCGCGCGCCTATGCCGACGCTGCAGTGGAGGAGGAGATGAAGCAAATGCGCCGCGCCGAAGAGTCCAAGAAGCGCGCGGCGAGGCGCAAACGGCACCGGGAGGCCTTGGCGGCGGCCGAGGCCGCGAAAGGAGCAGGCAGCTCCACCTGATGTCATATCCCCGCCGGCGTGGCCGCCTATGTGCGGCTCATTTTCCACTAATACCGGCGCCCGCTACGTGTTTCGTAGCTACAAAATGATCAAAGAAGATTGAGTCAGCCAGCCCTGGCTGGCCATGGCCGCGATGAAGGAAGAGCCAGCAAGTCCGTTGCAGAACGGGCATGCTGCGTGACGTTCCTCAAGGCCGCAGCCCCTCTTTGATCTTCCCCCTTGCCGGCCGGTGGTCGGTTATTAATTTTCTTCAAGTTTAGGTTTAGGTTTTAGGGTTTAATGTTAGGAGGAAGTCCTAAATTTACTATGTAATTTTAGTTTTAAAAATGTAATCCTAGTATTAAAAAAAAGTTTGGGGAAAAAAATGGCAAGCGGACTCAATGCATCGGCCCCGTTGGGGGCACTGGCCAGAAAGGGGCGGACATGGGCCGGACGCGCGTCCGTTCCCCGACCCAAACGGACAAAACGCGGACCAAACGCGCGTCCGTTTGGGTCGCCCCGTTGGAGTCATCCTTACACCGTGCCCAGTCGCCCCGCACGTCGAAGCCGCATGGACACCTTCCTCTCCCGTGCGATTTCAGTGTTGTGTGGGCTCATTGGCTCGATCCCACTGTTGAACACATCGTGTACACGTTCTGTTGTAACCACCATTCCCTAGTCTTTGGTGCCTTGTCCTGCAGGTGTTAATGTGGTGACAGGGAAATGGATTTTTCGCCACAAGTTCCACCCTAATGGCTCCCTCTCTCGGTACAAAGCAAGATGGGTTGTGCGCGGGTTCACTCAGCAACCAGGGATCGATTACGGCGAGACATTCAGTCCAGTCATCAAATCAGCAACAATTCGAGTGGTACTCAGTCTTGCCATGGCAAACTCATGGCCTATCAACCAATTGGATGTCAAAAACGCTTTTCTTCATGGAGATCTACAGGAGACGGTGTACTGTCAGCAGCCTTCCGGGTTTGTTGATCCTCGCACATGGTTCCACGCACATGGTTCCACCGCTTCACCACTTTCATCTTGTCTCTCGGCTTTGTGGTCTCCAAGTGTGACACCTCTCTCTTCATCCTTCACCGAGGACAATCCATCTCCTACCTCCTACTTTATGTCGACGACATTATTCTCACAGCAAGCTCCACCTCGCTCCTGTCATCCATCATTCAGTCCCTCAAGTCTGAATTCGTCATGAGTGATCTTGGTGAGCTCCACCATTTTCTTGGAGTTAATGTTCATCGCACCACCCAAGGTCTCTTTCTGTCCCAGCAGCAGTACACCCTCGAGCTTCTCGACCGCGCTAGCATGCTCAACTGCAATCCGATCGCTACCCCTGTTGACACTCATGCCAAGCTGTCCGCCTCCGCCGGCAAACCTGCACCAGACCCCTCCCTATACCGCAGCTTGGCCGGAGCGCTGCAATACCTGACACTGACACGGCCCGACATCGCCTACGCCGTTCAGCAGGTCTGCCTATTCATGCATGATCCTCGCGACATTCATCTGCAGTTGATCAAGAGGATTTTGCGGTATCTGAAGGGTACATCACATCTCGGACTGCAGCTGCACAAGGACTCCTCTCGCGACCTGATCGCGTACTCTGACGCCGACTGGGCTGGCTGCCCAGACACCCGCAAGTCCACGTCCGGTTTCTGTGTGTTCATCGGCAGCAATCTGGTCTCCTGGTCCTCAAAGCGGCAGCACACCGTGTCCCGCTCCAGTGCCGAAGCAGAATACCGCGTCGTCGCAAACTGTGTTGCTGAAACGTGCTGGCTCCGGCAGTTGCTACTCGAGCTCCATCAGCCGACCCCGCGCGCTACGCTCGTGTACTGTGACAACGTAAGTGCCGTCTACCTCTCCAGCAACCCCGTGCAGCACTAGCGGACCAAACATGTGGAGATCGATCTTATTTCGTTCGCGACAGAGTTTCTCTCGGCAAAACTCGTGTACTACATGTACCAACGAGCTCTCAGTTCGCCGACATATTCACCAAGGGGTTACCAACAGGTGTGTTTAGAGAATTCAGAGATAGTCTGAACATCCTGCCAGGAGTAGTTCCGACTACGGGGGCTGTTGAACACATCGTGTACACGTTCTGTTGTAACCACCATTCCCTAGTCTTAGGGCTAGACCGGGTCTCATGCCACTCATGCATCTGCGCATGCCTCTGACGTGCGCTGCCCGTTAGGCAATCTTCCCCCTCTATATATACCTGTGTAAGGTTAACTGATATTCATCAATACAGATCAGATCGAGATTGCCCAAACTACTCCCACTCGCCGCATGCAGTGGCGGTCACGATGGGATTGGAGCGGGTCGACCCGCCGGGTCACTGACCCGGCCCAAACAATCAAGGCCGTTGGGCCACCTGGGTCGGCCTCGATGGAGGCTTGGGTCAAGAGAGCCGGCTCCGTGTGACCCGACGGATCACACGGGTCGACATGACCGTTGACTCTGTCTCCGCTGCCGGTCGCTCCCCAGGCGCTAGTCGCCGCCGCCGGCAGCCCCGCATGCCCTAGTCGCCGCCGCCGGTCCCCCCATGCGCTAGTCTCCGCTGCCTCACGTTCTTGGTCTTCGACTGCCCGTCCCCATGAAGCTCGACGCCATCAAGCTCGCCGTCCCCAACGCCATCAAGCCTCCAGGAGCCTGCGGAGGAGCTCAAGCTGCACGCGCTCGCTAGCCTCAACTCCGTCGTCCACCTCTTCTACTCGGATCTCCACCAGCATCCCCACCATGTGAGCCTCCCTCTACTCCCTCCCCTCCCTCTCTCGTGCCCCTCAAATCCTGATTTATGCAGTCTTGCAGTGTGCACCTCAAAATTTGCAACTCTCCCCTGGAAGATCATGAGAGATCTTTTGTGAGCTAAATGTCTGAACCTGAATATCTACTTTCTAAAGCTAGCAGATTTTCCCCTCTCTGAACTACAAGGTGGTGTTAAATCTTTCAGATGTTCTATGTTCAGAATATAGGTAGCAACCACTTTAGTTTTACGATTTTCCCCATGGAATTTTATCATTAGTTAAAAGAGAAAAATTAACAGAAAACAACATGCGTAGTCATTTCCTTGTGTGTCTTTGCCCTTTACGTCTCCTAACTAATCAACGTGTAAAGTTTCCTTGTCCATGATCATCCAGTATTCGTTATTCTCCAGTATTTCTAATCTGCATTACAGGCACTTTCTGAATTGAGAACTATAAACTATCCGCATTTGTTATGTTCTTTTGATCAATTGCCTGTAGTTATTTTACGAAACGTTCTGCAGTTGTATCCACATTGGAAAGATAACTATATTTTGATATTGCTGTGTAAAAAAATGCAGACGATGAGGGCAGTGAAACAAGTGGGATTAATGGCTGATATTAGTAGCTGCGTTGGTGGATCTTTCCGTTGGCCTTCTGATATGGTAGAGTGTACTAGGTTTTCTGTTTTTGGAATTCTTGTAACTGAACTTGGTTGGGTTGCTGGCAGATGTTTGTTGATCTGATACTGACACTTGCCGGTTTGTAGCTTAACGAATGCAATCTGAGCTATGTATTTGTCTTATTAATTTAAGTAATGAGTTATTCCTCTGTAGCTTTATTTGCATGAGTTATTCCGTATTTAATTAGAGGCAACAGATCGACACTTCATGAATTTCTCATTTGGTAGCCAGATTTTTGGGTCGACCCAAAATGCCCAATGGGCCGGCGAGGCCACAACCATTCTCGGAATGGGCCGACCCATGGCCCCCCAAATTGGCCTTGAGGCCATGGGGGCCAGGTCCAAGGCCAGGTCCGGGCCGGCCCATTCCCATCTTGAAGTGGCGGAGCTAGAGGATATATCACAGGGTGCCTACCGGTGTACCAAGAGGATAAAATCATTTTCTTAGGGGTGCATACATGGTGAAAAAATGCAATATTACAAAGAAATTATTTTCTACCAGGTGTCCTGTGCACCCGGCTGGCTACATGTACCTCCGCCGGTGGCCGCATGGATAATACATATTCGAATTATCGAATATATCTTCACATCACATGAATATCGATCATACTCCCTCCGTTCCAAAATACTTGACATGCATTTGTCCAAATATGGATGTATCTAGATGTTTTTTAGTGTGTAGATACATCCGTATTTGGACAAACCCACGTCAAGTATTTTGGAACGGAGGGAGTATTAATTAGCTCACGAAACTTTTGTATTGAAAACATGGTTCTGTTTCTTGAAAATGGACCCTCGGTCAAAATAATCCCGCGACTAACCTCTCCACGAAACTATTTTCATATTTGTCCAAGCAAGTCGGCGCCAATGTAGTGCAGCTCGACGCCAAGGGATTTTGGCACTAGATTGGTTCAAGGGTTCGACGCTACTCTCCTTGCCGCCAACCTTGCTTCAGCACTGCACTCGCCTGGCGCCGTTCTGCATAATGTCGGCATCCTGTTTCGCACCGAGCATAGGCGTCGACCTGTTTCGCGCCAACCGTAGGGACCATATATGAAAATAGCTTCGCATAGAGGATAGTCGTGGGATTAGTTCGACTGAGTGGCTATTTTCGGCAAAAAAAATACAAAAACATGGGATAGAACAAGCCATCGAGCTATTACTATAAACCCATAATTCAAGAAGGGTAGCATATTCATGGATGTGTCAATGGTGGTGTAGAGACCTCCGGTCATGATTCCCCCTCCGGCAGAGTACCAGAATAGGGCTACAAATTAGTCTTGACGACGGCGGAGGCTCTGTATCGTATTTGTTGGAAAAAAATTAGTGTCAATCTGTTTTCATTTTGAGAGTTATATTTCTTCAAGTTCTAGCTAGTTTCCATACTCTTGAATTTCTTTTTGTTGTGTTGTTGTTGTTTGCAGGACATGTCATACCCATTAGCCTACTGATCTTACATTAAATTCAAGTATGTGAATCTTTTCTTGAGAAAAAGTTCCGATCTCATAAACACACACAAATGCTACAGGAAGTACTACATGAAGTTGTTATTTAGCTCAACGTTCCCACAAATGGGACAATTTCCCCGAGGATCCGCGAAAATAGCAAACCAAATCAAGTTATGGCACCACACCACACGGCCGCATCTACCTTATGGCAGGATAGAAGAAAAATCTAAGTGCCGACCTCGAGATATGAATGGACCGTGCTTCATCACATTTCATAATAATAACAGAGGAACCACATAGATGTTATGTTTGATGCTCTATAGCCTCCATCGAAGCACTCTTGTATCTATCTGATGATTTCAGTTTTGCGTTGGTTTGGAACATTTCACTGAGTTTGTTTTGACTATTTAATGTTTTTGCTATTTGTATGATTGTTGAACTGTGCTGCCTCTTTATAAGGACTAGCAACTAGACGTCTACCAAGACTATCAATATGAACCCACTGACTTCAGTTCAAAGGATGACAGTCATAAGGTTGTGATAGGCCCCATGATCTTTTTCGGAGAAGGACAATGTTTTCCCGAGAACAGGGATGAGCTTGTAAGGCATATGTGGGCTGGTGAGTTGGGTGTGCTTGAAGACTGTTTCCTAAAGCCTGTGAATCAAAGGAGTACAGTCTCTGTTGATGTCTTTCTTCACCTTCTTGATACTCCCGGTCAACTTGAAAAACTAGAGAGCTTGTATGGGTGGGTTCTACATGATGAGGGTGGGAAACGGCTGTCACTTCGTGTCGGTCCATCAGCTAAGATATCACTCTTGAAATATCACATGGTGCACACCAGAGAGTTGATCAAGGTCCAACGAAAGAGCACACGACATGGAAGATAGTCTGTCACTTCTTGTGAACCCTAGAGCATCCTTTCCAAAACATCAACAAGGTTCTCATGGAAGATAGTCTGCCACTTTTTTTGTATGCCCCTATGATTATAGTTATGTCCTTATTTTGCTTGTACAACACCTGGCTTCTACGACACTATAAGTAGACACTGAAAACTCATATGTACAAACGCGGAAGGGGTTGATCGAGGAGAACAACCAGGTTTGTAGGTGAAACAGATCTGGAGAAAATCGAGTACTACAACAAACCCAAAAATAACGCCACAAAATCTAACTTAAGATGAAATGTAAAATCAGCTACATGATGATTGGACATCCCTAGTTTTAGTTCATCGCATGTCCTTTCCAATACACCCGATATTTATACTAATCTTTTTTATTTCTTTATAACTTATTCTCTTTATATATGATCTTAACCAGTACATGCTAGCAAAATTAACTACACACTATATAGAACAACTAATATTAAGATACAACATATTTTAACCTAATGTAACGCCCACGGTGGAAATACAATTTCACTATACTGAGAGGATTTACGTTAGTTGTTTTCCTTTTTGAGTCACTTCAAAAAAATTGGTTATATCATTTCTTGTTGATCATAAAAATATAAAAACAACAAAATGCACATATGATGACGGCCTAATTTGTTTCGCTTAGATGGATTGCAAGTCTAAGTATGTTACTGTATATGTTTTTGTTTCTTCAAATATCAAAGCAGATATCTCTAAAGCTGACATATGGTGTTTGAGTTTCAATACTAATAATATGCCACACAGTAAAATCTAGAGTATGCAAAATATACGTGAGGGGTTTGTCCTCGAATCTTTTGAATTTATCGTTTAATGTTGCTTTTGTTAAGTAGAGAAGAAATTGATTCCAAAAGTGAATCATTAATTTGTTAGACTGCAAGGATATGGTTTTAAACCCACATCATATAGATGGTTGCTAGCAAACAGTAAACCAATACAGGCTACAAATGGTATTCATTCAGAGAGTGGACTAATGGAGGCCGGGCTACAGGGAGACCTTTATTTTGAAAATTTTAAAAACCACAATTTGAAGTTGTAAAAAATTCTGAAAAAAATCCTGCATGTAGAAAATGTTGAATCCTACCGATGTGTAAAATCTCAGAAAATAATACCTCGTATTTTGGGCTGCATAAAAATGACAAATCTGAAATTTGAAAGTAGTGAACAGTGCAAAATTTGAACTCTTCCAAATCTGTCAGATTTTGTCATTTTTGTGTAGCTCAAAATATGAATTATTTTGATTCGATATTTTGCACGCTGATAGAATACAACACTGTCTACATGCATGATTTTTTTTAGATTTTTTTACAACTTCAAAATGTGGTTTTCAAAATTTTGAAAATAAAGGACTCCATGTAGCTCGACCTCCGTTATAGGTTTCCCATTCATAAGACACTACAATACTTTTGGACGCTATCTAGGATAGGGAGACAAAGAGAGTGAAATAACCGTGGCCACGGTTAGACGCTAACATCGAATGGTGGGTCCCACTTCCACTTTTCGTGATTTTGATTGCGTCGGATAGTGCATTAAACTTGACGAAGAGCGGATGTCAAGTCTCGATGTTCACACTTTATTAAAAATTGCTTAATGGTTTAGCCATGTCAAGACTGCAGATAATGAGCATGCACGTGAGGAGAGTGTTGGAACAAGGACCGGTCCTCGGTCTCAGTTTAAGGATGTCTCCAACGGGGCGACGCATCGAGTCCGCGCGCCTCCGTTCCTGTCCGCGGGGGCCAAAAACACGGCTCAACGGGGCGACGCAAACGGACCGCGGTCCGTTTTTTGGTCCGCCGCGACCCATTCCTGGCCCAAATTTGGGCCACCGATGCGTCGGGCGCGGACGCGAGCGGAGCGCTATTGTGTCCTCCTCTGGTCCGCCCCTGGCCCAACCGTCACGCCATTCCCCACCCCAATCTCCTCCGCCTCTCTCGCCCCTCCCGCCGCCACCCCGCCGTCGCTCCCTCGATTTGGCACTGCAGGCCATTCCCGGGACGCCATCTCCTGCTCCTCTTCCTCCCCGTCACCGGAGCTGCTTCCTCCCCGCCACGGCCGGTGAATCTTGCGGCCACATCTGTCGGAGCGCCCGCGACACCAACAACGCCCACAAGGTGTTCGGCCGTCAGCCCCGGCACCAACTCAGGTACGAACTCGGCCATGGATAGCTCCGATGAATGGTACTACAAGAACTACATCCTGTGCGCGCCATCATCGGATGATTCCTCGGACGATGAGAGTGACGGCCTGGTTGCCACCCTCATCGTCAATGAGTACATTGAGAGGATGCGGCCGGTGTTCCGAGGCTCGTTGCCGGGCCGTTCTCCTGCATTGGACCGGAACCGGAGAGCTGGCCAACTCCAGCTCTGGGGGGACTACTTTCGTCCCCACAGACCCACGTATCCTCCCAAGATTTTCCGGCGCCGTTTCCGGATGAGAAGATCTTTGTTCAACCGTATCCGGTTGGGGGTGATGCATTTTGATGACTATTTCATATGCAAGCCAGATGCATGTGGTGCCCTCGGTTTCTCATCATACCAGAAGTGCACCGCCGCCGTTCGCATGCTTGCATATGGAATTGCAGGTGATCTTGTGGACGAGTACGTGCGGATGAGTGAGTCCACGTGCCTAGAAGCAATGTACAAGTTTTGCAAGGCCGTGGTGCAGGTGTTCGGCCCCGAGTACTTGAGGGAGCCCAATGCTGCCGACATGACCCGGCTCTTGGCCATCAATGAGGCCAGAGGGTTCCCTGGGATGCTTGGCAGCATAGATTGTATGCACTGGGAGTGGAGGAACTGCCCATTTGCTTGGCAGGGGCAGTACAAGGGCCATGTTGGGGCGTGCACGGTCGTGCTTGAGGCCGTGGCATCACAAGATTTGTGGATTTGGCACTCGTTTTTTGGCATGGCCGGCTCGCACAATGACATCAACGTGCTGCAGCGGTCTCCGGTGTTCAACAGGCTTGCCAATGGCCTCGCACCCCAGGTGACCTATGAGATCAATGGTCACGAGTATGACAAGCCTTATTATCTTGCTGATGGGATTTATCCTACATGGACTACTTTTGTGAAGACCATCTCCAATCCCAGTGATGAGAAGAAGAGGTTCGCCAAGGAACAAGAGAGTGCTAGAAAGGATGTGGAGCGTGCATTCGGTGCCCTCCAGTCACGGTGGGCTATTGTTCGCCACCCCGCTAGGACATGGGACAAGGACCAACTCTGGGAGGTGATGACAGCTTGTGTGATCATGCACAACATGATCGTGGAGGACGAACGCGACGAGGGTATGCATGATCAGGCTTGGCAGTTTCAGGGTCAGTTGGTACAGCCCCAGGGACCGTCCACATTTGATCAGTTCCTCGACTTCCACCGTGACATTCGTGAGAAGGTGTCTCATAACCAGCTCCAAAATGATTTGGTGGAGCATGTCTGGCAGCACTACGGTAACCAGTAGTTCCATTTGATGAACTATTGGTCTTATTTTTATTTGGTTTGTAAGACTATGCATGAAACAATTTGTTATTTGTGAAACAATTTGTATTATTTGTTGAATTATTTAGATTGTAATAACTATGTGATGAACCATTTGGATTGTATTATTTGGATTGTATAATTTATTTTATTTCCTATATACTTGTTTTGTATGGATTGATAAAAATGATCAAAATGATCAAAAACCCTGGCCGGGCGGACTCGATGCGTCGGCCCACCCCCCCTATATATGAATGAAAATGGCCCATATATGACATGTTTAACTAAAAAAAACATGCGGACGGACTCGATGCGTCGTCCCGTTGAGGGCACTGTCCAGAAAGGGGCGGACATGGGCCGGACGTGCGTCCGTTCCCCGACCCAAACGGACAAAACGCGGACCAAACGCGCGTCCGTTTGGGTCGCCCCGTTGGAGTCATCCTAAGCTTTGGTTTTAATGGTTGATACACAACGCTTGACACTCTCCACATTTTGCTGCGATGTCCTACCAATGGCATAGACATGGAAGAATAATGCGTAGAAAACAATCACCTATACTACTACAAACGAATTTGGTACAGGAGCCTCGACGAGAAGGAACTTCATGCTCAAGCATGCTCGTGCCTTTTCCACTCGACACATATACTATAATTCTATAAACATAATACTCTTCTTACAGGAAATAAAATGGATCTCAGTACAGCTGCCTGCCTTGATGCGTTGGCGATTCAGAATGTTTCAGGAGGTAACATGGGAGCTGGGAGATCGAGCAACCAACTAAATAAACAAGAAGCTCCTGCATGACCAATTTATTTGCTTTGAACTGAAGGCTCTAGCTGTAACCCGGCCCCATGCCCTGAGGTCCCTTTCTGAAGAATGTTGTCGGTCGACGAGCGGCAACTGAAATACGAGATGATCGTCATGTGCGTTCATGGACCGATCGTGAGTTTATATGTCCGATCTGCACCGAAGCCTTTACACACACGTACACGATCCGTCTAGGAGTATTTTTTGTGAAACACATTACATACGAAGACGCTCACATACACATACACACTTATCCTTATGAACGCACGCACGCACACAATACTCCTATGAGCACCTCCGGCAGACTGAGCCGGCGGGTCGAGTCTTGAGATTGACGAAGTCACCACAAACGCCTCGCTGTTGACGGGAACGTCGCCTTCCACTGAAGAATATTCCGCCTAAATGAGAAACACAAGTGTCAAACCTAGGGTTTGACCTTCTAGGAGTATTCATCTACCACGAAAAGTCATTTTGGCTGTCGAGTTACGGTGATCGTTTTATTTTAAATTTTTGAAAAATCATATTTACTAGTTTTAAAAATTACGAAAAGAAACTTTGGATGTAGTCAATGATATGTACCGTACAATCATGCAAGATCACGACACTAATTTTTAAAATTATGGTATACACAAAAATGACAAAATTTGATAAATTTTGGACTTTGAAAATATGCACTGCACATTCATACTTTTTTTGCGCGGCTCAGAATTTTCTTTTTTCAAATTTACATTTTGCACGTTTGTACTATATATCATTGTGCACACCTAGAATTTTTTAATATAATTTAAAACTTGCAAACATTATTTTCAATTTTTTAAAATAAAGGATCACTTGAACTCTGGTGCCGAAAATCTCTACTCAAAAATCAGTTTTTTTTTTAGAGAAAGGGGGCCCCGCCCCAGTTCCATTTAACATGAAACCAACATTACCGAGTTTTCAGTTAACCGCCCCAGAAGCAGCCGAACGCACACTCCAGGTCTTATTACAGGCATACAAGAGGAAAAGACTAGCTAATGCAGTTCTTTTAACCTGTTTTTTGCACACCCCAGAGTACCAAGCACCTAACAACCTTACAGAGGAACTGGACTAGGCACAAAGGCTAACAAAGCAAGAACCGCTCTAACTATAGATCAACCACCCTGAGCAGATGACCATCTTCAATCAACTTCAGCCAGTTCTCCCTCAGCTTTGCGTCTAGATCCTCGGTGGTAAACTTCCACTCGTTGTCGTTGACCAGGCGAGGCGAGTATCTTCAGTCAGAATCAGCTCAGCGCCGGTGAGCTTAATCAGCTTCTGCAGGTTCACCCAGAATCCCAGGACAACAGTGAAGCACATCCGGAGCTAGATGCTCCATGGCCTTCACCACCTCCAAGATCTTCTCTCTCTCTTCCTGCAGACAGAATGCTCCACTGGGCAAGGTTAGGGCAGATTTCCTTCAGATCACCTGTAGACCAAGCCAAGCATCATGGTTAAACAAACTATTGTTTCTCACAAGCTACAAAGTCCACAGGACGGCAACATGAATAACATTCTCCACTGAATACTACTTTTTATCCGACCACAAACCAGTGATCTTGCTAATTGTATATGGAGATCTATCCACACCCAAAATTATTTGTACATTAGACCAGATTTTTTTGGCTACCACACAATCCCAAAAAAGGTGATCCATGGATTCTTCTTCACAACAGAAGAGACATGTTAGATCATTTAATCATTTTGTCTCTCGAAACATTAATGCCACCTTAAGATTAAGCACATCCACAGGCTAGTCATGTCTAATCAACAGGACCAATCGAGCAGTGCATATCGTTAGGCGACAAGGTGCAAATACCGAAAGCTCACACACATCAAAAGTTCGATTCTCCCACTTTAACGTGTTATTACGAGGACGCCGGCAGCGGCCACGACGTCGTCACTGCAACTTAATTTGCTCGCCAAAATCGACCGCATTTGGTTCTAAGCTAGAGATATTTACAACAAAAAAATGGCTTTACCCAGTTATCCTAATGGAAAAAGTCTAAAATGAAACTTAAACTTATAGCCAAAAGCTAAATCAAACTCTGAACTCTTGACACTCTGAACTTGTCGATCCCAGTCTATTTTGAACCTTAGACCAGTTTGAGCAGTGAGAAAAGGTCAACCCTGATTTTGATTATTATACACTCTCACTGACAAGGTGGGTCCACATGCCATATCTTTCTTCCCCCAATATGACAATGGCGTGCGTTGCCAGTGGTGCTCCGAGGGGCCGCCGCTATGGCTGCTGTTTCTCTGAACGTTTTTTCTACCTTCTGCTCTCGGACCAGATCGATGGGTGCCGCCGCGGTACCGTCTCAGCTACCGGCCAAGTCCGTGCTCCAGCTCACTGCCACCCCCATCTTGCACGCATGCTCGTCCCGTCACCTCACGCACGCTCGTCGGTGGCCAGCCACAAGCACGCTCGCTCGCAAGGTGCTGGCCCCAAACATGCACGCTCGCCAGTGGCCGGCCACAAGCACGCACGCACGTCTTGTCAGGAGCTGGCTCCAAACACGCACGCATGCTCGCCGGTGGCCGGCCACAAGCAGGCTCACGCCCATGCCCAACGTCGTGCATATGCCCAGCGTCTCGCACGCACGCTCCCGCTAGGCTAGTTCTCCGTGCCCATGCCCAGCGTCTCGGCCGCGCTTGCTCGCGCGAGGATGCCGGGCAGCTCGCCGGCACCAGCCCGGTCTCGGCAACGGCAGCTCGCCACGCCCCCGCGCATCGGGTGTGGATGCTCGTCGGCCACCCCGCTCGCCGGTTGTGCTTGCACGCCTGCTCATCGCTTCAGGTCGCTGGGATCGTCGGCCGCGCCCGCAAGCCTGGTCCTTCCGTCGCACGCGTCGTGGCCGAGATGAGGAGGGAGGAGAGCAGCACGGACGCGAGCAGCGGCGCCGCCCACCACCGGTGGTGGTGCCCTGCCGCCGAACGGTGCGAGAAGATGGGGAATTCAGATGAGAGAGAACAAGAGGAGGAAGGAGGTTAGGGAATTCGGGTCATGGTGGTGAACGCGATAGAGGTTGGGGATAAATATGACATGTGGGACCACATTGTCAGTGAGAGCAGCATGTTAGTCCGGCCAGGATTGCAATATTCCCAGTGAGCCAAACAGGTCTAGGGTCTTAAACAGACCAGGATCGACAAGTTTAGAGTGCCAATTTCAAGGATTGGGAGTTTGGGGCTTGATTTAGCTTTTGGTTATAAATTCAAGATTTGTTTTGGACTTTTTCCTACCCTAAAAAGACAGAGCCACGGACACGCACTTGCACGAACGGAACGTGCGGTGCACCGGTACCGACATCGGTCACGTCCATCACCAACAGCGACCAGACTCCAACGAGCTGATCGTGGCGGTTGCGCAGGTGGCCTCGGTACCGGCATGCACTATGTACTGGGCAGCGGGCCAGCGGCGGCGGGGAGTTCGGGCGCGTCGGCGAAGAGCACGCTCTCAATGTCATCCTCGAAGCCCACGTCCCTCAGGAGGTCGTCGTCGTCCGATGACGGCCAGCACCGGCGGCGGGGCAAGCTGTACCTGGCGTCGAAGTCAGCTCGGTCGACGCAGAGCGCCTGAAGCACCTCCGCGATGGCGCGGTCCACGTTGTCGACGTCGTCACGGAGCACCGGGGCTGGCGGCGCGGCAGGCTCGGGTCCAGAAGACTCAGGTTCATCCTTGGGCTCCATCTTGGGCTGCAGCAGCGGTGGCATCACCGGCGGAGCGCCTGGACGAGCCGCAGTCTCGTGGTCATCTGGGTCAGCCTTGCAGAGGACCGCTGAGCCTGGACGAGAGGAGACCATCTCCTGGTCCGAGTCCATGTAGCAGTCGACGTCGAAGTTGGTGATGGCGCCGAGGCCGCGGACCTGTATCGCCGCCAGGTCGTAGGCCTGGGCAGCCTCTTCCTGGGTATCTGCAGGGGAAATGCCAACCAGAACAGTGACACCTTCAGTTTCAGACATCTACATTCTGCGTCTTCTTTAGAGAAAAGAAAAGGAAGTACATCATCAGTGCATGCAAACTTGAATTAGCCATTAATTATCTTGCAGAAACCACATAATTACGTCTTCCTCGTAGGGACACTCGCAATACGGAAGACATGCTCTAAGAATGGTACCACATTGATCTGCGTGTGTTCTGGTTACAGGAAAGTACAATTTCACGAACAGACAGAGAGAGAGAACACACTGACCGAACAACCCCAAGTAGTCGCATTGCCTGCCGCCGTCGTAGCTTATCCTCGCCTCCCACCGGCCATCCCGGTGACGCCTGCGGTGACAAAACTCGTGCGAGTAAGTACTTTGTGATCATCAAGATCATCGGGAGTAAGCAATGCAGTAAAATTGCACGCACTATTCTGAAATTCTGGTGGAATCAGTGGTTAATTTGACAGAAGATACAGTGGAATGCGTGCGTTACCTTGCAACTCCTCTGTACTTGGAGACGCCTCTCGCGAAGCCAGTGCTGTTGCGCCTCAGCTGGGCCAGGTACTCCTCCCTCGTCACGCGCTGCATCCTCTCGCGCTCCTGCTCGTAGGTGTCTACCTGCATTTATCAGAACACAGTCTTAAGAAGTGAGTTTCACTGCAACTCTAAACAGAATTAGCAACTGAGTGCTGACGTAAGACAAGAGACAGGTAGGTGCTCCTGAACTGAACTTACTGGGAAGTTGAGGATCCCGCACTTCTCCGCGCCCCAGTACTTGAGCGCCGCGAGATCGTAGGTGTGGGCTGCAGCCTCCTCTGTGTCATAAGCTCCTGCGAAGAAACAGGATTAAGAATCTTAATCCATGCATTTAGCTATTGTGTGCTTTGCTTGTACGAGAAGCAGTGACACAATCTCTGAAGCTTTTGTGTGCCTGTTTTGGACGCATGCATGGAGATAAATAAACATACAAAATGAGCTTTCCACTTTACCAAGACGCCGCTTTTCTCTCTTTCTTTTACCACCCCTTCTTTCTCCTCACGGAAAAAGAAGAAAGTGGTTGGTTGCAGATTCAAAATTCGAAAATAATAGGCTACACCATTGCCCGGGACAATGGCACAATGCAATCTGGACGTGCTCTGGAACCATCCAGAACAGAGTTTGTGAATCATGGCGATGAAAAGTAGGCGAGCTTTCTTCACGAAGGGAGAAGAGAGGATCTTGAACTCACCCAAATAAACTAATGGAAGCGAGGAGGCATCAGGCGCGTATCACCGCCCGATATTCCAAAGGGGAAGACGAACACATAATTTGCCAAGAAAAAGAATGTCAGCAGCACATAAAACAACAGAGCAATCATCAGGATTAATCGAAGAACAGTAGTAACCCAAACGAAACAAAATTGTCCCCGCCTCCCCGGTAGCCGGACAAAGCAAAGATTTTTTTTTTTTGGACAGTGACAAAACAAAGACTCGAGAGGATGGCCTATGCGTCTCACCCTGCCCACCTTTCCTGTTCTCCGGCGTGCTCCGGCGATGCCTGTCCCACAGGCTCGCCTCGTAGTTCCCCGTGCCGCTGTGCCTACAGTCACCACCAACAACGCAACGCCTCTCGGAAATCAAGCGCAAAGATCACAAAACGAGGTTTCATTCAGATGAACCCAAGAACGCAAGAAAGGGCTGGCCGCTGACCTGCTCACGCCTCTGTAGATGGACGTCCCCCTCGTCGTGTCGGCGCCGGCGCCGCCGCTCTTGGCCCTCTTCTTCTTCTTCTTGAGCCGGCGCGCGCGGGACGGGGCAATGCGGGAGCCCCAGCACCAGGAGGAGGAGGAGGAGACAGGGTAGAGCGGGGTGGTTGTGGCGGCGGCGGCGCCGCGCAAGGGCTTCTTGTTCGCCATGGTGACCATGACCGCGGTCTGCTTTTTGATCGCTCTACTAGTGGGAAGGAGCACGGACGCGGCAGGTCAGCCCTGCCTACATAGAAGTGGCAGCGGAGCAGTGGCGCCTGACCAGACCACATTCCCCTTTGGGAAACCACGGGTTTAACCGGGGTTAGGTAAAGAGCTGGGTTCTTTCACGGTTTTGGGAAGAAGGGGTAACCAGGGTTAGCAAGGGCCTGGCCTGTCGGAGGAAGGGTTTTGGGACAGCGTCTGCTGCTGCCTGCCTGGTGGTGGTGCGTCGCGTCAAACGCATGGGTTTATGTGTCGTGCGTGCTGGTGGCCACTTGGCGTGGCGCGGTGACCAGCAATGGCGATGGGAGTGTCCAGGTCTTGGCGAACTTCGTACTCTGCAACGTTCGTACTGGGGATTAAAATTCTCGCATAGATCTCTCAAAAAAGGCTCATATAAATTTTAGAGGATTTTAGATCACCACGGAGGATTTTTTTTCTGTCGAGATTGTTTTGTTCCTGGGACTAAAAGTCATAGAATATTTTTTTGCAACTAAAGTCATAGAATATTTACTACGGTCGATTGTGTATGCAGTTTTCAAAAATCTTTACTACTCGCTCCGTTCTAAAAAGGATAGCTTCCATTTGTGTGCATGTGAACGTATCTATACATGTAACATGTCTAGATACGTCCGCATGTAAACAAATAGAAGTCATCCTTTTTGTAACGGATGGAGTATTAAAATAGAGAGCGTGGTATGGTGTCACCAATGTTGGGAATATCGTTTATCGTGAACTTATCGGTCGACCTAACATAAGGGGTAAATCGGCAGGTTTATCGGCATATCGGTCGATTTATCGACCGATTTATCTTATCGGTCAGACACCGAGAAGCGATAAATCGGCCGATTTATCAGAATATCAGAAGATATCTTGAACAGTGGGTGTCACACTTATTCACAATTACCTGAAAAATGCCACCACAACCGTCCTCCTTCGTTTCCTCTTACTCTACCGACAACACAACAAACTTTCCTTCCCTTCCGTTCTTATCCCACGATCTCACTCCTTCAACAAGAGCTAACAAACCTTATCTAATCTCAACAAAGAAGCAACAACAAATCGAAGGGATTATTATTGTTCCGGAAAGCGCGCAACGTGTCGAGATCGATCAAGATGGACAACGAAGGGCACTGTTGTTGCTGGCATCGGCTACGACCCAGAAGAGTAATGTGTCCTACGGCTACGACTTCGACATGTCCTTCTTTTGGAACTTCCTGATCTCCGGCTCTCCGCCATCGCCGCCCGTCGGAACCGCGCTGCCGCTGCGGCCGGTCGCCGGAGATTGACTCCACCACCAGCAGCAGCTCCGGTGACCGCGGCTCCTCCGAAGAGAAGGACGCATCCTCCACCTCCGCTCGTCGACCCCTCGAACTCGACGATGCTGCAACCGTTGCCTCCTCCGCGGACAGCCAAACCGGTGATCCACGCGAGCTTGCTTAGCTGGCGACTGACGTTATCTCTTAGACATCTAGTGCTTTGTTTGTGTGGGTGAAGAAAAATCGGTGGAGGGGGCTTGTTATTTCAATGAGAGGGAAAAGCCATGCGAAATCAAGTACTGAAGTGCCACAACCATCGATTTTGACTCATTAGCTTGTTGAATGTGAAAAATGTCTCCTTCCATGCTAGCATTATGTAGGGACAACTTCTTAGGAAGTGAGGCGCCAAGAGATCAGGCAAATTCAACAAAATGGGACAGTAGGAATGGGGAATTTGGAAGATGGCAAAAGAATCAGTGGAGCACAGATGGTTACTCAAATAGCATGTTCAAGTCAGGGTACTCCGAAGCATTCGGGGTTGATCTGTACTCCGAAGCACAGATGGTTACGTCATACCTACATTCACTTCATTTTTTATATAAATTTTGTTTAAAATTACATTGACTTTTGAATAAATTATATGCCTATTTTCAACAAACGGGGATAGTTTGTGCACTATGGTTACATGTATGGCAAGATTTTTTTTGACAAATCCCGTTACAACGCACGGGTATTCAACTAGTAATTTTTAATGGGTTTGATCTCTCGAAATTTCACTTTCATTTCTGTGACCATTATGGCATACAATGAATTTTCAGAATCGTTCTTGTATCTTTTATATGGTGAAACAAAAGATTCTACTAAATTCATAATTTGAATATCTATAGGATTCGATATACCCTAGCATCCATATCCTAAGTTTTCTTCTACTCCTGCGTTTTTTGAATCTCGGCATACCAAATACTATAATCTAATCTCTTCTCGGTGATCAAATACCAATGACACCAATGTTGATGCGCGATGATGAGGGGTGATTATTTTAGAGATAAGTGTTGGGTCTGGCTTGCTTATGTTGCCGTGTTTGATGATGCAGGTGCCCTATTTATACTTCTCACTAGGTCGTGGAATATGTTATATCTCATTATGGTTCTTATCAGCTTTTCTCTAATTGCCTATATACTCATGCATAGCCTCACTCTCTACTTCCATGACCCTCCTCTATTTTTTCTTCCCATTTAGATCACCAGACAACAACCTCGCATCACCTTCGCCTTCTTTTCCGAGTGCAACCTAAAATTAGTGCTAACCTTGCATCACCTTCGCAACTATGAAGTGCAGGCCGCAACCCTTCTAGGAGCTCCACCGTAGTTTCAAATTCGTGCTAGACCATCGCACTTTCTTGGTTTCCGCATCCAACCCTCTAGAGTCACGCCAGGAGATGTGCTACCAATCGTCTCTATCGGCATCGAAAAAAAAGAGAGGCTTTTCATAAATGCGCTGCCATAATCCTTTGTGTCAATGACAATAAAGCTTGGGTTCAACTTTCCAAATTCCCTTTCAGTATTTTCCTCCTATTTCCTGATTGCAACTACTTTTGACTTAAATGAAATCCATGACTTGGTTCTATTTTGCAATTAGTTTATGAGTTGTCAAATGATTTGATGAATGTGAAATGAAATTTTAGTTCTTGACTTAAACGTTGCAGATACATAATTTCAAAGTTATTTTTTTAGTTGAAGCTTTCTAGTTTATTGACCTAAAAAATGTGTTAATTGATAGTTGAATGGCTAATGTTTATCATTTTGAAAGTTGCCAGGTCCCCCAACATTTTACTATCGTTAGGAGTTGGAAGCTCTAGTTTATTTAATAGAGAGTTTTAAATTATTGTTCAAAACTCTTGTTTTCAGAGTTGGAATTTAATTTTGAGCTTAAAGATCAAATCTTTTTTAGTTGCAAGCTTATTTGAGGGGGTTTGAACTTTTATTTTGAAGGAAAAAAGATTCCTTTGGCTGGCTTTGGCTTGGCCACATGGGAGAGCAGCAGCTGAGACTGAGAGCCTGAGACAAGCGCGACAGCCGTGGCGCTGAGCTAAATGGGCCACATACGCAAGTCGTGCAGATCGCTGCTAACCCCGTGTGTGAGCTAGCCCACCACCAGATATGGCCCGCGCCAGCCCACCACGTTCCACTCGCCCACTCGGACCGACCATTTCGCTCGAAGGAAAAAAAACAAACAGAGTGACGCTGTAGCATTCAGGGTGCAGGACCGACACTTGGCTCGACTGTGCAGTACAGCCGTGCAGGAGCCGTCATCCGTCCGTCCTTCGCCGTCTGCGCGTCAGAATTTGCCTGGTCGCTGTTGGGTTGTGACGAGTATCGTCTTCCACTCCCCCGCCCACCGACGGGCCAGGTGGCAATGCGCCATTGCCATCCCACCGACACCGCGGTTGCCGCTGCAATTCGCGAGAGTGCTACTACTACCTGAGTCGTGGCAAAGAAATGATCATAACTACTGGAGTAATACTCCGTACTACCTAACCAATCGTTCAACAGTGCTACTACTAGTCGATGTCACTGCGTTTACGGCCGGCACGGCCTTTCATTGACTTTGTTTGCCGCGAATGTAAAGTTCAGCTTCTGCAGAAGATCAGCATCTCAAGAGAATATTTACTCCATGTGTTTACTAATATAAGGACATCTCCAACGGGCTAGCGCAAACGGACACCAAAATGTGTCCGATTTGGTCCGTTTGGGGCGGACCGCGGACATATTTTGGGCCTCTGTCTGTTTGGGGTAGGGGTGCCCCCAACGGCCCGGTGCATCTTTTTTCCATGGTCCGGATTTGGACTATGTTTTTTACCTTCTTTTGACACAAGTTTGCAATATAGCAACAAATTATAATAGAAAAGTAGGAACAAATTATGAATAGTCCACAAGTAGATAAATAACAGGGTTTATTACAATAAAGTGCACACAATAAAATAAAGAACATTATTTGTTCAATGAAATAAAATGAAGGAGGGCACGACTACTGGTTTTCAAGATGAGTCCACAGATGCTCCACCAAATCATTCTGAAGCTGGATGTGTATAGGCTTATCACGCATCTCATCAAGCACGTGGAGATACTGCTGGAACGTCGCCGGCCTAGGAATTGGCTCAACCAACTGTCCCTAAAAATCCCATCCTTTGTCGAATAGCCTCGCGTCATTCCGCTCATTCTCAACGATCATGTTGTGCATGATCACACAAGTTGTCATCACCTCCCACATCATCTCCTTACTCCATGTTCTAGCTGGGTGCCGAACTATGGCAAAACGAGATTGGAGCACATCAAACGCTCGCTCCACATCCTTCCTACAGGCTTCTTGTTGTTGAGCAAATCTGCGAGTTTTCTCCTGGTCGGGGTTTCAGATGGTCTTCACAAAAACTGGCCATGAAGGGTAGATGCCATCAGCTAGATAGTACCCTTTGTTGTATTCATGGCCATTCACCTCAAAGTTGATCATTGGAGCATTGCCTTCGGCAACTCTGTCGAAAATCGTTGATCGGTGCAGTACATTGATATCATTGTGGGAGCCGGCCATACCGAAGAAGGAGTGTCAAATCCACAGATCTTTAGATGCCACCGCTTCAAGTATCATCGTGCACTCTCCAACATGTCCCTGGTACTGTCCCTGCCAAGTAAAAGGACAGTTCTTCACTCCCAATGCATACAATCTATGCATCCAAACATTTCAGGAAAGCCCCTGCTCTCGTTCATCTTCAAAAACGGGCAGGGTCTGCAATGTTGAGTTCCCTTAAATACTCCGGACCAAACACCTGAACCACAGCTAGGCAGAAACGATACATGGATTCCAGGCAAGTGCTCTCGCTCATGCGCAGATACTCATCAATAAGACCACCAGCCACTCCATATGCAAGCATCCGGATAGCTGCAGTGCACTTCTGGTATGAGGAGAAGCCATATACACTAGTTGCATCCGGATTCGCCTCAAAGTAGTTATCATGTGTCCTCACCCCTTCCAGCAGATGCATGAACACTGGCTTCGCCATACGAAAACGGCGCAGAAAAACAGCGGCCAGATATGTTGGCTGCACCGGGTTGAAGTAGTCCTTCCAAAGTTGAAGGTGGCCATTTTCTCGGTCACGATCCAACGCGGGCGCTCGCCCAATGACAGACCCGACATGCCGAGGCAGTGCACTCTCGTTGAAGTTGTGGATGAGAGTGGCCGCGGCCATCATGATATCGCTATCATCGTCCGATGATTCATCCGAAGTATCGATGAAAGTGTGGTAGAAGAACTCGTCATCGCTATCCATCTACATAAAATGAACAATAAATATATGCGACCACCATTTGCACCGGCCAAATGCAAAGAAGGGACAGAAATTGTCCATACCTTGTCACGGTCAATCCGTCGAACACCTTCGGGCGGTGGACTGCGTGGCCGAGTCCGAGACAAAGGAGGAAGGCAGCCTGTCGAGAGCTACTTCGGAACACCTTCGGAGCGTCGGCACGACCGGGACGATATGGCTGGCTACTACCGGGGCTGGAGAAGAGGCGAGAGCGGCCTCTCCTTCGGGACGGACGTCGAGGCCTATCGAGAGCTCCCCTGGGGAAGATGGTCAGACCGACGAATAGATCTGACCACGCCGGGGAGGCTAGGTGCGGCCGCGTCGGAGGAGAGAGTGAACGGCGGCAACTGCGGGCAGGGCGGCGGTGGCGGTCGCGGGAGGCAATGGGGACGGGAAGGAATTGGGTAGGTGGAGAGGGGGTTGTGTGACTGGCCAGCGGGCCCGACGCGGACAAGAGAGGACAAAGGGCGGACCGGGAGGCTGTCCGTCCCGCCCCAAAGTTGGACCAAAGTTGGGCCAGGTTTGGGGCAAAATCACGTGTCCGCATGGACATGTGTCCCTATGCGCCAGCCCGTTGGAGCACCTCCCATGTCCGTTCAGACAAAAAGGGACTGGGCTGGTCCGTTTGCGTCAGCCCGTTGGAGGTTCCCTAAGTCACCTTAATCTTTTTCTTGATTCAAATGTATCTAGACATATTTTGTATGTACATTCACTTATTGTAGTATGTATGTAGTGTACTAACTAAGATGACATTAGTGAACGGAATGAGTAGTTTTTATTTTCTATGGCAATGTTTACGCGTGGCGAGATATATGTTTAAGGCCCCGCATGGATGGCCGTTTTCCGGCTGGAAATCGTCCGGAGAAAATCCGGAGCTAATCAGGTCCGTATAGTTTACAGGTATGGAGGGGTAGGAAATTACGGAGCGGAAAAACCAACGGGAAACTCCATGTGTTAACTAATATAAGTCACCTTTAGCTTTTTATTGATTCGAATGTATGACATATTTTGTATGTATTTACTCATTTTAGCATGTACAGTATGTAATGCCTAACATTAGTGAACGGAGTGAGTAGTTTTTATTTTCTATGGCATTATTTTCTACGGTAAAGTTTACGCGCGCGGCGAGGTATATAAGGAATCACAACCGGATTTTTTTGAACGATATATGTTTAAGGAATCACAAGCAATGGAAGGATGGCATCTTCCGCCGAGTGCGCCGGCTCACGTCGACGACTACTAATCGAGGATTTCTCGCTTCGGTGGTCGCCATCCATAGATCGATCGCCGTTCCATTACCACGATGTGCTGCACTGTACTGTGCTGTACTATTCTATGCGCTGATGATTGGGTTAGTACTAGTGGTATACGACTTTCTCTTCGTCGCCACCGCGAATGCAGTAGTGCTCGCACACTTCAATTTGCCGGCCGGCTTTGACAGCCTGCAGCGTCGCCCGTGAGGAAGTTCGGCAGATCAACCGGTAATCCGGTATCCGAGATGGAATACCCGTGATAAACAAGGCTGCTGACCGGTAAATGTAGTGGCAGCCGCCCGTGTATCTTATTCGAGCCAAAACCGCGTGCAAATTTAAGTTTTGGATGGAGTATACAGGATCGTGTAGTGAGGTATCTCAGTATCTGTTGGGGAGCGGGCCGTGGTCTATACTATGGCCGCGTGGATCTTTCTCATCTCGTACTCGTATATAATTGGATACTTCCTATACTGTACTAGACAATCGTTTTGATCCTTGGTCAAATATAGAGACAAGATTTTGACCAAATTTTGATAGGTACTAGGTTAGACATGAAGCACCAATAGTAGTATAGAAGGTTGCCCTTTGTTTTTGTGGCTTCTAAATTATATAGAGAAGAAAATAAAAACTAGTTACATAATTGTTCATCCATCCCTGATTATTTGTTCTCTGAAATTAAAGCCCACACTAACAAAGTTTACTTTCGATATTTTTTCACACGTGTCTATTGGGATTCTTCCGATCTCTTAACATCAATAGAAATCCCCAAATATCTAAATGGAAAATTTAACAGTACAAGTGAAAATCTAGTTGTGCAGTTTCTCCTAGAACTAACATCTCTTAGACAATAAATTTCTCTTCTATGAAAATTTATTTCCATAGCAAAAATTTGCTAAAAGATACATATGAGTTTATATCAATTTTTGATGTCCGACAATAATCAAGTGATCATCTAGAACCCTCCGTCTGAAAATATTACGCACGCTATTTTTTTGCTGGTTGATGCACGATTTCGACCACTAATATATACTAAAATTATGTGGATTGAGAGTGAATAAATGGTATCGTTGCATATTATAAGTACAAAATTATTTCATTTCATATAAAATTTGTGGGCATATTATAAGTACAAATCATAGTGAAAAGTGTAAGTTGTTGACTAGAGAAATGAATGGCGCCTTATATTCTGGGATGGAGGGAGTTTTATATATTGGAGAATAGCTAGACCATCATCAACTAAACAAATGGTCTAGCTACTTTTTTGCTTCTTTTAATGAGCATTGCTAACCCATCAACAATAATATCAATGGTAAGTGGAGATAGATGATCTCCATGTGTACATAGTGGCAAAGCTTGACGAAAGTTGTTGAGGGGGCCAAGCAGAATTGAGAGTGCAACAAGACAAGTTATCTAAACTTTGAGTAATTGTTGTAATTTAAACATAAAAATATGGTACAACCTAAGATTTTCCTAGAGGAGGGTGCATGGCCCATTTTGACCCTAGGGAACCTACACCATTTCCCTGTCTAACCCAAGTTGTAAATATGGTCTTATTTGGTCTTTTAACCGCAATTTTCTATAGGTTTTTGGTCAAGCAATTTATTTTCAAACACTTTAGCCTAGAAGATTTGATATGGAAAGTCCAGTTGACTTTGTTATATGCTTTCTCATTATCAAATTGAGAAACACTATAGACATTTCCTTGTGACGGATGTCATGAATTGTATCATGCATGAACACTATACCTTCCATAATATATTTGTATTTTATGAAAGTGGTTTGTGTATCTTCCCCTACTTTCTAAAATATCATCAAACTTGTTTGCTAATACCTTTGTTATAACTTTATAACTAATTTTGGTAGACATACTGGCGTGAATTTCTAAAATACACAAGCATTAGGACATTTTGGTATGCATGATTTTTTTCATGATTTAATCTCTTAATTTCTATTGTGCCAACACATGGGAGCATAAAAAAAATCTTCCAAATCATGTTTATATACTCTAAATAAATATTATAAATTTAGCTTGTAGGTCACTATGATTGGCCCCTTTATTGTGTTTCTATTCAAGGATTTAGAACTGATCATTCTTTATATACCTTATCGAATTTAAAGTAGTTCAACATAAACGGAGCTAAGATTTTATTTAATGAGAAACCTCCTTGGCGGTCGACTGTCTATCACAGTCGAACCGTCGAGCGAACCAGGCTTGTGTGACCGAACAAAACGTGCCAAGGCAATAAGTTTGGGACCGAAAAAATGTGTCAAGCCAAGAAGTGATAGCCAACACGCGAAGACAATTTTGTAAAAAAAGGTAGGGGAGAGGGTGGAGGAAAGGAGGGGTGGCAGTGGTGGGGGGGGGGGGGAGGGGTGCCGATGTCGTGAAAGATACCCTCTAGGCTTAAGAGGGATGGCCAACGGGAGACGAATGGCGAACCTACGGTGGGTTTGACTGTCAAAACGGGAGACGAGGAAGCACGTCAGTGCTACTGGCTGCTAGGAAACTGGACCAGCAATGGGCCAGTGCAGGACATCGTCGGGACGAAGGGCTCTTGCTGTCGAAATCGACCACGTTCAACTTCCCGCGCGGCCGGCCGATCGTAATCTAGCTATCCCCTTTAGGGCTTGTTTACTTGTAACGTATTTACAGTGTATTTAGATAATCCCCACTAGTCCGTTTACTAAGTCGGAATTGGAGGGCATAATCCCAAGATATTCCCATGCTTTATTTTAGTGTAGTTAAAAACACTACACCATACTTGTGTATTTGAGGGGGAAAACATTCGTGAGGATTTGAGTGGATTGAGTGAAAGGAAAAATTTCACCGAATCCCGTCCCATCCGAGTATCATAGGGATCAAAATACACCACTAGTAAACAATGCCTTAGTTAATTTGATTTGAAGTGGACTGGAGGTATATTAAACAAGTACTGGATCATAAATTGTACTCCAGCTGCTGTATTTCTGTGCAGCCTCCACCCGTCCACCGTCGCGTGGCATTGTTTCCTCTTCCTCTGCTTTGAGTGACCTACCAACCCGACCCAGCGCGGCTCGAAATCTCTCCTGCCGCCTTCCCGTAGCTTCAGCGTCACCGCCGACGCCCCAATCCCGCGCCCCAACCCATCTGCATCTCACCCTGGCCGCCGCCATCGCCGTTCCCGTTCTTCCTCGTCGCGCCATCGTGTCCCTGCTGTCTCCATCCCGTCCTCAATCCTTTGCCATTTGGGGTTTTGAGGTATGGGCTTGTATCCATCCATTGATTAATTAAGCCCCACTGACCTCCACAATTCCTACTTGTGCACCGGCACACCGGGCGCACCATCTAGATCCGCCCCTGGAACCCCGAGGTTTCGTCGTGGTAAAAATCGAGCAAAGATAGGAATTTGTCTGCTCATGGGGAGCCGGAAAATGGCATCACAGTCCGGGCGCGGCGGCGGCGGGGGCGACGCCGGCACCTCACAACGCGGGCAGGTGCAGGACCTGGCGAGGCAAGGATCTCTGTATAGCCTCACCCTCGATGAGGTGCAGAACCATTTGGGGGAACCCTTGCAGAGTATGAACCTCGATGAGCTGCTTAGGACTGTCTTTCCTCCTGATGATTTGGACCCTGATGGTGCAACCACTAGCAATTATGTGCCAAGTTCAGGACTTTTGCGCCAGGGTAGCATCACAATGCCAACTGAGCTCAGCAAGAAGACAGTGGATGAGGTGTGGAGGGGCATCCAGGATGCACCGAAAAGGAGTGTCCAGGAGGGTGGTCGGCGCAAGCGGGAGAGGCAGCCGACGCTTGGGGAGATGACACTTGAGGATTTCTTGGTCAAAGCAGGGGTTGTCACTGAAGGATCTCTGAAGGACTCGACCGGTGTTGGCAATGTAGGTCTGGTGGGGAGTGGTGCTACAGCAGCTGGAGCCACCGGTTTGACATCTGGGGCGCAGTGGTTAGATCGATATCAGCAGCAGATTGCAGTTGCAGGTGTCGACACTCGTCAGCATGGGCAGCAAATTGTGCCAGGTGCTTATATGCCCATTCAGTTTGTGCCACAGCCACTGAATGTTGTTGGGCCTGGTGCTGTTCTGGAGTCTGCTTACTCTGATGGATCACCGATGGTCAGTCCAACTTCTGATTCCCAGACACCTGGGAGAAATCGTGGTGTATCTGGAGATGCCCCAAATAAGTTTGTGGAGAGAAGGCAGAAGAGGATGATCAAGAACAGGGAGTCGGCTGCCCGTTCAAGGGCTAGGAAGCAGGTTGTGATATATATTTGACGATTTTTCTTTAAAATTTCCTTATCAGCACTGCTCTAACTACAGATCAAGATTCATGAAGGCTTATCAACGCTATTTTCTTGTTTTCTGTGATTTAAAAAGTGACACAACAGGGCGACTTGCTTAATTTTCCATGTTCGTTTTTAGTTTCAGTATGACTTACATCATATTTGCAACAGGCCTACACTAATGAACTCGAAAACAAGGTATCCCATTTAGAAGAGGAGAATGAGAGGCTAAAGAGGCAAAAGGTACTTTCTTTTTAGAATACCATTTTGTTGGAATGTATACTGTTCCCTAGTAAATGTTCTTTTATTCTTGGTAGGTTAACCAATCAGTTTTTGCCCTTCCATGTACAATTTCTGCTTCATAGTGGAAGTTGGACTACCTGATAAGTAGCAGGAGATAAATGTGATTGCTCATACCGGCAACTTGTGTCAAATTTTTAGTAGAGAATGTTAAGCTACTTTAAAGACCTGTATATATCAAGCATTACTATCCCTCCTAGTTTATGACTATCATATTTCTGTAATCCCCCAAGTATTTGCTTACATTTCTGGGGCACAACCATTATTGGCTGGATGGGAACTAGAATCTGGTGTACCATCTACAATTTAGCCTCTTGGTTTATGTAATTATTAGGTTAGTGCCTTTAAATAATTGTTGGACTAACTACAAACAACAAGATATCGACAGTGGCTCTAATTCTTGTTTGTTCTTAGAATGCTGCAGCTACTTTTCTTGTGGATATTGGGGGTTATATTGTATTTATTCTGATCAGCACTTCTGAGTTTCTCCCTGCTTTGAAATATCAGCACCAAAATTCTTTGGTCTAGTTCTGATGGTAGGAGCGTACTTTAGTTATGAATTACCAGAAAGAGGTGGGAACTAGTAACTGTCTGCAGCAGATTTTCCAGATGACATGCCCTATAGTCACGTATTCTTATACGGGGAACAGTAGAAAAGTTAGCTAGTGCAGCCGTTATTTATATTGCACAAAATCCGATAAAAAGACATATATTACCAGAGTTGTGCTAGCCGTTCTTTGAATTGAGTCTCATATTTCTTCGTGGCACGATAGGCAACCACTGCCAGCTAATGACCTAATGTACAGATTGCTTGTAGATTGCTTGTTGATAGACTGATAATTATTCCTTAGGTGTGTCACTTCAGGAATGCTACCTAAAAAATAGTATTGCTACACTAATATGTATGTGATGTTAAACATGTGTTACGAGGACAAACGAGTTTCTTTCCTTATCGCCAAATTATCTGTTCTCTTGTCATTCAATTTTTCTTAGCTTAGATGAGAGATGTATCATGTATTGAATCTTTCTATATAGTTGCAATTGATGGCTGCACTATTTTGTGGGTTCAACTTTGAGTTGTAAAGATGTATTAGTGATACTAAGACTGTCGTTCTTATCTTTGTATGCTACTATTAGCGAGTGATTTGCAATTGGGATTGATCTTTGTTAGGTGCATCCTCCAAACACTTGGTACTTTGTAGTTTATACAGCTAATTGTTCACTGATAATTTTCTATGTTCATGGGTATATCGACTGAGTTGCTTGATGTTTCTAAGCTTTTGTGTTTGGTCCTGGTCCTAACCCAGATTGATAACTCATATCTAAATCCTTATTTTCAAGAGATCTTCGCTTAGTTGTTGTATTTTAGAATGTTCTATTTGATCCTACAAACCCTAGGACATTAGTTAATAAGACAAAAAATCATCCTAAGATCAGCAGGGATCCATCAGATTTAAAACATCTTTCTAGAAATATATATTTTTTCTAAATTTATAATCCATTTTCCATCTTCTGTGTCACCAAGAAGGGGTACTAGGTAGTTCTGCACCTCTAATGCAAAAGTTGTGGCATCAGGGGTTAATTACCTATCTCTCAACAAATTGTGTATGCTTATTCGTTTCTAATCCTGCAGTCAGGCAAACATTATCCAGATTCATACAATTTGTATATCTTCTTTTTGCCCACTCTGATGGAATCAGTGGTGCGACTTTTGGCAATCCTCCATGCATAACATTGACTCCTTTACCTTTTTTGCTTTATCTTCAGGCGTTGAACATGATGCTTTGCTCTGTGGCTCTACCGGAACCCAAGTATCAACTCAGGAGAACGACCTCTGCGGCGTTCTGACTGCGCCCATATTAGTTTATTTTGTAGAATTTAATGGAGGTCTCTCTTGTAAGTTGCCTCTTCGCTTAGGATTGTTCCCTAGCCTGGGAGTTCCCTTTTTGCATATCCGTGCCCAATGATTTGCACTGTGTAGCAGGAGCCTAGCATGCGTTGTGCTAGCTAGCACTTGACATTTTAATCTATTTGCTGAGGCCCTGCCACTAGCCTAGTATGTAAATCTGCCTGACAGATTTAAGTTCTCAGAGCTATCTATACATGTTGACTTGACCCGGGCTTCTCTTTCGTGTCAATGTGAAGCAGCAATGCACTATGCAATTTAAATTCAGCCCACATACTTTTGCCTCAGGTGAACGGCTGTAAGATACAAGTCGTTTGCAGTGTGAAGAATTCACATGATACTGTTTAGTCACTATAAGCATCAGAGAAAGGATGTTGTGCTCCAAGCTCCTGCAAGATTAAGTTTCCTAATATTGTTTCTGCTTGTGACTTGGCGATCTGTTTGTCAAAGTCTCATGAAGTACAAACAGTTCCCGTGTTCCAGCCAGAGACGCGGATGTGCTTTCACCGGCACGAAGCTGAGTAAGAGACTCCCAGTTTCATTAAAATGAAACCAGGGGTGAAGCTGAGTGTTCGTATTGTATAGTTTCAGACTCCTGCGACTGAAACAATGGTAGCGCAACACCGTAGTCGGTAGATCTTCGTTCCAACTGGCAGGTTGTCTTGGGCACGCGGCATGACCTCCACTTTGGTGCCAGAGAGATGCCCAGTGATTAATCGGAGGCTAGCAATGAACAGGCTGCTCCTTCTGAGCCGCAAGCCGAAGTCGGATATATATCGGAGTCACTAGGGAATCGATTCCTTTCCTCGACGGATCCGTTCCTTTCTCAGTCTCCGAGTTGTAGCCAGAAACGGAGGAGACCAAAGGCTCTACATACCTTTCCAGGGGTCGCCGCCAGAATAGTTCCCTGTCCAATGATAGTGAGTTCCCTGTCCTCGCCTTCCACTAGTTCTTTTTTCCTGACAGAAATTTCCCATCTAGATCGATCCTCTTATAGTACAGAGAGAGAGATAAGGGTTTAGGGTCATTAATATGATGTTGTTAAAATTACATCTTTTTCTCTCCTTGAAAAAAATCACATCGTTTTCTGGTAAAATACATCGAAATTGCATCTCTCTTGTTGAAAAATGTCGATGTTGCCTCTTTAAGACAATCAAAATTGCATCTCTGAGACCGTCGAAAAAATTGCATCTTTGCACGTAACAATTGTATCCTCTCTGCTGTAACGGAACTGCCTTTTTTTGTGTCTGTACTGAAATAGCATCTTTGAAACTACGAATGTTGAATCTTGTAGACTGTACGTAGTAGTAGCAAGCAGAAATGAACTTGGATTTTTTCCCATGACAAATGCAGATAGTTCGTGAAGATTGGATTGGCCGCTTGCCCGACGATATTTTGGTCAACATCCTTGACCGACTCAATGTCCGAGAGGCAGTAAGAACAAGTGTCCTCGCCCGGAGATGGCAGCATCTCCCTGCTATGCTCTCTCGCCTCAACATAGATGTTCGGGACTTTGTGGATAAACCTGCTGCCACCTGCCGCGAAGAAATAATTGAACGCAATACGGCTGTGGTTCAAGTGACAAAGAGCATCCTGGCACGCAGAGTTTCAAGCCCAAACATCATCCGCTCCATGTGCATGGCGTTCTTCTTGAGAAAAGATGACAGCATATCCATTGGACATTCTGTTGAGCACATCATGACGTTCCACACGATTGACATCGAACTCACAGTTTTTACAGAGACGAATCATGTATGGGATGATATGATCGAGTATGGGAGACGATTCATGTCGTTCGTTGATGCTTGTCCAATTGCAGTTGGTGGTGTCACACGCCTCTGCCTAGAGAATTTGATTTTTGGTGAATCGGACATCCCTAACGTCCTCATCACTTGCAAGAGATTAAAGCATCTAAGCCTGGACCAATGTAATTCTGAGAGTGGGACCATTATGCGATTTGAACACTGTCAACTCAGATGGATGATCTTAGGTGGTTGGAAGTCTCAAGATCCACTATTTCTGGGTCATGTCCCAGTTCTTGAGGTTGTTAGCCTTAGCACTATCAGTCGTAGTTACCACAAGATGGTCAAGTTAAGTGAGATTTTGGCGGTACCTCTCTGCGATGCCTGAGGTTGGGATTTGAATGCGAAAAGGTGCCTCAAAACAGATCTTTTCTGCTAGCTGGTGTTGTTGCTTCACTTATTTTCTGCTCATCACATCATGTTGTGTTCGTGTGTTCATGCAGATTTGGGTTCAACCAGAAAGTGCGATGAAAAGGCTGGCATATGTGTTCCGTCAACTAACGTTTGTGAATCTAGATAAAATTCCTGAAGGGTATGATCTTACATGGACATTGTTCATCCTTGAAGCTGCGCCGAACCTGAAGGAGCTATACATGACGGTATGTTCTCATGGTCTTTATCTTAAACCCTCCTTACATTTGTGAGCTTTTGTTGCTGCAAAAATTTATTACCTGTTTCTGTTTACCTTTGCAGGTATGGGATCATCCGTGTATAATGAGAACGAACGAGGAAGAAAGGAGGGAACTCTTGTATAGCGAGAAGAAGGGTGTTGAGTGGAAATCACCTGCATCTGATTTCCAGCATCATAGCCTGGCCACGCTTGTCATCATTGGCTTTCAGTCTGACTGCATGGTTAGGTATGTGAGACGTGTCATGGAAGCGGCTGTCAATCTGAAGGATGTGTTCCTGTACCCCAGGCGGAACTGCAAGAAGTGCAAGCATAGCTATACTAACCGGCCGTTGAAGAACAAACCAACAAGGCAACAACATACACCCTAATCGGTACACAAGCCTTTTTCGCTCTCTTCTCCCCTCCCCTGCTACAGTTACAGGACAGGCGAAAAAGGGCGACGCGTTTTCCGCCGGCGATTTTGCCGTCCTCCTCTCTTCGTCGGCCTCGGTGCCGTCGGAAAGGGGAGGGGGGTTGAATCGCCGGTCGGATCTCTGTGTACAGCTAGCTTAAGAGTAGTTAGGCTGTAGGGTTTCGGGGCGGTGCTTGGTCGAGGCCGGCGTCGTTGCCGCGTTCAAGCTCCTCCGGTTTGCCGCCTCGGCGTCGCCGTTGTGTGATGTCCGGGGCCCGTGGAGCTGGTTTGTCTAGACGAGATCGCCGGGGCGATGGCGGGGATCTCGTTATGGACTTTTGGTCCTCCTCTTCGTCCGCGTCACGCCAGCGTCTTCTCCAGCGCTGGCGGGAAGGTGGGGGATGGTGTGCAGGAGCTGCGGCCGTCGGCTTGTTGTGGCTGGCGGTAGTCCGGTGGATGCCGTGGCCCGTGCTTGGTTTGAGGCTGGTGGAAGGCAGATCGGGGGCCGATCTTCGACGACGTCGACGTGGGGCGCCGGATCTGGAGGTGGAAGATGAGCTTGGGGCAGGTTCCCGACCCGCGAGCCACAACGACATGTGGGCATCTCTGGTGCTCCTTTTCTCGAGGTTCACAAAGCCGTTCGTCGGCGATGGAGCTGCTTCTACCTCGGCTTCGTTGGTTCCCGTCTCTCCCTCTCGCGGTGCTCGCTCTGCCGGTGCCGGAGATGGGCGGCGGGTTGGATCTGGTGGTGCAGGTTTCCCCAGGGACTTCTTTGTATTTCCTTCTTTTTCGAGGGGCTTTTCTGCATTGTGTACGGGTTTACGTGTCCTTCTGAACCGTTCTGTCCTGTGTGTACGTATTCTGTACTCTGGTTTGTCTACGACTTAATATATACGTATACCTATCAAAAAAAAAACCGGCCGTTGAAGTATCCGTGTAACAAGGACGAGAAAAGTACTGTGCTGAAGAAACTCACCAGGAGGATCAACACGTTTGCGACAGTTCACTTGCCGGATGCCAATGTAGGTGCTGATCAACTTGCAAAAATGGGCCTTCTTCCAAAACTGAGAGGATGATGTATGTGTCCAGAAGTTTGTTTTGATGCCATCATATTTCTCCCGTTAAATCTTTAGACTTGAAGGAGCAGATGATTTGGATTTCAGAAGTAGGTGAACCTTTGTTGCTTTGTATGAAGGATAATGTTAGTCCTCGTTTTTTTTTTGAGATGCCTGTAAGTAAACAACGCTATTGCAGCTTATGCATGTAAGTAAGCATATGATTTGGATTTCAATAATGTTTGTTTTCGTGTTAGGCTGTTGTAGCACCTTTCAAGTCGAATAGGCACATACGTGTTGGCTTTGTCTTGGCACGCTGCACGGCCTCCTCTTTGGCGCCTCGCCGTTTGAGCGCCGGCGGCCTGATTTCTCGATTAAACCCCAAAAGGCAAAAAGTCCCGAATTCTTTGCCCTGGCTAAAGAAACCTCCACACTTCCGAAGCCATCAGATTTGTTTTGAGCTGCAAGCTGAAATCGGATATCGGCCTCACTAAGAGATCGATTCCTTTCCTGGACGAATCCGTTCCTTTCTCTATCTCCGAGTTGTAGCCAGAAGCGGAGACCAAGGTTCTAACGAAGAAATCAGATAAAAGGAGAGCAGAGACACCGGCCATCAGAAAAGCTTTCAGGCGACGGGCGCCGTCGCTGATCCTCTCGGGCTTCGGCTGATTTCTGCCATGAAAGTGAGTCCGTGGTATAATAATTGTATCTTCACTACTGTATCCGACCTGCAATTTGAGGCTCTATTGAACTAGCTTCTTTGAAACTATCAAGTTAACTCTTTTATACTTTAGTAGTAGCAATCTGAAATCAACTCGGATTTTGTTCCATGACAAATGCAGATCATTCGTGTAGATTGGATTGGCCGCTTGCCCGACGATATTTTGGTTAACATCCTTGACAGACTCAATGTCCGAGAGGCTGTGCGAACCAGTGCCCTCGCCCGGCGGTGGCGGAATCTCCCTGCTATGCTCTCTCGTCTAACCATAGATGTTCGGGACTTTGTGGCTAAACCTGCTACCGCATGCCACGAAGAAGAAATTGCACGAAGCAATGCAACCATGGTTGAAGTGACAAAGAGCATCCTAGCACGCAGGGTTTCAAACCCAAACAACATACGCTCCATGTGCATGACGTTCTTCTTAAGAGAAGACGACATCATATCCATTGGACATGCTGTTGAGCACGTCATGGCGTTCCACACGATTGACATTGAATTCACAGTTTTTACAGAGAGGGATCAAACTCAGTGCAGTCAGGATGATATGTTCGACTACGGGAGACTATTTATGTTGTTCTTTGATGCTTGTCCAATTGCATTCGGTGGTCACACGCCTCTGCCTGGAGAATCTGAGTTTTGGTGAATCGGACATCCCTAACGTCCTCATCACTTGCAAGAAATTGAAGCATCTAAGCCTGTCCCATTGTAATTCCACGAGTGGGACCATTATGCGAGTTGAGCACTGTCAACTCAGTGAGCTGCTTATTGTTAATTGTCGTTTTGAAAAAGTCGAGCTCAACTCGCTCCCAAAACTTATATGGTTGATCTTTCGGGGTTGGACGTCTCAAGATCCACTATTTTTGGGTCATGTCACATTGCTAGAGACTGTTAGCATCAGTACTCGCATTCTTTGTTGGCACAAGATGATCGAGTTAAGTAAGGTTTTGGTGGTACCTCTCCCCGATACCTATGGTTGGGATTTGAATGTGAAAAGGTACGTCGTGACATACTCATTTCATTATGTGTATAGAGGCAAAAATGTATATTTGATAGTGGCCTTGTATTTAAAAACAGAGGGGGTATCTTTTTGCTAGCTGACCTTGCTTCACTTCTTTCTGCTCATTTCATCATGTGTTCATGTGTTGCGTGCAGATTTGGGTTCAACCAGAAAGTATGACTGCAAGGCTGACATCTGCGTTCCGTCAACTAACGTTTGTGCATCTAGATAAAATTCCTGAGGGGTGTGATCTCACATGGACGTTGTTCATTCTTGAAGCCGCACCCAACCTGAAGGAACTATACTTGACGGTATGTCCTTACAGTTTTAACTTGAGCTTTTATTCTTACATTTGGGAGCTTTTCTTGCGCAAATCAATAACCTATTTCTGTTGACCTTTGCGGTCCTATGGCATGCAGATATGGGATCATCTGTGTATAATGAGAACAAATGACGAGGAAAGGAAGGCACTCTCTTATAGCGATAAGAAGGGGTTGAGTGGAAATCACCCGCATCTGATTTCCAGCACCATAGCCTGGCCACGCTCGTTATCTTTGGCTTTCAGTCTGACTGCATGGTTAGGTATGTCAGACGTGTCATGGAAGCGGCTGTGAATTTGAAGGATGTGTTCCTGTACCATAGGCTGAACTGCAGGAAGTGCCAGCATAGCTATACTCTCTACCGGCCGTTGAAGTACCCATCGAACGCTGAAGAGAAAAGTACTGTGCTGAAGAAGCTGACCAGAGGATTAACTCATTCGCCACAATTCACTTCCCGGCTAACAACAAGATACGTGCTGATCAACTTGCAAAAAGGGCATTCTTCCAAATCTGGGAGGATGATTTGCCAGGAGTTTGTTTGCTTCCATTATATTTTTCCTTTAATTGTTAGACTTGAAGCCGATGGATTGGATTTCAATAAGTTGGTGTCTCTGATATGGTTTGTATGAAGGGTACTATTAGTCCTCGACTCCTCGTGTGCTTGTTTAGTACTCATGTGTTGGCACGTTTAAATGTTGTTGAGCCACAAATTGTTTTTATTGCTGTGCTGTTTGGTTTGGATCTTTGGATGTCGTTGTTTGAAGCGCACATAATTGAATTGGCCTCAATACCAAATCAATGCCATAAATGAAACGGGCAGTATTACTAGTATTTTGTTCTTTTGTTATACATAGAATTTCTAGTGGGAATCCAGTGTACTAATTCCTTACTTCAAAGTTCATCTATTGAATTGACACCGTCATTTTATTTATTTTCACGCCGCTGTCAAGTGTTAAGGGCTTAAGGCACGTCATGGCAACTTGGCAAGGTCGCTTTCCGCTCGAGGCTCCCGATGGACCAGATCTCCAGTGAGCAAAGTACCAAACTTCCACGCGAGATGATGGTACTCCCAGAATCTAGGCTCAATGTGTGCCCATGTAACCCCGCCCTAGCACCCCGCCGTGGCATGCATAGTCGTGCTCCCACTCATGCCATCTACACTGCTCGTTATCATCGGTGACAGTTAGCAATTCGAAACTTGTAAATCTAGGCTAGTTGCGGTTATCGAGGTTACCCGGAGTGCGGTAGAGATTCTCTGACTTCTGGCCTGACTTTGGTCATTGGCATATGGGTCCCATGTCCGGTGGCCTCACGTTTCAGTGACTCAAAGTCAGGAAAAAGTTAGAGGGCCAAAGTCAGACAATCCGTGCCGTCTGGGTGAGCTCTCTTTTTGACAATCAATATCATAATATATCATTATGATAGCGCATGGTACAGAGATACATGAGTTGACTATACCTATTATAAAATAAAGTACAAAATAATCTAGTAAATCTTCGAAATCTTCGAACTCTCTCTTATTCGATGACAAAATCTTGTAATTTTCTGAAGTAAGCCACTGAAACATGACAAAAATACCAGAGAATTCTCCCATAATTTTAAACAAGGCTACATGTGCATGCACGCAACAATTAAAGTAATTAACCAACATCGATAAAAGTACCAACACCGATATTTCAAGGAAAAGCAACCAAACATCCTAGGGAGCCGAGGTATGAATCACCGTTGTCGAGAACATAGCATCCGGAACAAATATTGCAAGGACAATTCTCCTCGCGGCAACCATGAGAAAAATAATCCAAAATCGAGCGAAGCAAGATCTAAACGATCATATCTCGACAAATTTAATTTTCCAAAACTACTATTGACGCCGGGATAGAAATCTCGTCATCGAACGAAAACCCAAAAAGTATTTATTGTAAACGATACCATCTTGATTGATGAAGAAGACAACTATTAAAACCCTAACCCATCTAGTTAAAGTGAAACACTACTTTTATAAAAAAAGAACTCAACTCATAGATCGGGTTCCCCGCCCCTCCCGACGTCAGCAAGGCCGTACGGAGGAGGGGGAACCGATCTATGGCGGAGGCGGAGGTGGTGCCGGCGCTAGGTTTCCATGAGGATCTCTCGTACGTAACTATCTCTCCTCCGGAACTACCCAGGGTGAGCTCCTATTCTGGTTTGCGCAACAACAAATATGCGATGGCGATACCGGTCGTTAAGAAAGAAGAACCAATTAATCCGAAAGGAGAGGCATGCTGGCGGAGAGCTATTTTAGATGCGGTTGGATGGCACATTATTCGCCACCTGATTTTAGTTCCCAAATCCAAATGCACAAAAAAACAGAATTCATTTGCCTTTATTTCTACTTCCAAAATTAAGGGCTCCAATGTCTACATCAAAAAAA
>CAMZMU010000039.1:57610608-57932412 GCA_947311845.1 Poa pratensis
AGTGAAGAGTTGGAGGAGGATGATGAAGATGAGGAGCCGCTGCGAAGCGGCAGAGGCGAAAGAGTGGCGACTCTGGTTCTGCTTCGTCGCCTGTGAAGGAGGCGGGTGTGAACGAGGAAGAGACGAGCGAGTCGTCTTCGGGCGCTAGGCACACGAGTGACCTGGCTGAGCCTTTGGTCGTGCCTCCCCTCGGCTCTGCACCGCCGACTGAGTTTGCGAGGATGGCCCGTCTCCCTGGGAAGTGAAGATGATGTGATGTCGCCAGGTTAGTCGCGTAACCATTGCTCTTTTTGTCGAGTGTGCTTTTGCACTTGCGAGTCCTTGAATTGAGTTATCTTGTCACAGCGACCGTACTGGTCTGCTTCTTCCCCTCGTGAGATGGAGCACACTTCTGCTCCCATGATCGAGCAGACTGCGAAGACGACCGAGAAGAGGCTCTGGCGGGTGACGCTTTGGCCTTGAAGGCTTCGACCTCCTCCGTGCCAGAGAAAGCTGCTGATGCGACTCCGGTTGACGCTGGGCTGCTTGAGCATGTAAGTGTCCTTGACTCATTCTGCAAAATCTGTATCGGGTGCGCGAACAGCGCCCGATGGGAGTAGCCCCCGAAGATGTGCGTGACTAGAATAGTCGGGCGCAGATTGATGTCTTGTGTTTCCTGCAGCCATTTTATCGCCAGCAGATGGAGGGAGCCGCAGCCTTCGTTCGCATGGAGCAGGAGAGGGATCAACTCCGCACTGCTCTGGAGCAGGCAAATAGTGAGTGTGAACCTTGTGTTCGAGGGGTGCTTCGACTGCCTTTATTGCTAACTTTTGCTCCGTTGATCCGTAGCGCGAAAAGGAGAGCATGAAGAAGCGGGTCGCGGAGCTGGAGAAGTTGCTGGGTGAAGCCCAAGAGCGTGAACAAGCTCGGGATGATCTGGAGAAGACCCAGGTCGACCGCTTGCTCGCACTCGCAGATGTTGTTGGAAGTAAGTATTTCGGCTCAGTGCCTACTTTGCTTTTGTCGACTTCGGATGTCTTTGGGTGTGGATTTCTGTTGATCAGAGACTTGCGGGGGTGCTCCTCCAGAAGGGTTCCAGCGAGAATGTCGACTTGGCGAAGGCTGTTGGCTTCATGGACCGCGTCTGCGCGTATGCTTCGGCGGCGCTGCAGAAGTCGACAGGCGCCTTGGCGACTGTGCACCAGAGCATCTTCCCCAGCAAGCCACCGCCAGTTGCTGTTGACGCGCTTGCGGCTCCGTTCGAAGGCAATGCGACCACCTTGGCGGACTACACGCGTGCGCAGACGGTACGCGGCTCCGAGCTCACTTTCCAGCTACTTCTTGGTCACCAAGTCGTAGGTGATTTTGAGAAGGTTGTCAGCGACTTCCCTCGGAAGCCTGATGGCAGGACCGCGTCCCTTAGCGGTGTGAAGGCGCAGGCGAGTCAGCTGGCTGCGAAGTTGGTCGCCACCTTCGAGAGAGGATTGCCAAGCTGCAGAGTTGGCTGCTAGGAAGAGCCGTTCCCAGTCGGAGTCTGTGATGTAGACTCCGTTCTTTTAGGATTCTTCTGCTTTTGGTTCTTGGTCTGTAATGAACTATATAGTTTGCGGGTCTTCTGGCCGCGAACATGCTGATGTTGAAATGTGAATTTGTGCCTTCGAGTCTTCTTTCATATCTAAGCTTGAATGAATGTTCTTTTCCTTGCTTGACGCTGTCGAACTTGGCAGTCTGAGATGGGCGAAGCTCCTGGGGTCGCTGGAACGACTGGTGCGGGCGACGAGGAGGACACCTCTTCGGCTGCACCCACTCGTCGTCGTCGAGCTCCTCCAGCTCCTGCGCGAAGCGTGAATGATCAACGAGTGATCACCTTCATGAGGAACAAGGTTGTTGAGCTCGAGTCGAAGTTGAAGAGCCGGAGTTGGAGTTGGAGCGCTTGAGGTCGCGGCCCGTTGCGCCGTTCTCCCAGCGAGAGGAGTTTCTGCTAGGCGAGATAGACTTGATCAGTCGGCAGCTGCAAGGTTGGTTTCTAGCACTGTGCTTCGACTTCTTTATCCTTTTACTGTTCTTAGCTCTGGGTCTTGATGCAGATGTGAATTCTGACTGGAAGGCCGAGCAAAGTCGAGTAGACGAGCGGGTGGAGAAAGAAGCCGCCGGTGACTCACCCGAAGCGCGCGTTTTTGGTCAATAAATCCAGAGGCAGTGTACTGGCTCGAATGTTGGATCGCACCTGGCGGGCTGCTGTGCTCTTGGAAGGTTGTAGAAAAACCCTCTGGCAGATCAACAGGGTGTACTTTCCGCACAACGAGCAGCCTAATGGACTGGCTGCGCTGCTGGAGAGGTTCCGTGAAGGCAGTGCGTTGAAGGAAGTCGTGCACACTCAACTTGTTGCCGGGGCGAACGTGGCGCTGGCGTACGTTCGAATGCATCGGCCTAATCTTCCACTGTACAAGGTGCTTGACGGCTTGCCTGGAGAGGGTGACTACGCCGATACTCTTGCGGCTGCGCGTCAGATGATTCAGCAGGTCCAGAGCTTTAGTGAGCACCTTGTAGGGCCACTCGATGCGCCAAAGGGCGAGCCTGTAGAATAAGAGTAGTAGATTGCTGTTGTATAGCGTTAGCTTGTAAAAGAAATTTTTCCAAGTGGAAATATGAGTGTATGTATGCCGAGGTGGGGGTAGCCCCCGAGTGAGTAAATTGTATCTTGTAGACTTCTGTAAACCTGTATGGCGCAGCCCCCGAGCGGATCGAGTGCGGCCTAGGATTTTGAATTAGATGTGCGGCGCAGCCCCCGAGTGCTTCGGTGCGGCCGAGGTTTCGAGTCAGACCTGTGCGGCGCAGCCCCCGAGTGCGTCGGGTGCGGCCTAGGATTTTGACTTGGACCTGTGCGGCGCAGCCCCCGAGTGCTTCGGGTGGGACCTAGGTTTTGAGTTGGACCTGTATGGCGCAGCCCCCGAGTGCGTCGGGTGGCCTAGGTTTGACTTAGACCTGTGCGGCGCAGCCCCCGAGTGCTTCGGGTGCGGCCTAGGTTTTGAGTTAGACCTGTATGGCGCAGCCCCCGAGTGCGTCGGGTGCGGCCTAGGTTTGACTTAGACCTGTGCGGCGCAGCCCCCGAGTGCTTCGGGTGGCGGCCAAGGATTTTCGAGTTGACCTGTATGGCGCAGCCCCCGAGTGTCGGGTGCGGCCTAGGTTTGACTTAGACCTGTGCGGCGCAGCCCCCGAGTGCTTCGGGTGGCGGCCTAGGATTTTTCGAGTTGGACCTGTATGGCGCAGCCCCCGAGTGCGTCGGGTGCGGCCTAGGTTTGACTTAGACCTGTGCGGCGCAGCCCCCGAGTGCTTCGGGTGGCGGCCTAGGATTTCGAGTTGACCTGTATGGCGCAGCCCCCGAGTGCGTCGGGTGACGGCCTAGGTTTATGTTGCTTTTTGACTAAAAAAGTAAAGGGGAGAGCTTGTTCCACAAATCACTTCATTGATTTTTGCGAGCAGGCCGCCTCATTAAAACCCTTCCAGTCCCCTCAGGTACCCTGGTAAGGGAAAGAGTGCGTCTGGAACCTGCCGCTCTTGACATAGTACACTTTGTTACAAGGGGGAGTCGATTAGGCGTAGAAGCGGCGCAGTTGCGCAACGTTCCACGGGTTGTGCAGACTGTCCCCGTCTTCGAGTCCTTCAGGCGGTAAGCTCCGCCGCCGATTGCCTCTGTCACGATGTATGGACCCTCCCACGGGGAGGCGAGTTTGTGCACCTTCTTCTGTTTGAGGCGGAGGACAAGGTCGCCAGGGACGAACGCTCTGGGCCGCAGTCGCCGCCCGTGGTAGTTGCGTAAGTCTTGCTGATACACGGCTGTGCGGGTAAGGGCGATGTCGCGTGCTTCGTCCAGGGTATCCATGTCGTCCTCGAGTGCTTCTTCTGCGTCGGACTCGTCGTAGGCCACCACTCGGGGTGCGTCGAACTTGATGTCGCACGGCATGATTGCTTCTGCGCCGTAGACCATGAAGAATGGCGTGTACTGAGTGGATCTGTTTGGCGTAGTGCGCAGACTCCACAGCACAGATGGCAGCTCTTCGACCCAGGCGCCTGCAGCGCGCCTCAATGGTACTCGCAGGCGCTTCTTGATGCCCTTGCAGACTAAGCCATTGGCCTTTTCGACTGTCCGTTGGACTGCGGGTGCGAGACAGATGCGTAGTTGAGCTTGATGCCTTGCTCGGAGCAGAAGTCCTTGAACTCTTCGGCTGTGAAGTTCGTGCCGTTGTCGGTGATGATGCTGTGGCACTCCAAACCTGAAGATGATCGACCTGATGAAGTTAACTGCCGAGGAGGCAGTCGAACTTGTGATAGGCACGGCTTCGATCCACTTCGTGAACTTGTCGACTGCCACCAAGAGATGCGTGTGTCCTCCGGCGAGGACTTCTTGAGTGGACCCACCATGTCGAGCCCCCATTGAGCGAAGGGCCAGGCGAGTGGATGGTCTTTAGTGCTGATGCTGGTGCGTGCGGCTTGTTGGCGAACTCCTGGCAGCCGAGACATTTCCTCACGAGTTCTTCTGCGTCTTGCATTGCGGTGGGCCAGTAGAACCCGGCTCGTAAGGCTTTGGCCACTAAGGCTCGACTGCTGGCGTGGTGCCCGCAGATGCCAGCGTGGATCTCGAGTAAGATGGCTTGACCGTCGACTGGGTCGATGCACCTTTGGAGGACTCCGAGATGCTTCGCTTGTAGAGCTCCCCGTTGATGACGGTGAAGCCCTTGGAGCGGCGGATGACGCGCTTGGCTTCGACTGGGTTTGTTGGCACCCTCTGCTGCAGTATGTAAGCCAGGTATGGGCTCGTCCATGTGGGCTCGATCAGCATCACCTCCATAGGCTCCTTCTTCCGTGCTGGGCGGGTCGGCGGTGCTCGTTGTCGATGTAGAGGATCCGGGCGGGCCGGAGCTTGAGACGGAGCGTTGCGTGATGCACTCGAGGAAGACTCCGGGTGGCACCGGCGCTTTGTTTGAGCCCAGGTTGGCGAGGGTGTCGGCTTCCTCGTTGCTCTCGCGGCCGACGTGCCGCAGCTCGCAGCCGTCGAAGGTGCCTTCCAGCTGGTTGTACAGGTCCCTGTAGGCGATCATGTTGTCGGCGATGGCGTCACATTGCTTCATGGTTTGTTGCACGACGAGGTAGGAGTCTCCGTAGATCATGAGGTGAGTGGCGCCGCAGTTCTTGGCCATCCGCATGCCGTGGATCAGGGCCTCGTACTCTGCCTCGTTGTTGGAGGGCGTTGGGAAGTTCATCTGCAGCACGTACCTCAGCTTGTCGCCTTTGGGTGAGATGAGGACGACTCCCGCCCCTGCTGATCTGAACTTCTTGGAGCCGTCGAAGTACATTGTCCATGCGTTGGACAGGTCGGGTACGTCTGGTAGCTGGGCCTCTATCCACTCGGTGGTGAACTCTGGAAGCACCTGGGCCTTGATTGACTTCGGGTGCGCGTACTTCAGCCCCCAGGGCCCTAGCTCAACAACCCACTTGGCGACTCGTCCTGTCGCGGCTTGGTTGGTGAGGATGTCGGAGAGCCCGGAGGAGCTTACTACCGTGATGGAGTGCTCGGAGAAGTAGTGGACGACCTTCCTTGATGTCATGAAGACTCCGTATGCTAGCTTCTGGTAGTGCGGGTACCGCTGCTTGGACAAGGTTAGCACCTCACTGAGGTAGTAGACGGGTCGCTGAACAGGGTAACTGTGTCCTTCTTCTTCTCGTTCGACTACGAGTACCGTGCTGACCACCCTGTTGTGGCTGACACGTAGAGGTATAGCGGCTCGTTCTCCAGTGGCGCACCAGTACTGGGGAAGTCGTGAGTGTTTTCTTGAGTTGGTCGAACGCGACTTGCGCTTCTTCTGTCCACTCGAACTTGTCTGTCTTTTTCATCAGTTGGTAGAAAGGCAGGGCCTTTTCTCCCAACTTACTTATGAACCGGCTGAGAGCTGCGACTCGGCCGGCTAGGCGTTGCACCTCATGAAGCTTGGTCGGTGCTGGCATTGCGAGTATGTTTTGCACCTTCTCGGGGTTGGCTTCGATTCCTCTTGCAGAGACGAGGTACCCGAGCAGTTCTCCGGCTGGCACGCCGAAGACACACTTGTCCGGGTTCAGCTTGATCTGATACTCGTTGAGGGCGGCGAAGACCTTGCGGAGGTCGGCGATGAGAGTGTCCTCCGTTCGAGTGGTGACGACTATGTCGTCGACGTAGACTTGGACGATCTCTCCGATTAGCCCCTTTAGGCAGGCTTGCATTGTGCGCTGGTACGTGGCTCCAGCGTTCTTCAACCCGAAGGGCATCGTCTGGTAGCAGAAGACGCCATGGGTGTGATGAATGCAGTCTTCTCTTCATCGTCGACGTTCATCCTGATCTGCTGGTACCCTGAGTAGGCGTCCAGGAAGGATAGGCGTGCGCAGCCTGCAGTCGAGTCGATGATCTGTCTATCCGCGGGAGCGGGAAATGGTCTTGGGGCAGCATTTGTTGAGGGCGGTGAAGTCGACGCACATGCGGAGTTTCTTCGTCTTCTTCTTCTCCACCAGGACTGGGTTCGCTACCCAGTCCGAGTCCTTGATCTCTCGGATGAATTTGGCGTGGAGCAGTCGATCGATCTCCTTGCTTATTTCGTCTCGTTTGGGTCCTGAAAAGCGTCGCATGGTCTGCTTGACGGGTTGGCGTCCTTGTGGACGCGTAAAGAGTGCTCGGCGAGGTTCCTGGGTATGCCTGGCATGTCAGAAGGTTGCCAGGCGAAGATCTCCCAGTTCTCACGTAGAAACTCGACGAGCGCGCTTTCCTATGCGATAGGCAGCTCGACGACACTTTGACTGTCTTGTTTGCGTCCGTCGGGTGGACCTGATGAGTTGTGTGTCGTCAGTCGTGTTGAAGGCGGCGTCCTTGGCTTGCTTCTTGCGTGGCGGGAAGATGGTTTTGTCGTTGTCGACTGCCATCGCCTCGAAGTGCTCTTCCATTCCGAAGAACTCGGAGATCTTGCTGAACTCGCGGTCGCAGCTGTTGGAGCGGTCGAAGTCGCCGTGCACCGTGATGACGCCCTTGGGTCCAGGCATCTTGAGCATGAGGTAGGCGTAGTGAGGTACCGCCATGAATCTGGCAAAGGTTGGGCGCCCGAGTATCGCGTGGTACTGCGACTTCCAGTCGACTACCTCGAAGTCGATCGACTCCCTCTTGAAGTTTTCGGGTGTGCCGAAGATGACGTCGAGTGTGATCGTTCCCATGGGCGTGACTGCTTGCCCTGGTACTATGCCATGGAAGGTGGTCTCTGATGCCGCCAAGTTTGTCGTTGGCCTGTTTATCCTTCTGAGGGTGTCGGCAAAGATGATGTTGATGCCGCTGCCTCCGTCCATGAACACCTTTTTCAGGGTGTAATCTCCGATCAGAGCTTCGACTACCAGAGCGGCGTGCCCGGGTCGTGGTACTGCAGGCGGGTGATCTGCTCTGGAGAAGTGATTGGTGTCTCTGACCCTCTCAGGTAGTCGGGTACTGCAGGTGGACAGGTGATGGCCTGGAAAACTTGGCGAGTGATGATCTTCTGGGTCCTGTTTGAGGGGCGCCCCTTCTGTATCATGTTGAGTTGTCCGCGTGCCGCTGGATATGCGTCCTGGATCACGGTGGGGCATCTTGCTGCGGCTGCTGCTGCTGCAGAAAGGCTCCCGCCGCCTGTGCTGGATTAGCGACTGCGGGTGCGGGTGCTGCCTGGATGGCCAGCTGCGGGCTGGCTGCGCTGCGGGTGCTGGAGTGACTATCTTCTGCATGGCTTCGTATATTTTGCGTGCCTTTCGACAGTCCTTCAACAGGTGGTTGGATCCCCACTTGCCCGTTTCCGGGTTCCTGAACATGTGGTGCCTGCAGGGTTGTTCCAGCTCTTCCGCTGGGCTTAGTGTGCGTTTCTGCCACTCGCGTTTATGGCCTCCGTCGCTGCGGTAGCTGCTGCCGCCGCTTCGGTTGTACTGCCCCTGGCTGTATTGGCGACTCTGGTCACCGCCGCTTCGACTGTACTGTGCATGGCTGTATTGGCGACTGCTGTCGCGCGCTTCATCCTCACGGGGGGTTTGGAATCCCGCCGCTACTAGCTCGATTGAGTCGTTGCCGTTGTAACGCGGCTTCTTCTTGTGGCGTCCTTCTCGCCAGTTGCTTGGTCCGGCTTCGTCCTTCGGGGAGTAGTGTGAACTTGCGGACCGAGTCCTCTCCGTCTGCCCACTGGTTTGCTATCTTCATGACCTCGATCATGTTTTTCGGCCGGAGCCTACCAAACTTCGCGGAGGTCGCGGCGGGAGACGCCGTGCATGAAGGCATCCATCACTCGGTCCTCCGAGGCGGTCTCCATGGTGTTGCGGAGCAGGTCCAACGCTGGATGTGACCGGAGCGGCTCGTCTCGTCCTTGCTTGCATGCTTGTAGCTCGACGAAGTCGTCGGTCTCGAGTACGTCCCCAGGAAGCTTTAACGAAGGCCTCCGCGAACTCGTCCCACGTCCTGAAGGCGTTCTTGGGTTGAGTGTTAGCCACCCGCGTGCAGAGCCCGTGAGCATCAGCTGGATGTACTGCATGGCCGTAGTCGAAGTACCGCCCTGGCAGCTGCAGGCTATGAGGTAGTCTTCTAGCCAGAGTCTCGGGTCCTGCTTCCCGTCGTACTTGACTGCTTCTGCCGTGAGCTTGAAGCCCTTGGGCATTCTTGTGTCGGATGTTGAAGCTGAAGCATGCGGCGCCGCACGGCTCGTAGTCGCCGTCATTGCGGTCGTCAGTATTGGGCGTGCTGACCGTCCGCTGGGTGCGGCTGCGGTCACCGTCCTTGTGTGATGACGTTGCGGAGGTCTTCGCCTGGCTGCGGTTGTCGCAGTTGTCTTGCCGCGGGCCTGCGAGTGCTGCGGGCTCGCGGTCGGCGATCTCGATCTTCTCGCACCTTTTCTGTCGGCGCCTTGTTCATCAGAGCTTCTTCGACTGCCTTGATAGACATGATCTGCTGCTTGTGGAGGAGAGCGCGCGAGTCGCCCTCGGGCGGCTGCGTCAGCCGCAGGTATGTTTCGACTGCCATGAGCGCGGCTCCGGGCGTTTTGGGGACGGGTATCCCGTCTGCGTCTTCGCTCATGTATGATGACTCGAGGTTGCGGGTGACTCTAGCGCGGTCGGCCTCCGTCATCAGGGGCACGCGGCTCTGTGGCGCCTTGCTCCTTGTGAGACCTCTGTTGAGGCAGTGAACGAGTAAGCGGCCCTCCTGGCGCTCGACGCGTCAGCCTCCTCCTTGCGTCGGAGGAGCTCGGCCTTCTCTGCGCGGAGTCGTTCGCCTTCCTTCCGTAGCAGGTACTGGACCGCCATAAGGTCCTCCCGGGGTGCATCTGGTGGGGGGTACGTGCCGTCCTCGACGTGCTTCAGGGCTCTGATTGCTATCTCTGGGTGATGGTGAGCCGCGTCACCTGGTCCGGCATGACCACCTCCAGTGGGTATGCGGGTTCGTCGCCGTTGCCCTGCGTCGGGCCGATCATGAAGACTTGCGCGGGGTATGTCTGGGGAGTGGGCCGGGTGCTGCCACTGCTGCTTCCTTCGTCCGAGCCGTGCTCGGAGCGAAAATGGACGCAACGTGGGGTACCACAGTCGCTGCCGAGGCTCCTTCCCTGGAGTCGCGATCTCCGCCGCTGACGTGAGGAGTGATGTCGCCGTCGTCGACGCGGCGCGATTGGCTTGTTGACGATCTTGTAAGTCGATGGAGACGCGAGTGGCGCGGGTGTAGAACGACGCGACTTCCGTCGCGCGCGAAGGTGTGGTCGACGTAGTCGAAGTTGACGTAGATCTTGGCCTTGCCAGCGACGCGATCGAGGTAGTCGAAGTAGACTCGATCCGCGCGGTGGTCGAGGTGGTCGATGTAGTCGTAGCCGATGCGATCTCCGTGGCGGAGACGCTGATGGCGTGGCCGTGTTGGGCGCGATCTCTGCCGCAGCGGAGGCGGTCGGTGTAGTCGAGGCGGATGCGATCTTCTCAGCAGTCGAAGATGCTGTCGCCGCAGTCGCAGCAGATGCGATCTCCGCAGCAGGTGGGGCGTGGTTGGGGCAGTCGCGCGCGGTGCGATCGCCGTGGATCTGAGTACTCCACAGCTGTCTACGAAGTAGTGCATGGTACCGAAGGTGAGGCACATACCTACGTGCAGATCGGCGTACACCGAGCGGTGGGCCGGCGGGTGGAAGGTGTACTCGAAGGAGCCGAAGCAGATTGGCTCCTTGGTGATGCAGACGTCGGTCTTCAAAGTCGATGGAGCCGGTGCGACCATGGTTCCAGCGCTCGTTCTTTCCCACAGACGGCGCCAATTGACGAGGTGTGGACTCGGCAAATCCCTGGGTTGTGTACCCCGGGTTGATTGAAGGGGGAGAGATGAGCGCTGGTGATCACGACGGCTGACAAGCAAGGCGTTTACCCAGGTTCAGGCTCCCGGAGGATAACACCCTACTTCCTGCTTGTCTGGTATTGAATGGCGAGTTGTGGCTACAATGGCGAGATGGCAATCTCGCTAGGGTTTGTGGTGGCGGCTATGAGCGTACCCTAGACGAAGGACCCTCCTAGCCTTTATATGGTAGGCTAGGTCTCAGGTGAACGGTGCCGATGGCGCTTACAAGCATGGCTGGAGTCATGACCTAACGTCGACTATCTTGGGCCGCACGTCGTCCTCCTTGGGCCTTCCTTGGGCCCTCGTCATAAGGCTGATGGCTTGGCGTGACCCAGGTATCCCCACCGTGGGGTAGTCGAAGAGTGACCCCACGACGTCGCCTTCCTCTTCGCCTCTCACGGGTACTGTTCACGAGAGGGGAACGGGGAACGGGTATGTGCTCAACAGCAATTGCATATACTGTCACTAAATATGGTTAGAAGGCCCATCAATTGTCACTTGGACAACTTGCCACATCCATAAATACGACGCTCTATGCAGCCAGTGAGCATCGAAGGGCCTCCAAAACCGTATTTTGTGAACGTATACGGAGTATTACATATACCAAAGTCGAGTGATCAAGGCGGGTAGACTGTCAAGTCTGAGGAACGAACGTGTGCATTTTACTCGGAAACGGAATATTCCGTGAGAACGTGATACACACAGCGGCAGGCCGCGGGCAGTACAATTCTAAGTCCGCACTGTGCACGACACGACACGCCAACCCCAAAGCCTTTATTCTCCTCGCTGCGGCTGTAGGTCAGTATACATATTGCGCCGCGCACCCACTCCCCACATCACCCAACCCCAAAAACCCTTCCGCATCTCGCCCCTCGCCGCGCCGCCACCGCCGCCGTTCCACCTGCCCCGGCCGAGGACACCTGACCCCTTTCTCCCCGCCAGATCGCTATGGCCGCCTCCACTTTCGCCGCCGCCAAGTTCCTCCCGTCCACCCACCTCGACACCTCCGCCCGCCTCGCCCCGCTCCGCGCCGCGCCCACCGCCAACCTCGCTTCTCCCCACTGCCCGCCTCCAAGTCCTCGCTCCTCAAGCTTCAGTCCCCCTGCCCGTCCGGCCCAGGAGGGAAGCTCCCTCCCCCGCCCCGCTCCTACGGCGGCGGCGGCAGCAGCGGATCTGGCGACGCCGCGACGCCGGAGGCGGCCGCGGCGGGATCCTCGGCATGTTCCTCGCCGGTGGGCGGCCCGCGTCGCCGCGGATCCCCAGTTCCCGTTCAAGGTGCTCATTGGAGGAGCTCGTCGGCGTCACCGCCTGCGTGTGTCGCGACATGGCCTCCCGCCCCAACTTCGGCCTCAACGAGCTCGACTTCGTCTTCTCCACCCTCGTCGTCGGATCCATCCTCAACTTCGTCCTCATGTACATGCTCGCCCCCACCGCCGGTCTCTCCGCCGCCGCCTCCGCCGCCGTCTCTGCCCTCCCCAGCCACATGTTCGAGCCCGGCGCCTACTCCCTCGGCGCCCGCGTCGCGACACTCCTGTCCAAGGGCACCACTTTCGCGCGTGGTCGGGTTCGGGGCGGGGCTCATGGGCACCGCGATCTCCAACGGGCTCATCGCGGTGAGGAAGCGCATGGACCCTGCCTTCGAGACTCCCAACAAGGCGCCGCCCACCCTGCTCAACGCTGGCACCTGGGCGCGCTCCACATGGGCGTCAGCAGCAACCTGCGGTATCAGACCCTCAACGGGATCGAGTACCTCCTTGGCAATGTCGCGCCCGCCCCGGTGTTCAAGGTGTCCGTCATTGCTCTCCGGTGCATGAACAACGTGCTTGGTGGGATGTCCTTCGTGATGCTCGCGAGGCTCACTGGTGCGCAGAAGTCGGATAAGCCGGTGGATTCCCTTTCAGAGGCCAAGGAGAGATTGATAGCTGAGGGCGATGTCGTTGCTGCTAATGTTAGGGAGGCAGGCGAAAGCAAGTAATCTGGGTATAGAAGAGGGTAAGTAAGTGGATGCACGCTTGCTTGTGCCGTGCATTGCCCAAGCTCGTTTGCTGCTTCTTGGACATGCCAAGAAACTTGTAGATGATGAGTCGGTTGGTAATAATTGGTGAGGCTTGAAACATTTTGTTCAGTTGGTTTTGGAGTTCTGTTGTGATGAGCTGACATGCTTAGTTGATCATAGAATAAAGTTTTATCTTTCTCGCTTGGTCATTGGCTCATATGGCATCTGCAAACTTACTTGCATTTTGCTCTATGTGTATGCATTTTCTGGTTCTTACCAACATTATAAGTTGTAAGGATATACCTAACACCCAAGCCAGCCACAAACAATGTGTCAAGATGATTGCTGAAAGTAAATTGCAGTATGCCACAGTGACATCCATTTCAGTATTTTCCTACCTATTTGCATTTCCCTCGGTAACTGAAAGGTGGCATCATGTGTTGGCAGCAATTTTGAAAACCATGTTTTCATGCTTAACTTAGGTCACGTTTGGGAGCTCTGTATTTTTGAAGTATTACAAAAATACTTTGGTTTCCAGAAATATTGAAGTATCAATACTTTGAGGTTTTGGCTTTAATCTATGAAACTACACTATTTTAAAGTATATGAAAAGAGGATTGGACCTCTTTTTCAAATACTGAAGTATTGGTTCGCTAGGCATATGAATACTTTGATTTAAAAATACTTCACTACCAAACTAAGCTAGGGTTTAGCATACTTGGAATGATTTTGTCTGGACCTGAAGTGTCTAGTGTATCATGTTGGACGTTGTGCTCTGCTGAATGATTGATTCCACATAAGTTGGTCTTTTTACATCCTTCCAGGTATGCACATTGACATTCACGATGTGGTTTTAGTCCCAGCTATACGGGGAACTAAACCTTGTGTTATTGGAGTTCAGATCTTAGATGCTATAGTTGATATGCATTAGTGAACTCTGAACATACAGTTGCACCATTTCCACTGTCCTCCCCCCCCCCCCCCCCCCCCCCCCCCCGACCGATATTGCAATATATAAGTAGTTTGTCACTGTTGCAAATAAATCTGGAAATATTCGTTCGGTTTATGGTGCTATATGCTGGTCGTCTCCTCTATGTGGTTCATGCAACAACAGAGAAATATATGTATGCTACTATTTTTCTTGGTTCAAACTGATTGGCGGTTCCAGACCGGGCAGAGTTGATTTTTCCTGTTAAATCCAGTCCCTTGGCGAGTTGGCGTATAGCGTTTCAACTCTCGACAAATTTCTCACGAGGCGTTTGGGTGTGATATTGTAGTTGGTAGACAACGAGGTCTCGATTATTCTGCACCTTACTCCAGTTGGTAAAGGGAAACGATTGTGACTTCAGTCAGAATTTCTATATGGAAATAGTGGACTCTGTGCTAATGCAGCAACTCAATCTCAACGACGACCACCGGGGGTTTGTCTTGCATAACTTTCTCACCACGTGTAGTGGTTGGCGAGACGCTGTAGGGTTTCGTCTGCGCCGGGACATGCCTCCTTCTCTTGCTGTAGTGATGACGGCAGCGTCGGGATAGACCTCCTTCTCTCGCCATAGGTAAAATTAACTTGTTAAATTTCGTTTATGTTTTCAAATGTAAGTTTGTTAAACTTCATTTAATTTCGTCGGATTTGTTAAATTGTCAAACAAATGTACGTTTGTTAGTCAAAACATAGTAAAAAACATTGGGTCAGGCGTTGAGCCTTGAAAGGGCGCCGTTAGGACTACATCCCAAAGAGGCCTAATTGGGGATGTCGGACACGATTTTGACGGCTCCTGGTGGAGATGCTCCGAGAGTTTGAGACGCGAGGTAAACCAGGACTGGACGCTCAGACGCAACAACGAACCAGAGCAGCTGTTCGTTAAAAAGAGCCGAATCTGATGGCAACATCTTTTGTCGTGTCGAATCAGTCGGCATTACAGTAGGGTAGGGCAACGTTTCCGACCAGCACAAGAGATGGAAAATCCTGTCGAGAAACGTAGCCAAGCCAGCTCGCTGCCCGGTTTTGTCAGATGGGACGCGTGGCGCTGCCAAGCCACGATGCCGGCTCGTTTCGGGCGAAGGATCCGTCTAGGTGCTCTGTATCACTGGACGGCGATGGTGGCCAAGCCAAGGGATCTTCGTCCTTTCATGCGGCATGTGCAGGCCGGCCGTCGCCCCATGATCTTCGTCCTTTCATGCGCTGATTTCAGTTCAACCTCGTGTTCCTACGTAAAGGGATCTTGCTGTTCTTCGTATATTTAAACCAAACGGATACATTAAGACTAATGGAGTAGTACTGTGTATAATTAACAACTCGCACCTCACATGGTATCGAATAATCAACACTCTGGGCTCCTTAGTCCAGATCCGCCATCTCGCATCGCTGATTGCACTCGCGTCACTTGAAGCTTGTATATAAATACTAGAGTACTCCGTATACCCCAGCTCTCAGTTAGCACCATTACGATCATTTGCTAAACGCAGACATGAGAGGTGCCGCGCATCTGCGCTTGCATTCTCTCTGCGCCATATTACTACCTTCTGATGCTAGGGCATCAAAGGAGCAGGGTTCATGTCAAGGAAGCTTGTGCAGAATAGTGTGCTCACAAGATCTGAGCATGCACAAAACAGAAAGACGTGACCTTGGAGCATCACCCTTCCCCGTCCAAGAAGAGAAGGGCGACTTTTGGACCTACAGCTCGCGCCACCTCCCTCGCCGTCGATCCGCTTGATTCCCCGTCCTCCGGCGGCCGCTCCGGCGGCGGGAGGGCGGGGAATCGACGGATCCGTGTATATAGGTAGTGTAGGTGTGAGTTGTGTGGCTGCCGGCGGCGTCATGGCGGAGGAGGCGCGGCCGGTGAAGCTTTTGCAGGTGGTGGTCCTTCCCCTCGGCGGTGGCGCTCTGAGGAGCTCCGCGTCGACCCTCCACCTCTGTCGAGTCCGCAGTTCAGCGGAGCTGCCAGGCTCGGCTATCCCCTCACCAGATTCCGCGGGACGGCGGATCTGGATCGAGAACGACTGGAAGATGCAGAAGCGCAGCGGCGCGACGACGACGGCGACATCCGGCGTAGATTCTTCGGGATCGGTGATCGGCGACTTCCCGCTGGCTTGGGGAGGCTCCAGATCCAAGGCTTGTGGAGTTCGAGCAGCGGCGCGCCACCGACAGCGTCTTCGTCTCCGGCGTGGTTGACTTGCAGAAGGGCGGAAATGTACTTTCTTTTCTTATCTGGACCTTTCTGTAATTTGCCGTTGTAATTCTGTGTCTTTCCCCGCAAAAAAAAAAAAAAGATCTGAGCATGCACAAGTGTTCCATGCAGGAGCGGTAGAAGCAGAGGGAAGCAACAAGCCTGGCGGCGAGCCTGAATCTGAAGAAGCAGACGACGGGCACCAAGTCCAACCCGATAATGAACTAGTGAGTAGAGTATGATATGAGTAGACAAGAAGGCAGTTTCCTGGTCTGTTTGGCAGCCTGAAATGTTGGCTTCGTAGTGATCATTATCAGTTGTAATGCGGGAAGTCGTTTACGCTAAGCTCCAGTGATCCTGCCCATTTTAAAAAATTTAAAAACATATTTAAAAGTTTCAAAAAAATCTGAAAAAAATCATGCATGTTCTACTGATATCTCCTATAATCGTGCAAAATATCAATGCAAAATACTTTATGATTTGAGCTACACAAAAAAAGACAAAAATTAAAAATTTGAAACTTTATATTGTTCACTATACTCAGATCTACACATTTTTCTTTTTTATGTAGCTCAAATCGTAAAGTATTTTGCACTGAGATTTTGCATGTCTGTAGGAAATACCAGTAGGAACATGCATGATTGTTTTCAGAATTTTTTGAAACTTTTAAATATGGTTTTTAGTTTTTTGAAATGAGCGAGATCACTGGAGCTCGGGAGCACCAAAACTGCACTCGTTGTCATGCCCAATTATTAGAGATGGCAAGTTAGTATGGGAGATACAAGAGTATAGTATATTTTTTTAACGAAAAAGAGTATATATATAGCTAGATACAAGAGTATTTTTTACATTTTTTGACTTGAGTTTTTTTACATTTTGTTTCCCTTTTCCCACTCGTTTGTATGTTTGCTCGTCTGTCACATTCGCCTTTGGTGCTCTCACATAGCTAGATACAATTATGAAGTCCATCGAGCGAGATATATCGGGTTGGAAACGCACATCGGGTTCTCTATCGGTTTTGATATGATATCCTCAACCTATGGTGTGAGCCATGAATCGTAAAGGCAAAAGATATGCTACACATTAATATCATTTTTGTTCACCGTTTTCTTTTGCTGCTCGAGAGAGAGAGAGCTATCGCTCCACAGAAAAAATAAATATCGTGGCTACGAATTGACTGGAATATCTTGCGCCCACTTGCCAAAGCTTTTGCGCAATCCAACTCCAATCATCACGCACGGATATTAAAGCGGAGGGACCAGACTCCTAGCGCCCACTGCCTCACGAAAATATTTCCTCTTTTGCACCGAACTTTTGGCAGTTTGGCTCATGTCCTACACAATAATGAAGGATACATGCTCTTAAAATTCGAAAACAAAAAATAAAGCAGATGAGTTTCCAATAATAATAATCAAGGAAGCGCTACACCATTATCCATATTGTGCAGAACACACTCAATTTCTTTTCTCATTGGTTTGTCGCATGACCCTCCGTGCTCAATACGACATGGTTAATTATCTTTGCTTGTTGCTGGTCAGGCTCCCCTACCTCGCCCCCTATTCTTCCTCCTCCTTGTTCCTTAGTATCAACCCTAAGACCATGGATCGAACATCAGGAGAGTAGGTTCTTTGAATGACCATATGGTTCATGGCACGATGGAAGTGAGCGATCGGACAACTAAACATTGTCTAGAGCAAACAAATGTCGACCTCCATAAACGGCCTAGATGGCCCCTTTGGCCACGCGGCTTCTGGCGGCATGTGAATATGTATATTGTGGTATGTTTCTTTTAAAAAGTAGATTGGTGCTAAAAGTTGGGTGCCCTACCACCTGCATTGTAAAGAAAACAAAATGAATTTTTTCTGCGTGCGAGAAGGCTACCCAGTCCATCTCAGGCATTACAAAGCACCCCTTAAAAATAAGAAATCTTATCTAGGTCCTTGGGGGAGCCGATCGTACTACCTCCACAACAATCGATGTTGCACCACCGTTGCCGTTTCTCTTCCAGAGTCGGTCTCACTTTGTTTCATGCCACTAGGAAGTTATCAAGGCTATGGTGCAGCCGGTTGAACCATCTTTCCGAACAAGAAGCTAACCCTAGAGAATCGAATGATCTGGTGGCCAAACACCCGCCAACGGGGCCGCACGAAACTAAAACCACCGGTTCGACTAAGTAGTGTTCATCAATGATGTTGCAGCAGTAATCCTTCAAGGAGGGCTCAAGTAGGAGAACAAAAAGGCCCTAAACGCCACCTCGCCAACAACAGCAAGGCACACTAAAAGTCCTCCCAAAAGGATCAGGACTAGGGAGATTTCATTCCAACCACTAGCTTCGCGTCCATCCAAATGGCACCGCATGAGACAAACTTAATCCTAAACAATGGAACACACGCCAGAGGAGACCGCGGGATCGCCTTCCCGCCACAGCTATGGCAGACAATGGAGGTGAGTGGAACCCAGGATTCACCTATAGCTGGAAGAAGGCAAGGATGGACTTCTCAAAAATAAAATGAGGTTCGTGTCGAGATTTGTGGCGCCCCGACCCGACTGTTATACAGTGATACTGTGTCTCCGGTTATCCGATACCACCAGACACACTATCAAAGCATAATAGAGAGATCAAGACTTGTGGAACAACTGGCACATCACAGACTCTACGACACAAAACATATAGTTCAACTCTTATAATAGAGAAAGAGGCAAATATTACAACCAGAGGGCACAGCCCCAACAATACATCAAGCGGAAGCAAATTGGTGGTTCTAAACCACAAGAACCAAATTATGGCCTAAGAGGCCTACAAATAAACACTCCAGCGCCAGCTGTTCCGGGATGTCCCAAGCTGCCACCTGGGAACCCCAGACTACTCGTCGACGTCCACAAAGAACCCACCTTCGGGGACGGTGAAGTCCTTTCCTGAAAATAAGCAAACGACGTTGAGTTCGACGAACTCGCAAGATTAAGAGCTAATATATGCTCCATGATTGGCTTTCAAAGTTTTATGGCTGTTTTGCATAAAGCTGATTTTATTTAGTAAAACAAGACTCCATGGCATCGTCTAATCAGAATACTTTTAAAAGAGGGGTAAGAAGTAACTCTTTTCGGATAACCATTTCCATCATAACCATCACCACTGTACCTGTTCATCAAAGGCACCTCCCCGAATCACCCTCGAGGAAGCTCACCTTGCATTGTGAGTGGTACCTCTAGTACCCAGTTTTTAATCATTCCGTTAAAGTTATTCTATGATCTTACCTTCACTTCCCAAGTCGTCCATAACCGCGGACACGGCTTTTCGAAAAGATTTATCCCTGCAGGGGTGTACAAAGTGGAAGTCCCCGGAGTCCCGAGGGGCTCCAGCTCCTTCACCACGCGTACCGTCCGGCCCATTACCTGTACAATTAGCTCTCTTCCTTGGAAAGCGGCTGGGTGGGAGCGGTGTCGACTTCTCCCTCGTTAAGGACTTTCCAGGATCATCAGTGGCGGCAGGGCTGCCAGGATCACAACACCCCGCCCCACGGCCACTCATTTTCCTAACACCACCATCCTCATCTCAGTTCATCCCACCATCATCACGCACGCGCAAATGGAAGCCCGAACTAGAGGACCCTGGCTAGCCCCGCTCGAGTTATTTAGTCTATGAGGGTTCCTGCAAATGCATAGGCCTCACGCATGGTTGCACGCTCAGTCTTGGTTCAAGAGGTATAGAACTCGCACCTAGGCGACGGGAACGAGACAAAGCACCACAACCACAGTGGTCTCTCATCCCCACCTTTTAGCAGTTTATTATCCATTACCACAATTCTCCACCATCGTCTCATTTCGCACCTGTTTCCAACATTGTACCATCATAGTACCTCTAGGCATTTTAGCTAAGCATGGCTAAGCATCAACTAGCATAGCTAAATATTTCATGGCCAACAATACAACCTATGGTATTTAGGAGGGGAAACAGGTAAATGGCATAAGGAACCTTAATGCATTCTATAGGATACTCTAATCCAAGTAAAGTGACATTTGGAACCGCATGCAATATTATAGTGGAGAAAATATATTTGCGGAAATTAGGATAAGATATGCTCAGAGGGGGGATTACGCTTGCCTGGTTGAACGGAGTAATCAAGCTGCTCGTCGGAGTAACGATGCTCAACTCCGGACTCGTGATCTACCGGAGAGCAAACCACACCGGAAAGCAGAAACAACAATCAACACATGGCAATTGTGCAATGCATACACAAATGATGATATGACATTTTAATCCTCGAGAGAGGAGGTTTCAAACTATTCAACTTAAAAGGAGTTCGGATGCTTAAAGCGGAGCATCTCGAATATTCCGTGGAATTAGGTAAAGGTAGCATCTTGGCTTGTTAAATAGAATAGATGAACCCTATGATTAATCTTGCAAATGAAATGACATGAACATGTGAGGATGCAGGGTTTGCGTGATTGAAACATTTGTGCAACAGATTTGAAAGATTGTTGTAAAGGTTGGTATTCAAATTAAACAGAGTACCCGGATTATCCGGTTGAAACAGGACTCGGATTCTTCGCGTAATCTGACCCGAAAACGGCTAAGGAAAAAGAGGGGAACAGTACTCGGGGGTACTGTCAAAATTCGGACTATCCGGTTGGGGTCTCACTCGGAATATCCGGTGGCTACGGTGACCTCAAATTTTGGCTAAGGACCTAAGCAACGACGCTTCTGTAAGGAACCGGAATATCCGGTCGCGTTGCAACCGGAATATCCGACGCACGCGGACGGCGGCGAGCTACGGGCAAAACGGCGGCTACGAGGCGCGCTCGAGCCAGCAAGGCATAGAGGGGTGCGCGAGCTCACCCTGAGCGTGTGTGGATGCTCGGCGAAGGCGGAGGTGGACGGACGACGACTAATTCTTCCGGCCATGCCGCGGACGGCAGTGGCGAAGTCACGGATGGCTCGAGCGATTCACGGCGTCCCGCTTCGATTCCCCCGGCGGAGATGGAGAGGAGGTCGAGGCGAAGCCGTTGGTGCTCTTCGATTTGGAGGGGAGGAGCTCAGTCGACGGCGGCGTGCCCAGCCATGGCGCGGCGGAGGGAAGCTCGGGGAGAGGGAAACGTGGGGCACGGGAGCAGGTGAGGGAGGGGAGAGTGGGCAGGAGGGGCAGTGCGGCGACGTGGAGCTCTTCTCCTGCAGGGTGAAGCAGAGAGGAGGGGGGGGCCCGAAGCGAGGCGTCGTGGAGCTTGGCCACGGCGGCGCGGGAATCACGGAGCTGAGAGAGAGATGGAGATTTCACAAAGAAGCCCCTGTAACTTTTAGAACTATCACGAATAGGTCCTTTCCAGTTCTGGCTACTCTGTTTTTGATTTAAATAAGGCAGTTAAACACTTCCAAAAATTGTGCAAATTTTTGTGTAACCTCCCTGTACCTTGGGCAACCACTCATAAAAATTTCGAAGCATTTGGAGTCCATTTGCTTGGAGAATAAAATAGAAAGTTGCTTATGGGCATTTTGAGAATTTCCAAAATAATATTCTTTTAGAATTTTGAAGCAAGACAAAATAGTGGTTTGAGCACTTGGAACTTCCTCGACAAATATTCAATGACAAGGTACCTTTGTTTGCAAGTTTGAAAACTCTCATAGCTTTGAACTTCTAATTGAAGCAATTCATATTAGAGGTTTTTCAAAGTTATAATTGTTTGAGCATGTTTAAATAAGGATGCCATGATGCAATTAACACAAAAGTGAAAAATTAGCACCCGTTTTAGGTGTACTAATTTTGGGATGTTACAATTCTACCCTCCTTACAGGAATCTCGTCCCGAGATTCTTAGAGTAGGAAAGCGTAAGAAGGGTCACGAGGTACTAACGATCTTCTCACTTCAGGTGGCTTCTTTCTTGAAGAGGTTGATCAAAGGCATCATGAAGATCTTCACCGACTTCACTTCGAGGTCACTAACAAGTACACCATAGGAAAAGAAAGGAACCTCACCGGAAGGATGGATCTTGGTGAATCTAGAACGATCAGGTACCTCCTCGTAGAATTTAGGATGAGACTTCAAGCATCCCTTGGATTGTCAGTAGGAGACACATGCGGGGGACGGGAGATTGATAAGGAGTTTCTAGTTGGTAGACAACTGTCTCTCAAAAGGGTGGAAATATGAACTTTGCACAAGGCCTGGAATTTCTGAAGACGAAAGGTAAACCAGATTCCAAGAGGTGAAGAGGCAACTTGTACCCAACAGCTTGAGTAGAACTTTCCTCACGGAGGAGTATTTCAAACCAAGGGGGGAAGGATCACGAAGATGGACCGAGAGAAATTTAAAAACTCCGGTAACATTAGTATCGGGAGGAACTCCTTGATATTCTAGACATCGGAGTCGAGATTCTTGAGGATCACCAACCGTCGTTTCTGATTGCGATTCAGATCGGTTAGGTGTAGGGATACTTCAGACTCGACATGAATGAGTAGGAAGCTTCGCAAAGGATACCAACGGATTACAGTTGCTAGAATCCTTAAGAGTTAGACTATGATGTCAAACTCCAAAGGAGGAACGAGATTGCGGAACTCACATATCAGCAACTTGTCAAAAGACGGCTGCACCTACATGAATTACTTGCAAGGAGACACAGTTGAGACCATGTTGGGAGACACCAAGGAGGACAAAAGAAGTTCTCAGACTTCTTCTCCTTCTGGAACGATTCAGATAGTGGCTTGGAGGCATAGACGGAATTCTCAAGGAAGGGAGGTAACAACGTACCATACCAAGAAGATTTGCACAAACAGGATCGAGTTAGGATGATTCCGAGGAGACAAGACAATTTATTCAGATCCACGGCGACATCTTTCAGCAATTGCACGTGGACCAGAGAAAGTCATTTCTAACTTCGAGAACACATGCCTTGTGACGACATAAGTTAGTGCTAACAAGTTTACAATGCTACGCCCACTATTCCATATAAATCTCTTCAAACATGGAGGAAAATAAGAGGTAGTTGATGAGCTCAACCACCAACTTATCTAGTTACTCCAAGATGGTCAACTCATATGTCACATGAACGGGCATAAGAATTGCTCAGATTAACACCTTCAGGTAGGTCGGAGTTTGATTTGACGATGGCTCGATTCAAATCAAAAGATTTGGAGGGTAGCATATTCAAAGAGGAGATACCACCTGATTTCAACATGAACAGACTAGACATCCCATTTAGAATGAACTATATCGGATAGAGCTTTTGTCTTTTAACTCTCCAAGTTGTTCAAGTTCAACCGAATAATTCTGGACATCCAGCACGATTTTCTTGGAGAAGGGAGTTGTTCAGAGAACCAGCTTACCCATAAGCTCAATTTTTCTTGGAGAAAAGAGTTGTCCGTGATGTTGAGCTTGGACAGGCGACAACCTGGCGATACTTCTGGAAGGAACAACAGGATATCATGATCCATCTACAGGATATCACGACATGGCAGTGGATCTTGAGTTCGAGAGATGATCATGCCGTACAAGGCACAACGAGGTGGTCTAGGGAGCTTTGGCGTGAACCTAGCTCTTTGACCGAGGGAGTGCATCAAAGCCAACGGACTTGGTAGCACTGTCAAACTCAACTTCTTGATCGGTTAACCAATCATGCTGAGGAGGACAAGGAATGTCCTTGGATTTCAGCGCAGTAAGAACTGCTGAGAATATCCGATAGCCACATCATTGCTCACTACTTATCATTCTCGAGTAACAAGTCACTCGGAACGCGGAGAGTAACACAGTGTGCGAGCATCACTCCATCAAGAGGATCATGATGTTAAGCACGATACTCTGATATAAAAGAGTGTGACACTCTAAGGTGGAGCAGAACAAAAATTAGACAAAGCCCGTATTCGGTGGATTTCATTACTTTGACTTGAGCCGAGGAGTGGACAGGATACGGGAGCTCATTCCTTCTAACAAGACAAAGGGGAAAGAATTTTGCCGGATCCAGAGAGTGACTGGCATCGGAACATATCAATACTCGATAGAACTTTATTGTCAACCGACAGACAAAGGTCGGAAAGCGGATCAGAGTAAGAAACTTGCTCAGGAGAAATCCTAAGATGTTGAAGATGCACCGGTTATTACTCAATTGTGATAACCATGCCCGAAAAGAAGAGATGTAGCGGAATCACGAACAGAGTTGGGAGACGTGCTAGAAGAATCCTGGCTGTAACCCCGATGGTTCCAAGGCAGAACCTAACACAAGGCTAAGGGAGAAATGAAGTTACATAGCCAGCTGAGGTGTGGTAGATCCATATTCGACCATTTACCACACAGACCACGGAAAAGACTTGGGTTGAAGATCAGCATCATGTGCTACTAGCAAGAGTTAAGAAATCACAACTTAACACACTCTAGTTGGCACAATCCGGGACCTTATGTTCAAGTCCTTGGGTTAAAACCCGAGGAAGGAGCAAGGATTAGACTAGGTACGGATAACAGGGTTCAAACATCTGAGCTGACATCGGATTGTAGCGCGGCGGGAGCAACTGGGCACATAACACTAAAGGTAGAACCAACCCCGAGATTCCTAATCATTTTGAATTAAGAGGCGAGAAGTAAAAACTTTAACTCAAATCGAGGTAAGATTGCTCCGAGATTAGAGGGTAACCAGATAAGGAGTAAAAAGAATCCTAAGATGGTTTTCACAACTCATTTTTAGGTTAAAATATTTTCACAAACACTAGACTCAACGTCGACCAGTAGAAGGGTTTCCTACAGGCAGCACTGCTCTGATACCAACTTGTGGCGCCCCGACCCGACTGTTATACAGTGATACTGTGTCTCCGGTTATCCGATACCACCAGACACACTATCAAAGCATAATAGAGAGATCAAGACTTGTGGAACAACTGGCACATCACAGACTCTACGACACAAAACATATAGTTCAACTCTTATAATAGAGAAAGAGGCAAATATTACAACCAGAGGGCACAGCCCCAACAATACATCAAGCGGAAGCAAATTGGTGGTTCTAAACCACAAGAACCAAATTATGGCCTAAGAGGCCTACAAATAAACACTCCAGCGCCAGCTGTTCCGGGATGTCCCAAGCTGCCACCTGGGAACCCCAGACTACTCGTCGACGTCCACAAAGAACCCACCTTCGGGGACGGTGAAGTCCTTTCCTGAAAATAAGCAAACGACGTTGAGTTCGACGAACTCGCAAGATTAAGAGCTAATATATGCTCCATGATTGGCTTTCAAAGTTTTATGGCTGTTTTGCATAAAGCTGATTTTATTTAGTAAAACAAGACTCCATGGCATCGTCTAATCAGAATACTTTTAAAAGAGGGGTAAGAAGTAACTCTTTTCGGATAACCATTTCCATCATAACCATCACCACTGTACCTGTTCATCAAAGGCACCTCCCCGAATCACCCTCGAGGAAGCTCACCTTGCATTGTGAGTGGTACCTCTAGTACCCAGTTTTTAATCATTCCGTTAAAGTTATTCTATGATCTTACCTTCACTTCCCAAGTCGTCCATAACCGCGGACACGGCTTTTCGAAAAGATTTATCCCTGCAGGGGTGTACAAAGTGGAAGTCCCCGGAGTCCCGAGGGGCTCCAGCTCCTTCACCACGCGTACCGTCCGGCCCATTACCTGTACAATTAGCTCTCTTCCTTGGAAAGCCGGCTGGGTGGGAGCGGTGTCGACTTCTCCCTCGTTAAGGACTTTCCAGGATCATCAGTGGCGGCAGGGCTGCCAGGATCACAACACCCCGCCCCACGGCCACTCATTTTCCTAACACCACCATCCTCATCTCAGTTCATCCCACCATCATCACGCACGCGCAAATGGAAGCCCGAACTAGAGGACCCTGGCTAGCCCCGCTCGAGTTATTTAGTCTATGAGGGTTCCTGCAAATGCATAGGCCTCACGCATGGTTGCACGCTCAGTCTTGGTTCAAGAGGTATAGAACTCGCACCTAGGCGACGGGAACGAGACAAAGCACCACAACCACAGTGGCCTCTCATCCCCACCTTTTAGCAGTTTATTATCCATTACCACAATTCTCCACCATCGTCTCATTTCGCACCTGTTTCCAACATTGTACCATCATAGTACCTCTAGGCATTTTAGCTAAGCATGGCTAAGCATCAACTAGCATAGCTAAATATTTCATGGCCAACAATACAACCTATGGTATTTAGGAGGGGAAACAGGTAAATGGCATAAGGAACCTTAATGCATTCTATAGGATACTCTAATCCAAGTAAAGTGACATTTGGAACCGCATGCAATATTATAGTGGAGAAAATATATTTGCGGAAATTAGGATAAGATATGCTCAGAGGGGGGATTACGCTTGCCTGGTTGAACGGAGTAATCAAGCTGCTCGTCGGAGTAACGATGCTCAACTCCGGACTCGTGATCTACCGGAGAGCAAACCACACCGGAAAGCAGAAACAACAATCAACACATGGTAATTGTGCAATGCATACACAAATGATGATATGACATTTTAATCCTCGAGAGAGGAGGTTTCAAACTATTCAACTTAAAAGGAGTTCGGATGCTTAAAGCGGAGCATCTCGAATATTCCGTGGAATTAGGTAAAGGTAGCATCTTGGCTTGTTAAATAGAATAGATGAACCCTATGATTAATCTTGCAAATGAAATGACATGAACATGTGAGGATGCAGGGTTTGCGTGATTGAAACATTTGTGCAACAGATTTGAAAGATTGTTGTAAAGGTTGGTATTCAAATTAAACAGAGTACCCGGATTATCCGGTGAAACAGGACTCGGATTCTCCGCGTAATCTGACCCGAAAACGGCTAAGGAAAAAGAGGGGAACAGTACTCGGGGGTACTGTCAAAATTCGGACTATCCGGTTGGGGTCTCACTCGGAATATCCGGTGGCTACGGTGACCTCAAATTTTGGCTAAGGACCTAAGCAACGACGCTTCTGTAAGGAACCGGAATATCCGGTCGCGTTGCAACCGGAATATTCGACGCACGCGGACGGCGGCGAGCTACGGGCAAAACGGCGGCTACGAGGCGCGCTCGAGCCAGCAAGGCATAGAGGGGTGCGCGAGCTCACCCTGAGCGTGTGTGGATGCTCGGCGAAGGCGGAGGTGGACGGACGGCGACTAATTCTTCCGGCGATGCCGCGGACGGCAGCGGCGAAGTCACGGATGGCTCGGGCGATTCACGGCGTCCCGCTTCGATTCCCCCAGCGGAGATGGAGAGGAGGTCGAGGCGAAGCCGTTGGTGCTCTTCGATTTGGAGGGGAGGAGCTCAGTCGACGGCGGCGTGCCCAGCCATGGCGCGGCGGAGGGAAGCTCGGGGAGAGGGAAACGTGGGGCACGGGAGCAGGTGAGGGAGGGGAGAGTGGGCAGGAGGGGCAGTGCGGCGACGTGGAGCTCTTCTCCTGCAGGGGTGAAGCAGAGAGGAGGGGGGGGGGGCCCGAAGCGAGGCGTCGTGGAGCTTGGCCACGGCGGCGCGGGAATCACGGAGGTGAGAGAGAGATGGAGATTTCACAAAGAAGCCCCTGTAACTTTTAGAACTATCACGAATAGGTCCTTTCCAGTTCTGGCTGCTCTGTTTTTGATTTAAATAAGGCAGTTAAACACTTCCAAAAATTGTGCAAATTTTTGTGTAACCTCCCTGTACCTTGGGCAACCACTCATAAAAATTTCGAAGCATTTGGAGTCCATTTGCTTGGAGAATAAAATAGAAAGTTGCTTATGGGCATTTTGAGAATTTCCAAAATAATATTCTTTTAGAATTTTGAAGCAAGACAAAATAGTGGTTTGAGCACTTGGAACTTCCTCGACAAATATTCAATGACAAGGTACCTTTGTTTGCAAGTTTGAAAACTCTCATAGCTTTGAACTTCTAATTGAAGCAATTCATATTAGAGGTTTTTCAAAGTTATAATTGTTTGAGCATGTTTAAATAAGGATGCCATGATGCAATTAACACAAAAGTGAAAAATTAGCGCCCGTTTTAGGTGTACTAATTTTGGGCTGTTACAAGATTGAAATATTTATGGAATCAATGGCATATGAATTGATTGCATAGAAATTCAGTGTCCTCGGTCAAAAGATTCGAAGGGCTTTCACAGAGAAGAACCGTAGGATTAAAATTCTACCAAATTGCTATAAAATCTTACAATCTAAATAGACACCCTTATCGTGTTCGGAAAACTGAGCACACCAATTAACCCTCAATGGAGATTAGCAGACTCTTAACGTGATCTGAAAATATGCAGCGGAATAAGATGTAATCTTCAGCACCACTCGTGTACTAACTCACGGATCGTTTTTCGTCTCGGAAGGAAACATATGCATCAACATATAGGTGGAGGAAATCTGTTCACACTTAGGCAGACGCTCGCAGAGCCAATGTCTGCTCCAATGCGAATGTTTTCTGAACTGAGAATCGAAGTAGCAAATCAACACACAGGGACACCAATCCTCTTTTCATGGAAACCCTCTCAACTTGAGAGGAAAAACAACGGGCCGAAGCCACCCAAATCTTCTTCCACTATTAGCAAGGTGGGATACAACAATTTCTCCCCCTAGAGAGCACTAGAGGATCTCATACATCAAGATTTGGGGCACAATAGGTAGAATCACAACTTGAAAGAGACAAGATAGTGGATATGGACTTCACAACCTTGTGTGCAGGGCCCGTGCTTGGTGTCATGCTTCTTCGTTCAACTTCTTCTTCTTCGCTTCTCTCTGGTTTTCTTCTTTCTTCTCCAATGGAGGCTAACCTGCATTTTCGCCACTCCCCTAAGTGGGGGCTGCCCGGGAGGCTTATCTTCTTCCATCCATCAACCATCATGTGCAATGTCTAAAATGACACTCGGTCATATCCCTAATGGTAATGGGTTTGTACACCTGTTTGAGCCGCCTAAAAGGATTCAGATGACCATCTTCTCACAGCCCACATGAGGATACTCAACAGGTCAGCCCAATATGGAGGAAGCTCCTTCGCTCTCGCTCCTTTGTATCATGGATGGAATTAGCATGGTCAGCCCATCGGCCAATTTAAGACTAGTAACTGGGTCAACTTATTGCTAGTGATGGAACTGGACCATATATATGACAACGCATTTCTCATCTTAGAAGCAGACTACATGATAGTACATGTTGTTTTCCATTAAAGGAGGGATGTATTTTTCACTAATGGAAGAAACCAACACAGTGCATGATTATATACAATACGGCCTCGCGCTTAATCCTGCCCCCGCGGCCGGTACAATGCATAACCTGAAACACCGTTTAGCTCCAGTAGTCCAGTTTGCTGCGCCGGCAATGGTCCATCCATCATGAGTTCTGATTCCGTGTTAAGGTAGTCATTAGTATGCTCCAAGAACCAACTGTTCCAGCAAAAAAAGCTCTTTACATTGGTCTTTTTCTGAATCTCTCATCTCTTTGTGCATGTTTGAAACTACAGCTTAATCGCAACATAAGCTCCAACCCCAGCAATAGCACCCAGTGGTGTAGCCAGCACATAGACCCAAATCTTGCTGTATCTCCCCGTAACGAATGCCGGTCCAATCGTACGCGCTGGATTCATAGACGCTCCTGTTGCTGGCCTGCTCACAAGTTTTGTTCCGCCAACATAAATATACAAGTTTGCTCAGCTTGGAACAAAACAGAAATGAACCACACACAGATTCTACATACCCTGCGATGAGAATGTTCATCACTATTGTCCCGCCAACTGCAACTGCAATCAGTTCTTTCACCTAAGCATTTCCGCAAGACAATCAAGATCACTTGGGGAAGACGATCAAATTAAACCGCTATAAAAAAGAGATAAAAGGAAAGGAAGAATATGTTACTGCATGAGGATCGGTGGCAACGGCAGTGATGACGAACAGAAGGACGAACGTGATGATGAACTCGACGGCGAACGCCTGCACTGCGCCAACAGTAGGGATGGTGCCGATGTTAGTGCTCGCGGGGTGGTAGATCGCGTGGCACACGAAGGAGGCGGCGGTGGAGCCCAGCACCTGCGCCGCGATGTAAGGGACGAGGTGGGCCAGGGGGAGGTGGCGGAAGACCGCCATGGCAATGCTCACCGCAGGGTTCATGTGGCACCCGGAGATGTGGATGAGGGAGAAGATGAGCACCATGACCGCGAGACCGACGGACACGGCGATGCCCATGAGGCCCTCGACGCCATGGTGCCGCTCGTCCATGATGATGACGGACACTTGCGTGAACATCAAGATGAACGTCCCGAGAAACTCTGCCATCGTCTGATCGATCAAGACGAATGCAGTAGTTCTTGCTTAGCCGAAAGAAGTAGCGTGTGGCTAATTAAATGCGCTAAGAAGGTGAAGTTCGGTATGCGCGTACCTTCTTCATGAGTGGCACCGCCGCCATGTTTAGAAGTTTAGGACACCGGTGACGAGCTGCCCGAGAGAACGGTGGATCGTCGTTGCCATCGATGACATGGTTGATCGGCTCCATCGGCACAATCATCGACCCCATTACAAGCACTAGTTTGCCTTTGGAGAGAAGATAGCAGCATATGTCCTGTCATGTTGCTCTTCGTCAACATCTTAATTTGCAATAGATATCCTTTCATGTTACTCTTGGTCAATACATTTGCAATTAGGTAATAGCCCAACACACGCTTGATTGATATGATCAACAATAAATAAGAGGTCAACCATTTATAGGAAGCATATTCCATGGATCTTGGGCCAAGTAGCTGCAGAGTTGACCATTACACACATAAATTATTGAATGAAAATATAGCCCAGCCCAAGTGGTCGTTTCTTATTAACCGTACAGTTCATCACAATAATTGTATCTTGGGCTCTTGGCTAGGTGAACAAGAATATTATACTTCGATGATGAGTAAGAGATATAAATGATTTGTGTGTGTTGTTTTATTGAAGATGCCCCATTTATGTTTTACCGGAATCACTATATATCGTCCTTTGCGTGTCCTTGTTCGGACTCGCCCGTTGCGTATCCCCACATGGGCTGGCCCATTTACTCCTTTTTTTTTTCGTTTCTTTTTCTTCTACTCGTTTTTTCTTTGCCTTTGTTATTTTTTTTGTTGTCTTACTATTTCTTTCCTGTTTTATTTTTCTATTTATTTTTTCTTTTCCATTTCACTTCTTTCCTTTTTTCTTTCTTTTTATGTTTTCTTATTTTCACTTATTTTGAAAATGGTTCATATTTTGAAAATATTTATTTTTTAAAATGGTTTAGTTTTTGAAAAATGTTTATTAAAAAAACATATTTTGAAAAATATTTTATTTCTAAAAATGGTTCATATTTTGAAAATTTTGGAACCATTTTAAAAAATGAACAATTTTTTAAAATCTGAACCATTTTCAAAATTGGAACCATTTTTCAGTTTGGAACCATTTTAAAAAATGAACACTTTTCAAAATCTGAACCATTTTCAAATTTGGAACTGTTTTCAATAATGAACAATTTTCAAAATCGGGTTTTTTTAAATGAAACATTTTCAAAAATGTAACCATTTCAAAAGTGAATTTTTTTCTAAATCTAAACCATTTTTATAAAGTGAAAATGTTTCAGACTTGGAACCACTCTCAAAACTGTACATTTTTCAATCTTCAAAAATGAATATTTTTAAAATTTGAACCATTTTATTTAAAATGGTTCCGATTTTTGAATTTAGTTAAGATTTTTTTCATTTTTTAATGTTTCAGATTTACAATTTTTTATTTTTCAAATGGTTCATATTTTTTAATAAAATATTTTGTTTTTTCCAGAAAATAGTTAAAGGGACAGGCAAAATGTAAAAAAACGAGAGAAAAAACTTGCGAGGGTGCGCTCGTCGCTGGGTGTCTCCGTGCGCTGGGTGCATCACAAGCTGGGCCAGGCCCATGTAGAGTCCCACATGAGCGAGGTGGTGTTCATGCTCGCACCAGGCGATAGGTTGGGCTCCCACGTTTTACTATCTCTGGCTGGTTTAGGCCTCGCAGAGCACACATCGATATCCATGTTTCCATCAGCCCGTCTCTGAAGATATCTATAGGAAATACCCGTCAGATATCCAGCAACAGGAGGGAAAAAGACCAAACAATAGCATAACTGAAATATTTAGTCTTGCACAATACTTGAATATCTCAGTCTCACACTTGGATTTGGGTTTGGCCTTTGGGGAAAAATGTCAGAAAAAAATGTCGGTTTCTCATGAAACAACTTTGTGAACACATAAAATTTATGTGTGAACATTTTTTTCTTTGCATTTTTTTACTTATCGAAATGATTTTGAATAAGTGTGCATATGCACCCGGGAGTCAAAACGCCTCTCTGAATTGTGTGTTTCGTTTGTTTCAGTTTCTTACCATACGTTAGTTGCCGGGTGAAGTTAGTGTCGCAAGGCATGTGACCTCAAAAAAAAATTGGATCAATTTTGTTCACCTGCTGGATTGTGAATATATAATGAATAAATACGGCTACGTGAATCAATCATGCAGGCATGAGGGTTATCCTCATTTTTGAAGAAAAAAAACTAGTGATGCAATAGCTTATATCCTACCCCACAATTTAAAAGCTGAATTTGCCTGAGAAAACAGTTACTCGTAAAAAGCAATGCAAAACAAGGTATGTACAAACGAGTTACTGAATCTAGAATCCATTCATCTCCAAAAGATAGGTGCGTCTCTTCATCAGTGCCATGGCTGCAAATCTGAACGGTCCATCGAATGCGCCTGAAACAAAAGCTTCAGTTTCCTTCCGGCTAGTGTGACAACCACTAATTCCATCGGCAGAGGGCTTGATAACAACCAAGGTTGCACCTTGCAATGCCAAGCCATCAGGCAACTCGAGGAACGGCGCATACTTGAGCTTCATGATGCAGGCCGGGACCTGCGTCCTGTTGGAACACGCTGAAGCTGACAACTGGTGTTCCCTGAACTCCTTGAGCTGCTCCATCCCCATGGACAGTGTCCCTTGCCCATCGGCGTCTGCCAAAACCAAGCTTCTCAACGTCGGATGGTCATTGATGATTGACCGGAGAAGATAATGCCTCGTCGACGCAGCAATCAGAGAGCTGATAGTCCATACGACACGCAATTTCAGCCCGCCATTGGTATAGAAAGATTCAGGCATGCTTCCACTGTCATCCGTTGATGGCTCATGCCCAGGGCCAGCAGGCTTGCGATCAACCAGGGTACCACCAAGAATCACACAGCTCTGAAGTGTGCTCCCATACTTGGCCCTCCACTTGAGCAGCACCCCGTCCTCAGTCCCGACATCCCCAGAGGGGAGCTCCACCCGAAGATTCCAAACATGGGAGAAGCTCCTGAGCACCTGCACAGGTGAATGCTGGGCGAGATGTGGGAACAGCGGCCTGCCCGCCCCGCTCGGGTTGCGCATATGGTGAAACGGCTTGACGATTGTGAACAGCATCAGCTTCAGGAAATGCGAGAAGATGTGCCGGGGCTTGGAAGAAGCCAGGTTGAGAGCATCGTCGGCGTCACCGTCCACGGCCACGACACGGTCGATCTTGACGTAGACATCATGGACGAGTGGAACCAGTCCGTTGAGCCGCTTCGACACGGCGGAGCAGCGGCCGAGGGCGCGCACGTCCTCCAGCTTGTTCAGGATGAGCAGGACAAGTGAATCCGGCAAGCAGTCGATTCGGTCCAGCTCCATAGCCGGGTCTGCGTGGATTCGAGCCTTGGGATGCATTCTTCGACTCGAGATGGCTATGAACTACCAAAATTTTGCAGTAGAAAACGCGCTTCGGTTCTTGGAATGGTTGCAGCCGGCGAAACAGCCCGTCGATTTTTCTGAAACAGAGCAACAGCAAAAGTTAGAACCAAAAGTTTGACAGGGCAGGAGCTGGGACTGAACAAACTAGCATCCATCACACAAACTTGATGAGTAAACGACCTAATCTGAGCAAAGTAATAGACATCAAACACTCAGCTGAATCTCTTTAAACCAAGAGGCGAGACGAACAAAAAAATAACAGGTAGTGCTATTGAGCAAAGACTTAGAAGAGTGCACTGCAGGACATGAATCGAGCAAACGCAAGAAAGCTACACCTGAAGGTTACCACTAGCACAGTAACAGACGACTTTGCGGCAAGTAAAATGGTCGCCGAGATGACACTGGCCCGTTCTCAAATCCGACCTTCCGACGGATCCCAACTCCGGCGAGACCCGTTCTTCACGAACTCGAGCCTCGAGGGCGAATGTAACAGCTAAAGCACCCCACCCGAGCAGCCTTGAGCTTCGATTTGGGAGAGATGGGGTAGGGAATTCGTGGGCCGAGGGGAAGGAGAAGGGTTCACGGTCAGGAACTCGGGATGCTTGGGGAATTTCTGCACTTGGGGAAGGTTTGTTTAGTGCAAGGAGAAGTGTGCCGCTCGCTGGCCACTCGGCGCTTCTTTTATGCAGAGCTGCGGTTACGAGACTCTTTTAACGGCGTTTAAATGGATAGACTCAAATTGACCATCACATTGACTGGATCAGCCGCGCACACGCGCCTTTGCCCTGGTCGGCACGCTAGTTTCCCCTTTACAAGGAGTATACGTATTTTATTTCCAAATTCAGATAGCTTTATTGATATGACATAATTAGATTCACAAAAATATTATTGGCAAGAAAGCTTGGGTTAGAGTTAATCCACATTCACCTCACCGATCTGAATTCATAGATATTTTTTCTATATATTTGTTCAAACATAGCAAAGTTTAACTTTGAGTAATACTAATATGGACTATATTTCTGTTCGTTTCAACTTCTTTCGTTCGTACGAGAGCTCGGGAGACCTAGCCGCCGCCACCACCTCCATCTTCGGTTCCCCCTCCTCCGGTCGGCCTCGCCGGCGTCGGGAGGAGTGGGGAACCCAATCTATGAGTGGAGTTTTCAATAAAATTAGTGTTTCTCAGTAGATTGGATTAGGGTTGTGGTAGCGTCTTTTTCAATGGAGATGGTTTCGTCTACAATGAGTAATCTTTGGCCCTACGTTCGACGACGAGATCTCCTTCCCGGCGTCAATGGTGGTGTTGAAAGATTATATTTGTCTAGATATGGTTATTCAGATCTTGCTTCGCCAGATCGATTTTGGATTTTTTTTCACATGGTTGCCGCGAGGAGGATTGTCCTTGCAATATCTGTTCCGGCTACTACGTTCTCGACAATGGTGATTCGTTCTCTCGGCTCGCAACAACGTCGACCAAGTTGTTCGGTTGTTTTTCCCTGAAATATCAGTGTTGGTACTCTTGCCGATGTTGGTTGATTAATTTAATGACTGTGTGCGTGCATAAAGCCTTGGCATTCCGGCTCAAAATTAAATTATGGGAGAACCTTCGTTGGTTACAAACGGCAGCTGGTCGAAGAGGGGCAATGTTTTAGGGTGAGAGAGGAGAGAGTGTATTTTCACAATATCGTGTATCTCTTGTCTTGTTTGCGGGGTATAGCTCCTGCTAAGTTAAGATCCAACATGATATAAGGTCTTATAAAAGTCCATGTCAACTTTACATGGAAATATCAGCTATAGACGGGTAGACACATTCTTTTGAATGTTTCTATTTTAGGCGAACTTGATTGGCCGTTGCCTCGTGGTCGAATTTGGGTAGTGCCAGCAATCGGTGTTGCAATCTACGGTGTCGATGTCATCTTCAAAAGGTTTAAGTTGGTCATTCAGTCTTATCTCTTGAGAAATTTGGAAGGAAAGAAACGTGAGTGTATTAAAAAACAAATCATCAATGTCATGAGTGCCAATGCAGAAAGTGAAGAATAAGCACAATGATTGGATCATGGCCGGTACAAAACATTTAGCGTAAACTATCAGTTTATATGTTCATCCTTTTGTTTTTTGGTTGGACTTGGTTTCCCTATGTTTGCTCCTCATTTACCAAAATAAAAACCAAAAACTTTGCCTCCTTTACAAAAATGTTACTACTTGCTACGGAAGTACATGGCGAGTAGTTGGAGGTTTGCTACACCATCTGTCATTCTATCTACAACACTTGTTTGCGAGTTTTAATAGTCGATTGGGTTATACTTTGAAAACCGAAATGGGTGTGGGCAGAAAAAATACGAACGAGGCTAAATTTCGTCGCAGCCCAAGCATATGGTCGTCAAAACAAATAGCATACGTTGTTCCCATCCCGATGGACGGACCTGGCAAAGCAATACATACCAATGAACACGGTTCATTTGAATTGTCAAGACTGGTCGCAACTGTCGGCCCACGCCAACGAGACGCTGATCAAATCACCTCTTATAATAGGAAGAAATATTTCTCGGCATCAATCCCCCCTTGCCCCCTCATTCTTTGAGAACCAGAAGGGTCTTTTTCGAGTTTCCGTTTCTACATTAGGAATTTATGATTTTCTATCTTCGACAGTTCAACTTATTTGTTTGATTTATTCTTCATTTATTTCATTTCAATTTTCCCCTCTTCCTCTGTCCCTAGCGCTTGAACACATGGGCTGATGGGCATGTCTACTCCATTTCGGTTTGTAACGACATACGTACGCTGGTGTCTGGTACGCACCTATGTTTCCACAACTCCACACTCGTAGTGGCTGAAGCTTGTCCGCGCACGTAACGGTATCGACTGCCACGAGAACGGGGAACGGCGGAACTCGACCTTTCGACGGCAACAGGCGGAAGCAGCTTCGTAAACCGCGACGCAGCGCGGTGAGGAGGAATCGGGAATAGGTCTGGTGGTTCCGGTGCTCCCCCGGCGAGGTCACGTGAACCACACAATTTTATTTTCGTCGTTTCCCATCCTCGGAGGGCGAGGAGATCCAGCCTCGCTTTCGCAGAATGCAATGGTACTGTATCAAGTACAACGACGTACGAGCTGACAGCACGGCGTGTCTTGATCTCACGGTTAATTTTGTTTCGGCAACTCCAACTGGCGGATCCAAGCTGACACATTTAGTTTTATCCGACCTTTTCTAATCACAGCATCCAACGGAGCGACCCATTGATCTGCCCTTTTTTTGTGATTTAACATATTGGGACAGATATTTACTGTGATCAATGTTGCACATGATTAAATAAATAAGTAGCATGAACTATGCAAATGTTGCCACTCCACCCTGAAGCTCAACCAAATCACACTAGAACTGCCAATTTTAGTTGTAGATATTGTCTTTTTTCACGCTAATCCTGTATGAACATGTTGTGCATGATCACACAAGCAGTTAGCATCTCCCACATAGTGTGTTCACGCTCCATGTTTTAGCACAGTGCTGAACATTAGCCCACCGAGATTAGAGCACACCAAAAGCACGCTCTAAATCTTTTTACAACTCTCTTGTTCTATGATAAACCTTCCTTTCTTTCCCCATTGGGATTGGAGACTGTCTTTACGAAAGTATATCACGGAAGATATATAACATCAGCTAGGTAGTATCCCTTGCGTATGTGTAGTCATTGATTTCATAGCTCACCACCGGGGAATTGCCCTCTGAAAATCTAGAGAACACCACAATCACAGCTTTGCAAAATCTGCACATTGACATTAAGAATGTGGACTTACTTATTCGCATGTACTCATCAATCAGATCACCAACAACTTCATATGCAAGCATCCGAATAGTCGCGATGTATTTTTGATAATAGGAGAAGTCAATCTTACTAAGGGCATCTCGCTTGCATTTGAAGTAATTATCGTGTCCCATCGTGTCCCATCGTGCCTTGCAAAAATAGGGCCGAGTATGTTGGCTTTGTGTGATGGAAATAATCTTTAAAGAGTTGGACATGACTCCCCTTCTCTGTTACCCTGTTACGATCCGACGCCGGTGCACGGCCCAGGACCGAGCCCCTGAACAATGGTCGATGTGTCGCAATGTGTTCATTTATGAGAAGTGTAGCAACCAAAACATTACTCTCATCCTCGGATGCTTCATCGGACGACGAGGTATACAAAATGTTGTTGTAAAAATACTCATCCAAGCTATCCGTCATGGGAGGAGATGAGTTCGTACCTCACAAACACTTTGGGCAAACAATCGAACACTTCGCGGGCGATGTTGGCCGTGGTCGTGGATGAGCCTCGAACGGTTTCCCGACCGTCGAACTACGACGGAGTCGGTGGAGACGTCGGCAAAATTAGGCGGGGGTTGGTTGAAGTGGCTGCAAGCAACAACTTTCGAGTAAAGAAATGGAAACAATTCCAGTGGTGGTGGCGGCGGCAGCCCAGCCGGCGAGATGTGGCGTGGCGGCGGGCCGGAGAAATGCGGCGCGTGGCGGTGGAGAGGAGTGGGGTGAAGGGGGCAGACGCGGGTTGGCGGCGGCGAGGGTGGGATGGAGCTGGGCGAGATGAGGCGAGGCGTGTTTGTTTCACTAGTTGGCGGGCCAAGGGGACACCGCGGTCGTCCGCATGTGTTCGGAGCGGACGCAAATCCGGCTCAAATTTGGACAAAAAATGGGTCTGCTCTAACAGAAAAAAGGACAATCGGTTCATTTACGTTGGCGCATTGTACCGTGATTTCTGCCGAAACGGACAAATCCGTAACAAATGGATCGGCGCGTTGGAGTTGCCCTTGTTACCCGAGATATTTGTCCAAGGTACGTACTCGACCGGAGTACCGGACCCTTCTCTGCTTTTATTTCTTTACCTACCGTATGTACACGGCAACCGTGCAGTTAACATAAAATTAGCCTGGAACGCGCTGCGAGCTAAGCTAAGGTTCCGTACATGCAAGTAGGATTAGATTAGCGAAGCCACCGCACAGGAAACGCAAGTGCATTGTTCAGTCGGAGTAGCCGGCACGTAGACCAATTTAACAGCGCGAGATTGTCCAGCCGTAGTCGGAGTAAGTAGCGTCACTGAAACGGCGAGGCCGCCACTGAATCACTGATACTCCGGCGCGCGCGCACTGTTTGGTGAGTGCGACCTCGGCCCCGGGGGAGCAGAAGCTTGTTCGTGTCGCAGCGTGCGGGAGGCGCGCCTAACCGAACCCCACGGCTGATTGGTCGGCCCATCGGTTGGTGCCCGATCCCTGGATTTTTTCGGCCGCGGCGATTTAAATCGATTAATCAAGACTCTCGTTCATTTCACCTCATGGCGCACGCAACTCGCACCTGCAGATGCTTATCCAGATTTGTATCCGCTGATTGTTGTGAAGCCTCTTCAGAAGAAGAATAATGCGCGTCTATCCACGTCCACTCCCTGTCATCCAATCAGTCTTTTCTTTGGCAGCTTCCATTCAGAAAGACGGAAAACAGGGAATCATTGGAAGCGGGTTGCTATCCTATCAGGAGTACTCGGAACAAGAATGAAACACTGCACATGTACTACAGATGTACTGTCCAAGCCACCATATTTGGATAGCTTGACAGTGAAATGCATGGATTCGAACTTTTGTTTTTGTTGATATATGCCTATATTTTTAACTTGATCCGCGCAGAATGGCGACTAAAGACAAGACATGCAAGCAATTGCTTCTTCCAGCAGATAATTCGCATGTTACAATTGGCTTCATGATCATAGCGTGTTCATGTGTTGTACGTAGACGTACCAACGACTAGGTACGTACTGTGGGCGTGGGCGTGGCTACAGAATACTACCTCTACGCATAGGTGGCCGTTCCCAATCACATACGGCTATGTGTGGAGCCACCGGATTCCAGTCCGCTGCGATCCTTGTGCACGTCGATGCTTCATGTTCATAGCTTGTTCCTGTGTTCTACGTAGACATACCAACGACTAGGTATGTGCAGTGGGCTTGGCTACAGAAAACTACTACATCTACGCACGTCGATGGGCGCTGCTCCTACCACAAGGTCCACAACCACGTCCATGTCTGTCTGCCAGTAAACACAGGGGGTATCACTGTATCAGTCTATCACACGACATGACGAGAAGTTTTGGAGCAAAAAAAAAAAAAAAGACTGTGCTGGACATGCCAACCTGTTGTTATTTTATTATGATCCAAATTCATATGAAGATAAGAGGCTAACTTATATCGGAAGGCCCGTTGCCGAAGGCTTGAGCCGAGCGCCCTCACGGTACGGATCGTTGTCGATATGGACTGTTGCCGATTTAGGGTTTCACCTCTATATATACCTCTCGTAAGCGGCCGGTTTGGCATAAGTTGCGAGTTGTAATATCAGGGCGTTTGTAATCTTTCCCACTATTGTGAAGTTTTGTTGGCAGTCGCCCCGTGGTTTTTTCTCTTCCTTCTTGTAAGGGTTTCCACGTTAAAATCTTATATCCCCGTGTGTTGATCTTACTTTCATTAATCGTTTATTTGCTTGTCGTTCATAAACCCTGTTGCGGTACAGCGAAAAGGACGGTAAAATGTTAGGATTTTTTTTTACCTAACAAGCCCCCTTGCCGATTTTCATTAGAAAGACCGCCATAGTTTTACAAACGAACAAAATAGCAAGCCGAAAAAAGATAAACAAGCAAATAAAGAAAACATAGCTCAGTTGTAGCAAGCTACTACTTTTTTCCGATAAAGAACATATATTAATATCACGGAGATACAAATTACACCCAGCCTTTGCAACAACGAAATGTCCTAAAGACATTAGTGATGCACACAACTCTACAACAAAAAGGAGAAGAAATAAAAACAAAAGATCATGCTACAGTGATCAATTCCTTGTAGCTGCAACACAAACCGCCACCAAGACAACACCCGGAGTCCAAATTCTCCAAAAACGACGCCTCTAATAAGAAAATAATGCACACGCGCCGTCGCAGCGATCATAGATCTTAGGTTTTTACCATGAAGAAAATCCGCGCTCTCAAAACAATTCATTCAACAAAGCCATTGCCAGGCACAACCAATTAAGGTCAAACCTTGGATTTTCTCCCAGACAGATAAGACTCTCTACTCTTCCTGTGCTGCCGCCCCCGCTGTTGCAAGTCACGAATCCCAAGCAAAGTCCTCATCGCCTTGAAGACTCGGTCCGCCATTACTAGACCTCAGACCTCAGCCGCCATGACATTTTCCACAACTGTCATGACCAAAAAAATCGAAACAACATGTCCCATGGTGACAACAGACAACGAAGTTTCGCGTCACTCCATTCTGAAGCCTCACGGCCAGAAATATGGGTGCACATGACCGAATCCCATCCGATCCAGCAATCTACAGGCATCAAGTGCCCAATGAAGATCTCGGGTGAAGCCTTCCTGAACTCGTCACTGGCCAGATCAATGAGGCCAGGCATCAAGAAGCACACCGTCTTGACGCGAGAAGAAACCTAGGATCGTCAACTTTATTCGGCAATCGGCAGGCCCCCAGGCCGCCGCCCGTCGGATTCCAACAGCAGGCCGGAGATCTCAGTAGGCACCGCCTCCACCACACGCACCACGCAGAGATAAGTGGCTTAGCCACACCAAGTCCCCCGAACCATCCGCCATGTCGCCCTCACGGCCACAGTAGCCGCCTAGATCGCCGAAGAAATCTGGGGCCGCCGCTCAGGCGTTCGTCCTCCGCCGGATGAACGCGCCATCCAGGGCCGCCGTGAGGCTCCGACCAGAGATCCTGCCACACGAGGAGGATGGGGCTCCCGCCACCACCATCCGTGCTAGGGGTGAAAGCCTGTCACCACCGTCAGCCGCACAGCCTTTGACCGACAGCATCCTTCGGCAGCGGTGGAGGGATCGGGGGCGGAGGGGAAGGAGACAACGGCTGCTGGGGATCCGCCCGAGTCGCCCCTCTGGTAACGACGCGAGCGTTTTTCTGCTACTACTAACGTACAAAGTTTTAAACGTAGACTAAACTTCACAATTGGATATTAGAGACACGCAGCTAGACAAACAAGGGAAAATAAACTAACCTCCAGAAAATATCCACATTCATCAACCAGCAGACGCAAAACTTTGTCACCCTATCAACCTTGCTGTAGTCGGCGCTCACCATGAGATCTTGAGTACTTTTCTACTCTTTTCTCAAGATTATTTATATCTTGTATTTCTGCAATATCGGACACACATTAATTATATTGCACATACGATATACAACACTTGTTGAGTCATCTGGAAAAAGTGTTTACTAAAATTCACAATACCACCTGCCAATAAACTTGGACAAGGCACAATTTAACCAATGATTATAAAAGTGACACTGCTAAATTCTAGTCCAACCACTTCTAACAAAATTATCTTTGGCTAGAATGGTATTTCTTACCTACCTCTATTAATCAAAATTAGGACTATAGATTTTTTTTCAAAGATCAAACTACACAAACTGTGACCAAACATTTTGAAAAAAAACATTAACATCTAACTTGCTCATCAAATCACTCAATTTTTTCTCAAGGTGATCCTCACTTTCTACCCATTCCTTATTTAGAAGTTTACGATAATGAATTAGAATACCAATATAAGAAAGGGTAGGGAACCAGCTCCACAACCAAAGAATTTCTTATATTACTCCTCCACCTCTTTCTCTTGACCAAAGAAAAATGTCACACTTGTGAAAATAAATCTATACTAAAACATTACACTTGTCACAAAATCAAACCCCTCAAGAGAAATCTATACTCTCGAATATTCTAGCAATATATAATTTAGATCTATCTATTAGCTTATATATAAGAAGTTACACAATTTTGCATTCTCAAAAACCCAGTCATGATAATTGTTACATTGTGCGATCTTTCAAAAGATGTCTTATGATGTTAAGCTAGAAAGAAAAACATGAATGTAACTTGTATTATCTAAGTGGCACAAATTATCACTGAAGCTTAAAATTGTAATTGTCCAATGATAGAATGAAAATATTATATTACATTGCATATCCACATAATGATGTGGTGGTTTTGCAAAGATTAATTGAAATAAATGTTGTTAATATTGTATGCTCAGATAATTAATTATATAGAAGTAAAAAATGGGCCATTTTCATCTTTCCCCCTCCAACAGAACTGGTTCTATAACAATAGATATATGATTTTTATCATTAATAACTAGTGTTGTGATGATTCATCACATACCCTTGACTGGTCCTGGCAACCTGTTGGCTTACTGGCCAGGGGCAAAAAAACCAGTCACAATCCGACAAATTTCAGACGAGGAGGCAGAGATCAAGCAAATTATGGGACCGTCATGCCCGACACATGGGAGCCTACAATGTGAAGTTTGTTTTGGTCCATCTTAGTCATATTTCACTATTTTCTTTACTCACGGTCTTCGGCGATAACACATCGACGAAATCCATGGTTTTACAACCTTTTTACATGTGTGTGTCTAAGCGACAATGCATTGAACGAGCTTAGGGTTTTCACATATCGAGGTGGTGCCTAATCAGCTACGTAAAATCTGTGAGGTCAGATTGTGAGGGTGTTTTGTTTGTAGTTTCTTCTCTGAAAATGGTGGAAATATTTCAATATGCCAAAGGTGTAATTCGAGATGACGACTTTGGAGAATCTCGGTGCATATTTTATTTTTATCATCAATCTTTCTTGTTTATTCTTGATTCAGTTTTCTGTATTTTTATTATTTTAAAATCAAGTCAAATAACGTTCTTATTAGAAGAAAAAAAGTTCAACCCAGCTTTGGTCATTCTTGGGCCCTGGCCCATAATCACCTTTGTCCAACTATTTGTGACCGAAACCGCGCCTTCAAACCAGGTCATGTTCCATTCTCCTTTTAGCTTGTCACCAGCAAGAATACAATATTTTCATTTCAGGGCAAATGTGTTAATAAACTATCTTAACCAAAATTCTGGGAAAGTGTAAACTTTCTTCATATTTTCAGGATCGTTGAATTTGATGGCAATAATCGAACGAGGGTCATAAATGGACAACTTTGTACAAAGGTCTGTGAGGTCAACTGAGTTGTTGTTTGCATCCTAGCAAGCACCATCCTCACAATATTTTCAGATTGTGATGACCTGCTCCAGTCTCTTAAGACTGATCTTGTTTCCGTGAACTTATGAACTGATTTATTCTGTCAGTGTTACTTTGAACTCTTAGCATGTTCTTGTCAATACAACCACGGGATGTTGAGGTTATTTATTATGCCGAAAGGAACATTATGGTTGCCATATCCCGTAGTACTGAATATTCAGATTAGCCATGCGACCTCTCTGTGATTCTTTACAGTTCCAAGTGACTGCAAAAGAATAAAGATGCCAGTGTGAAGTGGACAGTGGAACATCCAAGTTTCATGTGACATTCTGATTGTGTCAGAGGTATTCAAGGCAATTCACGCATTTGAGATTCAGAACAATTCATGAAAAATTTCACAGGAATGTAAATCCTCTTGTCTGTTCGTCAAAAACTAAGATAATATACTAGTTGATACTGAAGTTACATAATGTAGTTGATGAAAATTCCTTCTATGCTGTCCAAAACAGGTATCAGTGTACGAGGACCATTTTTCTTCAGTCCTCTGGAGAAGAAAACAGGTGCAGCTCATGAACATCTCGGTTGCTACTCAATTTCATAACAGAACATAATGAGAACTACTAAACGATATCCTCGCCCGAAAAAAACATTTCTCGATCAAACCAACGTACAAGTTAATGTAGAGAAAAACCATCAGGGAGGCACGGATCCGTTGCTACCAAGAACTGCTCTCCTAATCAACCAAGGATGATAACCACTTCTTCTGCTTCCACAGTTCAGGTCCTCCAGAACAGGAAGGGCACCTTCACGTCGCACGATCTGGACACCACCTTGGCGTTGGCGGCGAGGCTGTCCACCGCCATGGCGCACCGCACCGTCACCGGCACGGCCCACGTCTTCACCCCGCCGAGCTGCAGCCGCACGGGGACCTTGATGTCAACGTCGAACGGCACCGACCGGAGCCGCTCCGCCGCAGCCATCTGCCCGCGCACGCTCTGCGAGAACCGTATCCCCGTCCCCTTGGCCTTCGCCACGAACACCGTCACGTTCCCAGGCGCCTGGTAGAACGCCGGCCACGCGCCCTGTGCCAAACTCACGCCTTCATACGACACGGCGACGCGGTTCCCGGCGCCGTCGTAGTGCACCCCCATGTTGCCGTTCGCGCCATTGTCGGCGCGGAGTGTCGCGTCGAACCCCGGCGAGAACGAGCCCGGTGCCGAGGCGTTGCCGACGCCGGAGAGGCCGGAGACGGAGAGGGACACGACCGAGTACGCCGGCCGCCTGGGCTTGTACACCAGGTACACGACGCCGACTGCGACGGCGAGGAGGACGGCGAGGGAGAGTATCGCGAGGAAGAGGTAGAGGCAGGCGCGGAGGCAGGAGCAGCCGCTGCGGCGCTTGGCGCGGCGGGTGTAGTGCTCGAGGAGGCGCGCGTTCTCCGGCGGCGGCACGCGGAAGACCTTGTCCTTGGGCACCTGTATCACGTACGTGCCGCCGGGCTGCGGCCGCGCCGGCTTCTGCTGCGGCTGCGGTGGATGCTGCTGCTTGGGCTGGCCGTGCGGGAGCGCCGGCGGGAGGGGCTTCTCGAAGTGGAAGCTGTAGAGGGGGCTGGAGGAGGGGTCGGAGGAGGAGTAGGCGGACTGGTTCATCTCACCGGAGAAGTCGGAGCTGGTGGCCGCCGCCGCCGGGTGGACCCGGCCGTCGTTCATCATCGGCGCCTGCTCCTCACGTCGCGCCTGCGGATCAATCTGCGAGTTATATGCATTGCTTAATTAGTTCAGAATGTACAGAAAAAGCAAGAATCAATCCACATACTACATGAGGTGCAAATCGATACTACGAACTAGCAATGCAGAGTCGCAAACTGAAGTTGGGAGGAACGACGCCAAAACGCAAACTCAAACACCGCGACGAACGGATCCGTAGATGGAAGCGCACCTTGTACAGCTTGGGAACCGGAGACGCTGGTGATCGATGGCGTTGTTTCTCCCTTGGGTATTCCGTCTTCCAGAGGGTGGAGGAGGACGTGCGAGGAGGTAATGTTGGGGACAGCGGTGGAGGCGAGAGAGATCGGAGACGAGGACGTTGGTGGCGGACGGAGTTATATAGAGCGCGGCGCCGTGGTTTTGCTGGCGGCGGCTGGCAGCTGGGATGGGTTGCTTACGGGGAAAGGAGTGTCGAAACCCTGTCGCTTTATGGTAAGCTTTGATTCACTGACGGGAAAACCAAACAAAAATATGAAATCCATGATGATCTTTGGATAGTACTGCTGGAGCGTGGCAAAAAAAGGAAATGCGTGTTCACGAACGCGGATCGCCTCGTAAAAGACAGCTGGACTTGGATTGGCGTCCGAGGAGACACGATTGCGTGCGTGGCCCCGATAAGAGAACAAGACACAAATGTTGGCAATTTTAGCTTCACTCTGCGTGCCGTGTTGTTTGCATTTCGCGGTGACGGGAACACACATTTTTCGCACGTACGGTCTGATGTTGCGAGTGGTAATGGTAAGCGTGAAGAGCAGATGAGCTGCTGGAGTTTGCGGCGGCAGCTGTTTCGCAGCTCACAACGCGTCTCGACGGGGAACGAGAACCAGCGGCGGCACGGGCACACGGGCAGCGGCGGCACGGGCACATGGACAAATGTTCGCAATGATCTGTTAGGGCAACAGTCCGCGCGTGTCTGTTTGGATCGAGTTGGACCGCCCAGGTGTGTGTCTCCACGGACAGCTGTCGTACCGTTTGCGTGTCCGTTCAGTGTCCTCCCGAGCCCACCTGGCAGCGACCCAGCCGACGGTAGCATCCTTTTTAATGCCTGGGTGCGTGCGGATAGGGACCCAACCACTTCCCGTCCCTACTCGGCTCCCCCGCCGCCAACCACAACCCTAGCCACCGTCGCTGCCACCACCAGCCGTCACCATGAGGAAGTGGCTAGGGAAGGGCAAGCACGACAAGATGGCGAGCTCCTCGTCGGGCCAACGTCGTCGCGTCGTGCCACCGTACCGTGGTCGAACGCACACCTGCCAGATCTCTGGCATTTGAATCCCGAGAGGATTCCGGTGCCACCGATGCCGACGAGCGGTGCCGCCCGTACCAAGGAGATCCGGGAGCGCAGGGCCCAGCTCCCTGCCAAACTCGTCAACCACCCGGCGTTCGCCGAGAACAGTCCCTATTGGGACACATGGTTTGACGACGAGCACGACATGCGTCGTCGCTCGTACTTCGGCACCCAAGCCGCACAAGCGGGCCGCGTTCTTCATCGGAGTCTCCCTCCCCCCAGTACCGTTGTGCTCCTGCTCGCGGTTGTGCTCCACCGGCGTCGGTGGTGAAGGAAGAGGTCAAGGAGGAGGACCCCAACTACAAGGCCGCGCTGGCGAGTCCCTCCTCACTATCCACACGGACGAGTTGGCCCGCTGGCAAGGACTTGACGCGACCCTCCATCAGTTCGCGATGGAGGCTCAGGCGGCGGCAATGGAGGCAGAGCGACAGCAGCGGCAGTTGCTAGAGCAGTACCAGCGGCAGCAGCAGGAGCAAGCGTTGCCGGCCTGGTTCGCGCCGCTGAACAGCCAGACCTGGGCGTGGAACGGTGACCCGGACGACCTGGTCCCGGAGCAGAACCAGGGCCCAGCCACCCCTCCACGTTGGGCGACGGCGGAGCCACCGCCGCATCTCTACTAGGCCCCCGACTACGTCATCCTCAACCCATCGGACGACAAGGAGGAGTAGGCTCCAGCGGCCGGCTACGAGGACTAGCCGTGGCCATCTTTTTTTTGTTTCTATTATTGTAAAAAGCCCGTTTGTACCCCTCGCGCAAAACGGTCCATGTATGGCCTGGTTAAATTTGTCCCAGGAAAAAAAAAACTGAAGTGCGTCGCGCCGTTGGGTGCACTTGTTGACACAAAGGACACGCGTGGACAGGAGGTGTCGGTTTGGCGATTCAATCAGACCTACCACCTCCGTTCCAAATTAATTGACTTCTATTTGTCCACATGTAGATGTATCTAGACATGTTACAAGTATAGATACATCCACATTTAGATAAATGAAAGTCAATTAATTTAGAACGGGAGTATATGTTTGCGTCGGCTTGTTGAAGTTGCCCTTAACAAGCACCAAGCAGATTGGTCAAACACGTCACATCAGATAAGCTCCAGTATTTACGCAGTGGTCACTGGTCAGAGTAGCCCGGCAGGCGGCAGCTGGACGGAGGAAAGCTGGTACACGGATGGTCCATGGACCATGGCCAGGTGATGCGTGCGTGCCCACGTTCCACCCGCTGCCGGCGAGGAGGCCGTGCCGCGTCATCCTCGTCGTGCGGGGTACTACTCCACTACTGGCTAAATCAGAGACAAAACCAAACCAGTGTACTCTTGCTTCAAACTACTCCTAGAAAAACATCAAAAACGAGATATGTTGATTATTCTTATAATATCAAATGGGTCTGCCCTGCAATATATATACTTTCTGTGGCATCGGTACCGAACAAGATAAACTAAAAAAAATATTAGAAACAAATTATTCAGCAACATCACACAGAATGTACAATAGGTAAACGCCGTGAGGAATATTTGCAGATACAGGGATCAACTCAGAAGCACGACAGGGTATGTTTGGTGTGATACCGTGCTGAATTCAGTGGCCAACAGGGTGTTCTGCCTCATCTGTTCATGAGGCATAGAACAAGAACTTTGTAGGCAAAATAAGTACTCCCTCCGATCCAAAATAAGTGTCGCAGTTTTGAACTGGGGTTAGCTCAAAACTGTGACACTTATTATGGATCAGAGGTAGTACATTGAATGCCGTAAAACTTGACAGTGTGATCTACTCATCAAATTCACTGCCTTTCAGAAAGAAACAAAGAAAAAAAAAGGCGGAAAGTAGTTTTTACTCCCGAGAGCTCCTGTGCTCCTGCCACTTTAAAAAATTCGAAAAATATTAAAGTTTCAAAAAAATCTAAAAAAATCATGCATGTTCTCAATGATGCATACTAGAAACGTGCAAAATCTCAATGCAAAACTCTTTATATTATAGTCTACACAAAAATGACAAAATTTGTAGATTTGAACTTTAATCAGATCCGTGAATTTGTCATTGTGTAGGTCGAAATATAAAGTATTTCGCACTGTAATTTTGCACGTCTATAGGATAGATCATGGAGAACATGCATGATTATTTTCAGATTTTTTTGAAACATTTAAATATAGTTTTTGAATTTTTTGAAGTGGCAGGAGCACTGGAGGTCGGGTGCAGAAATCTCCACTCAAAGAAAGGATCTTATATTCACACATACATTTCGAAAGTAGCAATCTCAACACAACTGAAAGAATCGACGGCAAGCAAAGCACTTAGCCTTATGTACTTCCTCTAATTCCAACTGCACAAGTTCTCTTACATAAACACTCTCTCAGTTCCATCAAGTAGCGAAATAATTCTACGTTACATGATAGAATCCATTGTTCTCTCTCTCCCTGGTACCGCACCACACTGCCCGAGCAAACAAACTACAGACAGAGGAGGGGAGAATTAAAAAAAGGGACCAACAAATCAAGCTGAATACAAACGGTCAAAAACCTTAAACCTCAAACGGAGAAAAAAGATCATCCACAAAAATCTATAGCAAAACTTCGTATTTGGACAACTATACGTAGAACAGAAGTACCATGGAGCTGAAAAGAGTGATGCATCAGTTAACCAAGAATAACCTCCTGCAATCAAGGAGGATCTGTTCCAACTTGGTTAACATTGCATCCGGTTGCATTTCTCTTTCACCGATCGGGTGATAGTAATTCAATGTTGTTCACTTGCCTCTCTATTTTTGCAAGCATCATCCGACTCCGTTGCCTTTACAGTACTCTCCTCGTGGCTATCAGAGAGCTTGTCGAACACTGCATTTACGTCGTCATCGAGGGTGTTTGGGTCAGTACTACTCATGTTGCTTGCAGTCTTCATTAGTTCAGGCTGCCTATCATCCGTAGCCAAATGCAGGCTTTGAGCATGTGTACCTTCTTGAAGATTATCTTGCGTTGCAAATTCTGCGGTCTCTCCACAGCCATCTTTATCTTCGTCTTGTTCCAAGCAACTATTCACATCAAGGCCAGAGTGTTCCTTCAAAGCAGCATAAATGTCATCGACAGATTTTGCGTCAATGACATGTAACTCTCCAGATACCTCTAAGGGGTCTGAGTCGACATCAACACGTGAGACAAGCGAGGTTTCAGCGTCCAGGCTGGGCTCGTCAACACCATCACTCGCTTGTTTAAAGGCTGTCTCTATGTCCTCCAAAGACTTGGCATCAACAGCCATTATCTCAGCATCAGTTGTACTTGTCACCGGCTCATTTGTAGAAACCCCCAGTTCACTTGCTCCAACTGCTAAGTATGCTTCTGACGGTGTATTGACTGAAGATACTTCTGTGACTTCTGTCACATCGCGTGGTACTCTGAACTCTGTGTTCATTGCTTCAAAAGGACTTCCTTCAAGAATCCTTCGCCGAGGATTGTAGACAGTCTGCTCAGGGTCATCATGAGATGTCCGTAATGACCAACTAAATTCAGGACCACTTAGGTAATCAGCCAATGGGGATAGCTTGCCAGAGTCTAATGCACTGGCAACTGACGTGGTATTCCCGTCAGAAGTTTGAGGTCTAATCAAGTAGTCTTCAGTAACACCACCAGCAGGGTTGTCGGCATGGGAGCTAAGATCAGGCACCTGCTGATTCAGTCTCATTGGTTCTACCCGGAAGTCCCCCACCGCATCTAATTCCGACAGGAAACTTTCATCAATACCGTTATCCTCTAAAGGCTCAGGATATATTTTATCAGCATCATCATCATCAGAATCAAGTAGATAAGCTGAAGTTATTTCTTCCTTCATATCAACCATATCTATCCTCTCAGGTTCAGAAGCCACGGAAAAGAATGGGTTTGAGATATCTTTAGGCTCAACCAGCGATTGGATGGAATCACTCACTTCAGGAGGAGATAAGGAAACAACCGCAGAGCTCGGGCTTACTTCGGATGAAACATCAAAGTGCTCTTCAATTACATGCAGGTCGGTCAATGCACTACCAGAATCAGTAAATATTGCAGTTTCATGCTTTTCTTGCATATTGAAGTTCTCGACAACCCTCTCCTCAGGGATAGGATGAAGGTCCATAGATATCGCAGGCAATGCTTCCTTCTCAAAATCAATTAGCAAGTCCAGAGATCCATAAATCAGATTTTCTTGTGGGATTTCATCGTTTGAATAGGACCTAAAAACAGCATCTCCATCTTCCTCGGCTATATTGGTCGCACCAAGACAAAGGTCCCCTGATCCCAACTCATGCTCTTCAGCTGGCCTGGGAGAGGCAAGCCATTCTGAGAATTCAACTGTTGTGTCTGGTGCCATGGAAGGCTTAGCACCAAGGAAGCTCTCACCTGCATACCAGGATAATGTTCAAATAAAGGTGTGGGTGGCAAATATCCATTTGTTACACAAAGAGGTTAGTTGAAACTTGCTTACCATCTCCATCTTCCCAGCTAAGCAGGTCAGTGACTGGATTAAGCGGCGTCGTGGAATTTCCATCTGAATTGAGCATGTCATCTTCATCATGGCCCTTCCCTTTTGCTGAGGAAAGAGATGCTTCTCTTTCTTGCGATCTTTCGAAGACAAAATGATGTAGAGAAATCTCGCGCTCATCAATGTCGCTATGGTCTAGTTCAACATCCACGGAGTTGATACTATCTGAGCATTCACTTCCAGCATCTGCCTGGTCACTGTCCTGTCTCAGGAGAGCTGGTGACACCTGCTCCGTATGCACATCCATTTCATCGAGGTCCTGGTGGTCTTCCTGGTCAGTAACCGAAGAAGCCATATCAGATTCAGTAACAGAACTCAGTTTAGACTCACTCTTGTCACTGAACTGCCTTTGGAAATTACTAGTGCTCCCTTCCACTGTCTCAGGGACAAAATATGGCTTCAGTCTAGACAAACGTCTCTCCTGGGTAGCATCTTTAGTTCCAAAGTTGAAGCTCTCGTGCCTTCTGAAGATTTCACGGTGAGAAGTTGGTGGTGATTCTCCAGGGCTCGAATTATCATGTGCAGATACGCCACTTTCACTGGAATGCTCAAGAAAATCAAATGGGTTCTTTCTAGCATGCAGGATTGAGGGAGCTGAGCCAGGAATTGCCGCTTCTTCAGGATCATAAGGAAGGTCAAATGGATTCCTCCTTGTAACTGAGATATGTGGTACTTGTGCATGGAAGCGAGATAAGTCATCTACAGTTTTCCCAGAGTCGTTGCCATTGACATCAATCGAGTTATTGTCAATTTCAAATATGATGTTCTTCCTGGATCTTCGCCTAACCATCAAAATCTCCAACCTACGGTTCCTTTCCATCTCAGAATATCCAAGATCCATCAGATTCTTTGCATCGTCTGCTGTCCAAATAAATGCAGCTTCCTGACCTTCATCTTTCTTGTTCTCCTCACCACTATCTTTAGCATCATTGTTGCCATCCTCATCATTACTATCATCATCAGTTTGATGATCCTCTGAGGACACATGTGAATCAGTGTCTGAATCATCGTTGGGAATGGGATCAGGACGAGTGAAATCAGAACCTAGAAGAGGGTCAATCTCATCAAGAACTGGTGCAATGTCAGTCATTGAAGCATCAGGTGAAGAACTCTCAGCCCCATCAGAGTCAAAACCTGATGAACCATCATCACTTCCAACTGTTGCCCATGGTGAACCAAGAGAGGAATCGAGGAGGTTGTCCTGAACGGCCTTGCTAGTATCAATCTTCAGCTCATCAAGAATTGTATTCTGGTGGACAGAAACTTCATCAGTTGGTCTGCTAGTTCCAGCTATCCCATCAGTTGACTTCTCTTCCGATATATCACTTACTTTGCTAGCTGCTTGATTCAGATTCTCCAACATTTCAGCATGTTTATGAACATTCTCACTGGATGACAACATATCAAAGGATGCACCCTTCTCATTCAGACCTTCAAATAAGCTGGTGTGCCTATCAGCCTTATCTGTCACAAAAAATGAATCGGTGTATTCCTTTTCCTGGTTAGAGGGTAAACCAACCCCAAACCCAACCTCGTGCCGAAAATTGACCATGGAAGGAAATGGAGTTAACGTTTTAGGTATGTCACGGTATTCAAATTTCTCATCTTCTTCATCAGCTCTTCTCAGAAGAGGAACATCATCATCATGCCCAGTAGACCTCTCTCTGACAGACACTGCCCGCTTAGTTTCCCTTTCTTTTAGGTTTTCTGTAGTATTTGTAAAACTATGAACTGAAATTCTCTGATCTGACTCAAAGTGAACATCCCTTGAATAATTCCCAACCTTAACAGCTGAAACCTCTGGAGTAGTCTTGGCATCCTCACTAGCTTCAGGTAGGTTCGTGTCGCCATAACTCAGTAGGATCCCCAGGAGAAGAGTAGTACATATAATTACAGGTGAACAAGATAGTAGGAACGCAAAGAAACCCGGTGAAGATCTGTACAATAAGTAGAGCAAAACACCGAAACTGAAAAGGACTGGATGTTCAGAGACACATCTGTAGCTTTTTCTGATGGAGAGCCTCAAAACTTTCTTGATACATAGACCAGCTTGTTTTGTCTCAAGAGCCATGGCATGTAACCTCTCAGCCTCCAGCACAAACCTAGCATTACGAAAATTACAGACGAGATCAGTTGGTTGGTATTATAAAACTTAACAGTCTTTTGCATTTATTGGTACATATATATGACTTCGAGAATTTTCAGTTATGCTAATTTAACAACTCCATGTTCATCCACCCTGTAAGTCCGACCCAAATCCAGCAAGGTTCAGTTTTGTTCCTATTTTTAAGGTAACCGAGCTAAGAGTCATAGACTATCAATCTGAGCAATTGCACCAAATACAGACCCCTGATCTACTGAACTTGTGCAATTGTATCAAATACCGAGCTCGCAAAGAGATCGTCCGATTCATCCAAGGACTAGTCAAGTTAGATCACGAGTACCCTAGCACAAGCATAAGTCAAGGTAGTAAGCAATTCGTATTCAGCAATTAGCAAGCACATGTCAACAACACGAACAAATCAAGCAAACGGAGCTTGGCTCTGATGGTTGGGTTCCCTGTGGTGGAACCAGCCCACCCAGGTTCAAGTCCTAGACTTGGCATGGGCGTTTGCATTTACCTGGATTTATTCCAGGATTATCCGGCGCTATTCTTTCAGTGGTAGGTGACGTGCCCGTCAACAGCGAGGCGCCTGTGGTGACTTCGTCAACCTCAAGATCTGCCGGCTCGGTCCTTCAGAGGTGCTCATAGGGGTAGGGTGTGCGTGCGTGCGTTCATAGGGGTGAGTGTATGTGCGTATTTGTGAGCGTCTGTGTTGTACTGTGTTCTCAAAAAAAAAACACGAACAAATCAAACTACCAATAATCTAATCACTAGGACGGTCATCGCTGATGGGATAGCACTATCTAGCATCGCAAGAGCTTCATCAGATTCGAAGTCCATAAGCTAAACCCAACTCGAGGAGGTGAATCCGTAGCCCATAGGACGAACAAGCAAAACTCCCATCACCTTTACTACCTAACTAACTAACCAACAGATCTTCCCCAAGGTGCAGGGCGTGATAATAAGAATCAAATCCTCGGACGGGGAACCAAAATCAACGAACTGTACTGTACACGGAGAATCGAGAGCAACCATCCGACAAAACAGACTCGATCCCGACAGTTCACTGTCAGAAAGAACATACCTCCGAGGAAGCCTCGCAGGCGGCCAGCACGAGGGGAAAGCTCCAAGAAACAGAACAACCGAAACCCCTGTGCTGCGATTGGTCGAAAGGAGGAAGCCGAGGGCGAGAAGCGACCGATCGCGGGGATGGGGTCAAAATCACGGAGGCGTCAGCGCAGAAGAAATGTAGTGCTGCTGCTGTTCCGTGTCTCCGCGCGGTGGGGTAGTAGATAGACAGATGCAGGGGAGGCTCCGTATTTGGAGCTTGGAGTGGCGCTTTGGGCGGCGACTCCGCGGTGGAAGGAAGCGGATTTGGTGGCGGTAGTGGTGGTGGGCGGCGATGGCGATGGCGATGGCGATCGCGCGGAGAAGAGAAGGGAAAAAGAGAAGAAAAGAAAAGGAGAAAAGGAGGGCGGCAGTGGCAGAGAAAGCGGAAGCGGAGTGGGCGGGCCCGGCCTTTCTGTCTCTCCGTCGGTACAGCTGTGCCGCTACGTGCGACTGGCGCCACGGAGATGGGGCCCGGTAGGCAGTGGGCGAGGAATCTTTCCTCTCTGTGCATTTGCAGCCTGGCAGTGGCAGGCTCTCGCGTCGGACCAGCGGCACCGGCCTACGACGAGCGTCGTCAAAGACGGTGGTCATGGACTCATGGTTACTTGTTTACATGTTTTCCTGCGTAATCGCCTCTCCGACACTGTCAGTCTGTCACACACGCTGACACCCACGCACGCGTACAAAAGAAGAGGAGAAAATCTCACACGCACGCGCGCGTACAAAACAAGAGATAACCAATTCTCACACACACGCATCACGCAAAATAAGATAAACAAAATATTTTACAGTTGCTGCAGTGAAATTGATCATCTCACTTTTTTTTTGAAACAAAAATATGACTGTGCTGCTGGATTCTTGCTGCTTTGTTAATCTTTGGCAGCAAAATTTAGTCGAAACAAGTCTAGTTGCCCAACATGGAGATATAAGGAAAAAAATTTAGGAGGTCCATTTTGATGATGTTCCAAAAGTTTTGATAGAACTCGGCAGAGAAACGATTCGGATTCGGAGCCTTGTTATGTTCAATTTTGAATATAGCATTTTTTTACTTCTTCCTTCGCGAATGGAGCACTATGAAAGACATTTTCCTCATCTAAAACTTGAGTGATATCACATGTGCAGTGCTCGTCTAGATAGAAGTTATCTTCATCGGGTCCCCCAAACAGAGCTTTATAATATTTTGTGATATGGTTTTTTAGATGCTCACGCCCCTCCGATCGTGCATTCATCTTGGCGAAGAGAGTCATTTGCCACATTATGGAAGTATCTAATGTCTGAATCTCCTTCTTGCAAAGACAAAGGGCGTACTTCTGGTAATCTTCGAACTCATCAATAATAGTTGAAAGTCATTTTTTTTCTCCTTTTTAAGAATAATGGTTGTATGGTGTGCCCACTCTCCAAGATATTTAAGTGTTGCGCGTATTTTCTTATTCCGCCGTTGAATTGGGTTCGCCCGGCTACAGGTTTTTCCCACTCCTTTTTTCACCATGTCATAAAAATCATCACAATGTAGCCAACCAAGGTCAAACTTGAATTATCTCAACGACCATGCGGTTAAAAAGATAGGGACATGATCTCACAACATTGAATACGAAAGTCCAATAATTATCGAACTTGCCTCTGCTCTTTCATGCTGGAATCTTAGCAGATTAAAACAACCATCTCTATGAGAATAGGGTGTGGATTCTCATCTGTCAGATTAACCGGTTCACTATTCGGCTTTATGTTCTTCCTAGGCTGCACCATACACACGGCAACCAAAATCCATGTAAAATTGTCGGTCTTTGTTTTGAATATGGAATGTTCTTGCTTGTAGCCTCGAGGAAAACTGGCCGTGTTTTTCTTTTACAGGTAAGGAAAACTGATCGTGTTTTTCTAACGGGTGTATGCCCATAAGCATACATTACTTCTATTCATAGTAATAGTAAGAATACATATTTAAAACGCATACAAGCAACATAAAATTAGTAGGATACAACCGGAATGCTCGGCTAGCAGCGAGGAGCGGCTTGAGTTTTCTGAGACACGCGACGCTACGCAGCAACACGTCGTGGTGGTGCATTCATGAAACCGTCGAGATTTCACCAGGGAGTGATCGAGACGAAGGATCGAAGAAATCAGAAGCATGCTACACCGAGTATCCCGTAGTAGTAGCGTCGAGATGTTCCGAGGGGAGAGACAAGGCACGTGAGCGCATTGACTGACAGACTGAACCAACATTAAGTTTCAGAACAGTAGCAGCATATACCCTGACATCGTCCTAGTAGTGCTGTAGTGCTCCCAACATGCAGTCTGAGGAGCTTGTACCTGCGCACAACTGTGCTCCGTCGCCGTGTCCTAGTAGCGGCCGTCTCATGGAAACGAGTCACGCGTTGCACATCGCCCGTTCGATCAGGGTTGCCGCATCCACGGCACAACGTTTGGGACCATCCGATTATAAACAGTGTGCCTCCCTCCCTCCTATATGTTTTTCTTAGAGCATCTCTAGTCTAGCTTAAAACCCGTTTGAGGTATCCTTCGAATAACGCCTTTAGTCGAGGGTGCAAACCGTTCCAGTCGTCCCGAGCGAGAGATGCAAGGGCGATTAGGTTTCCTCCGCCTCCCATCGGCGTCGCCGACGATCTGCCTCGCCTTAGTGGCCTTCGGGCCATGGAGGCAGGGTGGATCTCGGTCCCCGTCGACGGGAAGGCTCCGTTTCCCATGTTTTAGGGTTAAGCATTGGTGGGGGCGGCGTTCAGGTGGTGGTAGTGGCGCCTTTTCCAATAAAGTCTCCTGGATTCAGCCCCATCTCGGCGGCGATGTCGAGAAGCTTGTGGGAGTGGCGTGGTTCTCGAGGAGTTCTTCTGGCGGTGGCGTTCTTCGGTTCATCATGGAGCTTCATCGGCGGTTCATCCTTCTTCTTCGACTTCAGGACAGATGTGATCTTCTTGACCCGTTCGGCGACTTCCCGTCCGCAACCAACAATGTCAGGCCGGCTGTGGGAGGAGCGGCAACGGCGGCGCGCCGTCGACACGGTTCGGAGGTTGAAAACGAATGGCATCTCAAGGATCTCGTTGTATTTTTCGTTTTGTTGAAGTGTTTTGTACTGTTCGGTGTTTCTTTTAATGTCACAGTCCTTTTCGCAAAAAAAAAACTGTTTTACGGTACCGTGTGGACAGCGGCGGAACAACCATCGTAAATGTGTACTGTATAAACCGTTTGAGGTACCCGACTCTGCTCGTCGCTCGCCCCGTCGGCCACTCCGCCGGCCAACCTGATGCCCCTCCCGCCACCCTGCTCGTTGCCCGCGCCGCCGACCCAACAACCCGCCCTATGCTCTGCTTGGGACATCAGGTCGACGACGTGCAGATGCAGAGGCGGCAACGGTTGGGACGCTAGGCTGGAGGCGCAGGACGGCGGTGCTAGGCCGGCAGTGTGCGGATGCGGAGACGGCAACGCTCGCGATGCTAGGCCGGCGGTGAACGACAGTGGACCGCGACACGTGGGTGGCAAGGCCGGCTGTGGTGTCGGAGCTGAAATTTTTCTCGAGTCAACCGTTTTCTGGGCTAAGGAAAACCATAAAATTAGCGCCCGAAACTTTATATAAAAGGGGTAAAGCCTCATTTTAAGGTTCACATTAATTACGGATGGGCCCAAACTAAGAGCAACTCTAGCAGATACCGAATAATTCCATACCGGATAAAAGTTATCCGGTTGAGCAGAAAAACGTTTTCCGGTACCGGGCCCACGGCAACGAGTTTACCGCATATGTTCTGCACAGCGTACCGGTACCGGAAAAGCTTTTTTGCATATTTGCTATCAAATTCATGATTTTAAACGACATAATATTCATCAAACATCAATACAAATTCAATATATTAAATGTTTTAACATCACACAATAGATGTGATCTTTGTAAAACATTGATATCATTAAGCGCATCCTGGCAAACCAAAAAAGTAATGCCAAATCCAAAGATCCTCCGAAGCAACCGCTTCGAGTACTATGGTAGGATCACGGTGATGACCGGTGTACTGACCATGCCAAGCCACCGGGCAATCCACACTACCAAGCATGCCCGGCCACCCCCTTGATTCATTTGCCGCCATCAATCTTTTTGTGTCCTCTTCATTAGGACTTCGGAGGTACTCTTTGCCAAAAACCTTGATCACAGTTTTAGCAAACAAATGCACGCTTTTGATCGTGCTATCTTCGCCAATGCGAAGATACTCATCGGTGTAATCAGCGGGCACATTGTATGCTATCACTCTCATAGCCGCCGACATCATTTGGTATGAAGTGAATCCAAGCAAACCGGCGACATTTCTTCGTTGGATGAAGAATCGGCAATTTTATTCGCAAGCTTCAACAATGCGAACAAATAATGGTCTACACATACAGTAGCGCCTACGGAAAAGGTGAGCCGGATAGGTTGGTACCTCGGCGAAGTAGTCTTTCATGAGCAACGCACTTCCAACCGCTCGGTTGCAGGGAATGCAAAGCCGGCCGACCGTCGAGCCTCGCCTCTTCCTCTTGCCTCCGCTCTCGTATTGCTCCACGAGATGAGCCATGAGCATGTGCTCGATATTATCGTCGAAAAGGAGGTCCTCAATCTCGGAATCATCCGACTCGGAGGAGGACGATGATGAAGAACTCCAATCCATCTAGCAAATAGATGTTTTTGCTAAATTAAATTACAAATCCACTAATTTGTAAACCTAAAACTACCGAATCAACAACGAATAAAGAAAAAACGCACCTTTTTCACCACCGAACGCCGGATACGAGAAACGCCCGGTGCAAAACGACGGCCGGACAGCCGCGCAAGCAGGAGAGTGTCTCCGGGCTAGTCAGATCCGCCGGGAAACGCCGCTCCCGGTGGGAACAGGGCTCGCGCGCGACCTCGACGCCGGATCCATGGCGGCGGCGGCCGCTTCCATGCGGATGGGGCACGGCTCCCCCGGGCCCGGAACTGGGCGAAATCGAGTCGCGGTGGTCGGTAACCCTTTCCCGCGGTACGGTGGAAGCGGGGACGGGAGAGGGCGATGCGGCGAGGCGGCGAGAAGCGGCGGTGGCGGGAGGCACGGGGAGGAAGAGGACGGGCGAGTTGAATGTTCAGCGCGGGAGCGTTGGCGCCAAGAGTGCGGGATGCGGGAAAAGAAACCATGAAAACGGAAGCAGTTCGGCACCGGGGTCAAAATATCCTGCTCCCCCAAAAAAAATCCGGTAGGGGGGCTTATCCCGCTTTTGGTCGGGCGGAAATTTTGCCCCGGACCTGGAAAAAAGCAGTTATTTTCCGGGACGGGGCCTTGTTCGGTATCTGCGAGTTGCTCTAAATGGACACGTAAAGCAGCAGTGCTCTTAGAGCATCTCTAGCAGAAACCTTAAAAGCCGCTGAACCTTAAAATAACCGTCATTCACACTTTCGAAACCTTAAAAACGGAAATAGCAGAACCCTTAAAAGCCGCCGACCCGTAAACGATTTTGAGGGTGCCCGGGAATTCGGCCCGCGGAACCGTGAACTCTCAGTTTTCGCCGCCGAACCGAAGGGGCCCTGTATACGGTGAAAGCCGTTGGCGGGAGTGACATTTCAGCACCCGCCGGTGACCTTCCGCCGTGCAACTCGCCGGAATACGGCAAACCTCCGCCGTACTCGCCGGAATCGCCGCCGGAACCGCTGGGCAGGAGCTGCGCCGCCGGCCTATCGTCGTTTCCGGCCGATTCCGATGAACGGGGCGGAGATCGACGGTGACCGCCATGGCCGATTCCCGTGAGCTGAACTGCTGAAACTTCACGCCTCGTTGCCGGAGTAGAGAGCTGACGGTGCGTGACGGCGGGGTTCCCGGCGAGCTGTGCAACGGCGGGGAGCACTGGGCAGGAGCTGGTCGCCGGCACCGGGGGGCCTCTACGCCGGCCCGGCACGGGGTGCTCAACGCGGCGGCGGCCGCCACGAGGAGGGGCTCTGGTCGCCGATTGGCCTCCGCTCTACCTCCTGGACGCGGATGTGCTGCAGGAGGTCTCGCTCTTCCCGGGCGTCGCGGAGGTACGAGCGAGCGAGCTTGGGCTGCCGCCGGTCGCGAGTTCGCGGGCGACCAAGCTCCCTGCCTGCAGGCCGTCGGTGGCTCGGTGCGGGCGTGTGGGTTGCGCGTGACCAGCCGCTCCATCGATCCATCCATGTTATGCTAGTACGAGCTAGCTACTAGAATCGAGCATCCATCCATGTGCCTGTACTAGTACGAACAAGCACGAACGGGAGAAAGAAGATGGGAAAAAGTAGAAGAAAAAAATAGAGGAATATTCGGGAATATTCTGTTTTAAGGTTTTGTTTTACGGTTTCTGCTCTGTCGCTCGAGTTTCGCGAACCTTATATCTGTTTTAAGGTTCCGCGGTTTAAGGTTTCTGCTAGAGATGCTCCTACCCGATGCATGCCGTTAGTGCTCTCAAGCGAGGCCAATGGCTGGAGGAAGATCCCCAAATACAGGTAGATGAGAGTTTTTTTTTTACATGAAGAAGATGTGAGTTGAATTGGCTGCAAAGAATAATCAAGTCACCCCGAATACTTGAGGAATCGTCAAGTTATAATATGCCAAGCTGATGAACAACAGAAGCAACTTCTTGCCGCACAAAATGTTATCCAATTGACAATTGGGGTGCAATTAATGTCTCAACAAAGACGGTACACCAGAAAAGCGGTAACTGGTCTTACATTTGTTCAGATAAAACAGCTCAACGAGTTCTGAGGCCATAGAGACGACAAAAAAAGGGGTTCTCTAGTACGAAGAAACAGGAATAAAAAATAGATAACCGGCTTATATCTCCATGAACTTTATTGGGGAAAAGGGGCTAGTTGCATGAAGAGCGCATACGTCTGGTAGCAGCTGCATACACCATTATCGTCGGCGGCGGCGGTGGCGGCTATGCGGCGCGTTGCAATCAATGAGGCTTTCCTTGAAATTATCCTCAAAACAATCAGGATGACCGATACCAAGAATCCCCTTCCACAGCCAACACTATCGATCGGCGAGGAATTCATTTGAATTCTTCCGACATCTGACAAGCGTGCGGCATGTTGCTCCACGAGGAAGGATCGAAGAGAACAGGCTTGCACTCCGTGTTCGTGTCGTTGCCGAGAAGCATTGCTATGGCATTGTTGAAGAGGGACGAATCAGCTGTATTCCCGGAGAAGAATGCATCCGGCCTCAAGTTTTCATGATGAGGTGAAGTGTTTCCAGTAGCCCCAGGCTCATATGTTGGCTCCATCGCCTGCTCTCCGGATCCCAGCGAAGGGCTTTGTGCTGCCAATAAACACAGATATAAATAACTGGAAAACAAATCACTCTGGAGAAAGGATGAGCAAGTTCGATACTATGCGTACCAGGGGATTTTGGAGAGCTGAAAAACATCAGGTGACGCGGCGCTCACAGGGGCGGTCGATTCAGTGAGTGAATTACCACTGAAAGGAGCATACTCATGCAGCATAGTACTGGGATGTTCTTCCCAATATTCCTGACAGAGATCAAGCTCAGGGCTAACCACCGTAGTATCACACGGTGTGCTGACAGAGGAACTTGAACTTCTCACAGACGGCTGCTGGTTCTTCCCAGACCTTAGCGCCTGAGCTTCATGTAGCAGCTCTTCCAAAAGACCACTGTTCCTCGGTGACGCGCACTCGGATTTCACTGACGGAGTTGCTGCTGGAGAATGAAGGTAGGGATCAACCAACTCCGTAGGCTGCATCGCAGGAGCCAGGGTATACTTGAGCCAGCTATTTGGATCGGATTCGGTATCTTGGAGTGAAGGGAGCTCCATCTTCAAAGGACCATTTGTGGACCTAGAAGCAGAGAAGGTGCCATTTAAGTAGGCATGGCTGCCAGTAAGAGCACCCCCAAAGGGTGCAATAATCTTGCTGCTTGAGTTGGCTTCATGGAGATAATCAAAACCCAGAGCCTGCTTGAGCTTCTCAGAGTCATTTGAGAACTGATCAACCGAGGAGAGCGCACCATTGATGGTATCGCTCAATCCAGGGAGCAAATTGTCACACTGTTTCAGCATCCCTGCTTGATTTACTTGATCCATGATACCACAGGTTTTTGATGCAAAGCTCTGGCCAAGCAAATTGCTTATTGAAACAGCTGAAAGCTGTGGTGGATAGGATAGAGCCTCTGAATTAGCAACGAAATTGTCACAGGTGAAATCTGGTAGATAAAGCCGATTTCCATTTAGAAGGTCGTTGGAAAGATTATCGCCGCAGTTGAAATCATTGGAGCCCTGCTGATCTTCAGCTGCAGACTGATTGATCACACTAGCAGGATAGATTGGCAAGCCAGCTCGCTGGCATCTCTTTATTCGAGTATTCCAGTAATTCTTTATTTCATTATCAGTACGCCCTGGCAACTGAGAAAAGTTCTCAAAGTCAATAATAATAATGGCAACAATATATAAAAAAAGAGAAATTTGACACTCATGTACACAGGATAAGGTCACATATATGACAACATTAATTTAAATTATATATATAACAACATAAGTCGGTGTGAATGAAACCTGGATCAATTGTATGGTTTCTGTTCAAATCGAAGTACATAATAAATTAATAATGATAATAGAAAAATAATTGGATATACAAGATTATTAGGCGTGAGATGACTAAGAAAAACAACACTACGTAGCCACACTGAACAAGATTCCAACTATAGAAAATAGTCAATTTTCATTCGAGAACATAGATGTCAGTCTATACACAATTGGGCAGACTACCCCCTTGAACGCAGTCAAAGTCAAAAATGGACTACCTATTTAAAGCAATACATATATAGCTGTCAATTTTCAACCTTTTAGATCTTAGGCCAACTTGCTTTCCTTAACAACAAAAGCTGAGATGAAACATAGTGTCTACCAATTTAAAACCAAACACTAGTAACTTTCTGAATTTCACTAGAAAATAATCTTTGTTTCAGAGAAACAACAGTAAGTAAGTCGGACGAGGGGCAACAAATTAAGATTAATACCGCTCAAATATATACCTGAAACTAGACACTTCACCAGATTAAAAAAAACTACTATTAATTATGTTATTCTTCACAAAGAACAATCGTCAAATAAGAAAACGCTACCCCATGTGACCATGACGTGAACAATCACGCAAGACTCAAGAACAGCACACACCAACAGCATGCTACTAGTAGTACATGTAAAGCAGTGAATCACCGTCGCATCGCACTTACATGAGCGGCCATCCTAGCCCACTTGTTGCCCATCTTGGAGTGGAGCTGGATGATGAGCCTCTCCTCCTCGGGTGTGAAGGCCCCCTTCTTGAGGTTGGGCCTGAGGTGGTTCGCCCACCGGAGGCGGCAGCTCTTGCCGCAGCGGAACAGGCCGGTGTTCTTCTGCACCGCGTTCCAGTTCCCCTCGCCGTGCTTCTTGACGTAGTCCACCAGGATGGCGTCCTCGGCGGACGTCCAGGGGCCCTTCTTCAGAGGGGGCCCGCCGCCCCTGTGAGGCGACCCCCCGCTGCTGCCGCCGCCGTCGTCGGCCAGCGGCGAATCCATCTGGTCCTGGTGCATCATCTCGCAATCGCTCTCGCTCTTGACCCGGTACATCTCTCCGCACCCTGGAATTACGCCAAGAAGAAAAGATTGAAATTTCGGATAATAGTACTCGAATTGTGCAGAATTGTTAGAATTATGGGATCAAACAGAAGCCGATCGATCAGGAGAAACTTATCGAAGTGGTAAGAAGGTATTAATTGTGCAGCGACCGAAAAAGGACCTGGCGATGCATGTCACTCGACAAAAACCACTTCTTTCCCCAATTCAGCAGAGCAGGAGGCATTTATTACTACTTAATTAATGACTAGAGATTCAACTGAACATGTTCAGCTCAAGAACTCCCGGCAGCGGTAGCACGGCACAATTCAAGTAAGTAAAAACGGGTGATAAAGCGAGATATTTCGCCCATAATTGACAGATCAAACCACTAGACAAGCAGACAAAAAGGCGTAGGCGCCACTCCTCGTGTCCCCGGAATGGAAATTTCCCACAGGGCAGAACCAAACCAAACCGGCGTTGGAGGCGGAGCTACATGCCTGCCTGGAGGGAGTGAAGCTGGCTCTCGAGTTCTCTCGAGAGGATATATGTGTAGAAACAGATAGTTTGGAACTGGTCCGGATGATGACAAGCAAGGAGCAGGATGCCTCGTGCTTGGGCCATGTAGCTGAAGATCTCAGGCTGCTAATTGCCTCAGAGCGCATTTTGTCGATTTGCAAAATACCCAGGATATGTAATAGTGTAAGTCATGAGTTAGCAAGATTTGGTATGACAGATCGTAAAACCAATGTGTGGTTAGGTTCGGTTCCAGATTTTCTTTTGGACCAGATCGATCTGGATTGTATTGGCACTCTTATACATTAATAAAATTTTGTTTCTCCCGCAAAAAAAAAAAAGAACCAAACCAAACCAGGGACAGCCGAAGAAACAAAAAAGGCGACAGATAATTCCAACGCTTCACACCTCAGATCACCACTTCCGTCGCCCGAAAGAAACCGGAATTCTGCAGGGAACCGGAGCTACCTGGATGAATCTCGCCGCTGGGGCCGATCGAGCTCAGACTGGGGGACTGAATTCAGCTCAAATTCCACCCGCTTGCTCCTCCTGGCTTGGCAGTGGGTTGGAGAGAAGTGGAGGCGAGTTGGGGAGTGGAAACAGGGGAGGATCTCTGCCTCTCTCCCCCTTAGCGAGACGAGACGCCGTCACCACTTGGGCACCCAGTCTCCGGAGAAATTTCAGGAGAGGGGGAGAGAGAGGAAGAAGAGGCTGGGCTGCGGGAGTGGGGAGATTTTGGGGGAGATTATAAAGCTGAAAGGTACAGCAGCAACGCTATTGGGCATGCCCGCATGGGCACCTATTTTCCCTCTCTGCTCTACAGCCCTATATTTTCGGCTGTTTTCAATTTCGTGACTGTGTCCGTCTTTTATCTATTCACCCTCGACCTATTGTAACGGAGTAGCTCTCTCATAGTGGTGTACTTTCTCAAAACCAGGTGCTGCATGAAGTAAAAGAACAAGCCAGAGGATTTTCCAGCACTTAAATTGTCAGGTTATGGATACTTATTACACGAAAAATAGCTGGTGCTATTTGGAACTAGCGTACTCGTGCATCGGGCAAAAAAAAATGGCATGCTAATATTTGGGTGTGTACAATCTGAAGCAAATAAAACTGGTCCCTCCCTCCCCTAGCTCCGCCGCCGCCAGTCCCCTCCCGCCGGAGTTCCCCTCACCTTCCTCCCTCCCTCCCTCCAACTCCCTCCCGGGTCGCTCCCTCCCGAGCGACTCCGGAGGGCCCTCCACCCTCCAAGACCTAGGCGGCACTCACCTCCCGCCCCTGGCCGCCGCCGCTGTCCTCGTCGGCAGTGGTAGCGGCACCCTCCGCGTCAAGGGCGTCGGTTGGGATGGCGAGGTGCGGCTCGCTGGTGATCCTTGGGAGATGGTGGATCGCCGGTGGCAGCACAGGGCGGCACGGCTGATTCAGGCCGGTGCTTGAGGCCCTCCTACGGCGTGGCATTGAGGAGGAGGCGGTGTGCCCTCAGCGCGTCTTTGGCGCGCCTGGCGGCAAGCTGGGTCGTCTGGTCGAGATCTCGCCTGTGAGGCCCGATTTGACCAGATGGATTCAGCCACGGCCGGGGCGGCGTGGTCCGGCGGCTCCTCGGATCATCGGCACCTGCAGCCTTGCGCTTGGACTGCTTCCTTCCTCTCGGTCCACTCCGGCATGGAGGCGACTGGCGGCGTGGGGGTCTGCCGGTCTCGCGCGAATAATGGTGGCGGTCCTAGAGTTCCTCCTTGCATCAAGATGAAGACTTGCCGGATGCTGTCTCCGTCGATCTGGCTACCGTGGTGTGTTCCGGAAGGCTCCGCCGGCGAACTCCACTGGGCGATTCATGCCTGGAGATTGCTGGATCGGGTGGGATTCGGTCGTGCGCTCCCATGTTTTACTCTGGCCGTTTGGTTTCAGAGGGAGCGCTTCGAAGCTCTGCTGGCTGTTAATATCATGGGACATGTCCTCGTTCCATGGTGCTGGCGGAGAATGTCATGTAAGTCGTGATCTGAGGACTAGCAATGGTGGTTCGAATCTTTCTGCCGATGAGGAATTGGCTTGGTGTCTCGTGACTTGGAGCAGCGGCATGTAAGTGGGGCGACAACATACGTGAAGTCCAAAGTCCTACCTTTCAGGGTGAAAATCCAAGGTCTGGCCTTAATTGGTTGTGCCTGACAGTGGTATTGCTGAAGACATTGTTTTGAGAGCGAGGACTATCTTTAGGGTGAAAACCCAAGGTCTGGCCTTAATTGGTTGTGCCTGGCACTGTTCTTGTTGAAGGCGGTGCTTTTGAAGAATTGGACGTCAGGTGTTGTTTTGGTGGTGGTTGTGCGGCTGCTGCAAGGACTGTAACTCTGTAGCGGGACTTTTCTTTTTATTTCTTCTTCTTATTGTCTTTCGGCTGTGTGCATCCGTAACAGCTTTGGTTGTTGCGTTGTTGCAGAGGCTGGGTGTAATTTGTATCTCCGCGATATTAATATACCCTCTTTATCTAAAAAAAAACTGGTTCCACTTTTCAAATCAGCGTGCGCTCATGGCCACATATGTTTCTTACTCTAATTATCCAGGACACAGACCACTTGAGGTGTCAGTGCCTACCTACGCAGTCTTTCTTTTTTATATGTGCACAAGGTAGATGAGATACACAACAAAAAGATTAATGAAAGAAGAGGGATGTATGATCGGCGTCAAGAACAAGATGCTTGCGAGGCTGTAACTACTAGAGTATGTAAACTGAAAATTATGTGCAACTGGGTTAAAGCAGAGGGACCTCATTCATCAATATAAAGTTCAAGAACATTTCCATCTTTGGTATCCTCGTGCATCTCTCGCTTACTGCTTATGTATCGGATCCGATTCGGCCATTTCTTTCGTCTTATTTGTCGTCTTTACTTCTAGCTGATCTGGACTAAACTATCCTCCACTCGCTCTCAAACCTATAGCATATTCTGGCCATTTATTTGCCCTATTCTCCTGTGCGATCGTGCTAGTACGTTAAGAAAATCGATGGAAAGGCGGAGAAGTCACCATCAAGGATCGATTAATCAAACCAGCGTACCATGATCTAGCTGGGGTTAAACTTTTTGCGAGTAGAATATGCAGTTCTCGGTGGACGACAAGTCAGGAATCAAGGTATGCCTGCATGTATGTATTTGTTAAAGTATATTTGTGATACGGAGAGATATGGTAGAGATAGGATTTATTTCTTGTCTTGTACTTCAAGTCAGTCATTTGTACTCCTATATATACTCGTCCATGAGTCTCAATAATATATCCATCATATTCAGCCAATCTCATAATTCTACATGGTATCAGAGCGGCACGATCTCTGACCTAGCCGCCGCCGCCGCTTCTGCACCACGCCGCCCCCGGGGAGATCGATCTCCATGATCTCTCTCGGGGGCCGCGCCGCCCGTACCTAGGGTTCGTCCGCCGATCGGTTGATCGGTTGCCCTAGCGTCTTTTTTTTCCGATCTTTAGATCGGTTTTCTTTTCTCCACCGGTCACTCGATCGGCGTTTTTTTTTTTGGGATTGTCGATCATCGATCGAATTGCGTCGCCCACCGCCCATCGTCCTCGCGCCTCTACTCCGACACGGCATCGACCTGCACCGGCCCGCTCCTCGACAGCCGGCTACCGCGGGCGACTCGCCGGCGCCGACTCCGCACCGGCCGGCTCCTTCCAGCCGGCTACCGCGGCCGACTCGCCGGCGCCGACTCCGCACCGACCGGCTCGTTTTCACCGACCACGCAACAAGGCTGGACGCGCCGTCCAAGGGACGCCTCGACGCGTCGTAGCCGGTTTCCCTCGCTTGCACGGTCTCCATCGCCGGTTCGTCTTCGTCGTCATCGCCCAGGACTTCTTCGACAACGTCGCCCTCGACTCCGATCTGCGCGTCGTCCCCGCCATGGCGCGTACAGCACAGCGTCGGTCTGATCAACCGATCGCGCCTGTCTACGCCACGCACGTCCCCGAGCACGCGCGTACCACCGATCGAGCATCGGGCTGCCGCTGCATCGCCCCTTCGGGCTGCAGCGCCGCCGCCCTGAGGCCGTCCCCGCGGCTGCACCGGCCCGCACGTCGCTGTTGCGTCGCCCCTTCGGGCCGTAGCGCCGCGGCACGCGGTCCACGCCGCCGCCCCGAAGTCGTCCCCGTCGTCGCCCTGACACGTGCGTCACCGCTGCGTTGCCCGTCCGGGCCGTAGCGCTGCGGCACGCGGTCCGCTTCGCTGTCCCCGCACGTTGACGTCTCCGTGGTATGCGCCGCGCCGCCTTCCGGGGCGCGGGAACGCCACCGTCCGTGCTTGGTCTTCGTCATGATGTTGGGCTCTTCTTCTCCTACTTCGAGCACCGTCGCCGCGCCTCTACACGCGAGCGCCGTGGCCTTTTGCAGGCTATCGCCGCCGTCGTCGCGCTTCTACATGCGACTGTCGTAGCCCTTTACGGGCTACCGTCGTCGCCGCCAACCACAACTTCGTCTCCATCCAGTACCAGCTCATCGCCAGCGTCGCCGTCATCTTCCCCGACCACTTCATCTACTCTGACAACCGCGAGCGACATCGGCACCTTCTACCCCACGCCATTTGGCGCCGCCACCGTCGTCGAGTCCTACTCTGCTGGCCCCTCCGACCTGGCGTACAACTTCCTACTGGTCCCCGTCTACGCTTGCCCGGTGCTGGCAACACCGACGTGTGCCTTCGTCCACGACGTGTCCCCGGGCTTGGCAATCTTGGTGCGGTGCCTCGTCAACACCGACTAACCTCTGTCTACACATGCCCGGTGCTGGCAATACCGACGCGTGCCTTCGTCCACGATGTGTCCCTAGGCTTGGCAAACCTGGTGCGATGCCTCGTCCACATCATCTTCTACCTGGCGCACCACTGCGCCCTGACTACTCAGCGCTCCATTGCGCAATGACCACTAGGCGCTGCCTAGCGCCCGCGGCTCCACGACGGCTCCCTCGACACTGGCAACCCCAACTCGACATCGACCATGGCGCCACTCGCACGGCTACCTCGACTACAACTACACCACCCTACGCTCTCGGTGTGGCGCCCCGACCCGACTGCTATACAGTGATGCTGTGTGTCACCGGTTAAGCGATACAACCGGAGGTTACGGGTTTACCAATCCCCGGCCAAAACCTTTGGCAGGCGTTGCTGGGTACACCTCACTCCAGACAACGCAACACCCCGATTGATGCCTTAACACAGGCACAACTATCAAAGCATAATAGTAAGATCAAGACTTGTGGAACAACTGGCACTTCACAGACTCTACTACACAAATCATATAGTTCAACTCTTATACAGAGAAAGATAGCAAAATGACAACCAGAGGTCACAGACCCAACATTACATCAAGCGGAAGCAAATTAGGTTGTTCTAAACAACAAGAACCAAAATATGGCCTAAGAGGCCTACAGATAAACATCACAGCGCCAGCTGCTCCAGGATGTCCCAAGCTGCCACCTGGGAACCCCAGACTACTCGTCGACGTCCACAAAGAACCCACCTTCGAGATCGGTGAAGTCCTCTCCTGAAAATAAGCAAACGACGTTGAGTTCGACGAACTCGCAAGATTAAGAGCTAATATATGCTCGATGATTAGCTTTCAAGGTTTTAGGCTGTTTTGCATAAAGCTGATTTTATTTATGAAAACATACTCAAAGGCATCGACTAATCAGAACATTTTAAAAAGAGGTAAGAAGTAACACTTTTCTCTTGAGATCACTTTCTCAACAACAACCACTGTACCTGTTCATCAAAGGCACCTCCCCGAATCACCCTCGAGGAAGCTCACCTTGCATTCGTGAGATGGTACCTCTAGTACCCAGTTTTTAATCATTCAGTTAAAGTTATTCTATGATCTTACCTTCACTTCCCAAGTCGTCCATAACCGCGGACACGGCTTTTCGAAAAGATTTATCCCTGCAGGGGTGTACAAATGTTTGCCACGCGTACCGTCCGGCCCATTACCTAGCTTTTAGCTCTCTTCCTTGGAGAACCGGCTGGGTGGGAGCGGTGTCGACTTCTCCCTCGTTAAGGACTCTCCAGGATCATCAGTGCCGGTAGGACAGGTTTGGTGACTCCTCCAACCCCCTGTCCCGCGGACACTTATTTTTTTCTAATACCATCATCCTCATACCATTCTCAGCCACCAACTCACGCACGCGCAAATGGAAGCCCGAACTAGAGGACCCTGGCTAGCCCCGCTCGAGTTATTTAGTCTATGAGGGTTCCTGCACTGCGAATGCATAGGCCTCACGCATGGTTGCACGCTCAGTCTTGGTTCAAGAGGTATAGAACTCGCACCTAGGCGGCGAGAACGAGACAACCCACCACATTCCATGTGGCCTCTCATCCCCACCTTTAAGCATGTTATTATCCGTCACCACAATTCTCCACCATCAACATCACTGTCACAAGTTAACACCTGTTTTCAGCATTCACCATCCCTGGTACAACTAGGCATTTCACTAAGCATGGCTAAGCACTTGCATAGCATAGTAAGTATTCCATGGCCAACAATACAAACCTATGGTAATAGGAAGGTAGAACAGGTATTGGCAACAGGATTCTAATGCGACTAGTAGGATACTCTAATCCAGGCAAAAGACATTTAGAACCGCATGCAATATTATAGTGGAGAAAATAATTGCGGAAAATAGGATAAGATATGCTCAGAGGGGGGATTACGCTTGCCTTGTTCAGAGTGCTGGTAGTACTGCTCGGCGGGGTATTGAGGTGGAACCCCGTCTGCTTGATCTAACGAAGCACACAACGGAAAAACAATCAATCACCACACATGCTCACAATGCAATGCACAAACACATGATGACATGTCATGTTTATGCAATGATACCATCATAAAAGTTGGATAACACTTTAAATGGAGGGCCAAATAATTAGTGCAATTATTTGGAAACAACCCCATATTTAACTTAATGACCACCCTGTTCATAAATCTATTACATTACTAAGAAGTGACTCGAATATGCATGAACATGGCATGAAAGGATAGGGTTTGTTCCTCTGATCATTTTGGTACCTCATTTGTAAGTTTCCGAGTACCGATGAATAATTAGTGAATTAAATAATTAAATGAATTTAATTCTTTTATTCAAGTTTGGAAACACATCAAATAATTATTTGTGATCATGATGTGATCTTAGCATGATTAGATAGCATTGGAGTTGCTGATCATTTCGATGTATTACACGCAAATTTCTGATGCACCGTTTAAAAGATATTACAAGAACAAGAATTGGAAAAAGAAAGGAAAACAGGAAAAACTGTTTTCCCGGCCCACAGCCCAGTTGAGCCGGCTGGCAAGCCGGCCTGTTAACCGAAAGAACCGGCACTGCGCCCGGTTGGGCCGGCCCGGAGGCCGGCCTCGTGGCAGAGGCTCCCGGACCGTGGTCCGGTTAGAACCGGGCCCAAGGCCGGTTACTGGCCCGAGCGAAACGGCACGGGGCCCGGCTGTGCCGGCTTCTTGACCGGGCACGCGAGAAGAACACGGCGTCGAACGCCGGCGACGGTAGCGAGCGGCTCCGGCGAGGATACGGCCAGATGGAAGAAACGGGGGAGGGGGAGATGCGCAACGGCACGGGAAACTCACCCAAACTCGCGGCGGTGCAGGAGGTGGCTCGCCGGCGCCGGAATCGGGCGGCGGCGCTCCGGACGGCAGCGGGGAAGAAGGGCTCAATGCGGCGAAGCGGCGGCTCCCCAGCACGATTCCTTCGACGGAGGTGGAGAGGACGAGGAGGCGGAGCTTTCTATCGGCTTCGATCTACGCGGGGCGGCTCCAGACGACGGGGACGAGCACGGCGGCTTCGGCGGCCATGGCGCCCGCGTGAGGAAGAAAGGGGAGAGGAGGTGGAGCAGTGGAGGAGGGAAAAATACTGGGGAGAGCACGTGAGTGCAGGGCCTCGGATGCTTGTCTCCTTGCAGTAGAGGGCAGGGGAGGGCGCCCGGCGTGCGCGTCGCACGGCGGTGCGGCGCAAGCAGTGCTCCCGGTCGCTACAGGGAAGAGGGAAAGAGGTTTTGCAAAACAGTCCCTGGAAATATTGAAAACATCACGGTTTGGTCCTTTTTGGTACTGGTTTGCACTTTGACGATTTAACTGGGGTATCTAGGTAGCTCCAAAAGTAATGAAATTTTGTGGGCATTTCTTATTTGTTACAAAGAGCCTCTGGTAAAATTTGGAGCTCATTTGGAGCAAGTTTGTAGAACAAACTTGTCTCACTTACATTTCTGCCCCATTTTCAAATCATTTAAATTAGCTTCTTATTTTATTCCAGAAATGCTGAAAATATTCGTGTGGGCCACCCATGTAAGGTAGAGGCTCCACAAGTTTTTGGGGTTCCAGATACGATGCTAAGCACCACCTTTGGTTAAAGAGGTTTAAATAGAGCATTTTGATAAAGTTCCAAAACAACCATCTTTTTGAAATTTGAAGCAAGGCAAAACTATGGATTTGAGTTTTTGGAACTTCCTTGCAAATATAGAATGTCAAAGAGATTTGTTTTGCAACTTTGGATGCTCTCATAGGTTTGGAACTTTGTTGATTCAAGTTTGGCATTTGTTTGAAATGGTACCAAATCAATTGCTCGCTTTAGTGATTAGCAAGTTAACAAGGATGCCATGATGCAAGAGTGCAATGCAAAAGTGAAAATTTTACACAGGTTTTCAGGTTCTTAGCGTTGGGCTGTTACAATTCTACCCTCCTCACAGGAATCTCGTCCCGAGATTCTAAGATTGAGAGAAGAAGTCGGGATACTCCTCACGAAGACTAGACTCTCGTTCCCAAGTTGCTTCTTCTTCGGAGTGGTGAGACCACTGGATTTTGAGGAACTTGGTAGTCTTGTTGCGGGTCTTCCTTTCGGCTTCATCCAAGACACGGGTAGGATGCTCACGGTAAGTGAGGTCTTCTTGTAGATCTAGCTCCTCATGATTGACCCCATGGATAGGATCCTTGAAACAACGGCGGAGTTGGGAGACATGAAACACATCATGCACATTTGGAAATTTGACCGGCAACTCCAACTTATAAGAGAGATCTCCTCGCTTGGCCAGAACGGTGAAAGGACCAACATAGCGAGGTGCCAATTTCCCTTTGATTCCGAAGCGGCGAACGCCACGGAGGGGAGAGACACGGAGATAAGCTTTATCACCAATTTCATAGTGAATTTCCTGATGATGCTTGTCATAATAGCTCTTCTGCCTAGACTGAGCAATCTTCAGATTCTCTCTTATGATTCGAACCTTCTCCTCAGCTTCATTAATTATATCTGGACCAAAGAGTGCTCTCTCTCCGGTCTCAGACCAATTTAGAGGAGTGCGGCATTTTCTTCCATAGAGAACCTCAAATGGAGCCATGCCCAGACTAGCTTGATAGCTATTGTTGTAGGAGAATTCCGCGAAAGGGAGATACTTTTCCCAATCCTTGCCGAAAGAGATTACACATGCCCTAAGCATGTCTTCCAGAACTTGGTTCACCCTTTCGGTCTGACCATCAGTTTGAGGATGGAACGCGGTGCTGAAGTTAAGACGAGTTCCCATAGCAGTTTGGAAACTAGTCCAAAACTTGGAGGTGAATAGGCTTCCACGATCAGAAATTATCTTCTTGGGAATGCCGTGAAGGACGACGATACGAGAGGTATACAGGTCTGCCAACTTGCAGCAGTAATGTCCACACGAACGGGGAGGAAGTGAGCCACTTTTGATAGTCGATCAATGATGACCCAGATGGCATCATGTCCCTTTGGAGACTTCGGCAGACCAGTAATGAAGTCCATACCAATTCATCCCATTTCCACTCGGGAATAGCAATAGGGCGAAGAGTGCCGGCAGGCCTTTGATGTTCAGCCTTTACCCGTCGACAGGTGTCGCATTCAGCAACATACCTAGCAATTTCCCGTTTCATACGGGTCCACCAGAATTGTGGTCGAAGGTCTTGGTACATTTTGGTACTACCGGGATGAATAGAGAGAGGGATTCATGAGCTTCTTGGAGGATCAACTCCCTCAATTTTGTTTCTTTGGCACTACCAAGCGGTCACCAAAATAAACAACTCCGGATTCATTGACAGAAAAACATTTGGCCTTCCCGCTAGCAATGTTCTCCTTGATTTTTAGAATACCCTTATCACGCTTCTGAGCATCCTTAATCTGGTCTACAAAGTAGATTTGATCTCCAGATTTGCAAGGTAGCCGGAGGGAACATTTCCAGGTTCAAACGGGAGAATTCTTCATGAGGGAAGGTTGGGCCTTTCAATCATCAGATTGTTGCAATAGGACTTCCGACTTAGCGCGTCAGCCACGACGTTTGCTTTGCCGGGTTGATAGTTCAGACTCACATTGTAGTCCGTGATTAACTCCAACCAACGCCTTTGCCTGAGATTTAAATCCGGCTGGGTGAAGAGGTACTTCAGACTCTTGTGATCCGAGAAGATCTCGCAACGGTTACCAAACAGGTATGGTCTCCATTGCTTCAAAGCATAGACCACCGCGGCAAGCTCTAGATCATGAGTTGGGTAATTGAGCTCATGCGGCTTAAGTTGGCGAGAAGCATAAGCCACCACATGGCCATCTTGCATTAGCACACAGCCCAAACCTTGTAGAGAGGCGTCACAGAAGACGACGAAATCCTTGCTGTGTCCGGCAGGACAAGCACAGGAGCGGACGTGAGCTTGGCTTTCAGGTTTGGAAGCTCTCTTCAGCTTCGGCAGTCCATACGAACTTTTATCCTTCTTGAGAAGGTCAGTCAATGCCTTGGCTATTTGGAGAAAGCTTCGATGAATCGGCGGTAGTAACCCGCCAATCCGAGAAAGCTACGAATGTCCTTGACTGACATTGGAGTTTTCCAGTCTAGAATAGCTTGAATTTTGTCGGGATGACTTCCACACCATTGGCAGATATTACATGTCCAAGGAAGACAAGTTTATCCAACCAAAACTCACACTTGGAGAACTTGGCATAGAGACGGTGTTCACGAAGTCTTGTCAGAACCAAACGAAGATGTTCCTCATGCTCTTCATTGGTTTTGGAATAGATGAGGATGTCATCGATGTAAATGACGACAAACTTATCAAGATAATCCATGAAGACAGAGTTCATGAGCCTCATGAAAGTAGCTGGAGCATTTGTGAGACCAAAGGACATGACGGTATACTCATATGAGCCATAACGAGTAACAAATGCCGTCTTTGGAATATCCTCCTTTCTGATTTTTATCTGATGGTAGCCTGACCTCAGATCCATCTTGGAGAATACCGTTGCACCAGCTAACTGATCCAACAGATCATTGATGCGGGGAATAGGATACTTGTTCTTGATTGTCACCGCATTCAACGGTCGATAGTCAGAGACTAGACGAGGCACGGTAGAATCCCTCTTCTTGACAAAGAGTACCGGACAACCCCAAGGTGAACTGCTAGGCTGGATGAACTCCTTGCTAACAGCTGATCAATTTGCTCTTTCAACAGAGCCAACTCTTCCACCGGCATACGGTAGGGCTTCTTGGAAATTGGAGCGGTACCGGGAAGTAGATCTATGACAAACTCCACACTTCGGTCAGGAGGCATGCCAGGCAATTCTTCCGGGAACACATCCGGGAAGTCACACACCACGTGTATGTCCTGGATTTCAGGAGGGGATTCGCCTTCCATAAAGCAAAGGAGAATCTCAGGTGACTTGGGTACGACGGCGGACGGAGGTATTGATGTTGCAGGCCAATACTTCACAATGTCACCGGAAGGAGCGGTCACAGTAATGGTCTTGGCAGCACAGTCGAGATTAGCCTGGTATTTGCTAGCCAGTTCATGCCCAGTATGACATCAATGCCTTTGGACTTCAGAGCTACCAAGGCATAAGGAAAAGACAAGGAACCTATATTAATCTGGACCTCAGGAGTAACACCATCGGTTTGCCATTTGGAACCAGGAGTGGATCACCAAGGGTCGGCTCATTTTCTCGAACGGTATTTTGTGGTCTTTTGCAAAAGCTATGGATATGAATGAATGCGATGCTCCAGAGTCAAACAAAACTGTAGCTGTATTGCCGTTGATTCGTAACTCACCCATGAGAACGCCGGGGTCCTCTTCAGCTTCTTCAAGAGACGTGGTTCAGGCGACCACGCACATAGGTCCAGCCTTGCCAGTTGGAGTGGCAGGGGCTCGTGCAGGAGTTATCGCGAGAGGTGCCTTCTGGGGGCACTCCCTGGAGTAGTGGCCAGCCTGGCCACAGTGTAGCAAGTGACTCCAGGTGGAGCAGGTAGCATAGGACGGTACCCACTTCCGCCTACCCAAGTGTCGAAGTAGTGGGGCGCGGAGGAGGTGGCCTGTATCCGGCTCTCGGCATGAATGGAGCACGAGGTACGGCGCTGTAGGGAACAAACACCCTGCGCTTCTTGCTCTCAGAACCCGAGGAACTCTGGTGGTCCCCATGTGCGGGCCTCTTGGAAGCTTCAAGTTCCTTTCTTCCTTGCTCAAGGTGAAAGCCTGGTTGAACAGCTCCTGATAGGTCTGGAACCTGAAGGGCAATAGCTCATAGCGGAGCTGCGGATTCAGACCCTTGCGGAACAGCTCTTGCTTGTCAGCATCATTGTCACGTCCCTTGGGGCGTAACGAGAGAGATGGTTGAACTCACGACCATAAGTGCGGAGGTCCATCCGTCCCTGTTGCAAATCCAGGAACTCCCTCCTCTTCAAGTCCATGATAGGCTGGGGAATGTACTCCGCTCGGAAGGCAGTGCGGAATTCAGCCCAGGTGAAGACATGGTTGGCTGGAAACAAAGCCACATGGCTTTCCCACCAACAGCCAGCAGCACCAACCAAGAGATAGGTGGCAAAGTTGACTTGCTCCGCCAATGGGACATGAAGCGCGGAGAACTTGCGCTCCAAAGCACGAAGCCAATCATCAGCTTCCAGTGGCTCCTTAGCATCAGCAAAAGTGGGTGGCTGCGAACGCAGGAACTCAGTGAGAGTGTTGCACTCGTTCCTCCGTGCATTCTGTTGCACCAACTGTTCCAGCAAGCGCTCATTGCGCCCACGGTTCTCCTCAATGGCCATCAAGACTTGAGCCATCGTGGGTGGTGGCGGCAGATCATCCTCATCATCATTGTGGTTACCGCGACCACCACGGCCTCCACGACCTCCTCGAGCCATTCTGGAGATTTGACAATGACACATTAGTATCTTTCTCCGAATGGTCGAACAATAGCATTAGCGTCTACACAAGTACACAGACTAGGGACGATAATACTTGCGAGAAGGAAAAACAAGATAGAACTTGGGTCGAAGATCAGCATCATGTGCTACTAGGAGAGTTAAGAAATCACAACTTAACACACTCTAGTGGACACAATCCGGGACCTTATGTTCAAGTCCGTGGGTTAGAACCCAAAGAAAGGATCAAAAGATTAAACTCGGTAGAAACATCTGAGTTGATTCGAGATTGACAACGCAGCGGAAGCGTGGTGGGCCCATAACCCACAGGTCCCAAGATCGAAACTTGGCTCTGATACCAACTTGTGGCGCCCCGACCCGACTGCTATACAGTGATGTTGTGTGTCACCGGTTAAGCGATACAACCGGAGGTTACGGGTTTACCAATCCCCGGCCAAAACCTTTGGCAGGCGTTGCTGGGTACACCTCACTCCAGACAACGCAACACCCCGATTGATGCCTTAACACAGGCACAACTATCAAAGCATAATAGTAAGATCAAGACTTGTGGAACAACTGGCACTTCACAGACTCTACTACACAAATCATATAGTTCAACTCTTATACAGAGAAAGATAGCAAAATGACAACCAGAGGTCACAGACCCAACATTACATCAAGCGGAAGCAAATTAGGTTGTTCTAAACAACAAGAACCAAAATATGGCCTAAGAGGCCTACAGATAAACATCACAGCGCCAGCTGCTCCAGGATGTCCCAAGCTGCCACCTGGGAACCCCAGACTACTCGTCGACGTCCACAAAGAACCCACCTTCGAGATCGGTGAAGTCCTCTCCTGAAAATAAGCAAACGACGTTGAGTTCGACGAACTCGCAAGATTAAGAGCTAATATATGCTCGATGATTAGCTTTCAAGGTTTTAGGCTGTTTTGCATAAAGCTGATTTTATTTATGAAAACATACTCAAAGGCATCGACTAATCAGAACATTTTAAAAAGAGGTAAGAAGTAACACTTTTCTCTTGAGATCACTTTCTCAACAACAACCACTGTACCTGTTCATCAAAGGCACCTCCCCGAATCACCCTCGAGGAAGCTCACCTTGCATTCGTGAGATGGTACCTCTAGTACCCAGTTTTTAATCATTCAGTTAAAGTTATTCTATGATCTTACCTTCACTTCCCAAGTCGTCCATAACCGCGGACACGGCTTTTCGAAAAGATTTATCCCTGCAGGGGTGTACAAATGTTTGCCACGCGTACCGTCCGGCCCATTACCTAGCTTTTAGCTCTCTTCCTTGGAGAACCGGCTGGGTGGGAGCGGTGTCGACTTCTCCCTCGTTAAGGACTCTCCAGGATCATCAGTGCCGGTAGGACAGGTTTGGTGACTCCTCCAACCCCCTGTCCCGCAGACACTTATTTTTTTCTAATACCATCATCCTCATACCATTCTCAGCCACCAACTCACGCACGCGCAAATGGAAGCCCGAACTAGAGGACCCTGGCTAGCCCCGCTCGAGTTATTTAGTCTATGAGGGTTCCTGCACTGCGAATGCATAGGCCTCACGCATGGTTGCACGCTCAGTCTTGGTTCAAGAGGTATAGAACTCGCACCTAGGCGGCGAGAACGAGACAACCCACCACATTCCATGTGGCCTCTCATCCCCACCTTTAAGCATGTTATTATCCGTCACCACAATTCTCCACCATCAACATCACTGTCACAAGTTAACACCTGTTTTCAGCATTCACCATCCCTGGTACAACTAGGCATTTCACTAAGCATGGCTAAGCACTTGCATAGCATAGTAAGTATTCCATGGCCAACAATACAAACCTATGGTAATAGGAAGGTAGAACAGGTATTGGCAACAGGATTCTAATGCGACTAGTAGGATACTCTAATCCAGGCAAAAGACATTTAGAACCGCATGCAATATTATAGTGGAGAAAATAATTGCGGAAAATAGGATAAGATATGCTCAGAGGGGGGATTACGCTTGCCTTGTTCAGAGTGCTGGTAGTACTGCTCGGCGGGGTATTGAGGTGGAACCCCGTCTGCTTGATCTAACGAAGCACACAACGGAAAAACAATCAATCACCACACATGCTCACAATGCAATGCACAAACACATGATGACATGTCATGTTTATGCAATGATACCATCATAAAAGTTGGATAACACTTTAAATGGAGGGCCAAATAATTAGTGCAATTATTTGGAAACAACCCCATATTTAACTTAATGACCACCCTGTTCATAAATCTATTACATTACTAAGAAGTGACTCGAATATGCATGAACATGGCATGAAAGGATAGGGTTTGTTCCTCTGATCATTTTGGTACCTCATTTGTAAGTTTCCGAGTACCGATGAATAATTAGTGAATTAAATAATTAAATGAATTTAATTCTTTTATTCAAGTTTGGAAACACATCAAATAATTATTTGTGATCATGATGTGATCTTAGCATGATTAGATAGCATTGGAGTTGCTGATCATTTCGATGTATTACACGCAAATTTCTGATGCACCGTTTAAAAGATATTACAAGAACAAGAATTGGAAAAAGAAAGGAAAACAGGAAAAACTGTTTTCCCGGCCCACAGCCCAGTTGAGCCGGCTGGCAAGCCGGCCTGTTAACCGAAAGAACCGGCACTGCGCCCGGTTGGGCCGGCCCGGAGGCCGGCCTCGTGGCAGAGGCTCCCGGACCGTGGTCCGGTTAGAACCGGGCCCAAGGCCGGTTACTGGCCCGAGCGAAACGGCACGGGGCCCGGCTGTGCCGGCTTCTTGACCGGGCACGCGAGAAGAACACGGCGTCGAACGCCGGCGACGGTAGCGAGCGGCTCCGGCGAGGATACGGCCAGATGGAAGAAACGGGGGAGGGGGAGATGCGCAACGGCACGGGAAACTCACCCAAACTCGCGGCGGTGCAGGAGGTGGCTCGCCGGCGCCGGAATCGGGCGGCGGCGCTCCGGACGGCAGCGGGGAAGAAGGGCTCAATGCGGCGAAGCGGCGGCTCCCCAGCACGATTCCTTCGACGGAGGTGGAGAGGACGAGGAGGCGGAGCTTTCTATCGGCTTCGATCTACGCGGGGCGGCTCCAGACGACGGGGACGAGCACGGCGGCTTCGGCGGCCATGGCGCCCGCGTGAGGAAGAAAGGGGAGAGGAGGTGGAGCAGTGGAGGAGGGAAAAATACTGGGGAGAGCACGTGAGTGCAGGGCCTCGGATGCTTGTCTCCTTGCAGTAGAGGGCAGGGGAGGGCGCCCGGCGTGCGCGTCGCACGGCGGTGCGGCGCAAGCAGTGCTCCCGGTCGCTACAGGGAAGAGGGAAAGAGGTTTTGCAAAACAGTCCCTGGAAATATTGAAAACATCACGGTTTGGTCCTTTTTGGTACTGGTTTGCACTTTGACGATTTAACTGGGGTATCTAGGTAGCTCCAAAAGTAATGAAATTTTGTGGGCATTTCTTATTTGTTACAAAGAGCCTCTGGTAAAATTTGGAGCTCATTTGGAGCAAGTTTGTAGAACAAACTTGTCTCACTTACATTTCTGCCCCATTTTCAAATCATTTAAATTAGCTTCTTATTTTATTCCAGAAATGCTGAAAATATTCGTGTGGGCCACCCATGTAAGGTAGAGGCTCCACAAGTTTTTGGGGTTCCAGATACGATGCTAAGCACCACCTTTGGTTAAAGAGGTTTAAATAGAGCATTTTGATAAAGTTCCAAAACAACCATCTTTTTGAAATTTGAAGCAAGGCAAAACTATGGATTTGAGTTTTTGGAACTTCCTTGCAAATATAGAATGTCAAAGAGATTTGTTTTGCAACTTTGGATGCTCTCATAGGTTTGGAACTTTGTTGATTCAAGTTTGGCATTTGTTTGAAATGGTACCAAATCAATTGCTCGCTTTAGTGATTAGCAAGTTAACAAGGATGCCATGATGCAAGAGTGCAATGCAAAAGTGAAAATTTTACACAGGTTTTCAGGTTCTTAGCGTTGGGCTGTTACACTCGGCTTCCTCGACATCGGCACAAAGAGCTATCACCTCGCTTGAGCTCCTCATCAGCTTCCTCAACAGTCCAAGCATCAGCGTTGTGATGACGTGAAACACACGTTCGTTGGGAGACCCCAAGAGGAAGGTATGAAGCAGTGCAGCAAGTTTCCCTCAGTAAGAAACCAAGGTTGTCAGATCCAGGAGGAGTAGGAGCACTTCAGAAGGTTTTTGGTGTCGCCGTTGCTCGATCACCAACGTGGAACCTGCACACAACACAATCAAACTACTTTGCCCCAATGAAACAGGAAGGTTGTCAATCTTCCCGGCTTGCAGTAACAAAGGATTAAACATATGGTGTGGAAAATAGTATTTAATTGCAGGAAGTAAAAGAGAACAGTTGTTTGCAGTTGGTGGTTTTATCAGTGTAAAAGAATGGACCGGGGTCCACAGTTCACTAGTGGTGTCTCTCCATAAAGATAAATAACATGTTGGGTAAACAAATTACAGCTGGGCAATTGATAAAATAGTGAGCGCATGACAATGCATATAAATGACAAGATGACTACCATGATATTTAATTGGGCATTACGACAAGATACATAGACCGTTATCCAACCGCATCTATGACTAATAATCCACCGTCAGGTTAACATCCATGTCCCCCGTTGGTATTAAGTTGCAAGCAACGGATAATCGCATTAAGTAATGTGCGTAATGTAAACAAATACATATGACCGTAGACATAGCATTGTTATGTTATCCCTAGTGGCAACAGCACATCCACAATCTTAGACGTTGCTGTCACTCGCCTAAATTACTGGAGGCATGAACCCACTATCTAGCATAAATATCCACTCTTGGAGTTACAAGCATCTACTTGGCCAAAGAATCTACTAGTAACGGAGAGCATGCAAGATCATAAATAACATGTAACATAGATTAATAATCAACTTGATCATAGTATTCAATATTCATCGGATCCCAGCAAACACAACATGTAGCATTACAATAAGATGATCTTGATCATGTTAGGCAGCTCACAAGATATAAACATGATAGCATAAAGTGGAGAGACAACCATCTATCTACTGCTATGGACCTGTAGTCCAAGGATGAACTAATCACGCATCACTCCGGAGGCATGCATGGTGATGTAGAGCCCTCCGGTGATGATTCCCCTCTCCGGCAGGGTGCCAGGAAGAGCTTCAGAACCCTCCCGAGATAGGGTTGACGACGACGGCGCCTCTCGAACTTTTTGTGTAATATGACTCGGGTATTTAGGATTTTCCAGACGGGAGGAATAAATAGGCGAAAGGGCGGCGTCGGAGGCCACCCGAGGGGCCCACACCACCCCTCCGCGCGGCAGGCAGGGGGGCCGCGCCGAGCCCAGGTGTGGCCGCCTCCTGGCGCTTCTCCGTCTCTCCTTTGGACTCCGTGGACGTGTCGGTGAAATAGGGACCTCCGTTGATTTTCGTCCAATTCCGAGAATATTTCCTTAACAGCTTTTCTGAAATACAAAAACAGCGGAAAACATGAACTGGCACTGTGACATCTTGTTAATAGGTTAGTCACAGAAAATGTATAAAAATGATATGAAGTGTATGTAAAACATGTAACAATTGGTATAATATCAACATGGAATATCAAAAATTATAGATACGTTTGAGACGTATCACGCTGCGACACCATCCACTGCGGGGGGATGTCAGCCCACTGGATTCTGCTTCGGTTTCTCTCCGGTCTGACCGTCCGCGACGTTGCAGTTGTTCACGACGCTGCCGCTACGACTGCGGGGGGATGTTAGATTATATTTGTGATACGGAAAGATATGGTAGAGATATGATTTGTTTCTTGTCTTGTACTCCAAGTCGGTCCTTTGTATTCCTATATACTCGCCCATGAGGCTCAATAATACATCCATCATATTCCGCCAATCTCATAATTCTACAGTATTAAACTAACAAATGTTGAGTGGAGATTGGCTCTCGAGTTTTAGTGCTCCCACTATAATAATAATCAAAAATCATGTTTGTGGTGGTACGGCGACGGTGGTGGCGTCTAGGTGTTTGGGGAGAGTGGTGGTGGACCTGATTGTGATCGTTTCTGGAGGCTTGGGGTGCTCTGTGCTTTTTGCAGGGGTTCCTTTGTAATTTCGTTTCTTTGTTGGATCGCCTTGTAATTTGTACACTGCTTCCTTTATTATATATCAGGTCCTTTCCTCAAAAAAAAAAAGAATTTTAGAAAAAATAAGAAAAAATTCGGATGTAGCCAATGGTGTATATATCCCACAAATATGAAAACAAAATCAATTCATATTTGTTTCCATCAAAGACACTTTCCGACAAATGTTCTCCTAGTAAGTTCACGAGCGTGCACAAGTAAAAAAAAGTTCACGAGCGTGCATGTTGCTACTGAATTCATATTGTTTCCATCGAGTAACTACCAAATCTCTGCCAAAATTGAGCGCGAGCTAAACACTTATGCATGGATGTTTCACTGAAGGACAATAAGAATTACTGTACTGTAGAAGAAACTTCCGGTCATGTGCGTGCATGTTTCATTGAAATTTCGCCCACGTACGTCGACGACTTGGGCGCGTGTTGCTTCTTGGACGAACACGCCTTACCGTACGCACACACATCCCGGTTGAGTCTCATGCGTCTAATCGTCGGCGATGCGTTTGGTGTGGTTTGCTAATTCCGGCGGTGCGCGCACGCGTAATTACGTACGTCCGGACGTCCCCGCGTGCCAGCCTTGGACGGGAAACTGCACATGCTGCTATGCGAGATCACACTCATACGTGGAACGTGGCGATCTACGTAATTTGCATGAGGGATATAACGTTTCAAAATGAATTTGCGTAAGCAGTATGGATTGTGCACCTTAGCTGGAGCGAGTTGACTATGTATAGACACTACTTGTTCCGTTTTACCTTGGGCTTGGAACAACATACTCTGTGCCGTGTGTATATGTATGTGTAGATAAATTTGCACATGCTCGCTCGTGGCGTGGAAATAAAATTGTTCTCGATCAAGGTCGGTACGTGCTCAGTCGCGGAGTATGCCACCGAATTTTCCTGGATTGTAATAAGTTTTTTTTTTATCAAAGGGGATTATATCCGGAAAGTCATTTTCCCCACGAGCTCTAGTGCTCCTTCTATTTGAAAAAAATTATAATATCATATTTATAAGTTTTAGGAAAAATTGAAACAACTCCTGCATGTTGTCAATAATGTATTCTACAAACGTGCAAAATGTCGATTTGAAATACATTATATTTCGAACTATACAAAAAAGACAAAATCTTGTATATTTTAAAGATTTAAAAGTGTGTACATTTATATTCACACATTTGTCATTTTTGTGTATCTCGGATCATGAAGTATTTCAATTCATGATTGTGAACGTTTATGGATACGACATTGACAATATACAAAAAACATATTTTTCAAAAACTTATGAATATGATATTTGATTATTGTTTTTACTTAGAGGGAGCACTACAGCACGGGAGTCAGAAATCTCTACCCGATTATCCCCTGCTTCATTAACGAAAACTTAAGATCTACATTGTGCCATTGCCGTGGGTCTGGAGCGCAGCTCTTCCTCTTCCTCTTTGTGGTCCTTTTTATTACATGGCTTCTTTAATTACATGGCTTTTTTATTACATGGCTTCTTTACCTATCAACAAGATTCCATATGCTATTGGGAATCTCTTCAATCTCTGCCATTTTGGTATGCATGGTTCAGTACTGAAGATTGTTGCCGAAGTATTTCGAGGAGCGTTTGAATTTATTTACACCAGACCTTCATAATTATGATGCAAACGAGTTGTGTCGTGGGATTGTGAAGTTGAAGAAGCTTAGGCACTTATTTGCTCGTAGGCTTCTCCAGGAGCGTCGCCTGGCGTGGCAGTAGTCTGGCGCGGCGATGATACCGATGGCTCCGATCGTTCACCACGACGAGGTCCTACTACCGACCGTAGGGACAAGTGTCGCCGCGCGTAAATATATTATCTTTGTCATGCCTAGTTATGTGTAGTATATAACCCTGGAATGGGAATTAGTCATAGGGTTTTCATAAATTTATAATACAAGACCATTGATCGGGTGATTCAGACAAATTCTAGGAAAGGCAGCTCAGATGAGTGTCTATGTACGTCGTAGATTTGGTTGCAAAAACTTATTTATAGGGTCACACTATCTACTCAAGAGCTTATGTCAATAAGGGGTAGGGGGCCAATGCCCCCCCCCCCCCCCCCCCCGAAAAATTTAAACGTTATATTTGTACAAATATTTGTCAAAAATATTCCATGCTCAGCGGCACCATCGGTTCCTTCCTCGTCAGACTCTTGTTCATCTTCGCCTACTTCAAAGGCATGGACGCCTACACCCGTCGTTGTGGGACCCTAGAGGCGGAAGCCCTCTGGGACTGGGAGTACTACGCGTCTCTGATACGTCCATTTTGCATCACTATTTTATATCATAATTCACTCTTATTCATTGATATATTTCATATTAGAATACAATACTTATGTTATTTTATCTTATTTTGCATGTTTGGCAATTATTGGAAATTATCTGCTGGAGTCAGGAAATCAGCTGGAAAAGGCACCGTCAAGATACTATATTTCTGAAACTCCAAAAATTAAACAAAAATACAGAAGTCATTATTTCGTCAGATAACAGGAGGAGCCAGAAGATGGACCCGGGAGAGGCCACGAGGTGCCCACGTGACCCCCCAGGCGCTGGTCCCACCCTGGTCGCACCTGCCCCCACCTGGCGCCCCTGGCCCACCTCGGGCGCTCTCCTTTCGCGTATATCTTTGTCTTCACATAAAACTTTCGGGGTCCGCTTCGAGAAATATTTCGTCGCCTCCACGGGGCGGAAACCACAGAGAGAGAAAAAGCTCTCCGGCAGGGAGAAATCTGCCGGGAAAATTCCCTCCCGGAGGGGAAATCATCGCCATCGCCATCGCCATCGTCATAATGCCGAGCATCCTCGGGATCATCATCTACATCATCTCCACCGCCAGCACCTTCATCCCCGCCGCTCCACTCCGTTCCGCTGAGGCATCTAGGGTTATACCTTGTGTAGTTCATTGGGATTACTTCTCCGGTGCTGATTACTTTGCTGTAGTTGATGCTATTGAGTTTTTTCGGTGAATTACTTTTATGTCCAAATTTCTATTCATCATTATATCACCTCTGATCATGATCCATATGATGTCTTGTGAGTAGTTCATTTAGTTCTTAAGGACAAGGAAGAATTCTTGTTGCTAGTAGTGACATTATGTTGAGTAATATTTAATGATTTAATATTTAACTTGTGGTGTTATTCTTCTAGTGGTGTTATGTGAACGTCGACTACATGATACTTCTAGCGGGGACGGCCGGACGTCCCCGCGTGCCAGCCCTGGACGGGAAACTGCACATGCTACTATGCCAGATCACACTCATACGTGGAACGTGGTGATCTACGTAATTTGTACACGTTTCAAAATAATTTGCGTAAGCACTATGGATTGTGCACCTTAGCTGGAGCGAGTTGACTATGTACATACACCTACTTGATCCGTTTTTACCTGGGGCTTGGAATTGGAAACAACATACTGATCTGTGCGTAAATTTGCACATGCTAGCGGCCCGTGGCGTCGAAATAAAATTGTCTCGAGGTCGGTACGTGCTCACATCACGGACTAAGTATGCCACCGAATTTTCCTGGATTGTAATAAGTTTTTCCTTTTATCAAAGGGGGTTATCCCCGGAAATTCGTTCTGGCTCCAGAGTTCCGGTGCTCCCTCTATTTAAAAAATTCAAATATCATATTTGTAAGTTTTAAAAAAATCATAATTTTTTTTTGCATGTTGTCACTTATGTATCCCACAAACGTCTAAATTTGAAATAGTTTATATTTCGAGCTACACAAAAATGACAAAACTTGTATATTTTGGATATTTAAAAGTGTGTGTACATTTAGATCCACACCTTTATCATTTTTGTGTATCTCAGATTATAAAGTATTTAAATTCGAGATTTTGCACATTTATAAGATACTTCATTGACAATATGAAAAAAATCATATATTTTAAAAACTTATGAATATAACTTTTGAATTTTTTAATCAAAGGGAGCACTAGAGCCCGAAAGCCAAAAATCTCTACCCGATTATCCCCTGCTTCGTTAACGAAAACTTAAGATCTACATTGTACCATTGCATTGCACGTGGGCCTGGAGGCACAGTTCTTCATCTTCCTCTTTGTGGTCCTTTTTAATACATGGCTTCTTTAATTAAGTGTTCTACTACCTATCAACAAGATCCCATATGCTATTGGAATGTCTTCAATCTCCGCCTTTTTGGTTTGCGTGGTTCAATAGTGAAGATTGTTGCCGAAGTATTTCGATAAGCTTTTGAATTTATTTACACTAGACCTTCATAATTCTGATGTAAATGAGTTGCCTCGTGGGATTGTGAAGTTGAGAAACTTTAGGCACTTATTTGCTCGCAAATGAAAGGATCAATCTTGTAGGGTCCTCCAATCGCGCCGCCTGGCTGGGTGGGACTTTGTCACTACGACGAGGTCGTACTAGCCGGCCTATGCTGGATCCACACGTAACCCAATCAAGCAATCCTAGCGGTTTTCTTGCTACATAAATTAAATAAATATAGTCCCTTGTCATACCTAGTTATGTGTACTCCCTCCGTTCCGAAATAGTTGACACGTGTTTGTCCAAATGTGGATGTATCTACACACTAAAATATGTCTAGATACATCCGTATTTGGACAAACACGAGTCAATTAATTCCGAACGGAGGGAGTAGTATATAAACTAGGAATAGGCATTAATCTTAGGGTTTTCATAAATTATAACACAAGACCATTGATCGGTCGTGATTTCACGACAAATTCTAGGCAAGGCAGCTCAGATGAGTGTCTATGTACGTCGTAGATTTGGTTGCAGAAACTTATTTACACGGCCACACTATCTACTGAGGAGACCATCTCAACCAGGGGTAGGGGGCCAATGCCCCCCCCCCCTTCGTCCCATATTAAAATAAAACGTTATAATTAATCAAACTATTGATCAAAACTATCTAACTAGATAAAGTGGTTGGACTTGACTACCGTTAACTAGAAGCGTCATTTTGTGCAACATTTCATGCTCAGTGTCCGGTGTACTCTCGTCGTCGGTGGACTGCTCCTTCGACTAAGTGCGTCTTTCGGTTCGCTCCTCCACGTGGCCGCAGGCCTAGTTCCTCTGCCTCCTCACAATGCCCCTTCGCCTGTAAGAGGCAACCGACCTAAATCGTTCGAGGAGGGAGTTATTTTGCGAAGTTTCGATACAAAGGCGTGGCCATCCGAAACCCTGATCGGGTCCTTATGCTCACCGCTGTACATATATGGTATATATGCTCGTATTGGTATAGCTGCTTGTAGGTTGGGTGTATCCTTGTTCACGAAGCATACCGGATGATGGTGATGGTGTTAGCGCTGTTACGGGAGGCTACACCCAATCTTTTGTGGCCAGATAGGGATTGTCTCAAAAAAAAAAAGGGGTAGATCTTGAATGAAGGGTAAACATTTTTTTTTGAAGGGAACGAAGGGTAAACTTGGGGAGGTCTGGAAAAAAGGAAAGGTAGGACGGCAACGTAGGTCGACACTGCTCACCGCTGTGCTCACTTCGAGGGAGGACATTAATCATCCTGACTGCCTGCCTGCTGTCTGCACCACGCAGATCACTTCGAGGGTGGGGACAGCTCTGTAAAATTTACCATACAGCTTTATCTCGTACAGTACGTACGCGCAATCTAATCCACTGTAGTGGAGTACGTGCGACTGTGCATGGTACTCAGTATATGTAAAACGAATCAGTGGACGGTACAGAACGGACCGACCGACCGATCGGTCAAGCTGCTCGAGTTGCAAACGAAGCCTCAGCAGCAACCGATGCATGCACGCAGACACAATTTCGCACAGCGAAAGGTGATCCTCCTGCGTGGTGGGGGCGCCTACCACGGAAACGCGGGTCCACACCACACCACACCACACCCGGTAGGGTGGGGACAGGAAACATGCAACGCAAGCGGAGCAAGCAATCGGGCGAACATGCAAGCCCCGTGGGTGGCGCAAGGAGGGCCCACCGCCTGCCTCGAGGATTTTAGGCCATACCAACCCAACCCTCGCCAAATATGATAATTCGGGCCTGGTTTGATTTTAGCAAAGGGTGTCCCTGCCTTTCGCGGCGCTCCTAAATGCCGCGGTCGCAACCAGGAACTCCAGCTAAGATTTGCAGCACCGAGTAAAACTCTATTATGCCTCGCAACGCATCGTCCTGCTCCAGAAGATCGCAGTGATTAGACCGGTGAGATTTCGTTTGGCAACGAACGATGGAGATAACCCGGCCGGGTGACGCGTCCGTGCAAGCATGCCCGAGCGTTGGAGGAGGATGTCTGCATATTCTTGCTCTGCACTGGCGAAAGCTGTTGAGCCGCGGTACGCCGTGACATGGGTGGCGGCCTACCTTTTACCCGACCTTCCATGTGGCGGCCTCATCGACCGATCGATGCTGTACATACATGGTCAAGGATTCGTTTGTGTGTGCGCAAGTCGGGCTAGGTAGGCTAGCTATTCGCACAAGAAATCATGTACCGTGGACGGTGGACCCGTTTAACGACCGGGGCCAGCCTGCGGTGTTAGTTAATCTGCTGACTGCCGATCGATATGCATGGCTACATACGTGCAGATTCTCTCTGTTGGTTCTTTAGGCTGTTACTCTTTTGATTCATACTACCTCCGTTCACAAATACTTGACTCCTAACTAAGTGTATCTAGACAAGAAACACATCTAGATACAGTCACTTTAGAGTCAAATATTTCAGAACGGAGGGAGTAGAAATTTCGAAGGATTGGTGTAGGATTGGAATCCTATAGGATTTTTTCCTACGATTCCGTTTGATTCATAGGATCATATCCCATAGGAAAAATTTCTATAGGAATTGCCTAGTACAAACCCCATAGGAAAATAACATGAGCTCCAACCTCATGGAAAAATTCCCTAGTATCTGCATGTACTGGCATAGATCAAACCTAACTGCAGAGAGCATACACTGCAAGCGCGTTGCCGTCACACATGCCAAGTCCTATATTCAACTCATCGTGTGTACACGCATTAATTCACGTACATCGTCGATCCTACTACCCAGAAAATACATGCATGAAATGGCTGTTCCCCCAAACGTTTCGCACCTGCGAGAAACCAAACGAATTCGCCTCAAACCTGATCTTGCCAAGGATAGAGAACGGTGAGACGTGCCTGTTATGGAATACCCGAGCTTTTATTCTATTCCAAATTTCCCAAATTACACAGGAGAAAGGATAGTTGCCGACGGCTTTTTATCGGGGCCGTCGCCATATATGCCAAATGCCGAGGGCATCTACAAGGCCGTCGGCATATACAAAGCCCTCGGCAAACATAGTAGTTGCCGACGGTTATCTCTGGACAGCCGTCGCCATATCCGGATCGTCGGCATGTAAAAAGCTTATACCGAGGGTAGCCGTCGGCAAAACGATGGCCGTCGGCATATTGTCCTGCCGTGTGCATTCCGTCCAACGAAGCTAGTAGTATGCGACGGTAATGCCACAGCCGTCGACATGTACTCTTTTTTTTTACTTTCTTCAATGCTCTTATCCAAATAAAAATCAAAAATAGTCAAGCACTTTTTAAAATTCTGAAAACATTAGTGAAGCACATATACATAGCGTTTACATACGTGCCAAATTTCGTGGTGAAATAAAATTTATGCCGCTTTGTGGAAAAAAAATTGAAAAACAAAAACATTGACTTCAACATGTCACCCATGGATCTGCCAGAATATTTCTAACAAGAAACATGTCTGAGCATTTGTTTTTAGTTAATCACCCTTCACATGGCAAAGTTACCCCCCCTTTTTATGTGTAATGCTAGTTGCCGTGTTAAATTTAGAGAAAATCTCAAGCGAGATGAAAATGAGTTTATATAACCTGATCATACAACTTACTCATCTGGATTCAAACTATAACTCTGTTCCTGCTACAATCCAAGCAATTATCTCCTTTGGGGATCCTAGTTCCTCCTTGTCTAACGTGTATACCTTGGTGGTGTCTTTGACAGGACGGTTCATCTTCCAGGAATCAGGAATCGCTTTAGGAATCAAAAATTATTTTGCTGGGGACCTCAAGTGAGAAGTTTAAGTGGGTAAGTAATCATGTACATGTTCATTCCGGTCCGCCGTATTACCCAATCTAATGTTTGTATCGTATTTCGCCACTTTGCCTCTAACTGAGCTTTATACATATTTTTTCTGATCTACCTTGTTACCGACCTGATAGCCGGGTGGGATGATCATGTCGAGGAGGATCTCGCCCCGAAGTACCACCGCGGCGACCTCGACGCCACAGTTCAGGGGCTCGTCGACATCGCTACCCAAACGTCTGAATATGTAGTATATATGTCAACATTCCCCTTTGTACTAAAACATGAAGAGCATTCCCCTTTGTATATGAACCTGAATTCTCTTATTCTCTTCTAGCTTTCATATTTGCCCTATTCCAAAGTACGAAGCGTTTATTTAGTTATCCTTGCTCTGTTCAAAAGTTTGAAGAGTAATGTGGCTACCTAAGCGAGCCAACACTTGATACTGTTAGAAGAATGAAAGTCCGTGTGTTTGCAAATCCATGGTTGTTGAATCATGCATGTCTGTGTAATTGTATATGTAATTTGTTGGCTAATTTTTGTTTGGTTCTGGTCAGCAAGTACGCCGACGACAAAGCCCTCGGCATAAACCTCAGATATGCCGACGGCCTGACCCTCGAGAAATATGGCAACATCTAGTCACCAGCTGCTAACATGTGGCAATGTATGCCGACGGCACATCCCTCGGCAAACACCCTGACGCCGTCACTCTTTGCTGACGGCCACGCAAAAACGTCGGCACATGGTGTGTATGCCGACGGCTTTCATATGCCGACGGTATTTTACTCTATGCCGAGGAAGATCAGGCGGACGGCCATTTTTCCGACGGTTTTTGGCCGTATTCGGTGATTCCTGTAGCGAGTGGAGAGGAGGGCGAGAGACACCATGGCTCTTGCGGTGAGGCAAGCTTCCATTGGTCATTGTTGGCTTGTGTGTAAAGCTTGTGCATTATCTTCCAAGCTGATCTACGGGATCGTTGCCTGTTACGTGTGCCAGGGGCTGATCTGATCTGCGGAAAAGAATGCGGGCGCGCGAGCGCGTGCCGGTCGGTCGTCCGTTTGCTTGCGCGCCTTGATGACGGATGAGCTCACGGACGCGCCGCCGCCGGCCGGCCTTTGGTCGATCGATCGATCGAGCAACCGACGTACTCTAGCACGTACGTACGTGTTTATGTCTGACCTGAGATGAGATCGATAGATGTGGAAACTAGTGGGATATGCAGGACAAAGTGGGATTGGTTGCATGCATCACGCAGACTCGGGTTCCCGAACTCTTGTATGCATACTTGGATCATCATACACCTTAATTTGGGGAAAAGAAATAAATGCATCATTTTCATTTCTTTCTAGAAACAAATACTACTACGTACATCGTCCATGAATGCATCAATAATTCAATATCCGACCCTCGTATAGAAATTTCGAAGAAGAAGAAAAATCATGGAGCAAGAGAAAGGACGCCACACGCATGCTTGGTTTCTTTTTTCTCACAAGCATGAACAACTAGCAAGCGCGTGAGGTTTTTGTCCAGTTTTGCTTATGAACACATGACAGAAAAGGGAAAAGAGTCAAATCTGTATGCATCTTCATTGGAGTGGAAAAAGGGGGAATAACTATATATGTCTACCCATTTGTCCGTTACAACATTTTACGAGCTCAACAACGCTTCATTTTTCTCGACGAAGATCGAAAAAATGATCGTTGCATGTAGCCACGTACAACTGCACCGTCATGCTCTTTTGAGTGTCTTGAAATTGCAAAAGGAAAACGCACCTAGCTAGCTCATCATAGCTACTCCCTACGTTCTAAAATACTTGTCTTCCATTTGTCCAAATTCGGATGTACCTAGACATGTTTTTGTGTATAGGTACATCCAAATTTGGACAAATGAAAGACAAGTATTTTGGAACGGAGGGAGTAGATCGAACGAGACATACCCAAAGTAGCGAGGCACGCATCTGTCGTGAGCTTGCGTGATATAACTAGCAGGGCACAAGGAATCATATCTCATGACCTTGATTTGTTCGGGTACACTAATAAGATATTGTTCATCCCATATTTAAATTTGATACTATTTAGGTCTCTTTGGTAAAAAAAAATTGTAAGAAATTTTAGGGGATTCTATTGATTAGAAATTTTTGTATAGAGCATGTTTGGTTTGTAAGATTGGAAATCCTGGAAAAAAAACGTGAGTTACCTTCAAAAAAAATTTCATAGGAAAATTTGCCTTAGACCTAACCTATTTTTTCACATACATTAATTACCCCTTTTAGTGTGCTGCAATCATATTGCTTCTATTAAAGATTCATGTGTTTTTTATCCATGTAGGATTCAATTTGACATACTTTCTCAATCCTATTTATATTCTTCCATTTTCATAACCCAGACACCGGATTGGCCCTTGTAACCTAATTTTTCTTTTCTTTTTATTACGTCAAGAATAATAATTTGGAAACTTTCTCGCATGGTACACATTGTACCATCTCTATCATATATCAGTTTCAGAATACTTCGTAATTTGTAGATGTCTTTTAGATGGTCTAGTACACTAAGACATGTCGAATAAAAGCATGATGTGCATCAACGATGTGCTGCCAGTCTCACTGAAATGGATAATATATAATACTACTCGCTCCGTTCTGTAATAAGTGGCGTGCTTTTAGCTCAAATTTGAACTAAAATCATGCCACTTATTTTGGAACCGAAGGAATAATACATTTTTTCTTGGATATGCCCTGCTCGTCTTGGATATGCCCTGCTCGGGTCCACTGACCTTCAAAAGACAAAAGAAGGTGACCGCTCACATGAGGTGTGTTTTCGGGTACGAAAGCAGCTATGCATGCATGCTGCGGCTGCTTTGCTGTGAGACGCTTGCTCATCTCTTTTTTCATGCACACACCATGCACCAATAATTCCACCGATGGTGACCTGGCGGTCGTCATCGTTCGTTTATTTCCATGAATTTCCCACCTTCCCTTCACGTATTCAGCACACTGCCATCTACTCACGCAACCATTACAACAGCTAGCACACTGCAAATGTAAGACGACTCCATCGATCGATCCGTCATAATTTGCGGAGCTGGATATATTGAACAGCTAGAGGTTGAATGGCCATTTAAAGGCAAGTACTCTGAGGGATCCTGAAAATTCTAGTTTGTTCTTCCTTTTGGTGTGAAGCAGCCGTGATACTGCGAATATTTTTGTGATAGACATCCTTGGTTCTCATAACTTTGCCATAACTAGCATAAGTAAACTTTGGCTTGGCTAGCAATCCTTAAACGGATATTGTGCCGAAGTGGATGTTTAAAGTACTAAATGAAGAGAGTATGTAACAAAAGTTTTTCTCAAGAAATATCTTCAAAATAAACCATGTCTCGAGTCTAGGACGAGCCTAGTGACTCTTCATTGTAGAAAGGGCTGGCCCATAGGTTGGGCAAGAAGTGCGACCTCCCAGGGCGGCCCGAGAAGAGAAGGGCCCAAAATGGTAAGTATATAGTAATCACTATGCTATTATCCATCACTTGCAAAAAAACTAATTAATACCATCCTATAAAATAATTAAAGCATTAATGACTTTTTTATCAACAAAGCACAAATTTGACTAAAAAAGAGTATATATGTATATATAAAAGTATTCCACATGACAAAATGCAATGATGTCATTTATACAAGCTCAATTCATACACCTCGGTATATATTAGTGGTCAAATGAATTAAAGATGGTGGAAAATCATACACGCCTTAAATTTTGGGACAAAGAGTATCTCTACGTAATAAATGGCTAATTCGCAGAATAAAATACACACCATGGGCGTCGTGGAACGTAAAAATAAACCAATGTGAATGAAGACAACAAGTTTAGTTAGCATGTTATTCTTTCCCCGGTGGGAAGTCCCGCATATTTTATCGAAATCTATGTAACTAGATTTCTATGTTTAATTTCCTGTAGCACATTTTTGTTTCATAAACTGGTAGGGACTTTGTACACCACATGATAACAAGCACATTGCACAAGAGCATATCAAATAATAAAATTTCCATATGGAAACATACGAGAATTCACACTTTGTTAAACAATGTTACATTAGTAAAAAGTAGACAGCATGCACACTTTGTTAAATTGTTACTTGTTGGACAAATCTGACAAAGAAGTACTCTCAATGGGTCAGTTTATACTTTAAAAGTTTCTATACATGTGTTTACTTAACCATACACTAGAAACTGCAATTGAGATTTTTTTTTTGGAATAGACTTTTGTGACATATACTATTTAATATGTTTCAACGATAGATATTCAGTATATACAAAAACACCAAGAAATATTTATTAATATTTCTATTTATGTGGTTAAATTATGTGAAGAAATAGAAAGTTATACTCTTAACACTAAAAATAATGTCTAGTGAAGTATAAAATTTGGTACAAATTGTATTTATTTTATTTGCCTCGCACAAAAACTTTCATTGGACTAAGCCTATGTATCTATACTTGTATTTAATTGGTACAAATTGTGTTTACCTTATTCACGGTGCAATTTCACCTAGGATCGCAGATCTAAAGAGCTGAAGTGGATAGGGGACGTTGTAAAGCAAATTTTGAAAGTATTTCAAGAACATTTTCCAACAAGGCTTCAACGACTTAAACACCTCAGCCAAAGACTCGACTGAGATTTTGAAGCCCCAATGCGATGATACCCCCAAGTTAACTGTATACTATGTTGGTGAAACGATATGATTGTCAAGCCTGAGCCAAGCACTGTTTTTCCCAAAAATTTCCTACTCCACCTGAGCCAAGCCTACTAGCCCCTTGCAGTAGCATTATTTGAAACCTGCTTATCTGAAGTGCCCAAGTGTGAAGAAAATGGCACATAAAAAAATAACATGAGTAGGATCTCCGGGACAAATTTTTCTAAAACGAGACTTATTTCTTGTTTTCCACACTATCCAGAAGATAGCTACTAAACCGATATAAGAGAAAATCTATCTCATCCAGCAAAAGGAGTAAACCACTCATTATATAAATCTATAAAACTAACATACACGTGAGTAATACCCAACGAAATGCTGGCTATATTCCAGACATATTTAGCCAGGGGACGCAAAAAGAACAAGTGCTATGTAGTTTCATGGCAGTCACAAAACTCACTCGGTTCCACTTTTTTCTGTTCCCTCTTTTTCAAGTTTTTGTTTTGTCAGAACTCTATTTATGATCAACAACCAGCTGAACACTGTAGTCCTTAGAGGTGTTCGGTGATGCAGCTATACCCATGTTATCAACAAGCAACAAAATGTTAGCCACCGGCTTTATTAGCTCATTCTGAACATCTAACTATCTGGGCACTAGTCACTCCGACTTATATTGAGAAAATTGTGATATTTGATGAATTATATGGCTGGAGCACGTTCTATTGTATTTTCTCGTAAGAAAATATGGCCTATCGTATTGGCTCCAAACAACATGGCACACCACAACCGGAGGCAGATCATCGAGGTCCGAGGAGGCATCAAACGAACACAAAGTCGGTTTCTGATGACCTGGTGTTGTAATCCAACTCTAACATCATCTCGACTCATCGGACAGCTGGCTCGCCACCCCTAAACTTGTCGTACGATATAAAAACGTGAGTACTCCGTAAAAGGAATCTCGTTCGATCAAACAGCGTCCTCGGCTACGATATCATCAGCGCCGGCCGGTGCAACCTGCGTCAACGGCAATGTCGGGGTCGTCGTCCTCCGGGCAGCAGCATCCCGGCGCCGAAGCAGACGCAGCCGCGCCGTACAATGCAGCGTACGTGGACGTCCCCGGCGTCCGGTTCGTGCCGTCGGACCAGGAGCTCATCGACGACTACCTTTGGCCCAGGATTCATGGCCAAAAGCCCCTCGACGACAAACTCGTGCGCGAGGCGGACGTGTACGCGGAGCATCCCAAGGATCTGAGTGAGTTCTGATTTCTCACGCAGCTTCTGAATATATATACTCATTACCCATTGTGCTTTCTCTATCTAAGATCGCGATCATATCAATCTACTCGTTTAGTTTAGTAGTTGATAAATTTAGGGTAATTTAGTACATCGTATGGGCAACACGATTGATGCATTTAGATCACAGAACATGATGTTTGCTCAAATTTAGGGTAGAACATGGTTAAGTGTTTGCCGGCGCTGACATGGCTGCAACGTATTTATTTCGTTTGAGCAGCCAAGAGGCTGGGCAAGAGCACGGAGGGCTTCTGGTACGTGTTCTCGATGAGGAACCGCAAGTACCCAAAGGGGAAGCGGCCGAGCCGGAGCACGGGCGACGCCGCCGGCCGCTGGAAGGCGGTGGGCAAGAACATGCCGATCCTGTCTGGCGCGGACGAGAAGACCATCATCGGGCGCAAGTGCGTGCTCGCCTACGAGCTGTTCGTGCGCGACCACCCGTTGTCCAGGCCGCGGATGGAGAAGACGGAGTGGAAGATGTGCGAGTTCGTCGCCGGAGACACCGACAAGCCCATCTCGGAGTCGGAGAACCCCGACCACATGCTGGTCAGCCACCATGCATCTCATCTGACTGTATTCTTCTTTCAGAATGCTTAGTGTGGCCGTAGCTGACGTTTTCTCTGTGTTTTGTTTTGCAGCTCAACGACTGCGTGCTGTGCAGGATAACGCGCAAGGGGGCGGCGGGTCAGGAGGCGGTGCTGGAAGACGATGGGCAAGCAGCGGTCGACGACGAACCGGACGAGGAGGAGCAGGTGCAGAACGCTCTTCTTCCTACCGACCCGTCCCAGCAGGCGCGAGCGCAGGTGATGCCAGTGCCATACCTTCTACACGAGGGCGCGGCGGACGGTTGGGATGGCACCGAGGTCGGAGCCGAAGGAGTTGCTGATGCTGGTCTCGAGCCGCCGCCGCGTGACGATGACGGTGACGGTGGCGGCACGGACCACTTCGGCGAGTGGTCATACCATCCGGAGACCTGCTGGGGCGATGGGTACGGCGTCGCTTACGATCATGACCAATGGAACCGGTATGGAGCGACGGCTGATCCGGAGTTCCAAGTGCCTGCTGACCCGATCGAGCTGCCGAGCGATCCACAGCCCTGGGACATCGCGAGCACTCTGCTCTTCTCCGATGGCGACCATGAACTCGTGGAGGATGAAATCGTCAGGGCGAATGATGATGACACTGGCGAAGACGACGCAGCAGCAAACGAGACCCCCGCGCCTGCAGATGCAGACAGTCAGGAATAATTTTGTGGCTGATGATGCCAACGAGAGCCAAAGTGACCATCTCGTGTTGCCTTGTACTCCCTCAGTTCCATTTTAATTGACTCACATATATCGCCTAGCACTAAGAGTCAATTAAAATGAAACGGAGGGAGTACTTTTGAACCTATACATTTTGATTGCTTAGATTTTTTATTTAGAAAAAGGCCCTCAGGCACTGCTTTATATTGAGAAAAACAAACCAAAGTTTGAATTTACTTAGTGTCACTCATCGGGATAATCATTTGTTGAGGTGTGCTTATGTTGGAATTTATATTCAGTAAACGTTTGAATTTTGGAAGATTTTTATCAGAACCAAACTACCATTGGCACCGACGAAACAGTCGCCTTGACACAACTTTCAGGCTTACAGCCAGTGGCCAGTCTCCAGCCATGGCGGGGAAGCAGTTCCCCTCGCTCGCGCACGCGCGCCCGGCCTCCTCCCGCTGCCTCCTCGCCGTCGGCGCCCTCCTCCTCCTCTCCGCCGTCTACTTCCTCCTCCTCTCCCCCTCCTCACCACGCCCCGTCGCCATCCCACTCTCCAACCCTAGCACCACCACCACCTCCTTCGTCGCCTCCCTCGACCGCTTCCTCGACTCCCCGCACAGCCCCGCCGCTTCCTCCGCGGCCCCAGAGGACCTCGACGCCGCGATCCGGAGGGAGGAGGAGGCCCGGCTGTACGCGGACCCCGGGAGCGCGTGGCCGGCGGCACCGGCGCCGCTCAGGGTCTACGTCTACGAGATGCCGCGCAAGTTCACCTACGATCTGCTCAGCCTCTTCAGGGACTCGTACCGCCACACCACCAACCTCACCTCCAACGGGAGCCCCGTGCACCGGCTCATCGAGCAGGTGAGTGAGATCGAATTGTATCTCGTGCTGCTTCGATTCGGTGCCACGAGATCTTCCGTGTTTCTAGATTTGGTCGTGGAGAGCTGTTTATCTGCAGAGTGTGCGCAGTTTTAGTCGTTTAGGGGTTTAAGTTTGAGTGCATTGATGCAGATTGCTTGCTGATTGAGAGTGGGAGCAGTACTATATTCGTTTGTGATGCATACGTTCTCTGATGCTGTAGGAAAGTTTTCAAATGTTATTGAAATGAACTGTATGCGTGTGTGTTAGATCTCAGAGAAATTTTATGTGCTGCTGATCCGCTGTAGGATTTCCGGCTGTGTGTCATAATTTTTTGTCTGATCAGAATCAGATGCTATGAAGTTTTTCTTGCGAGTCGTGCATGCTTCTAGACATGATCTTATATGAAGTAGTTTTCGTGTGACAGGAAATGTAAGCCAGAAGAGCATGAACTAATAATGGCCAGGATAGGGAAAGTTTGCGCCTGAAGAACTGCACTCTAATATCAGAGGCCTAGTCATGATTATAAGATGAATTCAGATGCGTGCTGCTTGTTAAAATCTATCATCTCTTGAATGTCACAGATTAATATTTCAGTTTTACAACATGGTTTTGTTTAAACATCTGTACATTTAGTAATATTGCAGCAATATGAATTTGGAACTTCCCATTTTTTTGGTGCCATCTTAATTGATTTCCATTTCCTTATGCAGCATTCTATTGACTACTGGCTATGGGCTGATCTCATTGCTCCTGAATCACAAAGACTTCTAAAGAATGTTATCAGGGTTGAGAGGCAAGAAGAAGCAGACATTTTCTATGTCCCATTCTTCACAACAATCAGTTACTTCTTGCTGGAGAAACAAGAATGCAAGGCACTTTATAGGGTGTGGGAGCATTTCTCAAGGTTTAATGTTTAGCTAGTGTTTGTTGTAGGACATGGTCAAGCTAATGTTTGCGTAGGCAAATTTCTTCGCAAAATGAAAACTTTAATCCTTCCTACTCGCAGCCTGGCATTCACTAGTAAAGAATATTCAGTAGTAACCATTTTTCGGTAGCATTGCCTGAACTTTAATCGTTCAGCTGGCTATAGGAAATCATATAAAGTATGTTTGTTTACAGTGCAAATTACTCGCCTATATTTCGTTCCAAGAGGATCTTACAGTGTTACTTTTCTGGTGTTAGGAAGCGTTGAAGTGGGTGACTGATCAACCTGCTTGGAAACGTTCAGAAGGAAGAGACCATATTATTCCTGTTCATCACCCTTGGTCTTTTAAGTCAGTTAGGAGATTTGTGAAGAAAGCAATATGGCTTCTGCCTGATATGGATTCTACGGGGAACTGGTATGGTATTCATTGTTCGCCACTTAGTTTCAGGGCTGCTTGCGTACATCAGTTGAGCAACACAACTCACATTTATCACCTTATATCAGGTATAAACCTGGGCAAGTATATCTGGAAAAGGATGTTATCCTTCCATATGTCCCAAATGTCGATCTTTGTGATTATAAGTGTGTGTCAGAAACTCAATCTAAAAGAAGCACGTTGTTGTTCTTTCGAGGGAGACTGAAAAGAAATGCTGTGAGTATCTTGCTACAGTTTTCCAGCTTCTGATAACATCAGGTTTATCTATGTGTGTGTTGGTTCCACTTGCTGTCATATTTGCTTCTTAATCTTCTAAATTGTTGACCTTGCTTAGGGTGGGAAGATTCGGAGTAAGCTTGTGACAGAATTAAATAACGTAGAAGACATAGTCATAGAAGAAGGGACTGCTGGAGCTGGGGGAAAAGTGGCAGCTCAGAATGGCATGCGCAAGTCTCTCTTTTGCTTGAATCCAGCTGGGGATACTCCATCTTCTGCTCGCCTGTTTGATGCAATTGTTAGTGGATGTATCCCAGTTATAATAAGTGATGAGCTGGAGCTTCCTTTTGAAGGAATACTTGACTACAGCAAGGTAAAGTTGACCCTTTGTCCTTGCACACATGCCTTTGGATTGTTCAATTATTTCAAGTTTTAAGGTTTGCAAAGGTCGCTATATCTTACTGGAGCTCCAAACATAACCTCTTACCCACGGAAAAAACAGGGTATCTTGCTAGTTGAATCCCACAAACAGCTGACAAATATATTCATATCATAAAGTTAGTAACAAGTAATGGTAGAACTATTGTTGCATATTTGTTGGCAATGGACATGTCTGGATTTTATTCTTCAAGGGCATTGACAGTTGTGTAGTGTTACCTATATTTTGGCGTATACCAACCTTGTTTTTCTGCACCTGATGTTTCTGAAGCTTGTGTAAACATTGGTATGAGGTCTATACAATCTCTGTACCTTAGGTTTGGTTACTTTGCTATGTACTTTCATTGTGAGAGAGACTCAAAAAGGTGCCTTGGTGATATTGGTTATTACAAACAAAAGAGAAGCTGCAAAGGCAATATTGATCAACTGTAAACTGCTGTGAAGATTATTTCTTTGTGTGGGCATGTGCAGAAAAGATCATGCATGCAGTCTGTTGGAACCACAGACATACTCTCCTGTCCAGATTTAATTTAATTATTTCACTGTAGCATGATAAATATGGCTTTGTGTCTCACCATTGGTCATCGGTATTTGGAAAACATTCTGTAGTGTTAAAATTGAAGTGTGCAGTAATGGTGTTATTATTTTATTCTGCAGATAGCATTGTTTGTCTCATCAAGTGATGCTGTGCAACCTGGCTGGCTGGTGAAGTACCTAGGAGGCATCGATGCCAAAATAGTTAGGGAAATGCAAACTAATCTTGTCAAGGTTTGCTGTTTACTTGAAACTTATCTCACATTAGGTTTTCTCGGAAGACCCAATCTTTTTGACTATTTCTTACTCATGATACATTTACAGTACTCAAGGCATTTTATCTATTCAAGTCCTGCTCAGCCCCTTGGACCAGAAGACCTTACATGGAGAATGGTAATTCCCTGTCATTCTTTTAGGCCTATTACACTTGCAATTTTTTTTGCTGCTATGTTCGTTCAACTTTTGTATCCTTAGTCGTTAGAGCAAACGAGTAGTCTTATTTGCAATTTCATTTATATATCGTGTCAATATTAGGACTTCAGAATTCTGAGTTAGAAATACATAGGATGTTTTTTCGAGATTGCAATAAGTAGTCTTCGCTATAACAGTTTATCCGCTCCATGCTTGAAATGCAGATTGCTGGTAAGCTGGTAAACATCAAGTTGCATATTCAGCGTTCACGGCGCGTGGTCAGAGAATCAAGGAGCTTATGTACATGCGAGTGTAGGGTTGGGAACTCCACGAGGCTGCTCTGAATCTGAACCATTTTCCTTCGTGTCCAGTTTCACAATCTTGGTCATTTGTAGCTGTCATTAGTATGTGTGCTGTTACGTTATTTTGTAAAATCGACAGTAGTTTTGACCCGTGTGTAATTGGTGTACCTGATGCTACAGATATACAATGTGCCACATCACATTATAGCTCACGATGCGCTACGAACTGGCGTAATGTATTCTTTGACGGGTTACTAGTAATTGAGAATGCACAATGCATGTCTCGACAATGCACATGGATTTTCTTTGTGGGAAGGTTTTTCCTTGCGATGAGAGCAATTGCAAACTGATGGAATTAAATGACGAATGATTCAAGACTTCCAGATGATTGATCACTGATTGGAGGCTTTCCAAATGATTTAGACGTCTGAATTGCCGATGCAGTGTATAGATTCCAACCAATTATAACACAGAACACTCATGGCAGCAACTTTGGAACTTTAAGCCAACCCCCTCCTCCGAATATATGTCATCACTTTGCGCGCTTGAATTCACAATTCGCCGCAAAGAGTTTAGTTCAACACTTCAACTCAAGCTACCAAAACACCAGAATTAGCAGTACAAAATTGACCTCGCAAGGCATACGGTCACAACTCGCAACAAAGTACTTGTCCTGTGTGACAACAGGCATTGCAGGAGTTGACAGGAAATAGAGCTACTACTTCCACTACGGTGAAGTCATGAGGCGAAGCCACTTGAGATGCTCCTACCCCCGTCAGACTTGAGCACACTTCCCTTCTAGGTGCCCACCAGAACGGCCAAAAAATGATCTGCATAGGACCAGCAGCAAGAGATCATACCGAGGCAGGTTCACAGGAAATAGAGCAAGGCTAGTTTGTGACATCAGAAACTATGTTGTTTCTGGTATCAACACAGCTAAAGCAACAACTGGAAGTTAACAATGGAGGAATTTATTAACAGCAAAATCATGTGCAGGATAGGATATAGAGTGATAGATAGCCAAAATGGTAAGTAAATAAATAAGTGATCCAAGATAGTTCGTATGGAGAACTAAACCATACAATGTCTCGAATTACTCAACACAAAAGCTGAAAATTCCTCAAGACACTAGACATCAATAACATTGTTCTTGCATGCATCCCTAAATGTAACAGTATTACCGCTGCAACGAAGCTAAACCACAAATATCCCAACTAGCATCTATTAGCACAAATTGGTTGCTTATGTAATACCAATAAGATGACTGCAAATATGCATGAAAAGCAGGAATATCGAACAGCAAAGGAACTACATGTATGCATGATGCTCAATGCTGAGAATACAGTTCAAGTGAAAACTGTTTTTACCTACAAGATGATTGGCATGTTGACAAACAGAATGCACATCCTCCATAATCAGCAGAAGTAGCCCCGGCAATTTGAGGATCCACAAAGGCAGCTCTTAGATCTAGGAGAACCAATACCAGTAGAATCAGCTCCAATCTCACCATAGTCATAAGTGAGCTCTGTCATGGGAGGGATATGCTTGAGCGCAAAGAACATGACATGTGGGTGACCATCATCTCCATGGTCAAAATGAACTGGCTGCCAGAAGGCGTTCGGGGCACAGCTATGGTTCATGAAACGCGAGATGTTTCCCATTTTCTTTGCACTTATCTTGATGGGCAGTGGCTCGAAAGTATCAGTTGAAATATTTGTGCTCTGCTCCCCAATCAATTCAGGTCCATAATTCCATTTTAATGTCTTCTGACCAGGACACACAGTCTCAAAAAGGTAATCATCTCTACTGTCATCCAAATTAAACTTAGCGTCATCAAGAACCTCACCAACATACTCACAAATAAATGAGCCAGCCCGTATAGGATCCCATGAACGAAGACCCCAGCCTCGGTTCTCTGTCCTGAAGACCTCAAAGTGAAGCCTAACCCCATTCTGGGTGACCCTGTTACGGCAGTTAACTGAACACACGCAAGATTCACCACACTCATTATCCTTGGCTTGCGGCATACAAGCAATCCTGTTGAACTATATGGTAAGTAACCTCCATTACACTGCGCACAGCCACAACTGGTATCACTAGGCACACAAGAAGTAACGCATCTACAACTCTGTAATGGTTTCAAAGAACTTACTGGCTTCAGGTGTTTGAGCTCGGTAATATAGGTGAAAAGGCCTGGTCCTTTCTCACTGTCAACATCATTGACAAGACACACTGGGAGAGACTCAGCACCAGATGATAGATCAGGGTGTAGAACTTTGCCTCTAGTGTCTGGATTCTCTACCCATTTCCGCGACCTCTTCCAGAGTGCTACTCCCTCAGGCTGTCCTGGCTCACGCAGCAGACTGTACTTGAAGCAATTGGTCCCAGCTTTTGTTCTCTCCGTCCACGACTCATGAATCTTATAGAGGCCATCATTATATAAACCTTCCCTGTCAAGCAACATGGATCTTTATATCCCCGTACAACCCGGATCACATTCTTTCTCGTCAAGCTCCTCTCAAGAGCAAGGTTACCCCTCTCAAGCTTCTGGTCTTGCATCTCCTCATTGTTCTTGTTATTACCTCCTGAACCGCTGTATACCAGTGTGTCTGTAGCATCATCATCATTCTCATAAACACCTGCAGCGACAATACATATTGCTAGTGAATCATCATCCTCATCATCAAACTTAGTAGTCATGTAATCAATTCCAGCCATGCTACCAGAATGCAACCCAATAAGGCATAGCTCCATTCTGAAGTAGAAAATATCGCCTATCTCAATTCCAGGGACAACTCCGATCCTCTTCCCAGTGTTAGCCCTCAGATTTTTTGCCATCATGATGGTAGAAACCTTAAGGTCAGCACGTTTGCTAGTCTGTTGTGCCTCATCCAACTGAAGTTGTCTACGGCGCAGTGCCTCGAAAGTCATGAGAACCTCTTCCACAACCTCCCTGGGATCGCCGGATGAATTGGGCACCAAGGTGAACTCATGATCAGCACCAGCCTTCCTGTTGGAGGACTTATGGCGTTTGGTCTTCACGCCACTGTTGCCGTCACTGCCCAAACCATCCCTCACCTTATATCCACTTAGACGGGATGGCCTCTTGATCTTTCGCCCAGATGCTGATGTCTGGTTGCCAACGTACAGCTCATCATCATCATCGTCGTCATCCAGTGATATAACAGTTCGCGGTGTCGACTTGTAAGATGCGATAGGGGTGGCATCAATTGGCATGTCAACACTGGGCCTACATTTGAAGTACCATTAGCAGCAGTAGCCCGGCCTTCATTAGCAGAGTACCGACCACCAAAAGCAGTAGCTGGCTGTTTCGGCTTGTAAGCTGCGATAGGGGTGGCATCAATTGGAATGTCAGCACTGGCGCCTGCATTCGAAGTACCATTAGAAGCAGTAGCCTGGCCTCCATTATCAGAATACCGACCACCAAAAACAGTAGCCTGGTCTCCATTACCAGCAGACTGACCACCAAAACCAGTAGCATGGCTTCCATTACCAGCAGACTGACCACCAAAACCAGTAGCCCAGACTCCATTACTAGAAAACTGACCACCAAAACCAGTAGCTGGTGGTTTCGGCTTGTAAGCTGCAATAGGGGTGGCGTCAATTGGATTGTCAGCACTGGAGCCTGCATTTGAAGTCCCATTGGCAGTAGCCCGGCCTCCATTACCAGCAGACTGACCACCAAAACCAGTAGCCTGGCCTCCATTACCAGCAGTCTGACCACCAAACCGGCAGCCTGGCCTCCGCCGCCATCCCGGCCACCAGAAGGGACAGGCTGCCCTCCAGCAGCACCTTGACCACCGAAAGAAGCGGCGAATGACCTGAACACAGGATGATCCGGAGCACCAAACGGCCCAGGAAACTGCCCAGCCGAAGAGACAAACACCAATGGCGGGGTGGACGGGGACGGCTGGCTGAAGGTATTGACCCCCAGCGGCGCGGGGAACATCGGAGCCAAGGTCCGCAGGGGCTTGATGTCCAGGACATCTTGATCAGGCGTAGGCATGAAATCCGATGTCCGGTCCATCGCGACCCGCAGCAGCTGGACCTCCTCCTGCACCAAACAAGCAGAGTCAGTGCCCGTGGCTCGCCCTAGCCGCGCGGAAAATGTAAAGCTTCAATTTTTACGCGGCACCGTAGTTCAAAATGGAGGATTCGAACCAATCCAAGAGGAAAAAAAACCCGAAAGACAAGTAGTAGATGTCATCGATTCTGCAGCCATAATCCAAGAGGAGGAAAAAACCCCAAAAGACAAGTAGAGTAAAACAAGCCCCAAATCGAACTACCCGAGCCGAGGATTGTTCGAGGAAACCCTAGGACGCGCCGTCCCCTGCCCGGGAAGCCCCAATCCGGCGGCCAACCAGATTCACAATAAAAAGATGGGGTTTTTGCGAGGCGGGGCGGCGCAGAAATCCCCACCCCCATGAACCACCGCTTCAAAAGAAACCAAAAACTATGGGGAGCTTCGCTCTTGGCGTGGAAGAAACCTCACCTTGGCGAGTATCCGGGGCTTGGCTGTGCAGATTCTACGACGCGGAGGGATCCATGGGCGGCGCGGCTCGGAGGGGGTGATCTCAGTTCTCAAGCCGAGGAGGACAGTGGATTTTCGCAGAAATTTGAGGGGATGTGTATGACTGCTCTGACTGTGGTCTGACTGAAGGCGTGTGGGGGTGGGCGGGTGGCTCGTTTCTCTGGGCCTGTGGGGCTACTACCGCAGTGACCGAGAGGCACGGTGGTCGTCATCAGCTCGCTGTCGTCCGTCCGATCGAAAACCGACGTGTTAGATGCGATCGGAGTAACATACAACACGGAAAGTCACTCTGAACTCATTTCGTCTCCCCCGGCCGAGTGGTGAATGGTGTTTAGCTAGCCCTGCTGTGTGCAAAATTCCGCAGCTTGGTTCTAGGCTTCTAGCTCACGGTAAAGAATGATACTTTGGGTATCAATATTTTTTTTTCAAGAGTACGCCTATAGAAAGCAGAATTTTGAGTACGAGAACGAATACCACTTGTTGTATCAACTCCACACCTGTGGTAGTCCGAAGACAGCCACCACACACATTACAACTACACGCAAATATAAATTCGGCTGAAAAACAATTTGTGGTGTAGGCACAAATACTCGTTCACTCAACAACATTGTGTGTGCCAGCTTCTAGAAATGCCATCCAAAGTCATCTGGCAAATGGGCATTTTGTTGCTCGCAATAATATCATGGTAAATTATGAGATATATCCATTTTCAAAAACATTCTTAATATTAATGTATAGCATTATAACTAGCAATTACACAGGCAACACTACAGAACTAGAGGCACACTTTTTCATAGTGAACCGTTGAAAGCACGTTGTAAAGTTTTGGGGGAATGAAATGTCCCTAAAGAATTGAACAACACCTTTCAAACCATAACATTGCCTCAGCGTGATGTTTTACACATTTTGATGGTTACTTGTGTGGCTATGTCATAACTTGTAACATTTGCTAACATCCTTTTTAGATATCTACTAGGGGTAAGTTCTTGGTTGTCCTTTTTTCTAGCAAGTCTCTATGGTGGTCAAATACATTATTGTTGGCCTCCATACGAAACAGAACCTCAAAGTGATTGTATTTTATATTTAATATTATCATATTAAAATTGTGTCATGCCATAGTTGCTTACATGTTTTTCAAACTGACAATTTACTAGTTCTACTCCCTCCTTCCTTGCGACCCTGCAGCCCCACAAGTGGGTCGGGTGGGCCACCCGACCGAGCTAGGGTTTGGCAACCCTAGCCGCCGCCCACCCCCTCGGCGCCTCACCTGAGTGGGCTCGGGTGGGCCCCACCTGCCGCGCTACCGAGTGGGCCCATGTGGGCCGGCCGGCGGTAGGGCAAGCCCTAGGCCGCCGCCTCCTAGTGTGCCTCACCGTCTGCCACCGAAGTGGGCCCATGGGGCCCATGCGGCCGCCCCATGTGGGACCAACCCAATGGGAGCAGCCATGTACCCCATGGATCATTTTTTAGACCATCTAAAATCTGATACTCCTCTCTCACCGTTCAGAAGATTTTTGCAACGCCAGACTTGTCCGATCAAAACTCTGAATATAATTCTATCACGTCGGAACCATCCGAGTGATACTTGCTCTCTACTCCGACCCATCCAATATACACAACAGATTATTGACGCCTTAAGTGTGTGACCCCTACAGGTTCGATAACGTGTAATCATGATTAGAAGTACCTTCCTAATCAATAATCAATAGCGTGACCATGGACATCCATATTGATTCCTACCGTTATACGAAGACAATTTGTTGAACCTGTTGGTTATCGAGTGTGTTCCCATTACTTCACGATGCCCATCAATACCCGAGGCGATATGAATTACATCACCATGAATAAAAAACTCTTTATTCATTATGTCAGTTATCCCCGTGATATGATGTCGTTACTCGTTCCCGTGTTCTAGTATCCTTATGATATATATCATGTCTTTGTCTACACAGACTTGTTCATGGATACTATCACACCAAGTGGATCCTGTATGTATCTCGCTGTTAACTAGAGGAGTAGTCTCGAATCTTGAATTATTTTAATTAGATGCACACCTTCAAGATTACCCAGTGATAGCCGTTTTGACCACCCAGTTACGGATGTGATACTTGACTATACCAAGGTAACCTTTTCACAATACACAACCATATATTCTCATGGTTAAAGGAATCAAACAAGTTAACCAATCCGTAACGATATCTCAACTATATGGGTCTTCCCAGCCACAATGTTGAAACAACAATGTGCGCTCATTAATATTGACAAACAGATGTCCATGACAAGGAAAACATGGCCATCTAATATTAATTAGTTTGTCTAAGAGACGTGACAAAGGGTAAAAAGTTTGTTCATGTTTCTACGCTGGGTTTTCCTCTAAATCTCACATTGATAGTCCATAATAGTTATAGTATAAAAACATAATACATTAATCATGAAACATATGTACTTTGTTGTCTCTTGGGCATACATCCAACAATTGCGCCATATCGACCTTGATTGGATACCCCATTGTCACATAAAGGAGTGAGGAAACGAAGTTCGTCATTTCCACCATAGAAGACCTCGCCAAAGCGTCGAACAAGCCATGAGAGAAGGCTTATTGGACACAACGCTACCTCTTCTACCTAGCGGCGCCACCAAAACCAATAACCTAACCATACCCTCCTTTGCCACCAAGCGATGGCCGAATGAGAGGGCATTGTTCTGTGCTCGCCTCGCTCTTTGTTGATACTAGGAGTCAAAAAGTTTCTATGGGGATTGATCAAGGGACAACCTTCTTGTAATATTTCGAAGAAAAGTACCCTAAATGACGAAAAACTCCCTAAAGCCCTTATTCAGAACAAAAAACAAAAAAACACAATTTGTAATCTGAAAAAAATGTAAAGTATACACGAAACCAAGTTTCATCAAAATACATGAGTAGAGATTTCTTGCTCCCGGGATCCAGTGCACCCTCTATTTAAAAAATTCAGAAATCATATTTATAAGTTTCAAAAAATCTGAAAATACTCGTGCATGTTGTGAATGATATATTCCACAAACATGTAAAAAATCTCTATTTGAAATACTTTATATTCAAAACTGCACCAAAGTTCAAATGTGTGATCTAAATATACACAATTTCACATCTCCAAATACAAGATTTTGTCTTTTTTATGTAGCTCAGAATATATGTTATTTCAAATTAAGAATTTGCACGTTTGTGGAAATGTGGAATACATGATACATCATTAACAACATGCAATTTTTTGAGTTTTTAAAAAAATTATTAACATGTTTTTTTAGACTTTTGAAAATAGAGGGAGCACTCGAGCTCGGGAGTCAAAATGACTTTCCGTGATCTACATAAAAAGAAAAATGTGTAATCAAAACCAAGTTTTTGTTTCCTTCTTAGATAAATTTTTTGTGTTTTTTGTGTATGCAAAACTTTGCAAATATGTGTATCACGTACAGGAAAAAAATATTTTTTTGGCAACATTATGCAATCATTTTCTCTTTTCTAAAGTACCGGGCTCCATGGCTCTTTTCTTTTCTACTACTGTACTCGTCTTTTTCTTAAACAATTTTAGCTGTACTCTGGTCTACTTCATTGCATCCCGTCGTGTGGTACGTAGCATGAGACTGACGCTAGGGTCCACTTGGTCGTCATCTAGGTTTCCCATTCCCTCGCCGCCGCCATGCTCAGACGCAGCAGCATCCTCACCCGCCTCCTTGCTTCTCCCTCCGACCCTCCCATAGTATCTCTCCACCGCCTCCCTCAGCTTCCCCAAACCCTAGCTTCGTCGTGGAGGACTATCTCACCGGCACCTGCGGCCTCACGCCAACCAGGCACTCAAGCAGGGGCGGGCCCAGGATTTTGAGGGTGGGTATTCAAAATTATAAAAAAATAGTAAGAGAAAGAAGTGATTAGAAAAGAAATAATATGGACTACTAATCATATACATGCAAAATTGTTTTCGTAAAATTAATAAAAATAATGCCGCAATGGGGTTTGAACTATGAACCTAAGGATTTAGCGCTTGTATCAAACCAATTGAGCTACTGCATCATTTGTATTATTACGCGAGAGTTAAAAGTTATTATTTATATGGTTGAAGGATCACATATCAACATTTTGTAACAATATTTGGGTATTCAGCTGAATACCCATGACTTGAGGTGGGCCCGCCCCTGCACTCAAGGCCTTCGCAAAGCTCTCCCATCTAGATTCCCCCTCCAAGCCCGACGCCGTCCTCGCCTTCCTCGCCGGCCTCGGCCTCTCCACCACCGATGTCGCCGCCCTCGTCGCCAAGGACCCCAAGTTCCTCTGCGCCAGCGTAGAGAGAACCCTGGCCCCCGTCGTTGTCGGGCTCACTGACGACTCTCGCATGCTGAGATCGCGCGTCTCGTCTCGCTCGGCCGCTCCATCTTCCGCTGTAGGTCCGTCGTTTCCAATCTACCATACTACATGTCGCTCTTGGGCTCCATCGAGAACCGCATCCAGTTTCTCAACAAGGGCTCCAGTCTCCTTGGATGCAGCCTCGAGAAGGTGGTCAAGCCCAATGTCGCGTTCCTGCGCAAGTGCGGCCTAGGTGATTGCGATATTTCCAAGCTGTGCCTCTCTGCATCACGGGTGCTCAATGCCAACCTAGAGCGCCTCCCGGCGATGGTGATGTGTGCTGAAGGTCTTGGTGTACCCGTGGCTCTACGATGATGTTCAGGCTTGCGCTGCAGGTTGTCGCATACCTCGGTGAGGACAAGTTTCCAGCCAAAGTGGAGTATTTGAAGAGCACGTTCAGGTGGTCAGATGCCGAGGTCAGCATAGCTGTGTCCAAGTTTCCGGCGGTGTTGAGTAGGTCTAAGGAGATGCTGCAGAGCAGGTCAAAGTTCCTCATCTCTGAGGTTGGGTTAGAACCAGCATACATTGCTCATCGACCGGCAATGCTCAATTACAGCCAGGGCCGGATCAAATCCCGGTACTACGTTTTACAGTTTCTTCAGAAAAATGGATTGCTAGATCGTGGCCGGGACTACTATTCCACAGTCATGCTACCCGAGAAGGTATTCATGGAGAAGTACATATGCCCTTACAAGGAAACTGCACCACGCCTCACTAAAGACTATGCAGCAGCTTGCAGAGGGCAAGTGCCAACTAATTTCAGATTTGCATGAACCAAGGACGGGCTATGAAATAGATATGTTAATGCCATTATTTAGTAGAGCCTTGGTTATGAACTTGTTTGTCCTCCTGCATGTTGTTCTCCAACGCATTGTTGAGACCATAAAGCCAAGGTAAGCATGATGTCTTGTTCGTTGTGGGTAACGAATCCTGATGTTCTTTTAAGGTTTTTGCACTTCATGGTTGATAATTGAAAGATTTTTCTGATGCATGTCCCAAATTTAGCTATTCCTATTTAGGGCCCTAGGATTTATTAACCTGGATTTGGCTTAACACGTTTTTATAACTATGGTTTGATATAAAAAAATCGTTTTCATTTGCTCAGATGCAGATTCGTAGTGGCCAGCTTCTGCTCAAAATTAATTAACTAAACTAAATAAAGATGTGTCTTTGACGTGGAGGGATATATGTAACCAGTGGCTATGAGAAGCAAATAAAACATTATTAGGTTCATCCAACTACACCTGTAAGTTTGTAAATAGGAACCTTTTCCGCTTACCACTTCTGAATTGCCTCAACCTCATCTAGACAACAATGTCATTCACTCGAGGAAGCTTGTGATCTTTTTGCAACTAACTGACATGTACACCAATTTCTTGCTTGCACAAAGAATGCCCATGTCGCCCTGTTCACTTGCATGCTTGTATTATGCAACTAGCTTAAATAAACTAACCTGAGTTTTTCAGATGAGTTAGCTTCTTGTCTTTTCAGAATATCAGGTATCACAACAAATACTTGCCTGCAGGTAAGAATATTTCTGTGGTACATAGGAAAAACAGGAATAGGAAAAATAAGTTTATGTCGACAAACTGTTTTTTGAGAATAAAATCATCTTCTAAGAACTAAGTGCAACTAAAGATATTGTAACACCGTAGCTGATCTGAGATTACAATTAACGCTTGCTTGCTCATGTTTCTTTTTGACAATGCTTTCAGAAGTAACTTCTATTAGGACATTGAAATATTGGATCAAGAAGAGGCTCATCATTTAGTGAGAATCTAATGTCTTTACAAAGTGTATGCTTTAGCATTACACTATTTATCGAGACATAGATCCAGGTCGAATGCAACATTTTACACTACTTACTAAAACATTGATCCAGGTCAATTGCAACAATATAAATGTTCACATATTTTTGTTAGTGTAGTTCAGTAAAATATCTATCTACCCACGGTTTGGTTGATGCTTCCAGGATTTGAGAATAGCCTATTGCTATGCTATCTCCCAATGCCATCATCCCTTCTCTTGGCATCAAGGGAGATTTGCATCGATGTATGATTGTTGGGGATGTTTTAATGATGGTCTGAGCATATTAATCTTAATAGCGTACCGCTCATGAAGGAATGCTAAAGGGCATTAGAACAAACTTTTTGTTCTGTTATTTATTATCTGCTACAAATGGCCAGTTAATAATTTTCCATTATAATGACAGTTAATATTCCTTGGTATCAGGATATGATTCTGGAACAATTTCCTCATTCATCATCGTGCATTAAAAAATATGAGACATATAACATGCACAATAAGTATGCATTGTAGCATTGTATTTCTATCTGAAATTGGTTCGTTGCTGCGCAACATTATCGTGTTCCTTTTTGATTTGGGGAACGCAAATCAGATATCTAGTTTACGGACTTAGAAATTACTAAATTGGGACAACTAGCTTTGTTCAGGTAAGTATTAAGATCCATTTTTATTTATTATATTAGATTTCCTCTTCTTTGAATTGTCTCCTATTTTGTGTGTGCAAAGAACAACTCATCCGTAGTTCCCTGTGCTGCAAAAAAAAGATTAGTCATATATTCCCCAAATCTGCAATGCGGTGGCACAAGACAATTGCATCGTATTAAATGATTCAGTTTTCTTAGATCTAGAACTGTGATATATATCGAATTGTAATTGCGGGTGTGCAACTATTCAATTGATGTTCTGTTTTGTTGTGTCACCATGGTTATTTCAGCTTTTCATTTGTATTTACTATTTTCTTGTGATGAAGATGAAACTACATACAAAATTTTATGCAGTCATTCGAAGATGTGCCCTTCACCCCTGTTGTGGCAGTTTCTACATTGATTTGTGAACTGATTTGTCATTATTAATCTCAATCTAACTATGGTGGTTTCATTGATCGAAATTTTCACTTGCTCTTTTTCATCCAGTGAAAAGAAAATATATTGAGCTTAGACTACACTTGAAGATCAGTTGGTTGATGGTACAGATGTGTCTTTGATATGGAGGGATATATGTAACAAGTGGCTATGAGAAGCAAATAAAACATTATTAGGTCCATCCAACTACATCTGTAAGTTAGTGAATAGGAACCTTTTCCGCTTACCACATGAATTGTCTCAATCTCATCTACACACAATGTCATTCGCTCCGTGGAAGCCTGTGATCTTTTTGCTACTAACTGACATGTACACCGATTTCTTGCCTGCACAAAGAATGCCCATGTCGCCCTGTTCACATGCATTCTTGTATTATGCAGCAACTAGCTTAAAAAATTAACCTGAGTTTTTCAAATGAGTTAGCTTCTTGTATTTTCAGAATATCAGGCATCGCACAAATACTTGCCTGCAGGTAAGAATACTTCCGCAATTTTGTTTTGTTTCTACTGAAATTAAGTTAAGCTTTTGCGATGATACAGCGAGCTTGGTTTAATTTTCACCACATATTTTTTGTTCAATGGGGAGAATTCGCTGTTTCTACATTTATTTTCACTTAGGAAATATTATAGTACTAGCATGACAATAGTAGCTCACCAAACTGATCTGTACAGCGTTAGGTCCATTTCATTGTCTGTGCTACTTCTTCCTTTTGTATCACAGATTATCTGGCATAGAAGATTGGTATTTAAGTGAAACCAAATCTCATAGCTGCAGGTACTTCCATTTGTTTCTAAAATAAGTTGCAGTGTCCCACGGTTATGTTGCAGTCAAGTTGCTCTGTTTTTGTAGTTATTTTGGATTGATACCCTAGCTAGGATAATGCAAATACCACGTGAGAGCTTTTTTAATGGCTATCGCAAATGGTGTTAGTTTCTGCTACAAGTACCAACACTGAACCTGATACTTGCATGGCAACTTATTTCACTGTTAGGGATTTCAGTTGATTTGACAGTTAGGGATTGGACCATTCAGCGGCCTCCTGTACTCCTCTCTTTATTGTCCTATTCCGAAGAAACATAAAGGGTTCCAGAAAGGGGCTTTAACTGTGTGTAAATATTTTTTTCTCCAGAAGATTATTTTTCCCACCTATGTTATGTCTCATCCTCAACAAAACAGTGTCGGACTTTGTACAATGGTGCAAACTTTTTTATATGTAGGCAATAGGAGTTGCAGAGGCACCTACGTTACAGATTAGTGTCTTTCTACAGGTACCCTTGCATCTAACAGTGCCTCCTGTTAACACTAGATACTCCCTATTGAATTGCCAGTTGGAAGTGACTCTTGGTATGATCTCCAGCTTCGTAAGACATGGATAGATCAGATTGAGGAATTCAATGCCAGTTCATCTCTGGATGGTTGTCAAAGGATGGTCTGAAGGAGATCGACAACTGGTCGCAAGTTGCCAGCCTGCAAACTGGTTGGATGTGAAGAACTGGACGGCTGGGCTATAGTATGAATGCTTGATTTATTGTATAATGTATTCAAGGCCTCATCATCAATCAGGCTACTGTATTATCAAGTTTACGTCAAAAGAATGTATACATGTACAACTACTTCTCGTTAAATGGTTAAAATTAGCAATCTCTTTGGATCTTCACTTGGATGAAAGTACTTGAACGTGTCGTGCATGTACTGTATGTAAACAAACGATTAGTGTGCTATAAATTTTGTACTCTGAACTCTAAATTTGAATCAGAGCTCGGAGTTAACTATGAATGTCTAACTGTTTCAGACTTCATGTGTGAAAGCCAAGTGTGAAGCTATCTCGCCCAATAAGCGTTTGGATTCTCATGAACCAATTCATCAGACATGATCCAGCTCGAAGTGTTTTGAAGGGAAAAAAGACCCCCCATGCCGCACCCCAGGCGAGACAGGGGGTGACCCGCCGCCGCAACAAACCAGCTCCGCCCGAGCTACGTTGCCACTGCCCCTTGCTGCGCTAGCGGCGGACCTTGTTGCTACTGAAGGTGTCAGTGGGGCCTTCTCTCCTCGAGGCGCTGATGGATGGTTAGAGCGGCGGGGGAGACAATGGACGGCTCATCGGCGAGCGGAAGCCGAGATGGCGTCCCTGCATTGGTGCTTCGACCGCGTAGGGCAAGGGGTCGTCGGCTGCATGGAGGATGGCGGATCGAGGGCCACTCACCCCGGTCTGGCTATGTCTTCGGCCCCAGATGCGGTGACAAGCTGCATGGTCTACGGAGGTGGAGGTGCGTGTGTGGCGTATGATCTGGCTCCACACAGAGGCCTATCTAGGAGGCTCAGTGGTAGCGGTGGAGGCTCGAATCTGTGAGGCTTGTTAGGGCCGGTGCAAGTTGATGTGCGGCCCTGTGATCTAGGGGGTAAACCCTTGATCTTGTGTGATCGGACGATGGCGACGCCTTGGCGTCTCACTCTTGAGGGATTTGTCTCTAGATAGGACATTGGCAAGAGGGACTAGTGGAAGGCCAAGATGTTCGGGTTGAAAATTCTATGGCAACGATGACGGGGATGAGCGATGTCGGACACACGACATTGGTTGAGGTAGTCGGCTCTCCTCCAACATGTCTGTGGGATTGCCTCGGTTTTTTTGTTCCTGTGAAGTTGAACCTGATGAATGTGGAAGGTGGTCTGTTTGGTGATCTTCCGTGGCACCAGCCATGCCTGGTTCTCATTGGTATACGTTTGAGTCGAAGCTGCGCTATCTTGTCATGGCTGAGTTCTGGAGCAGATCTTCATTTGGCTCTGCACGACCTCTTAAGTGTGGGTTCGTTCGACGATCGTCTATGGCAAAGTCGGAGTCATTTTCTCAAAGTTTAGTGTTGGTGAGCTTGCCTCTTAGGGGATTAGTGATGACGATGACGAGGGCCTCTTTCGAGAGGTGTGTGGGGTATTTATTGTGTGCCACTTAACGGTTTGGGATTGTTTTCGCCCGTTCTTCTATTGATTAATCGAAAATTTGCTTCCTCTTAATTAATAAACGAGGTTCTTTTTGCATCCGTTTCAAAAAAAATCACCGACAAGAAGGTTAGATCAACAATCTTCACAGCAGAGCTAACTCTGTTTTTTTCCAACCACGTGATGTTTTATATTTGGCGCAGAAGCATGGCTTTTTGCAACGCATGGAGCAAGGTTTCGAGGCCACTCTTTGGGCTCTGGGCCTGTTTTTATGCTGCGCTTGTGATAACGAGGTGAGTAGTCTCGCTCGCACCGTTCTCTAAAATAAGGCCTCGCACCAACAGCCGGCGCCGATCGATCGTTGTCCCGTCGCCGGCGGCGCCGCCATGCTCCGCCTCGAAGCTGCGTCCACTCACCTCTCTCTGTCTCCAGCCACCTATCCTGCCAAGTATCTCGTATCCTCTCTCCACCGCCAACTCTCCGCGGCCGCGGCCGCCGTTTCCCCCAACCCTAGCTTCGCCGTCGTGGAGTACCTCGTCGATACCTGTGGCCTCACTCCAGCCCAGGCACTCAAGGCCTCAACCAAGCTCTCCCCTCAAATCCCCCAACAAGCCCGACGCCGTCTCGCTTGCTCGCCGGCCTCGGCCCTCTCGCGCGATGTCGCTGCCGTCGTCGCCAAGGACCCGCTGTTCCTCTGCGCCAGAGTAGATGCAACCCTGGCCCCCAACGTCGCGGGGCTCCCGGCTCGGCCTGTCGAGCTCTGAGGTCGCCCGCCTCGCCTCGGTTGCCCCGTTCCAATTCCGCGTTGCATCCATCGTCTCCAACCTGCACTGCCTGCCCATCTTCGGCTCCTACCAAAATGTCCTTCGAGCGTCGACTGGTCTCCTCACATCCAGCCTCGAGAGGGTCCTGAAGCCCAATGTCGCGATACTGCGGGAGGACGTGCGGGCTCGGTGATTGCGATATTGCCAAACTGGGCATATCTGTGCCGTGGTTCCTCACCAACAACCCGGAGAATGTCGGGCGATTGTTGCTTGTGCCGAAAGTTTGTCCCCGGCGTGGGTCGAGAAGCGGTTGTATGTATCTGTACTCTGTACGAACTAAGGTTTCCGTCGTTTCGTACGTCGGACGTTTTACGCTTTAGTCCTTCGCAAAGAGAGATATCAACCCGCAGTCCAACTCTTCACAGGGATCCTCTTCCGTCTCTGACGAAAGGACAGCTGCACCGCGCGACGGGGCAGCGGCGTCGGGGACGGCGGGGAGCTGCACCGCGGAGTGGGTCACTGGGAGGGCATCGCAGCAGCCGCCGCATCACGAGAGAGTTAGAGAGAGAGGGAGCGACGAGCGAGAGCGAGGGAGAGGAGGCGGCGCGCGAGCGAGAGCGAGGAAGAAGTCTGTCGATCGTGGATTCGTGGTCAAGGCAGCGACTAGGATTAGAGTCTGCGTGACTGCGTGTACTTAGTTTTGTTGGGCTGGGGTAAGCTATGTGCATGTATTTAGTTGGGTTGGGCTGGGCTGGGCTGGGCTAAGCTTTGTGCATGTACGTGAAAATGATCGCTGGTCCAAATTTATTTGCTGGAGTACCTAGAATACATAGTTCTCGAAAAAAAAGTATATGTACGAATAAACTTCGTTTCTCAAAAAGGAAAAAAAGAACGGGAACGATTAAGCAACAATGCCCCATTTCGTGTGTAACAATAGTATATATAGTTACATTAAAAAACAACGGCGTGGTATCGTCAGTGGAGCATGCCCCAATAGTGTTGAGCGCTGTTCGGCAGGGGATGGCGAGGGGCCGGGGGGGGGGTCGAGGGTGATGGAGAGGATTGGGGACACAAGTAGCTATTGGAGCGTGTAGAGGACGACCATATCAACCTGAGCTGGCTCTCCAGCGACGATAAAACAGAGCATCCAGAGAATTGGTGGATGGAAAGGGGTGGACAGAGGAGATGGATTTCTTCGTCTTCAACACTTATGTACCAGATTTTTTCTTTTCAATAGTGAAATTCTCTATGGCCTATTTTAAAAAAACATTGAACCGACCAATAACAACAGATGGGTATATGTGCTATTATTGATTATAAGACGACAGGGTGAACAAAGGCTAGGGTTATACCTGCTGACTGAATTTGAGGGTCAAAATATGGATCGTGCCGATGCTTTTTGGCCAAAAGTTGATCTTTTTTCACCACCGTTGCACGCACGGGCATATTTGCTAGTCAATACTGATGAGCGTTCATCAGCTGAGGCTCGAATTACCAGCTTCCAAGGACAAATTAGGACCTCCTTGTAGCATGCAGAATTTGAGGACCCATGCTTGCTAAATCCCGCAGAAAACCAGAAACAAATGATTTTACTAAATCTGTTTTTTTGGATGCTGTACAATCACAAAAACGTTGCAGTAAGAATGATCTAGAATTCTGGAGCAGTAAATTAATCGATATGTGTTTGATCCGAAAAAAGTACCATGGTCGCCATCCTTACGATAAACAAGGCCCAGCACGCAACTCTGTCTTAATAAGAAAGACACACAACTCTCTTGCGTGTTCTTGAAAAAGATAAACAAGGCCCAGCACAAATGCAGAACTACTTAAGCACTTGTTTAATAATATAAATTATATGTTGTATCAAAGGTAGAACTTGAACAACTTATGTTGCCACACGACGATGCAAAACCTTAAATATGCATTATGTGCGGCATATTCACAAACTTTAGAAGAAATTGTTCAATAAATGGAAGATTTGCTGGAAGAGAGAAATCAATTGGTCAAAATTGGATTTTGTTTGTCCATGAACATGACATTTACAATGTTGTCACACCAAATGTTTTTCACAAATGCAAATGCCTTCAAATTATAAACTTGACGAAAAGGGGGGCGATTTGAAGATGAAGCCAACTGAGATTTCAACTGGTATGAACTGAATAACTAAGTTTGTTACAAGTACTAAAACATCAGAATCAAACGATGGATCAGATTGGAAGAACAGGTACCGAATAAGGAAGGTAAAATACTAAGATTCAGGTCTGTTACTACAAAAACATCAGAATGATGTACAAAAATCTAGATATAATTCCTTCTGCATGAATGACCTATACAACAGTGAATGATCAAAATAGACCAGGTTTTGAGCCAAAATACAATAACAAACTTCAAGCAACACCTATTAATCATTTACTGGATGACTAAACACAAATAGATCATTTGACCAAACCAAACAGATAAATTCTTAATTACATGCAAATTAAAAATAAATGAAGGAGGAAATTTGATATTTGGCCACATAGAAATTCGGCTGACTGACTCCTAAAACGGGCAAGCTTGCTTGCATAAAATCAGCTAACCAGGAAAGCGTGGACACTCTGCAACAGCTTGGCTTAAGGAAACCAAGTTCATGATCTATGCAACAACTTGGCTTAAGGAAACCTGCAAGGAGCAGATAGAAAAAAAAATCTACAGTTTTTCTTGGGAGCTGGTACTACCTCTGCAGCTCTGCAAGTCATTTTTAGCATTTGACTTAGCTTGCATTTGATTTAACATTGAGCAACATTTGATCTATCGAGTTAAAATTGAACTGCATAGATTTTTCTAAAATCTTAGAAACAGCTAGTTAATACCCGTTAGCTTGATGCCTTGATTCAAATGTTAATGCAAGCTGAGTTAATGTCTGCTTTATTTTCTTCATAAAACAGAAAAAACAAGATGTTCAAAATTTAACCTCACATTGGAATGACTGGTCATGGATACGACGTTCATTTGATATCAATTTGCTAACGCAGGTATGTTTTCCCTCATAAAAAATTCACTGCTGAAATTTAAACACATTTCAACTAATTCATACTGAAATAGTTGAATGAGCAGAACTAGTAAATTGTCAGTTTGAAAAACATGTAAGCACTATGGCATGACACAATTTTAATATGATAATATTAAATAGAAAATACAATCACTTTGAGGTTCTGTTTCGTAGGAGGCCAACAGTAATGCATTTGACCACCACAAGAGACTTGCTAGAAAAAAAAGGACAACCAAGAACTTACCCCTAGTAGATATCTAAAAAGGATGTTAGCAAATGTTACAAGTTATGACATAGCCACACAGGTAACATCAAAAAGTATGTGTAAAACATCATGTTGAGGCAATGTTTTGGTTTGAAAGGTGCTGTTCAATTCTTTAGGCACATTTTATTCCCCCAAAACTTTACAGCGTGCTTTCAACAGTTCACTGTGAAAAAGTGTGCCTCCAGTTCTGTAGTGTTGCCTGTGTAACTAGTTATAATGCTATACAATAATATTAAGATTGTTTCTGCACATGGATATATCTCATATTTGCCATGATACCATTGCGAGCAACAAAAACCACATCCCATTTGCCACATGACTTTGGATGACATTTCTAGAAGATGACTTTGAAAAAGTGTGCCTCTAGTTCAGTCTTTTATGTCCAAATTTGTGTTATCAACAACTCTGATAATAAAAACTCCAACGTCTCTTAATTATAGAGCTACATACAGGAAGATCGGCATAAAAGGATACAAAACATATAGCCCGAGTAAAAGCAAGAACCAGAATAAAACTCTGAGCGTAAGATAGGTGGCACCCTAACATGTTCGCTATGACTGCTGTTAGTTATTCTTTCAGGTCAATCCTATATTTCTGATCTTTTGAAATCCATCTATTATAAAAGAGGCATGCTTTGATTTTGATAAGTATGATAGTTATTGGATAACAGTGAAGCACATCACCAAATTTCTCCGAGTAAGGAAACAATGGTAAAACAGAAGGGCAGTACAACTCACCAGACTAAAACAGGCGACACAAGAAACCTGATAGTGCCTTCCTGGTGAAACAGAGGAGGTAGCTGTCCTTCAGGGCAACTGAGGTTGTACCGTTCAACACCAAGAAAAGCATCGACATCCGAGTCGATAACAATTTCAGCATACCCTCATCTATACTCAAGGTAGAGGCTTTCATTGAAGAACATTGTAGGATGCACTGCCATTCCTTGAGTACATTCTAATTCATAACTTTTTTTTTCTTCTGTTTTCACCCATATACACACACAGAGACAAATTTTCTGTTTCCACTCCTCCTCAGACACCCTTCTCTCATGTACATAAAACGAAAAGGAGTTGACGCCTCCTATCATAGATCAAAGAGAGATTAATCCATGTTATTGACATTAGACTTATGGCTGCATGAACATGAGTCCATTATGTAGTGCTTCTCGTGCAAATATGCATGCGTGCAGCTCCTCATATTCTAGCGCATACTAATTGCAAGCTGCTCTTCTATTTGTCAAAGAAAAATGACGAGTTGGCTCAATTGCAAACTATATGATAGAACTAATTTCAATGAAAATTCATTCGCTCAAGTGAGCTTGTATGTCCAACGGGGTATGAAGCTCAAATTTATAGACAACCACACAGATCACAAATAGTAAACGACGAAGCTGAAATTTATAGACAAGAACAAAGAGATCACTACAAAATGTTAGCCGAAATTTACAAACTGTTCACACGATCTCAACCTGAATCTCACGAGCAATCCGGACAGATCAGCTCAAAAAATCTAAGGGAATCACGGGCCAATGGAACTCATCTATTCCGTAAGAAAGAATTGTGTGACATCTCTCAACCAAATCTCTTGCAACGAAATGAAATCGGTCAGAGGAAGCCGAGGAGGAGGCCTGCGCCGAGGATGAAGAGCCAGACGATGTGGACGAGCAGCAGCGCCTGGCCCGAGACGGGCGCGGAGCCGGCCCCGACCTCGCAGTAGCCGCGGCGCGCGACGGTGGCGCCGGCGCACGCGGCCTCGGGGCAGCCGCACCAGTAGGTGACCCGTCGGCGCCGCAGACCGGGTCGGGGCGGAAGCAGCGCACCGGGCAGAGCGCGACCTCGTCCGACTCAGCGGCGGCGTCGGCGATGGGGGTCGCGCAGGGCTCGGCGTCGGAGTCGGAGGCGGCTAGGGTTGGGGAGGAGAGGAGGAGGAGCGCGAGGGCCGCGAGGAAGAGGAGGAAGCGGGCGGGCGGGGCGGATGGCGTCATGGCGGCGGCGTCGCCAGCGTCCACCCGGCGGCCGGCCTAGCCTTTTCTGGGGGAGGGGAGGAGGGATGCGGCGGCGGTGGAGGTCGCGGGTCCGTTGGAGGTTACGGACGCGGCGCCGACTAGCCTTTGTTTGGTTTGGGTTGGCGTGGCGACGCGTTTCGGTGGGTGCGTTCGGTTGGACTTGCGATTTCTTCCTCCTTTGGACGGAGAGCAGGAACGAGGAAGTACCTTCCTTCGCTGGGGTTGGCCACCTGCCCTTGTCTTGGTTTTTACCGAGTCCAAGAATAGCGTTCCACACGTTTCGGTCGCGTCCAGGAATAGCCTATTCGTCACGTTTCGCCATGTTTCGAACGAACGATGCCTCGCTCGTAAGAAAAGGAGGTAAATTCTGGCCGTTATTTGAAATTCAAAATTAGGCCATGGTTACAAGTTACTCTCTCTATTCTACAATAACGTAAGATGTTTTAGGTCCCTCAAAAAAAAAGTAAGATGTTTTAGGTATTTTAATACAAAATCTTTTTCTCGAGCGCGTGACGCGCGGGTGGGTCCCGCCCACGTCCCGTCCCCCACTTTCACTTCCTCCTCGCCCCACACCCTTCACCGAGACGGTGCCAGGCCGAGACGGCACCGGCGACGCCGCTGCGGAGGAGGCGTTTGTTCTTCTTCTTCTTCCCGACATCCCTATCGTTTTTAGCGATCCGAAACCGTGGGAATGGTTTGCGTGCTCGTAAACTAGCATCGCCCATTCCAATACGTACTACTTACATGAATGAAATAGTCAGGTTCTCGCGTATGTCCGTCTGATTATTATAGGTTTTGTGAGCCTTGCATGGACGAGAGACAACACCCGACCTAGGGGCGTGCAGAAAGCTAGGAAAAGGAGTCAATTCTGATCAGTGATCGAAAAAAAAAGCCGGCATAATTTATCGTAAAAACAAAACGGAAAAATACATACGAGGATGCTCCCTAGGATAAATTACTGTCTCCACTCTCGAGTTGATACCTTACTTCGCTATGCATGTTCTCTTGTGGACTGCCAAATGCCAATATTGCTTTGTGCTTTCCCCGATTCTGCACTTTCCGACACATGCGTGTTCCTCTCTCTTGTGGTGCCAGAGGGAAATGATGCATGTATATACCCCACTTACACAAGCCACGTACACGATTGATCTCCCATGATTTCATCGTAATCTAAACAACACAAGCCAGATCGATATCCCTCCACTCCAAGGCGTAGCAGCAAACTTTTTTCTTAACGAACCTGGTTCCATTAAGCAAATAAAAGCCTGACAAACTACCCAGCCTCCTTGTCCTGTCAGTCACATAGCACCAAGGGTTTCAGCAGCGGCTGCCCAGTACTCCTTCTCAAGCGTTGCGTGAGCTTAAGTCTTGACCTGCTCTAAGGATGTGTTTGCTAGACCGTGTCACCCTTGTATGAGTATCTCTCCTTATACATATTGACGCTATACATGGTGAGCTGAGATTCTGTCATGTGTTTGGTAGCCTGTATGAGTTAATATATGTTGAGCTGAGATGTTTGCTAGCCTCTATCAGATAATACATACTCAACTGAGACTTCGTTTGGTAGCCTGTTTCTAAGTTCTATGTAATTAGCTCCTCCCTGAGGTGCCGAGCATATCACCACAAGTCAGAAGTGATTAAAAATAGACTTTACATGCATAAATACATAATTTGAACAAAGTTTGGATAATATCTGGATATAAATATATATTCCATCAAGAACATCATATTTCCAACACATAAATAACACATTTTAGCACATAAACAATACATTACAACATTATAAATAACACATTTCAGCACATAATACATTTGAGCACATACATAAGATATACGGGGAGGCTCGCGTGAAGTTCCTCCGGGCCAAAAGTTCGTCGAAACTAAATGTCCCGAATGCCATAATGGCCACGCCAGCCACCATAATCTCCGGGTCCGAACAAATCGCAAAGACTTCAGGGAATGGTAGGCGACCTCTACAGTATAAGTTCCCTGAACAGGGCACGACGTGCCCTTTTTTGAAGAATATATCACGCCCGAAACCAGTGTGCATTGAAAAATAACCTGCAAAGGAGATGAATGTTTCGTATTAAAATTATGTCATTTCTACATAGACCTCGCTTGCACCGTATGAGTATTATATCCTTGTGCTCAATTTCTCGCAACATGTTGCCAAAAATATTTGTAAAACTTCGAAGTGAAAGTGAATATAAATTCGAAATCACTTGAACGAGTGATCATATGAAAGCATAAACTTACATTAAAAAAAGGTATTGCGTATCCTCGTCAGAATCAACACTGATTTACATAGTGACAGCTAGTAGCTGGCCTTTCAGTCATTGTTCACTGATTTACATAGTGGTTAGCTACTTAGCTGTGACAGCAGACTTCCAATAAAATACCATGAAAACTGACGACTTGTACAGTTGTACATCAAGAGCATGATGTATAGGAGATCTCCTCTAGCGATTCTTTTGGGATTGAGAACATGCATATTTGAATGATTACACGTATCGATCACACAACGGGGTGCAAACATGGGGCACAAGGACTTGTTAATTTGACTTGGACTGACTTTCCTAGACTTTGATTGGCTGGTAACGAGGTCGCCTTTGTTTTCTGCCAGGCCGGCAGAAGACCCAGACGCACGAATCATACGTTACGATGTGGGCAACAGTGTGAACAAAATCAGTGAACATCAGAGTATCAGAGTACTATATTTGTTGTTGCGTGTGTCTCTGCCGTGGAATGCAGTTATGAAAAAGAAGGTAGTCTTCAAGAAGCTAGTCCAAAATTTAAATTCGCACTTGAGTCTGCCTTCGCCCCCACAAACCATGGAGCATGTATTGTTGTTTTTGACGCCACCGTCGTCTCGTCGTGTTGAACCCATATCAAGATAGCTACTGTAAACATTGCCTAGACGTACTAGTCTCTGAAATCTCTGCTGAATCGAAGGCAGGTAGGAACTGAAGTCCTAGCCTGGTCGTTTCCTAAGCCTAGCTAAAACCACATCAGCTTGAAATACTACTACTCCAGCTCAGTGCGCAGCTCCCTTGTGTATAAGTAGCTAGTTGCAGATTCAGTCAGAGTCCAGCACGGAGCAGAGAGGCCATCGATCGGTTCATAGTGTACACCATAGCACCAGAGGCGATCTCTGTTGTTTGAGTCCTGAGAGAGCCGTGGTGTGGTGAGATGGAGTTGGACGGGAAGAAGCCGTACGTGATCGCGGTGATCATACAGGTCATCTACACCGGCATGTTCGTCGTCTCCAAGGCGGCCTTCAACCGGGGGATGAACACCTACGTCTTCATCTTCTACCGCCAGGCTGCCGCCTCTCTTCTCCTACTGCCTCTAGCCATTCTCTTCGAAAGGTAACAGCCAGTCGGCCAACAACTTGTACTACTTCAAGCTAGCTAGCAACAAGCGAATCTTGTAAGATATCGACGACGAATTTCAAACTGATTAATTTGCAGGAAAAATGCACGGTCACTGTCGTCTCGGTTGCTCCTGAAGCTGTTCTTGTATGCCTTGATCGGGTACGTACTGCACGCTTCCTGATCGCAGCTCTGTAATAAGCAGTTTATTTAATGGCAACAAAATTAAAGGTGAATGAGTATTAACTAATGGTTGTGTTTCCAGGACTACATTTAGCTTGAATCTGTACAACGTGAGCCTCAAGTTCACGTCTGCAACCGTGGGATCTGCAACCAGCAACTCCATGCCTGTGATCACCTTCTTCATAGCGCTTCTACTGAGGTACTAATACAGCTTTCATGGTTGTTGCCTGTAGCAAATTAAGAAACTAACCCCGACACTAACATGAAGTATATGTACTTGGCACTTGGCAGGATGGAAGTGGTGAAGCTGAGGAGCACTTCAGGCGTAGCCAAGCTCACCGGCGTGGCGCTCTGCCTCGCCGGGGTTCTCCTCATCGCCTTCTACGTCGGGCCCTCCCTGAACCCGGTGAACCACCACCGCGCCTTGGCCGCCGCCCACGCAGAGGGAGGAGACGCGACGAGGGGGACATGGATCAAGGGCACTTTCCTCATGGTGCTTGCTAACGTCACGTGGTCCCTGTGGATCGTCCTGCAGGCGGCGCTCCTCAAGGAGTACCCCAACAAGCTGCTCGTCACGGCGTCGCAGTGCGTCTTCAGTGCGGTTCAGTGCTTCGTCGTCGCGGCAGTTGCCGAGAGGGACTTCTCCCGGTGGCAGCTCCACTTTGACGTCACCTTACTCGCCGTCCTGTACACCGTAAGCAACTTCTCCATCATCATCTTGCTCTTCCTCTTCCTACACTCAAGTCACTGATGGACTGGATGTATCGATGGCTCAGGGTTTCGTGGTGACGGGAGTGTCCTACTACCTGCAAGCATGGTGCGCGGACATGAAAGGGCCCGTCTTCCTCGCCGTGTGGAACCCCCTCTGCTTCGTCTTCACCATTTTCTGCTCATCCTTCTTCCTCGGAGAGATTGTTCACCTCGGCAGGTAGCTGGTCGACCAACATCCAACTGCACAACTCGTTTCAGTAAGAAGAAATTTTGAATTCATTTGCCTTGCCCTTCTTGCAGTATCTTGGGTGGAGTTCTTCTCGTTGGAGGTCTATATAGCGTGCTGTGGGGCAAAAGCAAGGAGAATCGGATCACACCGTGTGTTGAGATGAATGTGAACCATGGCGCCGAAGACGATAGATCCGCAGAGGGGGAAAAGGATGAGAGGAGCAACCAAGAGAAAGGGAAGATGGAGCAGTACAATAAGGAAGCCATGATATCGCCGGCTCAACAAGTTTGATTTGAACTTTGCTAATCTATCGAGAATTAACTTAGAGCTCGGTCAGTGGACGAGCGGCGGGAATCGAACCCATATCTTCTCCTTGGCAAGGAGATATTTTACCATGACTCTCTGACAATGGGATCTGCATCGTGATTCATGACGTTGTACACAGGTTGCATGTGCAATTGGGTGACCGCAAATTAAGTTAATTCTCGACCGGCCAAGTTAGCCATGTCCTTGAATATCTGATCGATTAAAAGAGATAGGACACATCCAATTTGAGCAATTGTTAACCCAATTCAATTCAATCCACATAGAAGGGGAGCAAACAAAAGCGGCCAGATCGACGTCACTAGACTCCTCTGCTAAATTGGTTTTGGACTTTTCTTTAGCTAATTCTTAGTTGTTTAAATAATCGAAAATCATTGTCACTAAAATCGCAATACTAAGCCTAACAACCCACTCTGATAGTGTGCAACTTTTAGCCCGGAGGTTACGAACGCAATTTACAAATCTTAGATGCAATCGATGAATTTACAACCCATTTTTGCTATACTAGCTAAATGTCCGTGCGTTGCTACGGAGCAATACAGAAAAATTTGTGTCATTGATCAAACAATTAATCTATACTAGGTTGGAATAGGTGATTGCCCATGCGTTGCAACGAGACTTGGCGAGATCGAATTGACGAAAAATTTCTGGTCAATAATTCGGTATTTTTATTTATTTTTTGAACCGGAAGGCGAGATGCTGGATAAAACCAAAATTAATTCTAAAAATTAGGTCCAGTGCCTCGGTTACTGGAACAAGCTGGAAAATAATCACGAATGCAATGGGACCAAAGTCTACTTAATTATGCCAGCCTGGTAACCCCGATGTCCAACTCTGGTAGTCCCCTTCTTCTCCGATATGCAACCCACGGTGCCTTAGCTTCTGCCTCGAGAATAATTGCAAATGGTTCTTGAAATAAAAGATGATGGGAGTAATTCTAGCTTCGGAACGTACCATAGATACATGTTCCATAGATGATTTAGAACATGACTCCACTTTGAATAATCTAGATTAAAATATGCCAGTCCAAATCGGCAGCGTCATGTTCCAAATAGTCGAGATTCCAAATATAGGCGGGCCTGGTTGTTTGCAGCCGACCCATGACATCTTGTAAACTTGGTTGCTATCTTCTATATAAATACGGTATGCCATTTTGGCATACTCACGAAAAAAAATATAGGCGCCTCGATGGGCTTCTCCACCAATTTTATACATTACCAGTCAAACTTAAACATGAAATACAGATTATACCATTTTGAAATACTTAAGAGTTTGGACATTAATTCTGTGAGACGTGCAGAATTAACTAATGTAGCAAAGTTAGCTCATATAGGTAGCAAAAACAGCTGCGCAACTGCTCCTTTCGTTTATGTGTTATACTCCTCTCCTGGACTTGCTGAAGCCTTGTATGCATTGGAGAAACTTCTAAGCACACATTACTGGGAAAACATGATCTAGTTAGGCAAGTCCATTACCAAAACTATACATCCACGGATCCGCCAAATTAATGAATTCACATAGATTTGAGGTGCAGTTTTCTGAAAAGAAAATGAAAGAGTTATAACACAATTTATAAGTGGGAGAGAGATGTGAAAAGGTTCTTGAAAGTTTCAGAACAGTGGTACTACAAATAAATAAAATGACCTGAAGATCTGAATAGCAGTAATTGGAAGGATAAATAAATATTGACTTCAAATAATTGAATTAGCTAGTTGAGGCTACATAAACGTCCGGAACTGGCACATGGCTCTAGCAACTATTCCCTCCGTTTTTTAATATAATATGTTTTAGGTGTTACACATGTTGTCTACATGCACACTAAAATGATTGAACATGCACACAAAATGTATCTACATACATTTATATGCATGTGCATGTGGACAAAAGCTAAAACATCTTATATTAAAAAACGGAGGGAGTACAAAAGATCGAAGCAAGAAAAACTGAGCAGCTGTAGACCACTTACTCTCTAGTGATGGAAGAGATAACTCTGAATCGAGCACCTGAACGGTATCCTTGCGTCATTGCCTATCTGCCTATCCCCCCTTTGGTCAGATGCTGCTGCTGCTCCTCCTAAAGCACAGTTCCAACCATGATAAAAGGGAGTAAAATATCCCCGTTTGGGTTGGTTATGGCATGAAGTAGCAAAATAAATAGAGTCACATACTTGTTGGGGAAATTGTTTACCTTTGATGATAATATAAAGTGGCATGCTTTCCTGACGGGAAAACTGTTCTCAGTACTTCCAGCAGGAACTAATGCTTTAACCGGAAAGAAGACTCCATTGGTGAAACACACACCTGAAGTGCCTAACCTGCCAAGGTCATAGTGTTATGAATTGTTGAAGTAGAAGAAAAAAACGTTTTTTGTAAGGTAAGTCGGTAAATGTGGCAATATGACAAGCCATGAACCATCTTTTCCTTGTCCACTCTCAATGACGATATAGAATTGCTGGAGCAATCCCCGCCCGGACATGCCACATTGCCATAGGGTCTGCCAAAGAATTCCTCCGTATTTAACATGACCTGAGCATCCAAAAAACAAATAAAATGCTACGCAAATCAATCTTCACCCGGATATACACAACAAAGGAAACGTGTCTACATCACTTGCATGAAAGTACAGTATTTTGTCTCCAATACTAAGGTGTGATAATATGTACACACACTTGCATGATCCACAAGAGTTTTCTTAACTCGTGATAGTTCAAGCTAAGCCACTTTTTAGTTGAGAAAATCACATTAAGAATCCAAGAAACTAACCAACTATGTTGACCTCAATTCAAAGTACGCAAAACTATTTCTAATTTGTGGGTTAGTGCATTACAAAAGTATTTCTCGTGATGGCATCTAAATCGAACAAATTTAAGAAACTATAGTCAAAAACTAACAAATATCATTTGGAGTACGCTATCATTTCAGGTAGTGTCGCTGGAGATCATTTTTCTGCTTCAGCATTGAGTGGTGAACATGCTCAGATTGTTTGATTTTAGATCAAATCTGCATAATTACCTGTTAGGACGAAGACGTGTTCCTGGCCGCCGGGGCGGTGACGTGGTCGACGACCTCCCCTGGCGGGCAGTAGTCGGCGTTGCCCTCTTTCATGCGGAACACGCCCTTGGTGGCGCCCCACCCAAGCTCCATCTCGTCAGAGAGCGTCGCGAAGAAGGGCACAAACACGACGCCGGCCTCCTTCCAGTCCGCGACGGACGCGAACGCGGGACGGAGGAGGGATGCGGGGAGTCAGTACTTGGCGCTGTACTGCTTGAAGAGGGGACTGGTGAGGTAGGGCGGGCGGTCGCGCTGCGGCGGGTGATCCTGATCCAGATGCGGGAGTCGGTGGCGGGAGTGACCAATAGAGGTCGAGCATTCCTTGTTTGAGCGCGCAGAGGAGGTCGGCGAGGTAGCGGCGACGGTGGTTGGGTGTCTGCGAGAAGAGGAGGAACGACGGGAATAGGGCTTGAGGAGGAGGAAGGGGAGGCAGAGGAGGGGGAGGACGGGGATGGCGAGGAGGGCCGCGACCTCCTCGTCGTGGGGCTGGGGAAGCTGCGGGCGCTTGAGGACCAGGCGGAGCAGCGCGGAGGGAGCGCGGGGCACGGAGCAGCCGCGCAGGCGGCGATGTCTCGGGAGAGAGAGATCGAGGGAGGGATTAGTTTTGTTTCCGACAAATTGGATCTGCTAATTAAAATCCAGCGTACGGTGTGTGTGGAAGACATACGTGAGAGTTGGACGAAAGGGTTGACGTAGTGCGGGGTTGGCGGACTAAGGAACAAAACTTTTCTTTTATATAGGAAGGATATATAGGATAGGAGAGATTAGAGACCATAATACCTGATGCATTATAGGTATGGCATTACACATAAGTTCTCTTATAGGCCTACAAATAAGAGGGTACAGGGAAACAACAACTTTCTTTGGAGAAGGTATAACCAAAAAAAGAACATTTGCACATATTTTTTAGTAAGGACTTAAGTTTGCAAAAAAAAAAATTGAACCCCATGCACCTGCCCTTCTATCTAGCCATCCATTATTTTGCCTTGAGATCCATTCACATTATCTTTTTAAATTTCTCCCAAACAAGAATGTACAAAGTTGAGACTCTGCATCTCAAGAAAGCATTAGTACTACAATGCATAGAACTATCTTTTGATTTTATTGGTACACCATAAAATACTAAAAATGACATTACTTATTTATGGTGCACACAAAAAATACTAAACATAGATCTCAAGTTCTCAATTGAAAGGCCCAGATGTCCAGATAGAAGCTGCACCACACACAGACACGGAACATGTTAGCAGTACATGATGAACTGATGATGCGTATGTCTTAAATATTTGTCATTGATTTAGGATAGCGAATGTCGTATTGGAATACCTGTTATTTTTTCACCAATAGACCAAACCATCAAGATCCCGGATACGAATGTACACAACTAAACACGCCCTAAAGGATTGTTATCGAGTGGCTACCCCGTAAAAAATTATAAGCCAATGTTACAATGGCCTTGAAAAGCACATTAAAATAGGTGTGTTGTAGTTTAGAACTCTTATTAGGTTGTGAGCGTCGGCCGTAATATGGTTTTTGTGTCTATGTAGAAATAACAATGTTTTTAACGATAAAAGATTCTCTTTTATGCAGATCATCTACCCGTCTCTACAAAGCGTGGAGTATCGAGACCTGTGTACAGAGGGTCTACATGGTTGGAGGACGCGGTGAGGGACAGTTTTATCCCACATTGGTGGCAGCGTGATTTTTGGATTGGACCTTCAGATGCTATTCATGATCTACTTATTGTATTTCGTCGCCTTTTAATTTTTTCTCTTTTGTTGAACTTCTACGGTTGTGTACATGTAATCGTGCACGTGCAATGCACGTCTTGTTCTCATGCAAAAAAAAGAACTTTTGTACAATATATATACCGCCAACATTTCCTACGCCGACGGCCATGTCGTCGGGCTGGCCTCGTCGTGCAATGCACGTGTTGTTCTCATGCAAAAAAAAAGTTTTGTACAATATATATACCGCCAACATTTCCTACGCCAACGGCCATGTCGTCGGGCTGGCCTCGTCGCTGTCTACGCCGACAGCCCCGACAAAAAGCCGTCGGCGTAGCCTCCGGCCGTCGACGTAGCGAGCTGTTCCTGTAGTGCCATCAAATAAGTATATGCATAGTATAATTTCTAAATAAAAGTGGACATTTGGTATCAGTAAAAGAATATGTCATAAATGTAACTCTTGCTCACAACGATGTATTATACAAAAGAAACTATTTTCAATGGATTTTAAATCTTGCAATATTATGATGTTGTAGAATATGAACACAGTTAGAGTAAAATCATGTATTTGGAGCATGCAATCTACACTGATATGATGAAGTGAAATTTGCAGACCAACAACTAACAATAAGCAAAACTACACCTACTAATTACAGGAAATTGACCGAGGTAGCTCATGCTGATATACGGGCACACGACACTAATCATTATACCCAAATCTTTCCAAATCAGCGGTACAAAAGGAACACCGAAGGCGGACCAACTGCTCAATAACTCAGAGAAACCTATCCATGAATCAATACTTTTGGAGATCAATGCTTCATACACAATCATGCAAAGAGCTAAACATGCAGATTTAAGAAACAATAGCAAAACAAATTGTGGAGTTCTCTAAAAAGATTGTTGATTGATATGATCAGATATGGGCCTTAGTGTATTCTCAAAGTGGGGTAGTGTCACTGAATTGATCACAGTAAATTGGAGCCACAATATAGTTATTGTTTTATTGCAGCAATTGGCGTTCACAGCCTAAAAACTCGAATATAGAACAATGTATTAGCACCCATAGATCTTGGAATAGTTCTGCTACCAAAGCAAAGTAAAGCATAATTATATAGAAAGATAACTGGAAACAAAACCATGAAATGTGCGTGTACTCCCCTCAGGTTCCGATATAATCTAGAAACATTTTTCTTTTCACACTTAAAAGGTGATCCATCCTTTGTGGCTTCATGTAAGAAAGTCAATATAAAAGGGGTCTCTCCATGTATCAGCTGACTGAGACGTAACTTAAGTCTCAGTCAGGTGACGTCACCAATTTTCCTGTTAGCAGATTCGGCCCGCTTCGGTCGTCCCTTCCTTGTTGGGCCTTTTGTTTTATTTTCTGTTGGCTTCGGCCCACTTCGCTCATGCAGGAAAAACGAAGACTTGATCTCATGGGCGCATGCAACGTGGTCCCCTCCGGTCAAAACTTTTCCCTTCTCACCCTACGCATGCAGTGTAGTCCCGCCTCATTTTTTCTTGTTTATTTTTCTGGCTACACTGCTACTGCATGGGAGTAGCTATTCGCTCGTGCATGCATACACAACTTAGCTATACAGATTTTTTTACTTTGCTCATGCATGCATGCGATGATGCAAACAGTGATTTAAGACATGCATTTCAGCATGCATTTTTGTGGGACGTGAGCCTTTTTTAGTAGACATGCACATGCTCAAAAAAATTCTGATCTCTTTTCTCTATTCCTTTTTTATGTTTAATTTTTGTTAATTTAATATAGATTTTTTAGCTGGACTATTCTCTTTCCATAAATTTTTGTTATGGAACATGTATTTTGAATAAAAATATATGGTTAGCCTTGCTATTTTTTAAAATTCAGTTGCAAACGGAGTTGCAACTAGCTTCAAAAAAAATTAATAAGAAAAAGTAACAACATAATAATTAAAACTCAGTTGCAAGTGCAGTTGCAACTGGACGCCTGTCTCAGGAAAAACTCCGTTGCAAGTGTATTTGCAACTGGCCTGTCTTAAAAAAAACCAGTTGCAAGCGCAGTTGCAATGGTTTGCCTCAGGGAAAAACTCAGTTGCGAGTGCAGTTGCAACTGACCTGTCTTAGGAAAAACTCAGTTGCAAGCGTTGTTACAACTGGCTTTTAAAAAAAGTAACAAAAATAATAATTAAAACTCAGTTGCAAGTGCAGTTGCAACTGGTTTGTCTTGAAAACAAACTCAGTTGCAAGTGCAGTTGCAACTGGACTGTCTTAGGAAAAAACTCAGTTGCAAACGGAGTTGCAACTGGCTTCTAAAATAAATCAAAAAACAAAAAATAAGAAATAATAAATAAAATAAAAAAGAAAACACTCAATTGCACGCGCAGTTGCAGTTGGCCCTATCTCGAGAAAAACACTCAGTTGCAAGCGCAGTTGCAGCTGGCTTCCAAAAAAAAAAATTTAATAAAGAAAAAGTAACAAAAATAATAATAAAATATGAGTTACAAGCGCAGTTGCAACTGGCCTGTCTCGAGAAAACACTCAGTTGCAAGCACAGTTGCAGCTGGCCATATCTCGAGAAAAACACTCGGTTGCAAGCGCAGTTGAAACTGACCCTATCTCGAGAAAACACTCAGTTGAAAGCACAGTTGCAACTGGCTTCCAAAAAACAAAAAACAAAAATAATTAAAATTAGTAAAGAAAAAATAACAAAAATAATAATAAAATCCGAGTTGCAAGCACAGTTGCAACTGGCCTTGTCTCGAGAAAACACTCAGTTGCAAGCGCAGTTGCAGCTGGCCTTATCTCGAGAAAACACTAAGTTGCAAGCGTAGTTGCAGCTGGCCCCTATCTCGAGAAAATCACTCACTTGCAAGCGCAGTTGCAACTGGTTTTCAAAAAACAAAATTAATAAAAATAAAAATTAATAAAGAAAAAATAACAAAAATAATAATAATATCCGAGTTGCAAGCGCAACTGGTCTGTCTCGAGAAAACACTCAGTTGTAAGAACAATTGCAGCTGACCGTATCTCGAGAAAAACACTCGGTTGCAAGCGCAGTTGAAACTGGCCCTATCTCGAGAAAACACTCAGTTGCAAGCGCAGTTGCAGCTGGCCCATATCTCAAGAAAACACTCAGTTGCAAACGCAGTTGCAACTGGCTTCCAAAAAACAAAAAATAAATAATAATTAAAATTAATAAAGAAAAAATAACAAAATAATAATAAAATCCTAGTTGCAAGCGCAGTTGCAACTGGCCTGTCTCGAGAAAACTCTCAGTTGTAAGCACAGTTGCAGCTGGCCGTATCTTGAGAAAACACTCGGTTGCAAGCGCAGTTGCAACTAGATTCCAAATTTTTTACAAATAGTAAAGAAAAATAACAAAAAATAATAAAAACTCAGTTGAAATTGCAGTTGCAACTGGCTTTAATTTGAACTAATGATAATCTATACAAACGCATTCAAATTTCGGGTAGCTAATTCCTTCATCTAATCAACCTAGATTCCCGGTTTCTTTTGCCATCGACTAATTTATGGACGATCAATCCCCTCAATCAAGCTGAAACAAAAAGAATTTCGTACAAATCAAATAAAAAACCAAATAAAGTCCACACTTCTAAAAATCAGATGCCCCCCAACAAAACTACAACAACAAAATCGGCACATTAGACAATAGAAAATAAAAGTAAAACTGGATTTTTTTGCTTAATCGAATCATACAAAAACTAGTGCGGATATTATTATTTTATTATTATTTTTGTTATTTTTTCTTTTGTCATCGACTAATTTATGGCCGATCGATCCCCCAATCGAGTTGAAACAAAAAGAATTTCGTACAAATGAAATAAAAAACCAAATAAAATCCACACTTCTAAAAATCAATAGATGCCCCCGACAAAACTACAACAAAAAGATCGGCACATTAGACAATAAAAAATAAAAGTAAAAAATAGATTTTTTTTGCTTAATCGAATCATACAAAAACTAGTGCGGATATTAAAGAAAAAACATACAAGAAAAAAACAAAAAATGGAACCTCATAAAATATCCAGCCCACGCAAAAAGAAACCGCACTAATTTTAGACGCAAACGAAAAAATCCACACTTCTAAAATACAAAAATCGAGCTGAAAACTCCACACTAATTTTTAACGCAAACGAAAAAAAAACAAGCCCAACCCAGCACCGCGCCACCCCCGCCCAAAAAGATCAGTAATTCAAAAATTCGCATATCCGGGGGAAACACAAAAAAACAACGAGCCCACCCCCACCACCACGCTGCCTAGCCCAAAGCCCACTAATCAATACGAATATCCCGGAAAAAGACAAAGCAAGCCCAACAAAGCAGATCAAGAAACGGGCCGAAACCACACATAAGCACGAATCGCGACACAAAAACGAATCGGACGGACACGGAGCTGACTGAGACATAAGCTATGTCTCAGCTAGCTGAGACTTAGCAAAACCGATATAAAAGGGCATTTGTGCTGGACTAAAATCATGGAATCTTCTTAAAGGTGTAATTACCGAAGACATTGGCAATCAATTAGAAAGTTTTAGACATGCTGGTTCAGCAAAATTCATCCTATGCCTGCACAAATTCCATGTGCCAACAGCAACCATCTGGTTTCAGTTAGGACACATCAGAGATACATCTCGCTTCTGATTGCAAAGTCATATTCCAAACCAGCCAGCAGCATCGTGCTCCCAAACAGCCGGCAATAATGATGTTTCTAGTCTGTTGAGGATACAACGAACTCACATGTATACATCTTGATTGCAATACTATGTTTCTGAAACTGAATCTAATCTTGATTCCAAATAAACAGACTTTAGGAAAAGTGAAGTACAGCTGAAAACAAACCTTGATTTCCGGCGTTGCAACGTAGGCGGACTAAAGAGACGTTGTCGTCGAGTTGGGAACGGCCGGCTGCCGGACGCACAGGGGACGTGACGGGACGACGGCATCCAGCGGTGCAGTGCGGTGGTGGCGTCCATCCGCGGGCAGTGCGACGTCGGCGGGGGCGGCGTCCTCCTGCGGGCATTGCGGCGGCGTCGTCGTTCTCGTCCGGGCAATGCGGCGGGGAGGTATATCGACATCTCACTCATTTACATATCATATCTTGTCGATACTTTGTATATCCATGTTGCAGTTTTCTTTCTTTTTAATTGTTTACCTTTTATTGCTGCATTCCAAAACACAAAAAGACCAAAAATATTTCTGTTGTTTCTCTTCATTTGTTTCTTTAAGTTTCAGTATTAGTTTGCTTAGTTTTAAAATTGGTTTGTTATTCAAAAGTCTAAAAATATTTTGCTTTATTGTTTGCTTCTTTTTGCTCTTGTTTCAAAAACTCGAAAACCCAAAAATATTTGTTGTTTCTTTTTGGTTTTGTATAGTGTTTTCAGAGTTGGACAGCCATCCGTGACTCCGATGGAGCTTGGTTTTCATTCTTATCATTCGAAGCAACACAAGTGAAAAAGCAATAAGGATGATCTACAACAACTTGAGTTGGGGTGAGAGGCTGGTATGAACTCTATTTGTTTTCATTTTTGTACATATACTCATCTATGTGAGCATGCTTAGTTGGTTCATGTGAGGTATATGTCATTTAGTGGATGCTTAGTAGTTCTTGTTCTCTCATGATCGGTCCCAATTTGTTAATAGTGGTAGCATGTTATGTTGATGTTTGCTTGCATTGTTCTATTCATAGAGGGTATGACATTGTGGTATCCTCCTCTGAATAATTCATTCGAATTGACTTGGCACATGCTCATGCATGCATATGACTGAAAAACAAAAGTCAATTAAGCCTTGATGATTTATTTTGACTCAGAGTTCTTGTATCACTTTTATGCCTCAATTAATTTCATTTTGTCACAAGCATGATTATGACGGTTATTGCTCTCTTGATTGTCGCTTCCCAGTCTATTGCTAGCCTTCACTTGTACTGAGCGGGAATGCTGCTCGTGCTTCCAAAACCATGAAAACCAAGTTATTCCAAAGTGTCCACCATAAATACCTATGCATGGCATTTCGAACCATTCAAGTAAATTTTCATGTGCTACCTTTAAAACCTTCAAAGTACTTCTCAATTTGTGTCAATGTTTTATAGCTCATGAGGAAGTATGTGGTGTTTTATCTTTCAATCTTGTCATTCAGACTTTCACCAATGGACTAGTGGCATATACATCCGCTTATCCAATAATTTTGCAAAAAGAGCTGGCAACGGGGTGCCCAGTCCCAATTAATTATACTTTCATCAATAATTCTCTTCACATGTTTTGCCCTGATTTATCAGTAAGCAACTTAATTTGCAAATAGACACTCCTCCATGGTATGTGAATGTTGGAAGGCACCCGAGGATTCGGTTAGCCATGGCTTGTGCAAGCAAAGGTTGGGGGGAGTGTCACCCATAATGAAACTAAAATACATGTGTAAACAAAAGAGAAGAGGGATGATCTACCTTGCTGGTAGAAATAACATCCTTCATGGGAGCCGCTCTTGAAAGTCTGGTTGACAAGGGGGTTAGAGTACCCACTACCATTCGTTGACAACAACAAACACTTCCCAAAACAATTTTGCTTCTGTTTTAAAAATAAAAAGCTCTAGCACATGATAATCCCTGCTTCCCTCTGCGAAGGGCCAATCTTTTACTTTCATGTTGAGTCACCATCCTTTCTTTGAGCACTTTCTCGAGAGCATAGTTGTCATTCTTAGTGTAATGTGCTTGTCCCAGAATGTGGTTAACTGTGATATAACTTTGATGCTTTTATCTTTGATATCTTTGATTCTAGTCTTCCCATGAACTTCAGAGGTGCCTGGGCATTTATGTTTTGCTGTACAAAAACGGGCAAGCGAGATACCATCTTATCATATCCTATTATGAGCATTACAATCTTGTGAATTAATATGTTTCATGTTTGTCGCTATTAGTATGTTGGTATCTTTTCATAGTTTACATGCCTATTGAGTGACATTATTTGCATTTGCCTCATCTTGAATTGCCTAAGCATTTGTTCATATAGTGAGAATATATGCATCATATGAAGCAAATGTGTTCGTGAAAGTCTTTTATCGCACTCAGTTGTTAACTGAATTGCTTGAGGACAAGCAATAAGCTAAGCTTGGGGGGAGTTGATACGTCCAAAACGTATCTACTTTCCCGAACACTTTTGCTATTGTTTTACCTCTAACTTGTGTGTTTTGAATACAACTAATGCGGACTAACGCTGTTTTCAGCAGAATTGCCCTGGTGTCTTGTTTTTGTGCAGAAAGTCAACTTTCGGGAAAAACACCAGAAAAGATCGCAAACCTCCTATTTTACCAGAAGACTCACGGAGCCAGAAGGGGAGGCAGAGATGGGCCACGAGTGGCCCAAACCACATGGTGGCGCGGCCGGGGCCCACCGCGCCAGCCTATGAGGAGGGCGACTCGGGCACCTCCCCGAGTCCCCCTTTCGACTACTTAACCCTCTCTGACCTAAAACGCGGGGGGTCGTCCACTTCATCCAGAAACATCACCGTACGCCGCCACCATCGCGAAACCTATTTCGGGGACCAGAAACTCCGTTCTGGCACTCCGCCGGGACGGGGAATTGGAGGAGATCATCGCCATCATCATCACCGACGCTTCTCCATCGACCATCCATGTTTCCCCCATCCATGTGTGAGTAATTCCCTGCTGTAGGCTGAGGGGGATGGTAGGGATTGGATGAGATTGTTCATGTAATAAGTTATAAGATCATTAGGGCATGGTGCCAGTATCCGTTGTTAGTACTTATTGATGTTGTTGCAACTTGTTGAGCTTAATGCTTGTCACTAGGGCCCGAGTGCCATGATTTCAGATCTGAACATGTTATTGTTTCATAATGATATGCACTGTTTATTGATCATACCTGCAAGTTGTATACACATATTGTTGTCCGGAACCCGCGGTCCCAAAGTGACAATAATTGGGACAGCCGAGGGGAATGGCTGCGATGTGAGGATCACATGTGTTCACGGCGTGTTAATGCTTTGCTCCGGTACTTTATTAAAAGGAGTACCTTAATTACCAGTAGATTCCCTTGAGGCCCGGCTGCCACCGGCTGGTAGGACAGAAGATGTTGTACAAGTTTCTCATTGCGAGCACGTACGACTATATACGGAACACATGCCTATGTTTACTTAGTACTTGGATGCTTTATCATTATTATCTGCAATGCCTATGTCTTGATTATTATATGAGCTATCTTATCCATGCAGCGCCCGTTCATCCATCCCTATGCCTACAGTGTTTTAATCCTACTGTTTACTGCAATCACTACTGCTGTCTATTTACTGCTGCTATTATTTCACCGCTACTACTGCTATAAAACTGTTGCTACTGATAATCTGTGTCGAGCAAGACTATTCACAGGTGCAGCTGAATTGACAACTCCGCTGTTAAGGCTCCAAGTATTCTTTGGCTCCCCTTGTGTCGAATCAATAAATTGGGTTTTACTTCCCTCGAAGACTGTTGCGATCCCCTATACTTGTGGGTCATCAAGACTATTTTCTGGCGCCGTTGCCGGGGAGCATAGCTTTATTTGTGAGTTCACTTGTGATCTATATTGCTCGCTGAAATTTATTCATCATGGGTAAAGCTCGTGATGAGAGGGTCCGTGTATTGCCATCCACTACAAGAAAAGGTACGACACTTAGTACCTCTGCTGCTCTTGACTCACCATCTGTATTGAGTCAACTTGTTACACCACCACAATCTTCACGTGTTGGTACTACTGCTGAATCTGAAATTGCCTCTGATAATGTTGATGATGCTTCTACTGTGATTGATGAGAATATTTCATTAGGTCCACTTTTAGATGCTGCTATTGCTAAGTCTAAACAACTTGAAAATACTAGAACACCTAATGGAAGTCCTACTACTCCTGTTTATTCACCTGAGTTAAGGGATTATACTTGTGATGATGATCCTGATGAAACTTATGTGGAACTTGATGATGATTTTATTGATAAATGTAATGCTACTACTGGTGCAAGTAATATGAGAAATTTTCTTGCACAACATGCTGTTAAATACAAGTTGTCACCTGATCCTAAGTTTGCCACTTCTCCTATAAACATTAAAGATAAGGATTATGATTTTTCTCTTGATTTATCTCATATATCTATTGTTGAGAAAACTCCTTTTTGTGGCACTAAGAGTGAAAGTGCTGTAGAGCACATGAATGAGCTCTCTACTTTGAGTGGCTTATTTTCTGATGATATTAAGAAGCGTAGCTATTTTGTTGCTAAGATTTTTCCTTTCTCATTAAAAGATGATGCTAAAGCTTGGTATAACAACTTGTCTCCTGGTTCTATTACTAGTCCTACTGGTTTGCTTGATGTTTTCTTTCAGAAATATTTCCCTGCTAGTGCTCAACATGATGCTTTGCAGAGAATTTATAACTTTGACCAGGAAGATGAAGAGAAACTTCCAGAGGCATGGACAAGGTTTTGCTCTCTTATCAGAGCTCGGCCTGGACATGATTTGGAAAAGCATGATCTACTTGATATATTTTACAGTGGACTAACTATTGAATCTAGAGCATATCTGGATAGTTGTGCTAGTTGTGTTTTCAGGAAAAGAACCCCTGAAGAAGCTGAAGAATTATTGGCTAAAATCAGCCAGAATTATGATGATTGGACTCTACCTGCGCCGACCCCCACACCTACACCGACACCAATATCAAAGAAGAGGGGAGGTATGATTGAATTGAATGATGAAACAATGAGGGAGGCCAAGAAGACTCTCATTGAGAAGGGTATTAAATCTGAAGATGTGAAGAACCTTCCACCTATTGAAGATTTGTGTAAGCCAATTCCTCATCCATCCATAATTGAGGTTCACTCTCTCCACAGGTTCGATGAAGGAGATATTCCCTACTCTAAACCACCTGATCAATGCTTAGATGAATTTGATAATTATGTTATTAAGCAAGATAATTTTAATATGAGAGTAGAGAATCATTTGCATGAAAACTCTCAAGCTATTAGTAAGTTGCATGATATTGTGGAGAGAACCTCCAATGATGTTAAGATGCTTATTAAACATTTCCATATGGTTCAAACTCAAATTGATCAACTCACTAAAGTGCAACAAGACATGTTAGCCAATGCTTCTAAGAAAAATTAAAACCTGTCTATGTTAGCACTAGAAGTGGAGCTCATACTCAGGATCCTTTATATCCTGAGGGACACCCTAAAAGAATTGAACAAGATTCTCAACTAGCTGAAAATCCAGTTTCTCCTTCTAAGAAAAAGAAGAAGAAGAAACATAAAAATGTTGTAGAATCCTCTGAAACTGTTAATGATCCTAATAGTATATCTATCTCTGATGCTGAAACTGAAAGTGGTAATGAACTTGATAGTGATAAGGATAAAAATGATGCTCTTGATAAAGAAGTTAGTGAAAAGGAACCTGAAAAGCATACTAAAAACACAAAGTACACTAAGGAAGACTTCATTGCTAAGAAACATGGTAATGAAAGGGAACCTTGGGTTCAAAAGCAAATGCCTTTTCCAACTAAGAAACTAAAATCAAAGGAAGAAGAACATTATAATAAATTTTGTGAATGGATGAAACCCTTGTTCTTGCAAATTCCTTTGACTGATGCTATTAAATTGCCTCCTTACTCAAAGTATATGAAAGATATTGTTTCTAACAAGAGGAAAATTCCTAATGAGGAAATTTCTACTATGCTTGCTAATTATTCTTTCAATGGCAAGGTTCCTAAGAAGCTTGGAGATCCAGGTATACCAACCATCCCTTGCTCCATCAAGAATAATTATGTTAGAACTGCTTTATGTGATTTGGGAGCAGGAGTTAGTGTTATGCCTTTTTCTCTCTATAAGAGACTCTATCTTGATAAATTGATACCTACTGATATATCTTTGCAAATGGCTGATAAATCTACTGCTGTTCCTGTTGGCATTTGTGAGGATGTCCCTGTTCAAGTGGCTAACAATTGTTTAATTTTGACTGATTTTGTTGTTCTTGAAATGCCTGAAGATGATAATATGTCTATTATTCTTGGAAGACCTTTTCTAAATACTGCAGGTGCTGTTATTGATTGCAATAAAGGAAAAGTAACTTTCAATGTTAATGATAAAGAACATACTGTTTATTTCCCCAAGAAAGTTGACAAGATTTATGGAGTCAATACCATCTCCAATTTTAAAACTATCAAAGTGGGAAGTATTGATTGCCCTATATATGATCATCAAGAAGGATATCAAAACATTATGATTGGATCCATATCAATACAATACAAGGTAACATGAGTGTTTCATGATGTTTAAATCATTTGTGTCATGTAAATTTATTTGGTGCCAAGACTTGATCAACCTTGTTATCAAATGTATTTGCATACATGAAAGAGCTAAACACATTTCTTTCTTCAACTTTGTTTTACCTCCTGTAGTGATAATTAGGTTGCAAAAGTTTAGTTGTTTTGAATTTTAAAAATAATTTTTCTGCCCAAGTTTTATTAATTTAAATATCCAGATTTCATGCAAATTGAAAGTTTTCAAAATCTGTAAAAATTATACCATTGGTCCTATTTTTCAAAGAGCATCGTGGGAGTGCCTGGTGCTGACCAAGGGGACCCACCATGGGGTCAAACCACATGGTGGCGCGGCTGCCCCTTGGCCGCGCCAGCCACTGAGGTGGGGCACCCTTGGCCCTCCAGCAGTTCCCCCACCTACCACTTCTTCCTCTTGCATCACTCAGCTCGTTTTTCTCTCTCACACTCGAGTTTTTGCTGTTCTTCCTCGCGATTTCGATCTCTTTGTTCAGCCCATCTCAGCTGCTGAGATTTGGGGCATTGCTCTCAGGTATGTGACTCCTCCATGTATCCAAGTAGAATTTTGTTTAGTAAGTATACCTTGAGTATTTTGCTGCTGTAGGTGACTTGTTAAGTGAGTATGCATGCTTGTTCTATGTTGATATAATCAGTTTTGATGCATGTTTAGTCCTCTAGCAAGTTCATATAGTAGTTCCCCTCATTTGTATGTCTCAAAATCATTTTTTATAATGTTTGTTAAAAAATTTCAGAAAAGGAAAATGCATAACCACACCTTTGGGGAGGTGTTTGAAAGGGATTCTCAGAGAGCAAGAAGGCCTTTGAGGGCATCTACTCGAGTTAGGCGTTCCTATGATGAGGATGTCATTGCACCGAACATTGGAGATGGAGGGGATGACCAAATCCCAAATGCTTCATCCTTTCCATGCATGGAGTTTTTGCGTAATGCAGGGTTGCTTGATGACTTCATGTTCCTTATCCAGAGAGTTGGCCTAACCACTTATATGCAGGATGAGGGCGACCAACATTATTGGCTCACCAAAACTTTTGTTGAGAGTTTTAAATTTGTGAATTCATCTTATGCGCCTACTGTCCAATTTAAGATTTATGACAGGCCTGTTACAATGGACTTGGGAGACTTTTGTGCTGCCATAGATATTGCTCCTTAGGTACAGCAAAGAAGATTGCAGGGAACACCAAAGACTTTGTGGAACTTTACCGAGGAGTGACCAACGACGATGACCGCATCGCTCAGCGCGGCAAGATAAGGAACATCCAATTCCCTGCCATTAGATATTTCGTTTATTATCTTGCTACTAGCATTCTTGGTAGGGAAAACACCAGTAACATTTCTAATTATCATCTTGCTTTTCTTGCTGCTGCACTTAATGGTAACACTGCTTACAACCTTGGTGCCCTTATTGCTCGCCGTTTGGCTGCTAGTGGACCTATTTATGGAGGAATTGTTGCTTCACGAGTTATCGCATATCTAGGTCTTTCCGTTAGTCCTAATGATGAGAAGCTAACCCCTTTCAGACTTGATATTTCTGCTATGAAAGGCCATCAGTTTGTCACACCTAATTCTCATTTAGGAAACATTGTTTACAAAGTTTTATTTACTAACGGGGATGAATATGAAGTGCCTTTGCCCCAGGCCGATCTGTTCCCTATACACAGGAGACCGTGGTCGTACTCCAAGGAGGCGTTGGAGGAGCAGCTTAGAGTGCGAGGCTTTCACCAGCAGCACCAGGAGGAGGGAGAAGCACCTGATGATGGCTACACCGTCACTTACCTTGGAGCGTCATCCAGCTCTTACCAGGACGAGGGCCCTTCCTCGTCGTACTATGGAGGCGCCACTTCCTGGGCACCATGGGGTTGATCTCCACTTAGGCCAAAAGCCTAAGCTTGGGGGGAGGTATATCGACATCTCACTCATTTACATATCATATCTTGTCGATACTTTGTATATCCATGTTGCAGTTTTCTTTCTTTCTTTTTAATTGTTTACCTTTTATTGCTGCATTCCAAAACACAAAAAGACCAAAAATATTTCTGTTGTTTCTCTTCATTTGTTTCTTTAAGTTTCAGTATTAGTTTGCTTAGTTTTAAAATTCGGTTTGTTATTCAAAAATCCAAAAATATTTTGCTTTATTGTTTGTTTCTTTTTGCTCTTGTTTCAAAAACTCGAAAACCCAAAAATATTTGTTGTTTCTTTTTGGTTTTGTATAGTGTTTTCAGAGTTGGACAGCCATCCGTGACTCCGATGGAGCTTGGTTTTCATTCTTATCATTCGAAGCAACACAAGTGAAAAAGCAATAAGGATGATCTACAACAACTTGAGTTGGGGTGAGAGGCTGGTATGAACTCTATTTGTTTTCATTTTTGTACATATACTCATCTATGTGAGCATGCTTAGTTGGTTCATGTGAGGTATATGTCATTTAGTGGATGCTTAGTAGTTCTTGTTCTCTCATGATCGGTCCCAATTTATTAATAGTGGTAGCATGTTATGTTGATGTTTGCTTGCATTGTTCTATTCATAGAGGGTATGACATTGTGGTATCCTCCTCTGAATAATTCATTCGAATTGACTTGGCACATGCTCATGCATGCGTATGACTGAAAAACAAAAGTCAATTAAGCCTTGATGATTTATTTTGACTCAGAGTTCTTGTATCACTTTTATGTCTCAATTAATTTCATTTTGTCGCAAGCATGATTATGACGGTTATTGCTCTCTTGATTGTCGCTTCCCAGTCTATTGCTAGCCTTCACTTGTACTGAGCGGGAATGCTGCTCGTGCTTCCAAAACCATGAAAACCAAGTTATTCCAAAGTGTCCACCATAAATACCTATGCATGGCATTTCGAACCATTCAAGTAAATTTTCATGTGCTACCTTTAAAACCTTCAAAGTACTTCTCAATTTGTGTCAATGTTTTATAGCTCATGAGGAAGTATGTGGTGTTTTATCTTTCAATCTTGTCATTCAGACTTTCACCAATGGACTAGTGGCATATACATCCGCTTATCCAATAATTTTGCAAAAAGAGCTGGCAACGGGGTGCCCAGTCCCAATTAATTATAACTTTCATCAATAATTCTCTTCACATGTTTTGCCCTGATTTATCAGTAAGCAACTTAATTTGCAAATAGACACTCCTCCATGGTATGTGAATGTTGGAAGGCACCCGAGGATTCGGTTAGCCATGGCTTGTGCAAGCAAAGGTTGGGGGGAGTGTCACCCATAATGAAACTAAAATACATGTGTAAACAAAAGAGAAGAGGGATGATCTACCTTGCTGGTAGAAATAACGTCCTTCATGGGAGCCGCTCTTGAAAGTCTGGTTGACAAGGGGGTTAGAGTACCCACTACCATTCGTTGACAACAACAAACACTTCCCAAAACAATTTTGCTTCTGTTTTAAAAATAAAAAGCTCTAGCACATGATAATCCCTGCTTCCCTCTGCGAAGGGCCAATCTTTTACTTTCATGTTGAGTCACCATCCTTTCTTTGAGCACTTTCTCGAGAGCATAGTTGTCATTCTTAGTGTAATGTGCTTGTCCCAGAATGTGGTTAACTGTGATATAACTTTGATGCTTTTATCTTTGATATCTTTGATTCTAGTCTTCCCATGAACTTCAGAGGTGCCTGGGCATTTATGTTTTGCTGTACAAAAACGGGCAAGCGAGATACCATCTTATCATATCCTATTATGAGCATTACAATCTTGTGAATTAATATGTTTCATGTTTGTCGCTATTAGTATGTTGGTATCTTTTCATAGTTTACATGCCTATTGAGTGACATTATTTGCATTTGCCTCATCTTGAATTGCCTAAGCATTTGTTCATATAGTGAGAATATATGCATCATATGAAGCAAATGTGTTCGTGAAAGTCTTTTATCGCACTCAGTTGTTAACTGAATTGCTTGAGGACAAGCAATAAGCTAAGCTTGGGGGGAGTTGATACGTCCAAAACGTATCTACTTTCCCGAACACTTTTGCTATTGTTTTACCTCTAACTTGTGTGTTTTGAATACAACTAATGCGGACTAACGCTGTTTTCAGCAGAATTGCCCTGGTGTCTTGTTTTTGTGCAGAAAGTCAACTTTCGGGAAAAACACCAGAAAAGATCGCAAACCTCCTATTTTACCAGAAGACTCACGGAGCCAGAAGGGGAGGCGGAGATGGGCCACGAGTGGCCCAAACCACATGGTGGCGCGGCCTGGGGCCCACCGCGCCAGCCTATGAGGAGGGCGACTCGGGCACCTCCCCGAGTCCCCCTTTCGACTACTTAACCCTCTCTGACCTAAAACGCGAGGGGGTCGTCCACTTCATCCAGAAACATCACCGTACGCCGCCACCATCGCGAAACCTATTTCGGGGACCAGAAACTCCGTTCTGGCACTCCGCCGGGACGGGGAATTGGAGGAGATCATCGCCATCATCATCACCGACGCTTCTCCATCGACCATCCATGTTTCCCCCATCCATGTGTGAGTAATTCCCTGCTGTAGGCTGAGGGGGATGGTAGGGATTGGATGAGATTGTTCATGTAATAAGCTATAAGATCATTAGGGCATGGTGCCCAGTATCCGTTGTTAGTACTTATTGATGTTGTTGCAACTTGTTGAGCTTAATGCTTGTCACTAGGGCCCGAGTGCCATGATTTCAGATCTGAACATGTTATTGTTTCATAATGATATGCACTGTTTATTGATCATACCTGCAAGTTGTATACACATATTGTTGTCCGGAACCCGCGGTCCCAAAGTGACAATAATTGGGACAGCCGAGGGGAATGGCTGCGATGTGAGGATCACATGTGTTCACGGCGTGTTAATGCTTTGCTCCGGTACTTTATTAAAAGGAGTACCTTAATTACCAGTAGATTCCCTTGAGGCCCGGCTGCCACCGGCTGGTAGGACAGAAGATGTTGTACAAGTTTCTCATTGCGAGCACGTACGACTATATACGGAACACATGCCTATGTTTACTTAGTACTTGGATGCTTTATCATTATTATCTGCAATGCCTATGTCTTGATTATTATATGAGCTATCTTATCCATGCAGCGCCCGTTCATCCATCCCTATGCCTACAGTGTTTTAATCCTACTGTTTACTGCAATCACTACTGCTGTATTATTTACTGCTGCTATTATTTCACCGCTACTACTGCTATAAAACTGTTGCTACTGATAATCTGTGTCGAGCAAGACTATTCACAGGTGCAGCTGAATTGACAACTCCGCTGTTAAGGCTCCAAGTATTCTTTGGCTCCCCTTGTGTCGAATCAATAAATTGGGTTTTACTTCCCTCGAAGACTGTTGCGATCCCCTATACTTGTGGGTCATCAAGGATCAGAACAAGTTCAAGGAAACCAATACTGCCTTTGTGGGACTCGTTCTGAGTGCTCTTAGCAACAAGCTGTTTGATGTGTACATGCACATTACAGATGCCAAAGAGCTGTGGGAGGCACTGAACGCTAAGTTCGGTGTAGCAGATGCTGGCAGTGAACTGTACATCATGGAGAGCTTCCATGACTTCAGGATGGCTAACAACCGTTCTGTAGTCGAACAGGCTCATGAGATACAGTGCATTGCTAAGGAGCTTGAGCACGCTAAGTGTGCCTTACCTGACAAGTTTGTGGCTGGATGCATTATTGCAAAGTTGCCCTCTTCATGGAGGAACTTCGCCACAACTCTCAAACACAAGAGACAGGAGATATCGGTTGAAAACCTGATAGCGTCTCTTGATGTTGAGGAGAAGGCTCGGGCTAAGGACACTGCTGAGAGAGGTGGTGAAGGTCAGTCTAGCGCCAACATGGTGCAGAAGAACTTTCACCATGGCAAGAGCAAGGCAAAGAGCAAGTCTTCCTTCAACATGCCTACCAAGACTACTTCTTTCAAGAAGAAGAAGAAGATGCTGAACAAATCTGAGCTAAAGTGCTACACTTGTGGAGAGCCCGGACACTTCTCTGTGGACTGCCCAGATCGTGCAGACAAGAAAGGGAAGAAGCATGTCAACGTCGTGACCGCTAGCAATGCTGATGGGTACGGTAATTTACCGATTGTGCTTTCAGTATTTCAATCTCCATGTTGGTGGATTGATACGGGTGCTAATGTTCATGTATGTGCTGACATCTCTATGTTCACTTCTTATCAGGTCGCAGATTCAAGCGTCTTAATGGGGAATGGATCACATGCTTCTGTTCGTGGTGTTGGCACGGTAGATCTGAAGTTTACTTCGGGGAAGATCGTGCAGCTGAGGAACGTGCAGCATGTCCCTACTATGAACAAGAATCTTGTTAGCGGCTCCCTTCTATGCAGAGATGGGTTTAAATTAGTCTTGGAGTCCAATAAAGTAGTTGTGTCAAAGTTTGGACAATTTATTGGTAAAGGGTATGAGTGCGGAGGCTTGTTCCGCTTTTCATTATCGGATTTTTGTAATAAGTCAGTAAACCATATTTGTGGCAGTGTGGATTCGGATGCTAATGTTTGGCACTCTCGTTTATGTCATGTTAATTTTGGTTTAATGAGTAGACTTTCCAGTTTGAGTTTAATTCCTACTTTCACCATTGCCAAAGGTTCTAAGTGCCATAGCTGTGTGCAATCTAAGCAACCTCGAAAGCCTCACAAGGCGGCCGAGGAGAGAAACTTGGCACCTCTAGAACTCGTACATTCGGATCTATGTGAGATGAATGGCGTGTTGACAAAAGGTGATAAGAGATATTTCATGACTTTAATCGATGATGCTACTAGGTTCTGTTATGTATATTTGTTGCACACTAAAGATGAAGCTTTAGACTACTTTAAAATTTATAAAGCTGAAGTAGAAAATCAATTAGAGAGAAAGATCAAACGTCTTAGGTCAGATCGTGGTGGCGAGTATTTCTCCAACGTATTTGATGAATTCTGTGAGGAACATGGTATTATTCATGAGAGGACGCCTCCCTATTCGCCCCAATCAAACGGGGTTGCCGAGAGGAAAAACCGCACGCTGACCGACTTGGTGAACGCCATGTTGGACACTGCTGGTTTATCTAAGGCATGGTGGGGGAGGCTTTGTTGACTTCGTGTCATGTCCTGAATAGAGTTCCTAACAAGGATAAAGAGAAGACACCTTACGAGGAGTGGTCTGGGAGAAAACCATCACTTTCTTATTTTCGTACTTGGGGATGTTTGGCGAAAGTCAATGTTCCAATTCCTAAGAAACGAAAACTTGGACCGAAGACAGTGGATTGTGTCTTTCTAGGTTATGCTCAGCGGAGCATTTGCTATAGATTTTTAGTGGTTAAATCTGAGATACCTGATATGCATGTTGATACTATTTTGGAATCTCGTGATGCAACATTTTTTGAGAACACGTTTCCTATGAAGGATATGCATAGCATTGCTAGAATTTCTTCTGAGATATTTGCTGAACCTAGTACATCTGTTGATCATTCTGAACAACCACTTGTTGAGGAAGTCCTTGAGAAGGATGACAATGAATCAGCTCCCAAGAGGAGCAAGAGACAGAGGACTGAAAAATCCTTTGGTGATGATTTCATTGTGTACCTTGTGGACAATACTCCCACGTCCATTGCAGAGGCATTTGCATCTCCTGATGCTGATGACTGGAAAGAAGCTGTCCATAATGAGATGGACTCGATTCTTTCTAATGGAACTTGGGAATTATCTGAACGACCCTACGGCTGCAAACCTGTGGGTTGTAAGTGGGTGTTCAAGAAGAAGCTAAGGCCTGATGGTACTATTGAGAAGTACAAGGCACGGCTTGTAGCCAAGGGCTACACCCAGCGCGAAGGCGAAGATTACTTTGACACCTATTCACCTGTTGCTAGACTCACCACCATTCGAGTACTACTTTCCCTGGCTGCCTCCTATGGTCTTATCGTTCATCAAATGGACGTAAAGACAGCTTTCCTTAACGGAGAGTTGGAAGAGGAAATCTATATGGATCAGCCTGATGGGTTTGTAGTAAAAGGTGAAGAGAGAAAGGTGTGCAAATTGTTAAAATCTTTGTATGGGCTGAAGCAAGCACCTAAGCAATGGCATGAGAAGTTTGACAGAACTTTAACTTCTGCAGGCTTTGCCATTAATGAGGCTGATAGGTGTGTATATTATCGCCATGGTGGGGGCGATAGTGTTATATTATGCTTGTATGTTGATGACATACTGATTTTCGGTACAAGCATGATAGTGATAAATGAGGTCAAGTCTTTCTGTCAAAGAGCTTTGATATGAAAGATCTGGGACAAGCTGATGTGATCCTGAACATTAAGCTGATTAGGGATGAGAGTGGGATTACGTTAACGCAATCACACTATGTTGAGAAGGTCTTGAGCCGCTTTGGTTATATAGACAGCAAGCCTTCTCCAACACCCTATGATCCCAGTGTGACACTCAGAAAGAACAAAAAGGAAACGAGAGATCAATTAAGATATTCTCAAGTGATCGGTTCACTCATGTACCTTGCGAGCGCGACGAGACCTGATATCTCTTTTGCTGTGAGCAAGTTGAGCAGGTTCATGTCTAACCCGGGTATTGATCATTGGCATGCACTTGAAAGGGTCATGCGCTATCTGAACGGTACAATGAGTTATGGGATTCACTATTCAGGGCACCCTGCGGTGCTTGAGGGATACTGTGATGCGAACTGGATCTCAGATGTTGATGAGCTCTACGCCACAAGTGGATATGCATTTATTCTTGGAGGTGGCGCAGTGTCATGGAGGTCTTGCAAACAGACCATTTTGACGAGGTCAACCATGGAAGCAGAACTTGCTGCTTTAGATACAGCTTCTGTTGAGGCAGAATGGCTGCGTGAGCTCTTGATGGACTTGCCGGTGGTTGAGAAACCATTACCGGCCATCCTTATGAACTGTGACAACCAAACGGTTATCATGAAAGTGAACAGTGCTAAGGATAACGCGAAGTCATCAAGACACGTCAAAGACGCTTGAAGTCTGTCAGGAAAATGAGAAACTCCGGAGTAATAACTGTTAGTTATATTCAAACAGACAAAAACCTGGCAGATCCCTTTACGAAGGGACTATCACGTAATGTGATAGATAGTGCATCGAGGGAGATGGGGTTGAGACCCGTGAGCGTTACACCATAGTGGTAACCCAACCTATGTGATCGGAGATCCCGTGAATTAGGACCTGGGAAGAACAAGCTAGTGGTTTAACAGAGGAGAGTTATTTTATAACCCTCTCCGTGGGAAGATGCATAACTCTCACATTCTGTAAGGCAGGTTGGCAATATGCCTTAATGTGTTTCTGTTGGCTATTCGTAGCAAAGGTGCTATCCTACAGAGCGACCTTGAAAGAACACACCTATATGAGTCCGACTGTTAAACGTCGCAGTCTATGAGATTTGGGTGATCTCTAGTAAGCTCATGAAGAGACCAGGGAGTATGACGCATATGCTCCACCCGCGGGGTAGGCTACTGGCAGCCACGTACTGGTTATGACTTTGAGTGAAGTCTATTGGCACCAAACTTGCAATTCAAGGTTCGTCCATTGTTCAAGTTGCTGGTAGATGTAGCTTGAAGCTCTAGGCGGAAGTTCAACTTAACAGTCTCTGCTGAAACACTGGTATATAAACAAGAAACGAGGTTTGGCAAAATCTCTAAATGGGAATTTGAGATCTGGTGGGGGATTGTTAAATTTGGGCCCATTTGGGGCAGCCCAATAAGCAATTTCTGAAATCTCAAATTGGCCCATGTGTATGGCAGAATTTTGGGAGTGCAAAGTGGTGCTAAAGTTTAGTCCCACATTGCTAGTTGGAGGAGACAAACACCACCTTATATAGTGGAGTGTTGTACCACATGGTGTGCTAGTTGAGAATAGAAGGCTCTCTCGTGCGCACTCCTCTGCCTATATTTTTGCTGTTCAGGAAAATCGAGTCGCTAGCGTACGCGTACAGTTTAGCCAGCTCGGGTCGCTCCCGGATCGTGGGCTGTTGCACCGACTCGAACGTGTGTGACGTGGCCGGCCCACGTTGTGTCCCGAACCGCACTATATATTGCCGTGCACTGCGTGCGCCGTCACACAACCGAACCAATCTAGGTTTTGCCAATCTCGTGCCTTGCGCCGCCACCGTAGTCTACTCCATCCCGTGCGCCGGCGTGCACCGGCGAACGGGACAGCAGGTCTCCGGAACCACTTGTCCTTGTGATCCTGTACGGGAGAGGGCGAATAAGGTTTTTGGGAAGCGCTCCGCGCGACTGCTCAAGTTCTTCATCACGGCTCGACTTTCTGGACGATCTCGGGTCCGCGGGCGACTCGTCTTCAACGTCGCCTTCTTCGAGCTGCTACCGTCGCTGCTCAAGCTGCCGCTGTCGCTGCTCCAACGACTATTTCATCTACTACCGTTCGGTACGTGTGTCACGTTCCGATCTGCTGTTTTATTATGGCTGTGTTAGTAGATGTTTTGCTGCTGTTCATGTTAATTAATACGTCTAGTATTTTCGAGATTAACATGTTAGTAGCTGTTGCGATCATGTTTTATATTCTGGAATTAATCATGGAAATTATGCCTAATAATCCAACAATACAGTGAAGTGCGATGCTTAGATGGGTCGATGGGCCTGCTGGGGCATTCCTTCTTCTGGACTGAATTATGCCTTGTGCGGCATGTGGTCTGTCCCTAGTCCGGACTTGGTTCAAGCATGCAGCTCTGCGAAGCTGTGTAAGCTGAGAATTTTTTATTGCTTGTAAGAATAATTAAAATACACCCTTCAAACAAAGTTTCTAAAACTACCCTGACGTGAGGCCAGCTAAGTGATACGTGTTGGAAGAGGGGAAAGAACATCCCACCATCGAGAGTTCAAGTTTGATCCGGGCTTAGCGCCTCACATTCCGGCGTGGCCGAGCAACCTCGAGGCAGAGCGGGAGGAGCGCATCAACCACTGGGTGGTCTCGTTTCGTCCTCACGGCGTCAAGAGGCAGGTGGCGTTTCCGGTATGGGCGAACGATCGAGGAAGTCCTCCTCGCCGGTTGCCAGGTCGGATGGAATCTTTGTCTTCGCAGGCTGCGCGCATCGGTTGCTATCCCGCGCGCATCGTTCCCTCACTCTCCTTAGCGCAGACCACCGGCGCGCGCTCGTATTGCACCGCACACAGAAAGCTCCGAACTTGACAAGCACACGCGCTGGGCACTGCTCGCCAAAGGCGGACTCCATGATGATTTGGCGATGCAAGATACTGCGCCAGATCCTAGGCCAGAGCCGACGCCACGACGCACCGGGTTGCCACCACCGACCTGAGTCTACATCGACCTCATAGGCGGTGACGACTAGGGTTTCGTCCAACACCCGGACGACCACCCTAGTTAATTAGATCTAGGGTTTATTTAGTTTATTTATGTTTTAAATTATTGTAAGAGCCTTCTGGCGCGAAACATGTTAAATTCTCGGTTTATATGAAATATTAAGTTTAAATTCAGGCAAAACTGGAGTTAAGTTTGAGTTTAAAATTATCAATTTGATTGAATTCCAGTAAGATCAAAATTAGCGTGGAATTTTAGTTTTATTTGTCTATCTGTTCTGGTGGCATGTATTTGGCGAGCCACAAATATGCTTAGTGGTGGGGTGTAGGCAAATTGACCCAATGGCACGTCCATGGCGCGCCACTGGTACCTAAGCACTGGCGCATAACCAGCGGCATGTAAAAAACGCACCACTAGGTGAAAACCGACACGCCACTGCTAGGTTATTTCCTACTAGTGCAAAACCAACTCGGGCAGCCCCATCCACGCCTTAGGAATGCTCCATATTCTCAAGGAGTAACGGTATTTGAATAGAAGGTGAGGCATGGTTTCTTGCTCTCTTTTACAAAGTTGACAAGCGCCGCTATTGGGTCCTCCCCTTCGCATGAGCCGATCACTGGTCCAAATCCTATTTTGTTGACATGCCATGTGAAAAACTTGCATTTGGAATGGGCTCAATTATTCCAAATCATCCTTTTCATGTTGGAACTTGTATACCGGGGACGCCGAGTATTCTAGGGAGTCCACGAGGTTCCTAGAGATCAAATCCGGGTTGTCTTCATCAAGATGACCAAGTTGTAGTTTGGCCCAAAGAGAGCTAAATTTGTGGAGTAGCTCAACGGTGAAGCTTTGGGATGTTTTGATCTTGTTAACCAAAAAATTGTCACGCAAAGGTTTGTGAACATTGATCTTCTTGCACCTTGAGAGGCCAAATACACCGGGCGCAATATTCTTCGGCTTGAGTCCATGAAATCAGGGAGAGTGCCAAAATTCCGCCGTCTTTCCGTCTCCAATGGTGATGCTAGTCGCCGCCTTTTTTTTTGAACCTTTCTATATCATATTTCAGAATAACTAAAAATACACCCTCCAAACAATATTGCTAAAACTACTTGAGACGCGTGTCCTCCTTCCTCCACTCCAACCTCTCGAAGGTGGCGGGTGCCGGCGCGCCGTGGCGTACTTGCTCGATAGGGCTCGCTGGGAAGTCTACTATACCGCCGCTTCCAATGGAAGGACATGCCTTCCGCCAAACCTGATGGCGGATGTACATGTGTCGCTTAGCTAGCCTCACATTAGGATACTTTTGGCAATTCTGTTTTTATAGGTTTTTTAGTGATTTTGAAATGCATAGTGGTATATATTTATGAATAATTCGACAACTGACGTTGGCCCACACTGCTAATTCAGCGAACCAAACCAAAGCGGTAGCACCCCAATGCGCTCTTGACGGTATTCCAGGCACCACGTGCACGGGTCGCCTGCAATCATGCATAGAGACCGATTCGCAAGTCTTGGTCAAGCTCGCGTGGGCTGCTTTTGAATGAAAAAAATATAATCGGATGACGATTATCCCACGGATTCGAATTTCGAAAGCTTAATCAATTAGCTAGCACGTTGTTTTGCTTCGGTTTGTGACATCGATCACGTTGGAGGGGGATGTCTCTCAGCCAAAGACCATATCCAATGAAGTGTTTAGTATCAGCTGGATTAATTCTGGACTCGCCTACTTAACCACGTGGGTTCAACTTGACTGTAATTTTGCTGATTAAAAAACGATCCTGGCCTTAACACGGCTCCCGCGTACGTTCACCGCGACATCCCCAGTAGCACCACGCCACCACGATCAGGAGCAGTTGCTTCTGTGATTACACAAGCATGCATCGTGGGCTTTGATCTTGCATGTTTTTCTTTTATTTTAGACTTGTACTAACTGTAGTTTGTTAGTCATGTGCTTTCGCTATAGCTTACAGGACCGAGTTGCATGGTTCCTCCAAACGCACGAGCTCCTGCACGCTGACGGGCAATCACAGAGATTGTCAAACAAATTCCACAGGAAATTGCGTGTATCTCTATTATTTTGATCAATGCAAGTTGCAGTTTTTTAAAGAGAAGAGGTCACCTACCGTGTTAACCGCATGCACTGGGAAGCAAGCTCTAGACCGCGCTAATTAATTTTCCTCTGCTATATAACTCCACAAGTCACTTGTAGCAGATACGCCATTTCTTGCTTGCAAACGTTCGAGAACCAATAGAACAAAATGGCGATCAACTTGATTTGCTCGCCAAGTACAAAACTGACAGGGATCTTGGCGCTGCTGCTCAGCCTGGTCATGGTGATTCAAGTCCACGGCGAGTCTCCTTCTGGTAATACTAGCCATATCCTCCTAGCTTTTCCCTTGTTGATCCTACACTTCTTTAAACTATATGCGCTCCATCTGCATAGTGCATACACAGTTCTGTTTACTTCAGCATGCAATCTCACTTTAATTACTGACATCTTAATATTCATACATTATCAGCTTGAGTATCCAGCCGCACAAATAATGATCTTTGCATTACTCCCAAACTGTTGGAAGTATGAACACATGAAATTTATACATATTCTCTATTGTATAGGGTTCATAAGCATCGACTGTGGATTGAGAAACAGCAGTTCCTACAACGACAGCACCACAGGACTACGGTACGATCCTGATGGTGGATTTGTCGAGGGCGGTATGAGAAGACAGATGTCTCAGGAGTTTATGGCTAATGCCACAAATGAGCAACAGAAAACCCTGAGGAGCTTCCCTGACGGTTCAAGGAATTGCTACACACTGCCATCCCATCGGTAAAAAGTATCTATTGAGGGCCATGTTTACTTACGGCAACTATGATGGGTTGAACAAGTCTCAGGACGGGTCGCTGTTTCTGTTTGGGCTCCATATCGGCGTTAACTTCTGGGATACGGTGAACTTTACAAATTGGGACCCATCAAGTGCGGTATGGAAGGAGGTGCTCACCGTTGCTCCGAGCAGCTCCGTGTCCGTCTGCCTGATAAACTTCGGTTCAGGGATTCCCTTCATATCTTCTTTGGAGCTAAGGCCACTACAACATACGATGTACCCTTTTGTCAATACCTCCGTATCAACCAGCGTCTATGTACGGAGCAGATTTGGTAACGTCCCTAACGTTCTCACAAGGTAAGATGAGGCTGCATCCATAATAGTTTTTGAATAATTGTGAGTTGTGCCTGTCAATGGTTTTATATTCAAGTTTGTTTAGCTATAGCTTAATGCATTTAAATTGTTTGCTCCTTTGTTTCCTGAATCCTGCAATTGCTTCTATAAAAAATTATAGTAGTAATGTAAATGCTATTAATCTATTTTTTCGTCTGTCTTTTGTGTGCGATGAAGATATCCAACGGATAATTATGACCGCTTCTGGTTCAGACAGGACCTAGCCTACCCTGGTTAGTATTGAACACTACAAATAAAGTGGAGAGCCTTCCCGGCAACGACTTCTTCCATGTACCGTCGGTCATCATGCAGAATGCCTTGAGCATGGAGTCGAACAACTTAACCTTTGAAATCAGTTATACAACTGGGAATGAAGACCTCACGAACCTGCAGCTTCTGCCAGTCTTTCACTTTGCCGAGATCAACGGGAGCAACCCGGACAGGAGGTTCAATATTTACAGCGCTAACGAATTACTATTCCCGGACTTCTCCCGTCACGATTCCAGGTGGACAGCCTGTACCAGAATGGACGGTTCTTGCACAACCCCGAAGCCTCCTTCGGCTTCAACAGGTCTCACAACTCAACGCTCCCACCGCTCATCAACGCGCAGGAGGTGTACATTCTCATTCGGATGGATAACCACACACTACTGACTCGGACGATGGTAAGCCCATGTATATACTAGATGTGCATTACATTTTTCATGTACTATATGAGAGAATCACTCAAAAAAAAGTAATATATGAGAGATTCACATGATCATGAATTCATGATGCATTTTATTCTGTTGGTTGGATAGCACCTCCAGCTCCACCCGTTTATAAGGAAATGTTAATGACCGGGATATCACTGTGTAGACCCCCGAAGATTCTCAAAACCATTGGTATTGTTAGGGTCCTCGTTAAACTAATCAAACAAGTTCACCAACCAGCTAGTTCACTAGTATGCTCAAATCCCGAGTAAGGCATCTTCTAAAGGTCAATTGCAAACGAGCCATGGCTAAGACCATAGTAGAGCAATGAATTCATAGATTTATTCAGTTCTATAAAAGATAAGTAATTGCATCTGCTATAGCTTTTGCAAATTGTTATTTATGACCTGCTGCTTGGGCTGTTGGAGATGCTTCAGCTAGTGAAAGGGGAGAGAATGGAGAAGTTGGTGTAACTTCTAGTCTACTTTTTTCAATAGTCGGTCTCTCCCCGTATACAATGGAGACACCCCAAGCCAGTCCAAACGTTAAAGAATACAACCTCTATCTTTGGAAATCCATTCTGGAACTTGGATGGGATGCCCCCGTATAGCACAACTACTCCCTCCGTTCACAAAAGAATGTCACAACTTTATCTAAATTTGCATGTATCTAGACATGTTTTATTGTGTAGATACGTACAAATTTAGACAAAGTTGAGACATTGAACGGAGGGAGTAGTTAAGATATTATTTTTATCTTTCTAATACATATAAGCTCCATGACGATTCATATTTTCTTTCACTACTGCAGAAAGGCTTATAGCCGCCAAGTTATTAGTGACGGGCAAAATTATGTCTGTCGCTAGTATGTGTATTAGTGACGGGCGAAAATAAGCATGTCACTAGTACCAAATACTACTGACGGGCTCATAGAAGCGACTGTCGCTAGTATTTCTTGTGAGAACCCGCAGCAAAGGATAAACTATTTGGTGACAGGCATCTATCAAGCCCGTCACTGATAACTGGTCAGGGCCGCAATGCCTACGCGCACGTCTCGAAGAAATAACCGCACATATCCATCTTTTCCTAACCTTATCTCGCGCATCCATATCCACGCCGCCATCAACTTCCATCTCGCGCATCCATAGCCACGCAGCCGCCGCCCCGCCCCCGCCCCAACCGCCGCCGGCATCCGCCGGCGCTGGAGATGACTCCCGCCGCCTCCCTCAACCTTCGTAGCCAGATCTCCTCGGCCATCGTTGCTACTGGATAAGAACAGCGCCGCTGGACGGCGACCAGCCGCTGAGGAGGCTGTGCACGAGGAGAGCGGCGCACGTCTTCGGCCGAGAATAGGTTCAATGCCTCTGCAACATCCAGCGACGAGGTATGCTCCTCCTTCCACAACCTGCCTCTCCGCGGCACCGACGTACACCCGCGAAGAAGCCGAGCAGGCCCGGCCGCTAGTCTCCCGCGCACGGCAGGGGCGGCTTTCCCTGCTCAGAGTTCAGGTGGGATCGACAATAGCAGGCGCTGAACCACAAGGGGAGGGCCTGCACACTGCACGGAGGGTGGAGCGGAAGATGGCGCAGGTCCAGGTCGTGCTGCCGCCAGAGGCCTTCCACGAGGACTGGCAACCCACTCCGGCTCCTTCCTGGGTACTACTGCTCTTCTTCTCCTCGTTTTGGCTTCTACATTTGATTGTTAAATTGTTTCAACTGATTCAGTGCTACCAATATGTGTTGCTGACTGATGACAATTGTTTAATCAGTATATGTACTAGTAGGTTTGGCTCCAAAGAAAGTATGGCCAGCATGTTTCTCATTTAGGCATTTGTAACGGATGATTTTCTCAGACTAAGTTGAGTTTCATATGAAATGTTTATCTTCACGTGCCGAAAAAGTACTGCTGGTAGTCCATCTAATAATACTAAATGAATATGCCCCGCATGCATGCTGCAATGACCACACTGTCCTAATTTTGTATTCATTTCATTTTATAGTTCTCGATTTTCTCTTTAGTTTACACACTCTGAAGTTATATTTTACTCCAGGAAAAATGTGTTTGCTGATGTTGTTTGTGTTCGTGGCTGTATGTTTTGTTTGCTTCCAGCACTTTGGCATTCTTGGTAAGGTGATGATGTTGCTATTCTTGTAACTACACAAACTTATTAGCTTATGAATATTCTCATTCTTCAGTTAACCCTTAGATAAAACACAGACATACCTAGTATATATCTAAATCAATTTCTTAGTTATAAAAGTTCCATTTAGTGCCATATTCCTTATAATTATATACACTGAATTCTCTGTTTTAGCACTAGTCCAGTTTTGTCTTTTAGGAATAAGCTGCACGTAATCTTGTTTATCTCTTATATAAAAACCTTTTGCTGGGCTCAATTAATCTGTACTAATACGAGGTGCTAAATTTCTTGTAGAGACATTTACTGATTCAGTTTTAGAGTGAAGAAAACATGGGTGGTCTTTAGGCCATGTTCACTGAGGTAAGAGTTTCAGTTAATTTTTTAGAAGAGCGTTCTTATTCCTGCAACTTCTAATCTAGTATAATAGAGAGCGTTTTGCTTACAGTTTTCTAACCTGAAAAGAGTAGAGACTTTAGATTTGCTGCAACTTGTGTCCAGTGTTTGGCAAAAGGTGGGCAGTAGTCTGTGTAGCTGTTCCTTCTATGCAACACTGCAGTTCAGGTCTTGTATGGTAACTGAAGTCCAGGCCTGATATCAAGTTTAAGTACCAGCACCAATCTCTTCTTGTGAGTGTTTGTGTCACCCAAATTTACTACTCTCTCAGTATTGAAGTATTTGCGGACTGAACAAGTTACTTGCACATATCTAATTACATTCCTATTGCTGAATAAGTGTTCTATTTTCCGCCCCATGCAGCTGAATGTTGAAAAGCTCAAGTTGTGTGGTGCTGTGATGCAAGCTGAACTGATGTCTGGCTGCCTCCTAAACGTCTGCTGGTTTGCTGCCTAAGTTGGCGGCTGCGCCATGTTAGGCGTTAGTTTGGATGCAATTTTTCTAGGTAACAGCTAGAGCTGATGAGTCCTAGGAGATTCATGCTGGAAGCTTTGTCACAAGAGTTGGACATTTATATTTGAGGGTGTTGTTTGTTCTCAAATCTGCTACCGATGTTAATTCCACTTTCTACTACGTATGTTCCTATTTTGTTTATCTATGAGTGTCTGATCATATATTGTGTTACCTATGTGCAAATGTAATTTTTTTTGTTTCTAAAATGTGTACTAGTGACGAGCAAACTACTGAATCCGTCACTGCTATGACCGCAGGAATCTGTCATGGAAAGTGACTAGTGACGGGCCCTAACAGATCACTGTCACTAGTAATGAATACTAGTGAATAGTTACCAGTGACGGGCACTTGCCCGTCACTAGTGTGTCTTTTCAGCCCGTCACTAGTAGGCTATTCTGCAGTAGTGTTTGTGGTATTTTTTCGGTTGTAGTCAATTACATGAAAGAAGTCAAGATGCACTACAATTTGACACGAATAAACTGGAATGGAGATCCATGCTCACCAAGAGAATACTCCTGGGAAGGTTTGATTTGTGACTACTCAAAGAGCACCAAAAAATCCAAGGATTGTTTCAGTGTAAGAACATAATACCATATACACTTGAAATATAAGCATTGAAATTCAATATTTTTAACATTTGAAGTGAAAAGTCTAATGCTGATCCACAAATTAAAACCCCCTCTTGATTTAAGTGTTGCTCCAAATATGTCTTGTTGTTTATAAATATTACACCATAGAAATACTCAATCATGTGTCTTACAAGCTAAGATCTTTATAACACCTCCCTTCGTTCCTTAATATAAGGTATATAGTTTTTCCTGAAAGTCAAACTTGACTATCTTTGACCAAGATTTTAGAAATTACTATTAGCAGTTACAATATCAAATCATTACCACTAGATTCATCATGAAATATATTTTCTTATTTATTTTCTTAGTATTTAAAATATTGATAGTTTTTGCTAAAATCTTGGTCAAACATAGTCAAGTTTGACTTTTCAGAAAAAACTATACACTTATATCAAGGACCGGAGGGAGTATAATTTAGTTGAAATGAAAACACATGTCATTTAGTGTAAACTTTAACCACAAAAATATGTTTACATAATCTTGAAAATATATGTCAGCCCGATGGAATCTAATAAGACTTATAGTAACACAAGTTGCTTTTGCAGAAATCTGTCTACGAGCGGATTGAAAGGTGGATTAGCCGTGTCATTCCTGAACATGGCATCACTGGAAATCCTGTAAGTGGTGCCTACCACATTTTATTGATATGCTAGACAGTCATTGAGATTATGTTGATATAATTTCTGACCTTGCACAAAACATACATAGGGATTTATCACACAACAATCTAACAGGAGCCATTCCAGAATATCAAGTAAAGTCACTCAAAATTCTGTAAGTAAAAGATTGCACATTTGGTAGATGATTCAGATTTCAGATGAATAATTTTAACTATTATTTTTCAGCAACTTGTCAAACAACCAGATCGTTGGGCCAATCCCTAATTCTATTCTTCAAAGATTTCAGGTGGTTTGCTTGATTTAAGGTTTGGCATATTATATTACACAATTCTTGGATATATTTCTATTCCGGTCAAACTAAAAACACACCAATAGTCTCAACCCAAGTTTCATTATCACATATATAATTGGACCTTTAGCAAAAATAAATATAAAATATTATATAAATTACTGGTTAAAACACATTCTCTTACTTTGTCACACCTTGCCAACAAGAGCTACACAAGTTGAGTTTTTACTTGCGCTGCACCACACTTCTATAGCTTAACCCAACCTTACGCTTAAACTCTTCTCAAATGCAACTAAGTTGTGGCAGCCAATTAGGGCGCCACAAAATTGACACACTTTTGCGGTGCATTGTATTGATCCAAATATGCCCTTGGTTAGGTATACTAGCATCTTGTAACTATAAATGATTCATCATTGTGGGCCTTCAAAATGAGAGGTAGATAAGAACCTATTCGCAACATGATGTGGCTTAAAACCAAGCAATATATTTATTTATAGGATTGAGGTCTTTATAATAACTATTAGCATGTTAGTCATGATAAAAAAACCGAGGTACGTTACAATCATAATTTTTTAGTGTTTGCAGCTAATATTTTTTTGAGCTGATTTATAGATATGTTGTGAATTTGTTTCAATAGATTAGAAGGCAACCCCATATGCTCAAAACTCAAAGATACGTATTGTTCAAATAAGAAGAAGAACACCATAATACCATGCTCATCGCAGTGACAGTTCCTGTGGTACTGGTATCCTCCTAGTATTGATGTGCATAATTTGGAAATGCTGGAAAGGTAAAATTTAACTATTACACTGTAAAATTCCCTCTCACCGGTGCAATAAGAGGTGGACATTGGACCACAACTTCCTACCTAAACTTTCATGTAAAACACAACTTTTCGACTATGAAGGGAAGTCAGGAGACCATGAGGATTATGCTATGTATGAAGATGAAACTTCCCTACATGTTGACATCAGACGGTTCACGTACGCAGAGCTAAAGCTCATAACAAACGACTTCCAAACGATAATTGGAAAAGGTGGTTTTGGTATTGTTTATCATGGCATACATGAAAATGGTGATGAAGTAGCTGTTAAGGTGCTGATGGAAACATCAATAGCAGAGCCAACAGACTTCCTCCCGAGGTATAACACGAAACAAACAAGGCCAAATCATAGTTTCTTCAATATAAGTATACAATAAGTCTGAGAGATAAATAAATCCTTTACATAGTCCGTCTTCAATAAATGCAAGTGCTTCAGCTCTGGGATGTTTGGCAACTATATGTGTTTCCACAGGTACAAACCTTGTCCAAAGTTCATCACAAGAATCTTGTGACTTTGAAAAGATATTGCCAAAACCGGAAGTGCCTCGCACTCATTTATGACTTCATGTCGAGAGGGAATCTTCAACAACTTATAAGAGGAGGTTAATCTATCAATTGTTATCCTTTTATTAATGCTTATATCAAGCATTATTCATTTGCCGAGTTGTAGTAAATTTGTACAGAGATGTTAATTCGCTGGACATAGTCATAAGTACAAAAAGGAACACTAATATCAAACTAGCTCGTTTTTTTACATCCTAATGTAAGTAGGATTTCCTAGTTACAGGTGTGATTGGTTGCATAGACCGTTATTGTTGATCTGAGTAAATGCATTTGAGTTTGTGGACCGAATATACTCTGTATAGATGTAGTAAGAAGTAAGGCCACCCTAGCTGCACATTCTTGAAGTTGCAACCATGGGATGTGCATTTGTTCATACATATGTGGCTAATTGGTGCTATGCTCAACTATTAAGGCATTGTGCTTAATTTGTTAGCTTAATATGTGCCAAAATGATAACAATAATAATGATAGTAGTAGTGCTGGTAGCGGTAGTAGTAATAATAATAATGGAAGTAGTAGTACTACTACTACTAATAATAATATATTATTATCTGCTATACACTTATCAAGACAAGTCTATTAATATGGTATATCTTGATGCAGGCGGTGACTATAGTTTGAATTGGGAGCAACGACTTCATATTGCACTTGATGCTGCACAAGGTCCATATTTCAATTTCATATTAACCTTTATGTCTTGTATATATGTATGTTTTGATGAATATGAATTTCAATAAACTATAGGGCTAGAGTATCTACACGAGTCATGCACCCCATCAATAGTTCACAGAGATGTGAAGACCCCCAACATCCTTCTGGACAAGAATCTGGTGGGGATAATATCTGATTTTGGGCTTTCGCGGGCTTTTAATGATGCTCACACGCATATATCTACTGTTGCTGCTGGAACTCTTGGCTACCTCGACCCCGAATACCATGCAACTTTCCAACTCACGGTGAAGACAGATGTTTACAGCTTCGGCATCGTTCTCTTGGAGATCATCACTGGCCAGCCCCCAGTATTGATGGAGCCTCAAACCTTTCATCTACCAAACTGGGTACGCCATAAGATTGCCATGGGCAGTATTCATGACATCATGGACAAGAGCATGTTGGATCAGTACGATGCTAGTTCCCTGCACAGTGTGGTAGACCTTGCCATGAACTGCGTTGAGAGTGCAGCCATCGACAGGCCAACAATGACCAAGGTTGTTTCAAGACTCAAAGAGTGGTTGCCAGCAGTTTCAAGCAAAAAACAATCTGTTTCTGGTTCAACTCGTCGGATGAACTCCATGGATGCTGAAATTCGAAGGCAATTTCAAATGACGATTTCTGGAGTAAGCAACCAGGAAAACTCCTTTCACTCTGGTTATACCGGTGGGATGTCAGAATTAATCTCTTTATCAGGACGATGAAAAGGGAAACTCTTATTGAATCATTGTTGTATCTGGCTAGTCAAAGTTTGGCAATGTGCTTAAATGCATGTGTATTTGTTGTTCATAAACTGCAGTTGAGTGATTTTATGCTTCAGGCAAGTCTGTGGTGTTTTCCTTTCTGTTCTGTTTTTGTGTGCTATTTGGTTGGAGTAATTTTGAAACAGGAAGCATCTTCTTTATGTGAGAACTCGGGAAATATTACTAGGATTTAATAGTTCGTTCCCACGCATTTAGTCCCAGGACAATCCAAAACAAATGATCTGCTGAAGCATTGCTGCTTAAGAATTTCGCATATTAATCCCTAGTATCTCAGGCAATGGAAAAAGATTCTCTGAAGCGGATCCCCCCACCTACCCTCGCGCGACCGTCGCCTCCCCAGGCGGCGGCGCGCCCTCTTCTCTCCCCCGGCTCGGCCGCCTCCCCATCCTCTCTCTCAAGTCGCCGTCGCCGGCAGGGGCAGCCGGGCGTGGCCGGGTGCCGCCGGCGGCGGCGGTGTGCTTTTCCCCGCGACGTTGAGGCAGGGTCGGGGCTCTTCCCCTCTCGGCGGCGGTGCTCCCAGGGCGGCGGTGGTCCGGCGACGGTCGGGAGGTGGTGTGACGGCGGCGTCGCTCGCGTGTTCGCGGGACGACGCGGTGCAGCGGTGGCGACGAGCGGAGGAGAGGGCGGCCATGCCCAGATCTGGGCCCCTCAGGCCCGATCTCGGTTTGGGCAGGCCAGCCCGAGCTGAGGCTCGTTCTGCAGGTGGTGGCGATGCTGAGGATGCAGGGGACAGCGGCGACGGCGGCCGGCTTGTTGCAGCGTGGCGGCGAGCTTCACGGGCCCGATCTGGGCCCGGCCGGACCCTATCAGGACTGGTGTGCCCCGTGGGGGCTTTACGGGTCCGCTGGACCCGGCTGGACCTGACGGGGAATGGTGTGCTCTGCAGCCGCGTCCGGTCGACTACCGCCCTCGGCGGTGGAGGTTCTTCCCTCCCGCGCGGTCGTGTTTCTGCTGACCATGGTTCATTCCTCAGCTCGCTTCCGTCTTGTAGACCTCGTGGCGGCTAATTCGGTGAGACGACGATGGCGGCTTCGGGATCGGTGTGGCCCATGTTGGTGGGCGACTAGTCTGGTGGTGTCGAGGCTCGTCCTTGCGGGGCTCCTGTGCTACGGATCGTCTGAGGTTGTGGAGGGGGTTTTTCGGGAGAAATCCTTGTCGGTTCGTCTGACACCGACGCGGTGCCGCCTCCGGGTGACATCTTTCCTTCTTGAAGGGCGTCGTGGCTACCCTTCATCCGCTTCCTCTGTACCGGGGGAAACCCTAGGACCAGTTGGTCCGGGCAGCAGACTTTCCTTCTTGAAGGTGTTGCTTGGTACTTGTCGCTTCGGTACTAGGAGTGTGGTGGTACTTCGTGGAGAGGGCGCAGCGGTTACGAGTCTCCGTCGTTTAGTCAATCCGCCTATGTCTCCATTTTGTTTTTCTTGTTTTTTTCTCTTCCCCTTGCTTTGGGTGTATGTTTGCTGCCGCCCCAGCATGTCGAAACTGTTGGTTGTATCGGGTGGTTGCTATATTTTATAGCGGGGCTACGGCCTATTTCGTCAGTATCTCAGGCAATGCTGTGGAATTAGATTAAAATGCGTGCTCCTTCTACCAAACCCTCTCAGCATTTCCCGAGCTCATGGACCATCACAAAATTATACGCGATGGAATAGCGCAATGAGCGAGTTGGCACCTGAGCTGTGAAGAGGCTGATCCTATTCGTCGTCCTCGGCTGCGGACAACAGTTCCTCGACTCGGCCGCTGCCGGCTGCATCGCCTCATCCTCCTCCACGCTGACACACAAGCTGTCGTGGCCTTGGCGGTGTCCTTCTGGGAAGGGGGGCGGAGCAAACCGGGCGCTGTGTATTCCGGTAGCCCGTAGCCGCCGGCCCAGCTGCAGAGAGTCGCGCGTGTAGGCCCTAGCCCGGTGTCACAGCGCATAACCTCTCAGGCCCTTCGGCGGATCCGTGTGTCCCTTGTCCCTTTTTTTTGTCTCATGCGGAAAATAACAGTACAATTGGCGTGATTTCTAAAAAAACAGTACAATTTTTTTTTCTCGAGAAAACGCAAAAAGACTTTGCGTTTCATTTTATTGAAAAGGTAGGAGAGTGTTTACAACAGAGCAAGCCTCCAAAGAGGACCAGCAAAACCTAAAAAAACATCAATGGACATCCCAGGTCGTCGGTATGATGTCTCGCAGCCCGGCTGCGCCTGCTCTAGCCCAAAGGGCAGCTTCTTCCTTTATCGTGGCAACTAGGTTGGCGATGGAAGGGCGAGCATCCTCAAACACGCAGCTGTTCCGATGTTTCCAGACTAGCCAGGGAACTAGCCGTGTTGTGGAGGATAGTCCCTTGCGCATCGGCTTAGGTGTGGAGCTGTGCGCACGCCGCCACCAAGCGTGCAGGGAGATGTTTCGGTCAGCCGGGAGGCAGGGGATGCGCAACCACGACAAGATCTCGTGCCATACTTGCCGTGAGAAGGGGCATGCGGTAAGCAGATGCGCCATGGTCTCCATCTCCTGATCACACAGCAGGCAGCGAGGGTGGTGTTGTAGGCCGTGGCGTTACAAGCGTTCCGCCGTCCAGCAGCGGTCCATGTTCGCAAGCCAGTGGAAGAATTTGACCTTGGGTGGTGCCCAGCACTTTCAGATCATCTTCCAAGTGTCGCTGGCGATCGAACCATGGAAAGTGGCAGCATAGCAAGATCTTGCCGTGTAGGAACCTGAAGAGTTCCACCTCCAACGAGGCGGTCAGGCTGGTCTGTCAGCAGGGTATGCTCGATGGTGTGCCAGAGCATGAGGTATTGCCCAATTTCGTGTATGCCAATGGTGCCGATGATTTCGCGGGCCCAACTGTGAGTCTGAAGTCCATCCGCGACAGTCCTGGCCTTTCTGCGGCGTTTGGGCAAGCAGGCATAGAGCTGCGGGGCGATTTCTGAGACTGACTTGCCGTGGATCCAGCGGTCTTCCCAGAACTTCGTGTTCTTGCCATCACCAATCTCCATGAAGGTGGAGGCGAAGAAGAGTGCGCGCTCTGCGTCAGGGAACAGGAGATCAAGCCCGCTCCAGGCTCGCTCGCCGTCGGTTCGACTAAGCCACTGCCATCTTAGGCGCAGCGCAAGACCTGCACGCTCCATGCATGTCTTGGACGCCTAGCCCACCCAGGGAGATTGGGCGGCAAACTCGTCTCCAGTTTACATAGCAGTTGCCGCCGTTGGCTTCGGCACGGCCAGCCCAAAGAAACCCACGCAGCGCCTTCTCAATCTGCTTGATGAACTTTTTGGCGGGTGCGCATACCAGCAGTAGATGTATCGGGATAGCGCTCAAAACCGATTTCACCATGGCTAATCTGCCAGTTTTGTTCATCAGCCCGGCTTTCCAATTGGGTAATTGGCCAATGACGCGATCCACCACACCTTGGAGCTGAGCGCTAGTAGGGCGCTTGATCGACAGAGGGATGCCGAGGTACGTCATCGGCAACTCGACGATTGGGCATCCCAGCTCTGTGGATACTGTCATGGCATCGTCGGGTTCGCAATGCAGCAGGGCTGCCGAGCTTTTTGTGTAGTTCACAAGTAGTCCAGAAGAAATCCCAAAGATCTGGAGCATCCCTTTAACTGCTGCTATGTCGCTGGGAGTTGGGTGGCAGAACAGCACCACATCATCAGCATAAAGCGACATCGGCGGGATCATGCGGCGGGGGTGCAGCGGGAGCAGAATACCAAGCAAGACTGCGTGTCTGATGAGCCGGCCAAGGACATCAACGGCGAGGACGAAGAGCTGGGGGGATAGCGGGTCCCCTTGACGCAGGCCACGTCGATGCCAGATGGGTGGCCCTGGCTCTCCGTTGAGCAGCACCCTAGTGCTTGCGGAGCTGAGGAGAATGGAGAGCCAATCCAAAAACTTGTCTCTGAAGCCATACCTACGCAGCACCTCAAACAGGAAGGGCCATGACAAGGAGTCAAAGGCACGGGCGAGATCGAGTTTGAGGAGTGCTCTCGGCTCACGTAGCTGGTGCAGCAGCCTGGCAGATTGGCGGGCCAGCATGAAGTTGTCATGTAGGCCTATGCCGGCGATGAACGCATTCTGGCTGGTGCTAACAAGGCTGTGCAGCTTCGGCGCAGCGATAGTGTTTTGGCGAACAGCTTGGAGACCAGGTGTATGAGACTGATCGGGCGGTAATCGCTCAGGGCAGCGGCGTCGGGGCGCTTGGGCAGCAGGGTGAGCATTGAGGCGATGAAAGCCTCTCCCCTAGCAGCAAAGAGCTACTCAAACAGGGCCACGAAATCGTCTTTGATCGTGAGCCAGCATGCCCGAAGAAATTCGGCAGCCCTCGGGCCCCGGTGCCTTGCGTGCCGGCATGCGCTTGATCGCGCCCTCGATCTCTGCAGCAGTAAACGGCTCCTCCAGGTCATGCAGCTCGGTGGAGGGTGTTATCAGGTTGCCAAGGTCCAAGGAGTGCGCGCGTTCCGCGTCAGTACCAATGAGGTCCTCAAAGTGGTGGAACGCGGCGGCGGCCATGTCAGCATGGTCGGTGGCGACGCCGGTGGGTGTGGCCAGGCTGAAGGTCCAGTTTTTTTGCCTGCGGTATGAGCTTTGCCGGTGGAAGAAGGCGGTGCTAGCATCGCCGTCCTTCAGATTGGCTATGCGGCTGCGTTGCCGAGCCACCGTGCGTTCCAGCGAGGCAAAGGCCAGGAAAGACAACTTCAGGCTCTTGTGGAACCAAGCCTCGAGAGGTGTCAACAGCCGGTCCTCCTGGGCTTTGTCGAATCTCAGTATCAATTCACGACACAGGGCAAGCTTATGCTTGATGTTGCCAACAAGCTTAGCGCTCCAGCTGGTGAGTGCCTTGGCCGTGGCCTGCAACCTGAGCCACACTCGACGGAAGGGGTCCGCATCGTAGACCGAGTTCCATGCGCTGCTAACCACATCGTGGAAGCCATCAAGTCGGAGCCAAAACTCCTCAAAGCGAAATCTGCGCGAGGTGGGAGACGAAGGCGTGCAGTCCAGCAGCAGGGGGCTGTGATCGGAGACCACCGAGGCCAGACACCGAAGGTGGCACTCGCCGATGAGTTCTTCCCAGTGTGTGGTGCAGAGCACACGATCAAGGTGGACCAGAGTGGGCAGCGAGCGTTGGTTCGACCACGTGTAGCGACGGCGTTTAGGTATACCTCCTTGAGGGCTAAGTCATTGATGCATCTCCGGAACTTGCCCATCATACGCCGGTTTAGGTTCGTGTTGTTTTTGTCCTCTTCACGGTAGATCAGGTTGAAGTCCCGCAAATCATCCAAGGTCCGGGGCAGGCGGCCCGAACATCGCGCAGTTCATCAAGGAATGCGACCTTGGCTGCGTCGTCCTGTGGGCCATAAACTACGGTGATCCACCAGGTTGCCGCGCCACCTACGGCGACACGCGCGGTGATCGCGTTCGTGGTGAACATGGGGTCTGTTATCATAACAGCCAGGCTCTTCACGTAAGCATAATACCGCCGCGGGTGCCAACAGCGGGTAAGTAGACGTAGTCATCAAATTCTGATCCTAGCGTCTCCAAGACAACAGACGAGCAAATTAATTCCATTTTAGTTTCCTGGAAACAAACAATGGATGCATCAGTCCTGTCAAGGAGGGATCGAATCCCAGTTCGGCGTCCGCGCGCGTTGAGTCTGCGCGGGTTCCAGATGGCGATCTTCAGGTTGTGCTCCATATAAAACGTTGTCGGCGATGTGGCACGCTGCGCGGCTAGACCTCCACGAGGCTGCCAGTAACCACAGACGGGCACGGGGTCGAGCATGGGTCGTCGGGGAGTTCCCGATCGATGAGGGCAGCGATGGCCTTCAGAGTCTCGCGTGATAAAGGGACAGCAAAAATTCCATCGTACAACTTCATCTCCACAGCAGTGATCTTCTGGTCCACGCCTACGATCCCTAAGGTGCGTAGGACCTGCACCTGGGTGATGGCGTGAATCACACGCTCGTTGGGAGACCCCAAGAGGAAGGTATGATGCAGTTCAGCAGCAAGTTTTCCCTCAGAAAGAAACCAAGGTTATCGAACCAGTAGGAGCAGCAACTCTTCAGAAGGTTGTTGGTGGCCGCACGGCGCAAACGATCACCAACGTGGAATCTGCACACAACACAATCAAACTACTTTGCCCCAACGAAACAGTGAGGTTGTCAATCTCACTGGCTTGCTGAAAACAAAGGATTAAACGTATGGTGTGGAAAATGAGTATTAAATTGCAGAGAATGAAAAAGGAACAGTTTGCAGTTTGTGGTTGTTTAATCAGTGTAAAAGAATGGACCGGGGTCCACAGTTCACTAGTGGTGTCTCTCCATAAAAGATAACTAACATGTTGGGTGAACAAATTACAGCTGGGCAATTGACGAATAGTGAGCGCATGACAATGCATATACATGACATGTTGACTACTATGATATTTAATTGGGCATTACGACATAATACATAGACCGTTATCCAACAGCATCTATGACTAATAATCCACCGCCGGGTTGTCATCCGAGTCCCCCGTTGGTATTAAGTTGCAAGCAACGGATAATTGCATTAAGTAAAGTGCGTAATGTAAACAAACACATATGCCCGTGGACATAGCATCGTTAGGTTATCCCTAGTGGCAACAGCACATCCACAACCTTAGAACTTTCTGTCACTGTCCCAGGTTAAACGGAGACATGAACCCACTATCTAGCATAAATACTCTCTCTTGGAGTTACAAGCATCTACTTGGCCAAAGCATCTACGAGTAACGGAAAGCATGCAAGATCTTAAATAACATATAAGATAGATTGATAATCAACTTGACATAATATTCAATATTCATCGGATCCCAGCAAACACAACATGTAGCATTACAATAATATGATCTTGATCATGTAGGGCAGCTCACAAGATCTAAACATGATGGCACAAAGTGGAGAGACAACCATCTAGCTACTGCTATGGACCCGTAGTCCAAGGATGAACTACTCACGCATCACTCCGGAGGCAGGCATGGCGATGTAGAAGCCTCCGGTGACGATTCCCCTCTCCGGCAGGGTGCCGGGAAGAGGTTCTGAACCCTCCCGAGCTAGGGTTGACGACGGCGGCGTCTCTGGAACTTTTCGTGGATATTTGCTCAGGTACTTAGGGTTTTCGCGTCGGGGGGAATAAGTAGGCGAAAGGGCGGCGGCTGGGACCCCCGAGGGGCCCACACCACCCTAGGGCGCGGCAGAGGGGGGCCCGCCCCTAGGTGCGTGTGGGCCCTGGTGGCCCTCCTCTGTGCTCCTTCGCTCCGTCAGGTGGTTCTGGAAAAATAGGACCCCGTGTAGTTTCGTCCAATTCCGAGAATATTTCCAGACTAGCTTTTCTGGAATACAAAAACAGCAGAAAACAGGAACTGGCACTTCGGCATCTTGTTAATAGGTTAGTCCCAAAAAATGTATAAAAGTGATATAAAGTAGATGCAAAACATGTAGCAATTGGTATAAAACAAGCATGGAACATCAAAAATTATAGATACGTTTGAGACGTATCAGCATCCCCAAGCTTAGTTCCTACTCGTCCTCGAGTAGGTAAACGATAAAAACAAAATAATTTTTGAGGTGACATGCTACTATCATAATCTTGATCATATAATATTGCAAGGCACATGTAAATGAATGAAGTGATCCAAGTCAATGGTCTATAATTTGCTACCAAATAGATAATGAGTAAACAATGAATCACACAAGCTAAACGTTTTCATGAATAGTACTTTCGAGACAAGCATCAAACAGTTTTGCATAAGTGTTAACTCATAAAGCAATAGTTTCTAATAAAAGGTATTTAATCAACACAAAGGAAGAATTTAGTTTCAGCATTTGCTTCAACTTTCAACATATTTATCTCATGGATATTGTCAACACAAAGTAGTATAACAAGTCCAATACATTGCATATAACGCATGTTGTAACAAAGTTGACACTAGTGTTTGCTTGTGGAAGACAGAAAGAATAGGAAAACTGACTCAACATAAAAGTAAAAGAAAGGCCCTTCGCAGAGGGAAGCAGGGATTAAATCATGTGCTAGAGCTTTTAGGTTTTTGAAAGCATATAGAGATTGCATAAAATATTTGATACTCCTCCCAACCTTGCTAACACAAGCCATGGCTAACCGAATCCTCGGGTGCCTTCCATCAATCACATACCATGGAGGAGTATCTATTTTTGAGAGGTGTTTGTTAATTGTCAACGAATGGTAGCGGGTGAGAACAGTATTCTACCTGTCGAACGGACTTTTAAGAGCGGCTCCCATGAAGGACGTTATTTCTACCAGCAAGGCAGATCATCCCTCTTTCTCTTTGGTTTACACACATTCAGGTATTTCACTGTTTGTCATTGCTTACTGATGAATCAGGGCAAAAGTGTGAAGAGAATTAATTGGTTAAAGTTGTAATTAATTGGGACTGGGCACCCCGTTGCCAGCTCTTTTTGCAAGTTATTGGATAAGCGGATGTATATGCCACTAGTCCAGGTGTAAAAGTCCATCGACAAATAGAATAAAGAATAACCACACTAATTCCTCATGAGCTAGTAAACATTGACACAAAAAGGGAATAATAACATTTTGAATAATTTAAAGGTAGCACATGAAAAATTTACTTGGAGTGGCAAGGAAATACCACATATAGGTAGTTATGGTGGACACAAATGGCATGGATTTTGGCTCAAGGATTTGGATGCACGAGAAGCATTCCCTCTCAGTACAGAGTTTAGGCTAGCAAGGTTATGTAAGCAAACAAGAATATCAACCCGTACACCAAGTTTTATATGACAAACATATTGCAAACGTTATAAGACTTCATACCGTCTTCCTTGTTAACCAAACCCTGTTATTAGAAAATATCTAGACCTTAGAGATACCACCGATGCAAACCAAATTTTCAACAAGCTTTACGGTAGTTCTTCACTAATAGGCTTAACTCATGTGATGCACAATTTAATCATGATCTACTTGTTAACTCAAAACAATTGACAAGCATCAAGTTATCCATTTTAGTGATCTACAAGATTAAGCAAGTTTTTCCTTATACCAATTACCACATGCAACATTTTCTGAACCAACCAAACACCAATCAATTTATTTCATCAACTCTCCAAACAAATATAAGTGAAGCAAGAGAGTACTTTCTACAAAAGAAAGCTAATAGCTCTGACAAGAGATACATGAAAACAAGAGCTAAAAGCTGAACAGCGCTAGATATGAATACTCAACAAATATAAGTGAAGAATAGGAGTATTCTCATGAAAAAGCGGAGCGTGTCTCTCTCCCAATCAAGAATGCTAGGGTCCAGTCAAGCTTTATTGAAAATAAAATGCAATACTGAAAATAAAAGCACACAGACGCTCCAAGAAAAGCACATATGATGTGAAAGAATTAAAATATAGTTTCACTAGAGATGACCTGATAATTTTGACGATGAAGAAGGGGATGCCTTGGGCATCCCCAAGCTTAGACGCTTGAGTCTTCTTGAAATATGCTGGGGAGATCCATGGGAGCCTCCCCAAGCTTAAGCTCTTCACTCTTCTTGATCCTATTATATCATCCTTCTCTCTTGACCCTTGAAAACTTCCGTCACACCAAACTCAAAGTAGATCTCATTAGAGGGTTAGTGCATAATCAAAAATTCACATGTTCTATAAAGACGCAATATGATTTGTTACTTTAAACATTAGCTACAGCCACTGATGTTATGTGAAGCTCTTCCACCCAAAAAAGAATTTCACTCAACACTAGTAAAAGAGAGAATGCAAAATAAAAAGGCATAATCTGTCTAAAACAGAACAGTCCGCAAAGACGAATTTTTTCGAGGCACTTACGACGCTCAGATCGAAAACTCTGAACTAATGAAAGTTTCAGACATTCATAAAGATTACGCACAAAAATTTCAGATTTAATTAACAATCTGGTGATTTTAGGAATTTCGTACAGTGAACAGCAAAAATCTGTTTCTGCGCAGCAATCAAAATTAAGCATCATCTTAACATTAGAGGCTACTCTTGGCACAACAATGCGAGAAAATAAAGATACAAAGGAGTTGCTACAGAAGTAAACAAACTCCTTGACTCAATAAAAGAAAAATTGCAGAAAAAAATAATGGGTTGCCTCCCATAAGCGCTTTTCTTTAACGCCTTTTAGCTAGGCACAAAGCATGCATCAAGTATTACCAAGTGAAGAAGCATCAACATTCTTACGCTTAGCTCTCTTACCTTTACCTTATCTTTAGGAAATACTTGGTTACACATAGGTGAAGAGGCGAAATTCATAGTGCCTTGGCCCACATCTATTATTGCTCCAAAGCGTTTCAACAGAGATCTTCCAAGCGTAATTTGTCCTACTCCTGCACATTCAATGACAAGATAATCAATAGATATTGTTATCCCTAAGAGTTTTGTAAATACTCCTTCGGCTACTCCCTTGGTAATTTAATAGTATTATCACCCAAAGTTATACAATCTTCGCATTTGGAAAGCTCCCAAAGATTTAAGGAATCAAAATATTCTTGGGCATTAAACAGAATTCAGACATAATATCACAGCGAGAATGAAAAGTTTCACCATTTATAACAACTTTTACTGAGGGAATCCATCCCGATGGTTCAAAATTTACTGGCACATTATCATAATGTTCACGAATCTGATTATACCCTTCTTTTAGACCAGATATGTTCGTTTCAAGAGTGTTAAGTCTATCACTTATGCTTGTCAAAGCCAAATCAATTTTAGTGATTGGGGGCTAGAAATTGTAATCAATTTTTTTATAGCATTAAAAGCTTGATCCCCATCATAACGAAGGAAATCTCCTCCTACCACAGCATCTAAAGCATATCTGTAGCAAAGAACAAGACCAAAATAAAAGCTACTAAGAAGCAGGCTTAAAGTCATTTTAGGTTCAGTTTTAGCATAGACTCAAATTCTAGACCAAGCATCTTTAAAACTCTCCTCACTCCCTTGCTTGAAAGTGAAGATCTCTTCTTCAGGTGACATTACTACTGGAACAGGGCTAGACATGATAACTAACAGAAAACAAAACTGAAAATAAACTAAATGCAAGTAACTAATTTTTTTGTGTTTTTGATAATTGAAAGCAAACAAGATAAAATAAAATAAACTAAGCAAGACAAAAACAAAGTAAAGAGATTGGAAGCGTGAAACTCCCCTTGCAGAAGACTGCTGTCTCCCGGCAACGGGCCAGAAAAAGAGCTGTTGACGGAGAGCAAATAGTGGCAGTCTGCTGAAGCGCTTCTAACTCCCCGGCAACGGCGCCAGAAAAAGAGCTGTTGACGGGAGAGCAAATAGTGGCAGTCTGCTGAAGCGCTACTAACTCCCCGGCGACGGCGCCAGAAAAGAGCTTGATGGCGTGAATCACATGCTCGTTGGGAGACCCCAAGAGGAAGGTATGATGCAGTTCAGCAGCAAGTTTTCCCTCAGAAAGAAACCAAGGTTATCGAACCAGTAGGAGCGGCAACTCTTCAGAAGGTTGTTGGTGGCCGCACGGCGCAACACGATCACCAACGTGGAACCTGCACACAACACAATCAAAGTACTTTGCCCCAACGAAACAGTGAGGTTGTCAATCTCACCGGCTTGCTGAAAACAAAGGATTAAACGTCTCGTGTGGAAAATGAGTATTAAATTGCAGAGAACGAAAAAGGAACAGTTTGCAGTTTGTGGTTGTTTAATCAGTGTAAAAGAATGGACCGGGGTCCACAGTTCACTAGTGGTGTCTCTCCATAAAAGATAACTAACATGTTGGGTGAACAAATTACAGCTGGGCAATTGACAAATAGTGAGCGCATGACAATGCATATATATGACACGTTGACTACTATGATATTTAATTGGGCATTACGGTAAGATACATAGACCGTTATCCAACAGCATCTATGACTAATAATCCACCGTCGGGTTGTCATCTGAGTCCCCCGTTGGTATTAAGTTGCAAGCAACGGATAATTGCATTAAATAAAGCGCGTAATGTAAACAAACACATATGCCCGTGGACATAGCATCGTTAGGTTATCCCTAGTGGCAACAGCACATCCACAACCTTAGAACTTTCTGTCACTATCCCAGGTTAAACGGAGGCATGAACCCACTATCTAGCATAAATACTCTCTCTTGGAGTTACAAACATCTACTTGGCCAAAGCATCTACGCGTAGCGAAAAGCATGCAAGATCTTAAATAACATATAAGATAGATTGATAATCAACTTGACATAGTATTCAATATTCATCGGATTCCAGCAAACACAACATGTAGCATTACAATAATATGATCTTGATCATGTAGGGCAGCTCACAAGATCTAAACATGATGGCACAAAGTGGAGAGACAACCATCTAGCTACTGCTATGGACCCGTAGTCCAAGGATGAACTACTCACGCATCACTCCGGCGCCAGGCATGGCGATGTTGAAGCCTCCGGTGACGATTCCCCTCTCCGGCAGGGTGTCGGGAAGAGGTTCTGAACCCTCCCGAGCTAGGGTTGACGGCGGCGGCGTCTCTGAAACTTTTCATGGATATTTGCTCAGGTACTTAGGGTTTTCGCGTCGGGGGGAATAAGTAGGCGAAAGGGCGGCGGCTGGAGACCCCCGAGGGGCCCACACCACCCTAGGGCGCGGCAGAGGGGGGGCCTCGCGCCCTAGGTGCGTGTGGGGCCCTGGTGGCCCTCCTCTGTTGCTTCTTCGCTCCGCCAGGTGAGTTCTGGAAAAATAGGGACCCCCGTGTAGTTTCGTCCAATTCCGAGAATATTTCCAGACTAGCTTTTCTGGAATACAAAAACAGCAGAAAACAGGAACTGGCACTTCGGCATCTTGTGAATAGGTTAGTCCCAAAAAATGTATAAAAGTGATATAAAGTAGATGCAAAACATGTAGCAATTGGTATAAAACAAGCATGGAACATCAAAAATTATAGATACGTTTGAGACGTATCACTGGGCAAGACGCTCGGCAGTGGGCGGGGCGGCCGGCGGGGGTGCATTCGTTCTGGTGGCTGCCGATCGCTTACGGCGCGGCGGCGCGAAGTTGAGCTGTGCGCGTTGAGGTCGTTTACCAGGGTTAGGCAGCACTGTGTTGAGAGAGCTAGTAGCGGCGGTTAGGAACTCTCCCAGCGTCAGAGGCTTGGGGCGAGGCTGGCGGGCACGGCGCAGGGTGACCGGCGGTGACGCAAAGCGGTTTGTGCCATAGACGCGTTCCGGCGTCTGTTTTCCAGTTGAGGGCCCAAATTGACCGGGCCCAGAGCAGAGCTGGTTGGGGGCCGGGCCGTGGGCTGCGCATGGGCCATGGCTCTGCAACAGGAGGTGATATGGCATTTTCGTCCATGGCGGGGGATGCCTCGGATGCTGAAATTTGAATCTGCACTGTCGCGCCTTCAGTCATGCAGTCCACCCCGGTAGGATCAAAAGGTGGCATAGGTGACAAGCGATCTGTCGAGGGCTTCCCACTTGGTGTCTGCAGCTGCGAATCGGGGACCTCGCTTTCTTCGAAAGCACATTGGTCGTGCTCTGGTCTCAGATCCCGACAAGGAGTAGAGCCAGGGGCGTCTGGATCAGTTTCAGTAGCCGCGGCATGGTCCTCCTCGTGTGCAGAAGCCGACGAGGATCCAGCAGTCGTGGTGGGGGAGTGTACCAATCCGTATCGACATCTGTCGTCTGGCCAGCCCGACGTGCAACCTGAACTCCATGACAAGTTGTATTTCCATTTTAAAGTTGCATGTATTTCTTCTTGGAATTATTGGAGAAGGTCGACCAATAAATTCTAAAAGCCTCACTCATGGACGGTTGGTGGTGGATCTAAATTTAATCTCACATTGTAAGTGAAGAGTGAGTTGGACCTCTTATAATGGTTGGTGTTCTACCAAGTTGAGAGCGAACTACCCATGACTGCTTCAACTGACCTCAACGTCTGAGGTGGTCGCCCCTGCGGAAACTGGTCGAAGATTATTCCGTACTAGTACCCCTAACAGTACAAGCGTGTATGTCATTTTGGGGCGCTTTCAGTTCACACGTCTCGGTTATGAGAGCATATCTAGTACTCCCTCCATCCTAAATTAGATGACTTCTATTTGTCTACATGCGGATGTATCTAGATGTGTAATAAGTGTAGATACATCCGTATCTTGACAAATGGAAGTCATCTATTTTAGAACAAAGGGAGTAGTAGATATACAAACCATATAACCATTTCCGGGTTCCACCAAAAGGCGTGTATAACCATTCTTCCTCCCGTCTCCCTCCTCCCGCCTGTGGCCGTGCCCGCGCGCACCCACACCTGGTCCCTAGTCTTCTTGCATGCAAGCTAGCTTGTTGCACATTAGTAGTACTAGGAAAAATTGCGCGGCGAGCCGCGCCCGTGCGGTAAAATTCAAAATTTGGAAATGTTCTTATTTAAATAGTGTGCAATTTTGGATTTTATTTAAATGCAAAGAGAGCTTACGTGGAAATTTTTGTTCAGATTGCGAAAAATGTTCAAATTTGGAAATTTTCCAGATTGGTCTTGGTGGTTATTTTTATGAATATAACTTGTTTCTTTTTTTGTTGCATAATACGTGTTGTGAATAGAATGGTGACATTAGAGAGAACTAAGTTCAATTTGAGCATTTATTGAATTGAAGTCAATATACTTTGTGAATATAAATGGTGAATATGATGTATTAGCATCAATTAAATTCAATATATTTTTTAGAGGGAATGAATTTGTGGTGTTTCCAATATGCATCTAGTTAATCATTATTTAAATTTAACTACATAGTTAGAGAGGGTTAAGTTCAATGTAAGTGTTTGTTAAATTGATATGCATAATTTGGGGGAGTTTAGTTATATTGTCTGTAATTTTTAACTTATTCGAATCGGTGTAATATGTTTTATGTTTTTTATTAGATGTTTAAATTTACTCATTAATTGGAGGAAAATACATTGTATGAAGTTATATTTTGTCTAATTATTAACCTATTCGAAATGCTATAATATGTTTTACATTTTCCTATTAGATATTCATTTTAGATCAATAATTAGAGGAGATACATTGTATGTAAATTTATTAGATGTAATTTAAATTCAATTCATAGTTAGGGGATATGAAGTTCTGTTCTCTGCAATTATTCATCTAATCAAGCATTTGTGGAAAAATGTACCTTCACATATCTAGAGGAAGTGCATTTGGATTATTTTTTTTGAAATATTGAACACTTTTGGAATTTGAAAACATGTTTGTTTTTTGCCATAAGTAGCAAGTGTTTATTTCTTTTGATCGGTTGGATATGTTATTCATATTTTTTAGGTGGATATATTGAAAAGTATTTTTCTTTTAACACTTTTTTTTATGCAAATTGTTTTAGTAAAATGGTCATACCTGTTAGGAATGCAACATTTTTGTAAATATATTTTTAAAAAGGATACCATGCACATTAATTCGTCTGATGTAGTCAAATATTATCTTTTAACACTTTTTATTTTATGCAAATTGTTTTAGTAAAATGGTCCTACCTGTTAGGAGTGCAACATTTTTGTAAATATATTATTAAAAAGGATAGCGTTCACGTTAATTCGTTTGATGTAGTCAAATATTGGCGTCTGGATTTTTTTAATGCATCTTTTGTGTGGAGATTTTGAAAATATGTTAAATTTGTATTTTTTTTGGATATTTTGTTTGCATTTTTTGGAATTTGAATTTTTTTCGATATGGTGTTTGCGTTTTTTCGGAATGCAACAATTTTGTAAATATATTTTTAAAAGCGATATCGTTCACGTTAATATGTCTGATGTAGTCAAATATTATCGTTTGCAATTTTTTTTTAATGCATCTTTTATGTGGAGAGTTTGAAAATATGTTAAATTGAATTTTTTCGATATATTGTTTGCATTTTTTCGGAATAACAAATTAGCCGTTAGGTTTTGCATAATTTTCAGCATTTTATTGTAATTGTGAAAGTTATGACACGTAGGTCCCACACGTCAGTTTTTTTGTTTTTTTAAATTTGGAAAATCAGCAGTGGAAAATGGAAAACAATCTGACAGCGCGGGCCCGCGATGACTTCACCGCGTGACGTCACCCGCCGGCGGCCGCCGCGCGCTATCGAGGTCGCACCGGAGCAGCTGTGGCGCGCGCGGCCCGAGATGGCGCGGATCTACGGGAGGAGGTGCTGGGGCGCAGAACGGGCGGCGCCGCGAGCCATTTCGTCGACGGAGTCACCGGCGGCGAGCGAAACGGCGGCGGTGGACGGCGGAAGCGGCATCGACGATTGCGGCGCCCAGGCGGCGTCCCGGCAGCCGTTCGTCGGCGAGGAGGAAGGGAAAACGACGGCGGAGGTCACCGTGATCTTCGATCTGAGAGGGGAGCAGCATGGCGGGGGAGGAATGCGTCGGCGGCCGCGGCGAGCTCGCCCGAGCGCGGGAGAGAGGAAGGAGAAGGTGGGGTGTGGCGCCATTTTGCAGAGAAATCCCTGTAGTTTAAGAAATTTGCAGCTAGGCCCTTCCACTTCCTAAGGCTGGGACCATCCGTTATTGCCAGTGAACTGAGGACGCTTTTTGTAAAACGGTCGCGCGGGTGTGTCTGATGGCCATCCGATCGAAGATCGACGGCGCGGAGCGCGTCCCGCACTCTAGAAATGCAACACTGTTGTTAGAACAGTGCGGGCGACGTGGCTCAATCTGGACCGTCCATCCCGCCGATCGGACGGTCCAGAAAAGGGGGTGACGTGGCCACCAGCAGGGGGGCTGAGTTGCTCAGCTTTGATATATTGACTGCCGACGCGCTTTAGTGAAAATAGATGTATTGAAATTTTAAAAAAAAGTTTACATGTGTAAGTAGTTGGAATTTTTAAATTTTAATAGTGAAAAGTTATCCATATGTGATTTCTTTTTTATACGTGTTGTATTTTGAAATATGGAAATGCATCGGAATTTGTCGTTTAGGGTAGTTCGAAATACTTAGCAAATTTGAATGTTTTGATTACGTTTGTAGGTCGGTATAAATAAATTTAGCTTCGTAATGAAAAGATATGCATTATATGAGCATGTAGCAAAGTTAATCTATAATTTGAAGAACCGCATTTGAATTTCATATTTGGAGGAAGTTAGCTTAGGTCATTTTCAAATATTTTCCAAATTGGAATGTTCAATTTAAGTCCATAACCTATTTCAAATTTTGGAACATGTTTGTTTTTAGTCTTAAGTTATGTTTGTATTGTGGATAGTTTGTATTTATTTCCCCTAAGCATGTCGCTATATTTTCGAGTATATCTTTTTTTAGTAGTATTGGAATGCCTGAGTATTTTTTTTCTTTTTTTTGTTCAGTATCATCTGTTATTGTCAATTGGATTGTATATTAGGCAATGTTCAGCTACAGTACATGTAAGTATTTCGGATTTTGAAATATTTATTTTGAGGCTATTAGTAAAGTAAGTGGATTTTATGACCATTTATAAAAAATTCAACTTCACATAATTAGAGGATGTGTGTTTGTTTTTTCTTTGAATATTCACTAATTTGAAAAGTTCAAATTTGGTTAGTTTGTGCTGTAAATATTATTTTTTCGGGGCGTGTCCATCCGTTGGAATTTTTTAAAATTTACGCTCATAAATTGTTCAAATGTTGGAACTTAATAAAATTTGGGAAATTATTCTTATTTGGAATATGTTTACGGTTTTTTCAATACTTAGATTTTAAAGGCATTCAAAATTTTGTAATATTTCTATCTATCTATATACTATAATATTGGTAGATGCCGTGATGGTACGTTCGGGGCGGTGGTACGTCCTAACCGATCCGTGAAAATACGTCTCAACTCCCCCGTTCGCTGAACCGAAATTTGTACGAACCCGTAGTGAATCATGATTCCCCCGTTCGCTGAACCGAAATTTGTACGAACCCGTAGTGAATCATGATTGGTAGTTTGGTATGTCGCCACCACAGATAAAACCACGCAGCTCCGGAATCGTTTAGCACCATTGAGTCTGCTCGCTCGTAACCTATGGCCCATGCACTGCTTTCGGCCCTGTTATTCCGGCCGAGTCAAAATATCCCTGAAGAAAAAATAATCGCTAGCTAGCCAGGCATGCGCACGTACGTGAATTTCTTCCTGTCTCGAAGCAGAGCGTGTGTGACCAGGAGCTATAGGCTAGCCAGCAATCGAGTCGTTCCATGAGAAAAAATAATAAAAAGCTTGGCTGACAGAACGAACATGTACGTGCAGCGGGAGAAGATATTCATAGATTGGTAGATATTAGCAAACACCGGCGCGGCGGCACGCCACGCTAGGCCGACCGGTCATAAAAACATAATACTCATAGGTAAATTCAAAACACCATTAGACGTCCACTAATTCTCGTTTTCTTTTTGTCAAACCTTCATAAAATTTAGTACAGCAAATAACGGAGTGTACAGAGAACGTATATCGATATATTGCAAAAGTGCTATGTAGAACTTTACAAAAAAAAAACATGCAAGCTATAATTCAGCATCATATACACCTATTTTCTAATGTTCAAAGCTAACAGGGCAATCCTGCATGCCAATCTCGACAAAGATCTTCCTCTGTTCTGTCGGCCACTCACTGTCTGGGTTGCCGCCGTTAATGACGCCTTCCACCTTCCGCAACACAACACCAGCTTGTTTGAAGTCTGGAGTAAAGCCAACTGAATCTTCCACACAAGGCCCTTTCCCTCTGTTGCACCGAGCATTCCAAAAAAATTGATCACCTGAACATAAGTTCGTCCATATAAAAGGCATCAACGAAACACAAAAATTCAAGGATTTGAAAGTTATTTCTTGGCTTGACATCCCTGATAAAATGAACACATAGATACATTATAGATGATTGAATCCATAAAATTAGTAAAGGAGCAAGATAATATCTATGCCATACTGTTGTACGCAATTGTGATTGGCAATGGACTATTGCTAGTACAGTTTCTGCAACGTAGAGTTTGGCTCTATCTTCTGTCAGTGGGTACTTCGACATAAGCAAACTAATCATGTATCCACAGGGAAGACATTACATGATGAGATGCAAGTACTCGTCATCTTGAAAGCAATAGTAAAGTTTTACCATGTAAGCACCAGTCAACTTCTACAAAAACGTATCCTTGAGCTTTGACCAGTTCTTCTTGATACATGTACAAACATAATACCAAGGTTTTTGAGTCGCGACTCAAAACTGAGTCGGCCTGCGACTCGCAGTACAGTCGACTAAAGTCGCGCCGCAACTCGCCTGATTAGTCGGGAGTCATCCTGATTTTAAGAAAATGACTTGGCCATTAGTCGGCCAGTAATTAAAGACTAATAATGTGTTAGAAGATAGCAGATAAACAAAAAGGCATAAATGTAACTAAAAACAAAGATAGACCGTATATGTGTTACCTTGCCGTACGAAACATTTTAGATTTCTTAAGCTCTTTCTTTGCATATACACGTCTAGAGACACCTGCATCACATTTTGAAGTGAAATTAAACATGATGCACAAAGTGATGAACTCATAAGTAAATCCTTAGGGCGAGAAAAAGCTGTATATTGCAAATTAATTCCTAACCTAGTAGTTATGATCTTTCTACAGTGCCAAATTACATGGATGAACATTCCGAGTTGAAATTGTATTTATCACCATATGCATTTCACAGAGAAATGGTGTTGAAGCAACACACTATTCTATTGTCTAAGCATGAATGTCATATCGCAGGCTTCCTTGAAGCAGCAGCAGCAGCAGCCAGATAACATTTTTTCATATATACCTATGTTGGAGGGTTTCTTCGTGTTGCTACAATTCTGCTATATATATACCTCCATATATGGTTCACATTATGCTAGAAGCATGCTCTAAATGGTAGAAGCACTGATACTTGGATATGCTCTACCACTGTTAGACTTCAGATCATTTAGCCTGCAAGAACATTAACTGTTAATTCTGATCATGAGTATGAAGTACAAACATCCAAAGCTACCGTGAGGTGATTTTGGTGCTGTGATTTCTTCGTGTTGCTACAATTCTGCTATATATATACCTCCATATATGGTTCACATTATGCTAGAAGCATGCTCTAAATGGTAGAAGCACTGATACTTGGATATGCTCTACCACTGTTAGACTTCAGATCATTTAGCCTGCAAGAACATTAACTGTTAATTCTGATCATGAGTATGAAGTACAAACATCCAAAGCTACCGTGAGGTGATTTTGGTGCTGTGATTTTGGATCCACGTATAACCAGATCAAAATATTATAATACCGAGTTCCTTGCGAGCAATCTATAATAATGCACAAAGTAGGGAAACACTCACTTTTCCATGATATCGGACATCTGGTTGTAGACACAATCTTGCAGTATATTCAGTAACTATTTATGTGCACACAGCCTCAAACTCATAAATTGTGACTGATTGATCAGCACCCTGTGGAAATAATTACGAACACACTGTGATGCATTGGAAAAACTGCCTTAATAGCCGCTGCTATTTGGTAGCGAATTATCTGTATCAGAATACACCAAAATCAGAAGTATAAATTATACTATATAAACTGACCTTGCCTGTAAGTATACTGTTTCAGCATCCATGACTCAAACAGCGGCAGTAAATAGGATTGATTAACAAAAAAACCTACCGTCCTTACACGGCGTGTCGGAGAGTACTCAAAAATCTTAGGCTAGTGGCGCAGGTCTTGATGGCATCCTGCGAGAGTCTCCGTCTGCTCCGGCGTGTCTGCTCCTTGTACATGGCCAGCTCCTCGTGCACCTTTCACATCTTCCCAATCTAAGGAGAGCGTCATTAGATATCTGGGGATTGAGGTGTGGAACAAATATCAAATATTTGCAGAGAGAAAATGAGGAATATGGGAGGGAGTGAGGACTGACTCGATTGAAGAGAGTTCCTCGCACGTGTGGCACTGCGGCTGAAAGATACAGAGAGAGGAGATGTGAGGCCCGAGAGAGAGAGAGAGAGAGGTCAAACGACGTACATGCGGTCGATGTGGGCGTCTCCATCGTCTGCAGCTCACGCGCTTCCGCGACTCCTCCGCGCAATCGTACCACCGCCAGCAGCACGCCGGAGAGACCACCATGGGAGCCCGCCGCCCAAGCTCGATGTCGCTGTATCGACATCATGCACAGACCACCAGAGGAACCCACCGTCGGCGCGGCCGCCGATGCGATTCCCGTGCCTCGGCGACTCCTCCGCCCAGCCCGTCGTCCTCGGCCTCCTCACGTGATTCTCCAAGTTGCCGATGACCCCGAGCCGCCGATCTGAGGGACGCATGCCGCATCCCAATCCTCACCTTGTCGATGCTGAAAAAAAGAGAGAGAAATTTGGGTCTGTACCATTAAAAGATCCCACTTTAGGTTTACTGGAGCGCTCGCGTGCGTGGGCGGAGGCGCGTGGAGGCGGAGCGCTCGGGAGCGGCGGCGGCGCCGCCCCTTCTGGGTCGCCGGAGCCTCGCTGGCGACATGCAGACGCGGCGGAGGGCGGCGACCACGGCGGCGAGAAATCCGGCGGCAATCGTGCGGCCCAACATGTGATTTCCGGCGAGTAGGGAGAGGGAACGGCGGCGAAGGTCGCTGCGTGGCTCGATCTGGACGGGGAAGCGCGAAGTGGCGGGGACAGGCGGCGGCGGCGGCCTCGGGCCGTCGCGGGAGAGGAAGAAGAGAAAGGATTGTGGCGCGCGGTTTGCACGGAGGCCCTCGGTTTTTACGTAATTTTCAATGAGGTCCTTGGCGAGGGGTTCTGTGCTTATTTGCTGCACAAAAAATCGTGCGCGGGGGTGACCGGCCGCGACGGGGTCGACGGGCTAGTGACCGGGATACGTGGCCTCTTCTGATTGGAAGAAATTCGATGGGTACTGTAGATGCTACAGTAAGGGAGACGTGGAAAGCTCCTGATCGTCGGATCACTCGGATCGGACGGACGTGGATAGAAGGCGACGTGGATAGCAGAATGGGGTGAGAATCCTATCAACTTTTATATATGGATCTACTAGATCGATTGATCTAGTTGAGCTAACTATACACCAGTGCGTCGTAAGTTATCACTTATCAGGAATTTTGTAATATATGTTGTTACCGTCGTAGGCGTATAATTGATCTCCTGAGAACCAAGCAATCGCAACACGATGACGACACCGAGGTTTGTTAACACAGTTCGGCGAACTCGCCTACATCTGCGGGGCATGACTACGGGCGCACCTCCCCTTTGATACCGCAACCCTGGCCGCACTAGGCGCCGGCACAAGCCGCCGGCTCCCCCTGCATGCATGTTGCTATCAAGTCGTCATATAGGTTACACGTGTGGTGCTCCCCTCATTATATGGGAGGCCCAGGCTACAAGAGTTCGACTCTGATACTACTCGTATCCTATCCACATCTTATACAACTCTAAGTCCAAACGTAACCTAACTCGTACACAATATTCGACACAAACACAACAAACTCTACCTTGACGAATATTCTCCGCCACCTTGAATTCGTCAATGCGTCAAACCTGCATGTACTCCGGACTTGGTTGTCTTCCATGAGCTCTGCTGCTACTCCCAGACTCCATGCGACTCCACCTACAACTGTAGTCTCTTCTTCTCGTTCAACACCATCACACACCGACCACTGATCTGCGTGAAAATACTTTCAACTTGAAGAAACTTCACCGCCGCCTTGTAGTCACCTGAGTCAAATTCGCAGTTGTCTCATCTTTTCCTGGATAGTCTTCTAAATGTCCCACAACTATAGCACTCCGCCCCTTCTGCATCTAGTCACCCGCGCTTTGCCATGTGCACCGAACATCACAGAATATACGGTCATGTACTCTCCAAGCTTCCGACATTGTAGACTTTTCAACACTTTCTCAGATTCCCCATGGCTGACTCCTGTCTATCACCTGACGCGTCGTCAATGTCCATAGACCCAGTCACCAACTTGAATCCGGTACTCGCCAATACTGCTTCAGCACCCCCTACACACCTATCTGACCACATGTCTGATCGCCTGTGCCCTGTTCTGTCGCCGTGTCCCGTGCTTACCGCACGCCTCGCCGCAACTACCGCGTCGAGCATCCGCAATCTTGGCCAAGATCTACCGGGTCGCTAACCCGCACCACCTCAGGCCCCACTGCAGACAACCACCAGTCATACTCGACTGATGCCGAGTTCCACGCATCTCTCCAGACCCTGAGCTCCAGTCCGGACCACGTGCCTCTCGCCTTCCCGCTGACTAGGCTTCGACTCTCCGTGCACTTACGCCATAGCCCCTCCATCAGCCGAGTTGAATCTTCCGCCAGAGATTCCAGCTCCACCTTCAACATGACTCCTTGGTAGATGATCAATCCACCCCACGCCCCGTCGACCTCAAGATCTCAATGTGCACCATCTTGAATCAACCCCGCGTCATCGCATGTCGAAGCACGCATAACCATGCGTCACGTGTTGCCACGCCACAGAATTCGGACACCATCAGCCCTCACGCGCCTACGTCGCCGATCTTCACCGTCTTCTGTCCGACCGACATCCCGTCGATCTGTCAGACTGTCCAGTCTTACCCAGCCGAACATATCCGACTGCACGACATGCTCCAGACTCCACGAGCCTTATACGCACGTCGCCCCCTCGCCGCATCCAGTCCATCTTCATCAACTTGGCACCATACTACACAATTAAGCGTGCCCATACAACGCTCAAACACACGTAGCAAAATAGATCAAAATGTCCATTGATCAAACCTGTCAATTCCCGTCGATCTTCCCGTGAACCTGCGACTCAGCGTCTTGTATATACCGCAGCCATCCCGTACACAAACAGTGTACCGAGCAAATAATACCCCAAAGAACATCCTTGGTGCCTTCCGGGTGTACGTAGCAAAGAATTGCATGCCTTTGAATCAACAAAATCATGCACCATCCTCATCCTCACGTACGCTCCAAGCTCCTGATCGATCTTTTCTTTTTCTTTTGCTCCAACGATGGCATGCATAAACAGTACATTCGACGCATTTTTTTTTTTCTTAACAAATCTCACGTACGTACGTGGTTCAGATCGATCCACCATGTGGCCGAGCTGATCAGCTGAGCATTGCCGCTTCGCACCAACACCTTGGGCCAAGAACCTCTTGAGCGAGCGCCTCGCTGGCCCGCACGCCCGCACACGTTGCTCGTGTGGTCGCCTAGGTTTCCGCTGGCTGATCGACCCGATCGAACAGCCCTTCGTGGCTCGATTCGATCTCGCCGAGTCCGACCTCCCGCACGCGTCGCGTGCCGCTGCATGCTCGTCGCCACTCTGATCCGATCTAACTTCCACCTTTCAGCCGTACTGCCTATTCCGATTGCAACTCAGACGACGATCTCCGACGGCCGCCGGAAAAATCCTGCGAATTCGCGATCTCCGCGTGCACCATGATTATCCATGGTTGGTATTCGTCGTTCCTCTAGATCAACGATCTGCAGCTCCCAACCTCGCTCTGATACCAATTGTTACCGTCGTAAGCGTATAATTGATCTCCTGAGAACCAAGCAATCGCAGCACGATGACGACACCAAGATTTGTTAACGCAGTTCGGCAAACTCGCCTACATCTCCGGGGCATGACTACGGGCGCACCTCCCCTTTGATACCGCAACCCTGGCCGCCCTAGGCGCCGGCACAAGCCGCTGGCTCCCCCTGCGTACCTGTTGCTATCAAATCGTCATAGGTTACACGTGTGGTGCTCCCCTCATTATATGGGAGGCCCAGACTATAAGAGTTCGACTCTGATACTACTCGTATCCAGGGCCGTCTCCAAAAATTTGGGGCCCCAGTGCGAAATGCGAAATTGGGCCCTAGATTTTTAACTCAGATTGTGAACTATATTTAATTAAATTGAAGAGTTTTGGGCAAGAAAATCATCATAAATTTTATGAAATTAGTTCCAAATAATTTGCTGACCCAAAATGATGATTATTTGTTCTACGGTATAATCCACTCCAATTCTCTAGAGAATCATTGATGGACTATCGTGCAAACACAACCATGGTCTGGCCAACTAAGACGGATGATCAGTAGCCAAAATACGCACAACTAAATTAGAGTATCAGGTTTCCTCTATAAAGAAGGCCACTAGCCAAAACATAAGAACGGTATTGCTAATGTTTATGAAAGGGACAGAGATGTAGTCATACACACTTATACACTACCGTGAATAGCCGTGGAAGGAGGCTTGTACAATATCATCAAGAACCAAAGTGCTAATGGAACGGGGCAAATCTGGCGACATGGGAGAAATCACCTTGTTCTAGGAGGATTTGCAGTCAGTTGAGCAAGCGGTCGTGGTCTGTACCCATGGAGGCCAACCATGGAGGAGAGTGCCCACGGGACATGAATCACACCAATGGGAGGCGGGACAGATCAACAGATCAAGCCAATCGATGAAGGCAGCGTGCTGTAGTATTTGCGTAAGGGGATCACAGCAAGTTGCCTCTTACGGTAAATGGGTCCTAAATCCTAGCAAGATATACGCGATTTACTTCCAAATAACCAATTAATGAAATTTGCGGGCCCCACTTTTTGGGGGCCCTGTGCAGCAGCACAGCTCGCACGCCCTCCTCAACGGGCCTGCTCGTATCCTATACACACCTAATACAACTCTAAGTCCAAACGTAACCTAACTCGTACACAATATTCGACACAAATACAACATATGTTGTTTGAACTTATTAGAAAAAAGCAATTTTCAGCCAAATTGATTGAGCTGCTATTGGTTACCATATGTGATAAGAAGATTTCCTGATACATCGCATTCTGTCGTGTCCGGAAAACTCATCCGCAGGAGGGGCGGTACCCGAGCATCCGGCGGAAGCGAGCGGATGTCAGCAACGAAGAATGGGCCATCGAGGTGATGCGGCATCCATCTCCATGAATGACGAGGATATCTGCTCCGTGCTGATGAGATTGCGTGTAAAAGTAAAAAAAAAAAAACATCCTGTTGAGGTATAAGATCGGCCGGCGGACATCCGTCATCTCACTAGTTCTTATATCGGCCTGATTGGGTCGGTCTTGCGTAGCATCGTGGAACTGGTCTTGCAAGTTGTCATTTTGTTATCCTGTGATGACAACACTTCGTTGAGGTTTTTCAGTTTACCATGGCAGAATGGTTCAGAGAAAGATAAATTTCCGCGACTTTATGGGCGCGCGAGCTACAGGCTTGGTTCGCCCAAACAAACACCGTGCCCGAGTCAACCAAAACGCTAACAAAATACCCACCGCTAAAACGGCGGTAGTTGTCATTCCCTGCTATATAACTGCACAAGTTGGTTTCTTGGTTCAGACTTTCCAAGAACCAAATAATCCCACATGGCGATCAGCTTCAGTACAAAGCTGACATGGATCTTTGCGCTGCATCTCATCCTGGTCGTGATGATTCAAGTCCGAGCACAGCCTCCTCCTGGTAATACATGTCATATCCTCTTAGTTTTTCCCGTCTTGAGCCTGCACCTTTAAAATCTCTGCTCCATCTGCACGCACAGATCAGTTCACTTCAGTGTGCAACTTAAGAAATCTAACTTTACTGAAATCTTGGAATCAGCAAACAATTGTTATCGCGTGTCTTGTCACATATGCCATGACTCATTGCTTAGTAGATCTTCAACTTGAAACACATGAAACCGATACATACTCTCCGTTTGCAGGGTACATAAACATCGATTGTGGATGGAAAAACAGTAGTGCCTATGTCGACCAAGCCTTAGGACTACGGTACAGTTCGGATGGTGAATTTGTCGACAGCGGACAGAACCACGAGATTTTACCAGAGTTCATGGCTGGTGTAGGAAATGACCAACAAAAAACCCTGAGGAGCTTCCCTGACGGCTCAAGGAATTGCTATACACTGCCATCAAACATCAGTAAGAAGTATCTGTTGAGGGCCACATTTACTTACGGCAACTATGATGGGTTGAGCAAGACTGGTGACGGGTCCCTGTTTCTGTTTGGGCTCCATATCAGCGTCAATTTCTGGGAGGCGGTGAACCTGTCGAACTGGGATCCGTCCCTCACGGTATGGAAGGAGGTGATCACCATTGCTCCGAGCAACAATCTGTCTGTCTGCCTGATAAACCTCGGTTCAGGGATTCCCTTCATATCTTCGTTGGAGCTAAGGCCACTGGAAGATACAATGTACCCTTTTGTCAATACTTCTGTGTCAGTCAGCTACTTTCAACGTTACAGATTTGGCACAGTCAACAACTTCATCACAAGGTGAGACAAGTGTGCCACCTATACTAGTTTTCTATCTGATCTGAATTTTGCCTGATAATTGTCTTAAATTTAGTTCACTAGCTTAACGCATTTAAGAGTCTTTGCTACTATGTTTTCTGAATCCTGCAATTGCTTCTAACAACATTTAATACTCCTTGTAAGTCTCAAAGGCTAGAAGAAGTGTGGGATTACTAGATCCCGTAGCAAATACCTTTTAGTAAAGACCGAAAGATTATTGTACCGTGCTTGCTATTTACCTGATTTTCCTTATGTTTGCGATGAAGATATCCGACGGACCCTTACGACCGGTGGTGGCTGAGCTGGTCTCAGATAATCGACTACTCCTACCCCTGGCTCAGCTCGAACACCAGCAATAACTTGGCGAGCCTCCCCGGCAACAGCGTCTCCAACGTGCCGTTGGAGATCTTGCAGAATGCCTCGACCTTAGAAGCAAACAAATCCTTCGTAACCATCAACGTGGCATCGGGCCCCAATAAAGATGCCAAGAGCCTACAGCTTCTCCCGATCTTTCACTTCACCGAGGTCAACGAGAGCAACCCGAACAGGAGGTTTGACATCTACAGCGGCAGCGGCAGCGGCAGCGACTATTCGCTGTTCCCAGGATTCTCCCCGTCGCGGTTACGGATAGACAGCTTGTACCAGAGCGGGCAGTTCCGGCACATGGGCGATCTATTCTTCACCTTGAATAAGACGCCCAGCTCGAGTCTTCCGCCGCTCATCAATGCACTTGAAGTGTACTCGCTCGTTCGGATGGAAGATCTCATCACTGACTCCGACGATGGTACGATTAATGTATATACAACACATTTGTCATGTATATTGTACTAGCAGGTTCACACAGGATCATCATGCAGTTGCCAATGCTAATGACTAAGATCTCAATGACATGGCAGGACCATAGTTGATAAATGAATTAGTACAATTTAATCAGTTCTATGGTTAGATCATGCTTGCTTTTTAAACTATTCCTATACAACTACTTTATGCCGTCCATATTGCTTCCGTTGTTTTTTTTTGCTGTTGTAGTAAAGTACATCAATGAAGTCAAGGCACACTACAATTTGGCGCAGACAAGCTGGAATGGAGATCCATGCTCCCCAATAGAGTTTTCTTGGGGAGGTTTGACTTGTGACCACTCTCAGAGCAACCAAAATCCGAGGATTGTCACCATGTAAGAACATAACCATGACTTGCATCATATATATATTTTGAAATCAAAACGTCGCTACTCAATCTTTCATTCCTTTCAAGCAGTCCTGCTTTGAAGTGCATTGCAACAACCCCAAGAACTTTAACGCTCTACCAAATTTTCATTTGCATGTTGTTCCAAATATGTTCTTGTTTTTCATATATGTACCACTATGGAGAAACTCGACCCCATGTCTTACTAGCTAAGATCTCGAAAATTGATGAAACTTAGTATCTTGAAAGCGGATGTAACTTAGTATAAATCTAAACCACAGAAGATATTTATGTTATCTTAAAAATACATGTTAGCTCTATGCCATCACTTAATTAAGACGGCTTGTATTAACATGAGTTTTTTTTGGCAGAAATCTGTCAAGTAGTGGACTGGGTGGTGGATTTTCCATATCATTCATGAACATGAAATCACTAGAAAACTTGTAAGTGTTGCCTATCACATACTATTGATAGAGAATAAGTTGACATCTTTCATGACCCTATGAACACAAAAATATAGGGATTTGGCAAACAACAATCTGACGGGAGCCATTCCAGACTATCAACTAAATACACTTAAAGTTCTGTAAGTCTTTGTGCTGATTACATATGTGGAAGATGACATAAATTTAGACGAATGGTTTTAACTTCTTTTTTCAGTAACTTGTCAAATAACAAGCTAGACGGACCAATCCCAGATTCGATTCTTCAACGAGTTCAGGCTGGTCTACTAGACTTAAGGTTTGGCAAGCTTCGTTGTGCACTTCCTTACTAGATTATTTTTAATGAAATAAACAACTAAACGAGATAAGGATCAACCTAAGGTTGGTTATCATAGACACAATTCTACGTTTAGCATCAACCTTTGCACATTAGTTTAAGTGTATTAGTCAAAACACATGTGAGCCTGTCTTTCTCTTGCCCTGTTTGGCTAATGTCATACTTGTGGTGTGCCACACTTTTCTAGCACCATGCCACAACAACTCCACTTGTATTATGCACAAAATCTTCGAAAATTTTAGTATGTTGTGGTCGCCAATTTGGGTGCACCAAAAGTGTGTGAAGACACACTTCCGCATGCATTTTATCGATCCAAGAATGCTCTTAATTCCATGTACGAGCACCTAATAAGTATATATGCTTTATCGTCTAGGGGTATTAAGATGGGAGGACGGTAAGGACCAATTAGTAACTTCACGTGATTCAGAAACTATGTAGCTTGTTCATTTGAAGGGTAGAGTTCTTTAGGAGAACTATTAGTACGCTAGTCGTCTTAGAAAATAGATTCATGCTATAATCATAACTTTGTAGAGCAGCTGGGATCTCTTGGGTTGATTTTTAAGTATGTTGTTTAATTGTGTCCCTAGATTAGTAGGCAATCCCGTATGCTCAAACAGCAAAGATACGTATTGCCTAGATAAGACGAAGAAGAGGAACACCAAGCGTGTCTTGCTCGTCGCGGTGATAGTTCCTGTGGTACTGATATCACTCCTAGTAGGGATGTGCATACTTTGGAAGTTATTCTGGAAAGGTAAAACAACATTATATACATTAAATTTCTTTTCATCATTGCAATAGTGGTAGAATTTTGACAAAAAAAAAACTAGACCAAAACTTCCATGTAACACAAACAATCTTCACTTTGCAGAGAAGCCAACAGACAATGAGGATTATGCTATGTATGAAGAGGAAACTCCCCTACATATTGACATAAGACGGTTCACATACGCAGAGTTGAAGCTCATAACAAAGAACTTCCAGACAATAGTTGGAAAAGGAGGCTTCGGTACGGTTTACCATGGCATACTAGAAAATGGTGATGAAGTCGCTGTAAAAGTGCTTATGGAGACATCAATAGCAGATTCAACGGACTTCCTCCCTGAGGTAAAACACTAAACCAACTAGACCATGTTAGTATTTTCTTCAAAACAAATTAAATCATATAAAACCATTTCCACGGTCCATGTATGTCATATACCAAAAAACAAGATATAGAGAAAATTATCTACAAATTTAATATGTTTTCCATACATGAATATTCTATTTAACATGATGTTTGCACGCTATGGAAATCATTGAATTATCTTCATCGGTATGATATGACATCTGCAAAACCATCATTGATTTTTTTTACATATTCAACACATTAAAGATGATACATTCACATTATATTTGCAAGTACCACGATGCTAGTTCACCTAATAATGCAACCCGCTTCAGCTCTAAAATGTAAAATTATCTACTATCACAGGTGCAAACCTTGTCCAAAGTTCATCACAAGAACCTCGTGACTTTGCAAGGATATTGCCAAAACAAGAAGTGCCTAGCACTCGTTTATGAATTCATGCCTGGAGGAAATCTTCAACAAATTCTAAGAGGAGGTTTTTCTCTTAACTTTTATTAATGATTCTGTCAAGCATAGCCGACTTAAGTACAACAATCCAACTTGCAATTGCAGATAGTTACTTTGCTGACTTGTATTTTCATGCTACATTAAACCAATAAATTGAATGATTCACCTAAACCCAAAATATGTTCAGTATTAAAAAATTGACCAATAAATAGTTGTCCCCCTAGAAAACCAAGAACTACACACATACCCAGATGCTCGCAGTATTCACTAAACACTTGGGAATCACCTACTTTTCAAATCTTATCGATATATTGTGCTCTGCGGCATGAAATAAAAATTGACATGCGTGTTTAGTAAAACAAGTAAATTCTCAAGTCAAACTACTATAGCGCTGACTTTGTACTGTAATCAGGATTTTCGTGTTAAACTAGATTTCCTTTGTTAAAGGTTTAGTTGATTGCCTAAATTGTTATTGCTCCTAGTCAATATTGTTTTGTTTATATACCTAATTTTAGAGATACTTTTAATTTCCTCACCCTCACATGTTCATAAATATTTGTTTAACAAACTGAGACTACCACGGTTACATTCTTAGAGTCAGACATTCATAACCATAGAAAGATATTCACAAATTCTAAACAGGTATATCTTTCAGAGGTATCAAGAAAAAAGCAAGTAGAGAGATATGTATTTAAATAATACTTCAGTAATTTGGTCTGCTTGTTTATGCTCCAATGGTTAATCATTGTGTGTGTAACCATCATTCATTAGCCTAAATATGTGTGAAGTTTACAAAACCTGGCATTTATGCTACAATTCACCTATCAAGTGAAACATACATTAATTTGGTATCAATTAATTTAATGCAGGAGACATCTATAGTTTGAACTGGGAACAACGACTTCATATTGCACTTGATGCGGCACAAGGTCTGCATTTCAGTTATATATTTTCCTCTAGGTCATGTATGTATGTGTCTGTTGACAAAGTAGAAGTTTTAATAAACTATAGGATTGGAGTATCTACATGAGTTATGCACCCCGTCAATAGTGCACAGAGATGTGAAGACCCCCAACATCCTTCTGGACAAGAATCTGATGGGAATAATATCTGATTTTGGGCTTTCACGGGCTTTTAATGATGCTCACACACACATATCTACTGTTGCTGCTGGTACTCTTGGCTACCTCGATCCTGAATATCATGCAACTTTCCAACTCACTGTCAAGACAGATGTTTATAGCTTTGGCATTGTCCTCTTGGAGATTATCACCGGCCAACCCCCAGTATTTCTGGACCCTCAAACGGTCCACCTACCAAATTGGGTGCGCCAGAAGATAGCTAAGGGAAGCATTCATGATATTGTAGATAAGAGGTTGTTGAATCAATACGATGTCAGTTCCCTGCAGAGTGTGGTAGACCTTGCCATGAACTGTGTCGAAAACGCATCCATCGACAGACCAACCATGACCGAGGTTATTTCAAGGCTCAAAGTGTGGTTGCCAGCTCTTTCAAGCGAAAAGCAATCTGTTTCTGGGACTCCTCGATTTAAGAGCCCCATGGATACTGAAATGACAAAGCAGTTCCCGTTGATGATATCTGGCGTAAGCAATGAGGGGACTTCCTTCCAGTCTGGTTATACCGGTGGGCTGACGGAAATAAGCATGTTTTCTGGACGGTAAAAGGAAAATACCCACTAATTATTGTTGGATGTGCTTAGAAAATTTATGTAATTATCTCAATTGTGTTGTTATTAACCGTCAATAAATTGAAGTGTACTCGTTTTCAAATATTTATCTCGCTCAGTTGCTTGTGTACTATGGCATCCTTACTTCACCTTCTTATTTTTCATCTACATTAGAAAGGGAGGGGAGGCGTATAGGAATATTGTTTCACCACTCCATAGGGTAATTGTTGGATGGTCTAGCTAGATCACACACAAGCACATGAGCAACAAATCCAAGAGGAATATATCAGGCACCGGATAAGCACACTATAGAGAAAACTGCAGTTAGCGTTTGCAAGCACCGGAGTAGAGTCACCCGCAGTTCGGTAAACCTTTGAGCATGCGCTGCGCTGACGTGCAGAGTGATTGACAATGTACTGACGATGTGGTTCTCGTTGTAAGTCGATAATATCACAGGAAGCCGAGAAAGCACTCGAAACTAATATGAAACCGGGTTCAAACATCCTGAGCTATATCTGTATGAACCTTTGTATGCCAGCGCCACCTTAGTTACCCGACCACATGACACGACTGATGAAATTTCGTGGGAAAATGTACGCTCCAGGTTTGAAACCCGGAACGCCTTTTGCTGTCGCTAGTTCTTATGTCAGCCTAGTTGGTCATGCTGGACTTTGGCGCAGCATCGTCGAACTGGTCTTGCAACTGGTGCTTCTTTCTGTCTAGTAAATACTGAACTGTTCTTTGTTACGGTTCCTTTTAGTCTATATAGGACGGCAGACTGGTTCAGAGAAAGATTAAAATATGCGTCGCTATAGGTGCGAGATTGAACTCATGCATGGTTCGCCCGAACGCCCGAATATTATTTCTTGAGTCAGGACTTCGTTATCACTGATGTGTAATAGGCGCTATCGCGGAGTTGCCCAATAACGCGGTAGTTGACGTGCAATGCAAACTCCGTGGCAAGTTAAATTTCTTCTTTAAAACAATAGCACCACATGGCCTGCAACCTCTAGAGCAAGTTGAATTTCTTTTCTTTAAACCAATGCGAGTTGCATTTTCTTTCAGGGAAAGATATTACCAACTGATGAAGAAATCCTTGTGTTTCCTCTGTTTCATCATTCGAGTGTCAGACCAAGTCAACCCAAATACAAAAAAAAACTTTTGCAAAAAAATCCAACATCATCATGTGCTAGTTGTTTTTCTCTGATATATAAGTTGCACAAGTCAGTTCGTAGCAGATAGGATGTTTCTTGCTTCCAAACATTGCAAGAACCGGAGAGTACCATGCTGATCAGGTTCAGTTGCTCGGCAAGTACAAAATTGACATGGATCTTGGCGTTGCTGCTCATCCTGGCCACGATGATTCAAGTCCATGGCCAGTCTCCTTCTGGTAATGCAAGCCATATCCTCCTAGCTAGCTTTTCCCCGTCTATAGTAGCTATAGCCGTGTGGAGTTGCATCCTGGACGCCGTTTGTGGAGCGAGCGAGTTTGTAACAAAAACATGCACAGTTCAATTTACTTCAACACAAAACTTGAAAAAAAGTCACAACATTGAAGTATTAGAAATCAACAAAACATTGGCCATGTCATGATCATTGCGTAAACTTGAAACACATGAAGCTGATACATAGTCTGTTGTCCATAGTTCATAAGCATCGACTGTGGATGGAGAAACAACGATACCTACATCGACGAGACCTCAGGAATACAATACACTGTTGGTGACGCATTCGTCGAGGGTGGTGTGAACTACGAGATTTTACTACAGTTCAGGGGTCGTGGAGGCAATGAACAACAAAAAACCCTGAGAAGCTTCCCTGAGGGCTTACGGAATTGCTATACACTGCCATCCACCATTGGTAAGAAGTATTTATTGAGGGCCATGTTTAATTATGGCAACTACGATAAGTTGAACAAGACTCTAGATGGATCGCTGTTTGTGTTTGGGCTCCATATCCGCGTCAATTTCTGGGAGGCGGTGAATTTGTCAAATTGGGATCCATCACTCACGGTATGGAAGGAGGTGCTCACCGTTGCTCCGAGCAACTCTCTGTCCGTCTGCCTGATAAACTTCGGTTCAGGGACTCCCTTCATATCTTCGTTGGAGCTGAGGCCACTAGAAGATACGATGTACCCTTTTGTCAATACTTCTGTGTCAGCCAGCTACTTTCAACGGTACAGATTTGGGAGAGTCAACGACAAAATCACAAGGTGAGACAAGGCTGCCATCTATAATAGTTTTGGATTACATCTGAATTTTGCCGTCGATGGTTTAAATTCTGGTTGATAGCTTAACGCATTTAAGAGTCCTTATTAATATGTTTTCTGAATCCTGCAATTTCTTCCAGTAAAATGTAATACTAGCAAATATCAAAGGCGACAAGAAGTTAAGGATTCCAAAATTCCATAGCAACGTACCTTTAAGTAAATACCAAAAGATTAGTGTATTGTGCTCGCTATTTATCTGTTTTTCCTTGCGTGTGCAATGAAGATATCCGACAGACGATTATGACCGGTTCTGGCAGAGCTATTCTCAATCCGTCGTTGACTACTCCTACCCCTTGATCAGCTTGAACACCAGCAATAACTTGGCGAGCCTCCCCGGCAATGAGGACTTCAATGTGCCGTCGGCCATCTTGCAGAATGCCTCGACCCTCCAGGCAAGCAAATCTTTCATAACCATCAACGTGGCATCGGGTAGCAATCTAGATTCTAGGAGCCTACAGCTTCTCCCAATCTTTCATTTCTTCGAGATCAACGGGAGCAACCCGAACAGGAGGTTCGACATCTACAGTGCCAGCAGAGGGCTGTTCCTAGGTTTCTCCCCGTCGCGGTTACGGGTTAACAGCATGTATAGCGGGCAGCTCCTGCAGAAGGGTGACGTACTTTTAACCTTAAACAAGACAGGCGGCTCGAGTCTTCCTCCACTCATCAACGCACTCGAGGTGTACTCGCTCGTTCGGATGGAAAATCTCACCACTGAATCCGACGATGGTAAGATTAATGTATATACTGCACGTGTTTTAACACATCTATCATGTAGTCCTATGTAGTAGGTTCACATGATCATCATGTAGTTGCCAATGCTAATAACCGAGGTCTCAATGCCATGGGAAGGCCAATGAATGAAGTAGTATACATTAATCAGTTCTATGATTAGATAATAATTGCTTCTTAAGCCAATATTGGGCCTATGCCAATGCAAAAAAAATAGCACGGCTTCATAGGTATTTTACTGATGTGGCATAATAGTTAATGCAAACTGTTACTACTCTCAGTAAATGCAATAGAGTTGGTGGACCTAATTTACTTTGTATAGATGGTAGAGTAAGAAGTAAGGCCACCCTAGCTGCACATTCTTGAAGTCATATCCATGGAATGTTCAATTAGTTGTTCATAGACATGTGGGTAACAAACTAAGGAAAACACAATTACATTCCTTGAGTCACAACAAGAACATGATGGAAGAATTAAAATAATAATTTAATAGTTTGTTGTCATCTTGAATAAATGCTCTGGTAAAGAGAAGGAAAGTAGCAGTCCTTTCTCGAATATCAAAGTGCATGTTTATGTAGGTTTTTTTTTATAGATCTTAATACATCAATTGGTGCTATGCTTAACCATTAAGGCATTGTGCATAATCTGTTAGCTTAAATATGTCCTAACATGATAACAATAATAGTAGTAGTAGGTGGTTGTGGCTGTAGTTGTAGTAGTGGTACTAATAATAATAACATATATTTATGTGACATGTAAGTATCATGGCACTTATATTAATATGATATGTCTTGATGCAGGAAATGACTATAGTTTGAATTGGGAACAACGACTTCATATTGCACTTGATGCTGCACAAGGTCCATATTTAGATTATGTATTAACCTTTCTATATGTATGTATGTATGTATGTTTTGACTTATTATGAACTTTAAAACTATAGGGCTGGAGTATCTACACGAGTCATGTACCCCATCAATAGTTCACAGAGACGTGAAAACCCCCAACATCCTTTTGGACAAAAATCTAGTGGGGATAATATCTGATTTTGGGCTTTCGCGAGCTTTTAATGATGCTCACACCCACATATCCACTGTTGCTGCTGGCACTCTTGGCTACCTCGACCCCGAGTACCATGCAACTTTCCAACTCACCGTCAAGACAGATGTTTACAGCTTTGGCATCGTGTTGTTGGAGATCATCACTGGTCAGCCCCCAGTATTGATGGAGCCTCAAACCTTTCATCTACCAAACCGGGTACGCCATAAGATTGCCATTGGCAGTATTCATGACATTGTGGACAAGAGCATGTTGGATCAGTACGACGCTAGTTTCCTGCAGAGTGTGGTAGACCTTGCCATGAACTGCGTTGAGCGTGCGGCCATCGACAGGCCAACCATGACCGAGGTTGTTTCAAGACTCAAAGAGTGGTTGCCAGCAGTTTCAAGCAAAAAACAGTCTGTTTCTGGTTCAACTCGCCGTATGAACTCCATGGATGCTGAAATTCGAAGGCAATTTCAAATGACGATATCTGGAGTAGGCAATGAGGAGAACTCCTTTCACTCTGGTTATACCGGTGGGATGTCAGAATTAATCCCTTTATCTGGACGGTGAAAGGGAAATTCTTATTGAGTTATTGGTGCATCTTGTTAGTCAAAGTTTGGCGATCTGCTCAAATGTATGTGTATTTGTTATTCATAAACTGCAGTTGAGTGATTTTATGCTTCAAGCAAGTCTGTGGTGTTTTCCTTTCTGTTCTGTTTTTGTGCGAACTCTGCTATTTGGTTGAAGTAATTTTCAACAGGAAGCATCTTCTCTATGTGAGAACTCGGGATATATTACTAGGATATAATAATTGGTTCCCATGCATTTAGTCCCAGGCCAATCCAAAACAAGTGGCATGCTCAAGCATTGCTGCTTAAGAATTCCGCCTATTTATCCCTAATATCTCACGCAGTGATGTGGAATAAGATTAAAAATATGTGATTCTTCAACCAAACCCTCTCAGCATTTCCCGAGTGCGGCTTGGTGGGAACTTCTGGCACCCGTAGCATTTTCTGACTATCTCTTCGGCTTCGCGCATTGCCGTGGGCTAGTAAAACCCTGCTCGAAAGGCCTTGGCCACCAGGGCTCGACTGCTGGCGTGATGCCCGCAAGTTCCTGCATGGATGTCATAGAGTATTGCTCTGCCGTCTTCTGGGTCGATGCAGCGCTACAGGACTCCAGATATGCTACGCTTGTATAGTTCTCCGTTGATGATCGTGAAGGCATTCGAGTGGCGAGTGATGCGCCGAGCTTCTGTTGTGTCCTCTGGCAGCTCCTGGCGCAGCATGTATGTGAGGAAAGGGTTCGTCCACGTTGGCTCGACGAGGAAAACTTCGACGTGTGATTCCTCCTCCTCGGGTACCACTGTATCCTTTGCCGGTTGATCCGTGGTTGTTGCTGTGGTAGAGGGTGCGTTGGCTGCTTGAGCTTGATGGACCGCTGTTGATGCACTCGACGAAGACTCCGGGTGGAACTTTTGCCTTGGTCGAGCCGAGGTTGGCTAGCATGTCTGCTTCTTCGTTACTTTCGCGGCCTATGTGCCGCAGCTCGCAGCCATCGAAGCTGCCCTCCATGATGTTGTAAAGGTCTCGATATGCAATCATGTTTTCTGCCGTGGCTTCGCACTCCTTCATCGTTTGCTGTACAACGAGGTTCGAGTCCCCGTAGATCATGAGGCGAGTGGCTCCGCAGTTCTTGGCCATCCGCATGCCGTGTAGTAGAGTTTCATACTCAGCTTCATTGTTTGAGGGCTTGGGGAAGTCCATCTATAGTACGTAGCGGAGTTTGTCGCCTTTTGGTGATGTCAGGATGATGCCTGCGCCCGCACCCTCGAATTTCTTGGATCCGTCAAAGTACATAGTCCATGCGTTGGACGGGTCGGGTAAGTTGGGCAGTTGGGCTTCGATCCATTCGGCTATGAAGTCCGGAAGTACTTGTGCCTTGATCGCGTTGGGGTACGTATACTTCAGGTCCCATGGGCCCAGCTCGATGACCCACTTGGCGACTCGCCCTATCACGTCGAGGTTGGTGAGGATGTCTGAGAGGCCCGAGGCACTCTCCACTGTGATCGGGTGCTCAGCGAAGTAATGGATCACCTTGCGTGAACTCATGAAGACGCCGTAGGCTAGCTTCTGGTAGTGCGGGTACCGCTGCTTTGATATGGAAAGAACCTCGCTGAGTTAGTATATGAGCCATTGCACTCGGTGGGCGTGGCCTTCTTCTTGGCGCTCGACGACGAGGACGGTGCTGACCACCCTGTTGGTGGCTGCCACGTAAAGGTATAGAGGTTCCTTTTCCTGTGGTGCGACGAGCACTGGTGGAGTCGCCAGGACCCTCTTGAGATCCGCGAATGCTGCTTGGGCTTCTGCCGTCCACTCGAATTTGTCAGATTTCTTCATCAGTTGGTAGAAAGGGAGTGCCTTTTCATCCAACTTACTAATGAACCGGCTGAGCGCTACGACTCGCCCAGCTAGGCGCTGGACTTCCCGAAGCTTGGTCGGGGCTGGCATCGTGAGGATTGCTTCTATCTTTTCAGGGTTTGCCTCGATGCCTCTAGCAGATACGAGGTACCCGAGTAGTTGCCCAGCTGGTACGCCAAAGACGCACTTAGTTGGGTTGAGCTTGATCTTTTACGCGTTGAGCGCGGCGAATGTCTCGCGTAGGTCGTCGAGGAGCGTGTCCTCTTGCTTGGTCTTGATGACTATGTCGTCGACATAAACTTGGACGTTGCGTCCTATCTGGTCCTTGAGGCAGGACTGCATCATGCGCTCGTAGGTACCTCCAGCGTTCTTGAGCCCGAAGGGCATAGTTTTGTAGCAGTATACACCATGGGGTGTGATGAAAGCTGTCTTTTCCTCATCCTCCTCTCGCATCCTCATCTGGTTGTAGCCTGAGTAGGCATCCAGGAAGGACAGTCTCGGGCACAGCTAGCCGTGGAGTCGACGATCTGGTCGATTCATGGCAACGGGAAGTGATCCTTCGGCAACACTTATTGAGGGAGGTGAAGTCGACGTACATGCGGAGAATTTTTGTCTTCTTCTTCTCTACGAGGACTGGGTTGGCGACCCAGTCGGACTTCTTGATTTCTCGGATGAACTGGGCGTGAAGTAATCTGTCGACTTCTTGCCCTATGACGACGCGCTTCGGCTCAGAGAAGCGGTGCATGGTTTGCTTGACAGGTTTGGCGTCTGGATAAATGTGAAGAGTGTGCTCGGCGAATTCCCTGGGTGTACCTGGCATGTCGGCTGGACACCAGGCGAAGATTTCCCAGTTCTCACGGAAGAACTCGACGAGCGCGCTTTCCTATGTGGGAGACAGGCTTGATGACACGAGCACTGTCTTGAAGCGTCGGTCGGATGGACTTGGTGTTCCCTTGTGTCGTCGGTTGTGCTGAACGAGGCGTCAGGTGCTGGTTTCTGGCTTGCAGGGAAGAGGGTTTTATCGTTGCCGAGTGAAAGTTCCTCGAGCTGCTGCTGCATGCCGAAGGACTCGGAGATCCTGCTGAACTCGCGGTCGCAGTTATCCGAACACTGGAAGTCACCCCGCACAGTTATGACTCCCTTCGGTCCTGGCTTCTTGAGCATGAGATAGGCGTAGTGTGGAACTGCCATGAAGCGGACGAACGTCGGGCGCCCAAGTATAGCATGGTACTGCGATTTCTAGTCCACCACCTCGAAGTCAATCATCTCCTTTCGGAAGTGATCTGGTGTGCCGAAGATAACTTTGAGTGTGATTACTCCTTCAGGTAAACTGCTTTCCCTCGTACGATGCCATGGAAGGTGCTATCTGACTTTGCTAGGTTCTCCAGAGATCTGCCCATCTTCTGGAGAGTGTCGGCGAAGATAATGTTGATGCCGCTGCCTCCGTCCATGAAGACCTTGGTCATGTGGAATTGACCTATCTGAGCTTCGAGTACCAGCGTGGCGTGGCCTGGGCGCGATACCCGTGGAGGATGGTCCTCTCGAGAGAATGTAATGCTAGTCTCCGAGCTCTTGAGGTACTCGGGTGCGGCTGGTGGCATTGCCACGATCTGGTAGACTTGGCAGGTGATCAACTTCTGGCACCTATTGGATGGGCGCCCCTTCTGTATCATGTTCATTTGCCCTCGGGCTTGAGGGTACTGTTCCCCTGGCGCAGGAGGTACTTCCTGTCTCGGCTGGTACTGGATCGGTCCTGCTATGTGCGCGGGGGGTCAGGTGCTGCTGCTGCACGTGGCCCTGGAGTGCCAACTGCGGTGCTGGTTGAGGTGCTGGGGTTGGAGCCAGGATTTTGGCGAATGCTCCATTAATGCACTGCATTTTCCGGCAGTCCTTCAACAGGTGAGTGGAGACCAGCTTGCCGGTTTCGTCGCTTCTGAATAGATGGAACTTGCATGGTTCTTCGAGCTCCTTCTCGGGTGTAAGCTCTGGTCGCGAGGTGTCACGAGGTTTGCGCCGCCAATCGCGTCTCTGGTTTCCATCGTTCCTGTACTCCTCCCGGCTTCGACTGCTCTGACGATTGTTGTCGCGCTCTGATCTTCTCGGGTGTCGGTGAATCCGGCCACCACTAACTTGGTTGGCTCGCCTTCGTCGAAGCGGGCCTTGCACTTGTGGCGGCGATCGCTGCCGCGGTTGTTTCTGTGGCCCCAATTGCTTGGTTCTCCTTCCTCGTTCGGGAACTCATTGCGTACAGAGTCCTCACCATCGGCCCACTCGTTGGCGATCTTCATGAGCTCGACTATGGATTGTGGCTGGAGTCGACCGAAGGCCTCTCGAAGGTCGTGTCGGGTGACGCCATAGATGAATGTGTTGATTGCTCTGTCCTCAGAGACGACTCCGACGGAATTGCGCATGAGTGTCCAGCGCTGGATGTATGATCATAGTGGATCGTCTTTCCGCTGTTTGCAGGCTTGCAGTTCTGCGAACGTCGCGGGCCGTGAGTATGTGCCAAGGAAGTTCTTGACGAAGGCATCTTCGAATTGGTCCCAGGAGCTGAAGGAGTTCTGGGGCAGGTTCTGGAGCCAGGTGCGTGCTGATCCTACGAGCATCAGCTGAACGTACTCCATGGCTGTTGTTGTGGTGCCTCCTTGGCAGTTTACTGCGATGATGTAATCGTCGAGCCAAAGTTTGGGATCCTGCGTGCCATCGAACTTGATCGACTCGGATGTGAGCTTGAAACCTCGCGGTATTCTTGTGGCGCGGATGCGGTAGTGGAAGCAGGCCAGACCACAAGGTTCATTGTCACCGTCCGAGTAAAGTTCCTCAGTCGGGGTATTGACGGGTCGGTTGGAGCGATTGCGGTCGACTGTTCGCTGCGTGATGACGTTGCGCAAGTATTCCCCCTCTTGCAGGTGACGAACGGGTCGATCTCCACGCGCTGCGTGATTGCGTGGATCACATGTTCGCTGGGAGACCCCAAGAGGAAGGTATGAAGCAGTGTAGCAGCTGTTTCCCTCAGTATGACCAATGTTTAATCGAACCAGTAGGAGCAAGAAATCATTTCTGAAGGTTGTCAGTGGCGCGCTGACGTGGAACCTACACACAACACAATCAAACTACTTTGCCCCAACGAAACAGTGAGGTTGTCAATCTCACCGGCTTGCTGAAAACAAAGGATTAAACGCATGGTGTGGGAAACAGTAGTAAATTGCAGAGAATGAAAAGGAACAATGTTTGCAGTTGGTTGTATTATCAGTGTAAAAGAATGGATCAGGGTCCACAGTTCACTAGTGGTGTCTCTCCATAAAAGATAACTAACATGCTGGGCGAACAAATTACAGCTGGGCAATTGACAAAATATTGAGCGCATGACAATGCATATATATGACATGATGATTACTATGATATTCATGTGGGCATTACGACAAAATACATAGACCGTTATCCAACAGCGTATATGACTAATAATCCACCGCCAGGTTGTCATCCGAGTTCCCCGTTGGTATTAAGTTGCAAGCAACGGATAATTGCATTAAGTAATGTGCGTAATGTAAACAAATGCATTAGACCTAACGGCGCACCCTTAAGCTAAGCATCAGTTATTTTATCCCTGTTGGCAACAGCACATCCACAATATTAGAAGTTATTGTCACTCTCCCAGATTACCGGAGGCATGAACCCACTATCTAGCATAAATACTAACTCTTGGAGTTACAAGCATCTAATTGGCCAAAGCATCTACTAGTAACGGAAAGCATGCAAGATCATTAATAACATATAAGATAGATTGATAATCAACTTGACATAGTATTCAATATTCATCGGATCCCAGCAAACACAACATGTAGCATTACAATAAGATGATCTTGATCATGATAGGCAGCTCACAAGATCTAAACATGATAGCATAAAGTGGAGAGACAACCATCTAGCTACTGCCATGGACCCGTAGTCCAAGGATGAACTACTCACGCATCACTCCGGAGGTAGGCATGGTGATGTAGAGCCCTCCGGTGATGATTCCCCTCTCCGATAGGTGCCGGGAAGAGCTTCTGAACCCTCCCGAGCTAGGGTTGACGGCGACGGCGTCTCTGGAACTTTTCGTGGATAATGGCTCGGGTATTTAGGGTTTTCGCGTCGGGAAGAATAAATAGGCGAAAGGGCGGCGGCTGCAGAGCCACGTGGCCCCACACCACCCCACGGCGTGGCAGGGGGGCCGCGCGGCCCCATGGTGTGGCTGCCACGTGGCCCTCCTCCGTCTCTCCTCTGGACTCCGTCTTCGTGTTGGACTCCGTCTTCGTGTTGGAAAAACAGGAACTGGCACTGTGGCATCTTGTTAATAGGTTAGTCCCAGAAAATGCATAAAAATGCTATGAAGTGTATATAAAACATGTAACAATTGGTATAATATCAACATGGAACATCAGAAATTATAGATACGTTTGAGACGTATCAAGCATCCCCAAGCTTAGTTCTACTCGTCCTCGAGTAGGTAAAACGATAAAAACAAAATAATTTCTGAGGTGACATGCTACAATCATAATCTTGATCAAATAGTATTGTAAAGCACATGTTATGAATGAAGTGATCCAGGTCAATGGTCTATAGTTTGCTAGCAAGTAGATAATGAGCAAACAACTGAATCATATAAGCAAAAACTTTTCATGAATAGTACTTTCGAGACAAGCATCAAAGAGTTTTGCATAAGAGTTAACTCATAAAGCAATAGATTCTAAGTAAAAGGTATTTAACCAACACAAAGGAAGATTTAAGTTTCAGCAATTGCTTTCAACTTTCAACATATATATCTCATGGATATTTGTCAACACAAAGCAATAAATAAGTGCAATATACAACATATAAAAATTGTTGCACCAAAGTTGACACTAGTGTTTGCTTCTAAGATAGAAAGAAGTAGGAAAACTGACTCAACATAAAAGTAAAAGAAAGGCCCTTCGCAGAGGGAAGCAGGGATTAAATCATGTGCTAGAGCTTTTTAAGTTTTTGAAATCATATAGAGAGTAAAAATAAGTTTTGAGAGGTGTTTGTTAATTGTCAACGAATCAGAAAATGGAAAGTACAATATGACCCCTGCCAACCAGACTTTTAAGAGCGGCTCCCATGAAGGACGTTATTTCTACCAGCAAGGCAGATCATCCCTCTTTCTCTTTTGTTTACACATGCAGATATTTCACTGTTTGTCATTGCTTGACTGATAAATCAGGGCAAAAATGTGAAGAGAATTAAGCGGTTAAAGTTGTAATTAATTGGGACTGGGCACCCCATTTGCCAGCTCTTTTTGCAAAATTAATGGATAAGCGGATGTATATGCCGCTAGTCCGGTGGTAAAGTCTGTTTGACAGTTGACATAAAGACATCCACCCCGTCCTCATGAGCTTGGTAAACATTGACACAAAATAGGAGTAATAAAGTTTGAATAGTTTAAAGGTAGCACATGAAAAATTTACTTGGAATGGCAAGGAAATACCACATATAGGTAGTTATGGTGGACACAGATGGCATGGATTTTGGCTCAAGGTTTTGGATGCACGAGAAGCATTCCCTCTCAGTACAGAGTTTAGGCTAGCAAGGTTATTTGAAGCAAACACAGGATATCAACCGACACAGCAAGACTTATATGAAAACATATTGCAAGCATTATAAGACTCTACACTGTCTTCCTTGTTAACCAAACCCTTTTACTAGAAAATATCTAGACCTTAGAGATACCAATCATGCAAACCAAATTTCAACGAGCTTTACGGTAGTTCTTCATTAATAGGTTTTAACTACATGATACAAAAGCTTAAACATGAACTACTTGATAACTCAAAACAATTGACAAGTATCAAATTATCCAATACAGTGATCTACAAGAATATGTAAGCTTTTTCCATTATACCATCTACCACATGCAACATTTTCTGTTCCAACCAAACACCAATCAATTTATTTCAACATAAACTCTCCAAACAATTATAAGTGAAGCAAGAGAGTACTTTCTTTAAAAGAACTAACAGCTCTGAATAAGAGATGCATGCAAAACAGGAGCTAAAAGCATAGCAATAGCTAGATAAGAATACTCAACAAGTATAAGTGAAGAATAGGAGTATTCATATGAAAAAGCGGAGCGTGTCTCTCTCCCAATCAAGAATGCTGGGGTCCAATCAAGTTGACCATAAGAAAAATAAAATACTGAAAATAAAAGCACACAGACGCTCCAAGTAAAGCACATATGATGTGAAAGAATTAAAATATAGTTTCACTAGAGATGACCTGATAAGTTGCTGATGAAGAAGGGGATGCCTTGGGCATCCCCAAGCTTAGACGCTTGAGTCTTCTTGAAATATGCTGGGGTGATCCATGGGAGCATCCCCAAGCTTAAGCTCTTCACTCTTCTTGATCACATTATATCATCCTTCTCTCTTGACCCTTGAAAACTTCCGCCACACCAAACTCAAAGTAATTCTCATTAGAGGGTTAGTGCACAATCAAAAACTCACATGTTCTATAAGGACACAAACATGACCGTTACTTTTAACATTAGCTACTGCCACTGATGTTATGTGAAGCTCTTCACCCTAAAAAAGAATTCCACTCAACACTAGTAAAAGAGAGAATGCGAAAAATAAAAGACAGAATCTGTCTAAACAGAACAGTCCGCAAAGACGAATTTTTTGAGGCACTTACGTTGCTCAGATCGAAAAACTTTAAACTAACGAAAGATGCGTACATATCTGAGGATCACGCACAAAAATTTGCAGATTTAAATAATTTTTCTGTGATTTTACAGAATTAAAACGGTGAACAGCAGAAATCTGTTCCTGCGCAGAAATCCAAATCTAGCATCATCTTCCTATTAGAGGCAATACTTGGCACAACAATGCGATAAAATAAAGATACAAAGGAATTGTTACAGAAGTAAACAACTCCTTGACTCAAAAAGAAAAGAAAAATTGCAGAAATAAAATAATGGGTTGTCTCCCATAAGCGCTTTTCTTTAACGCCTTTCAGCTAGGCGCAGAAAGTAAGAATCAAGTGTTTCCAAGTGATGAAGCATCAACAGAATAATTTGCTCTAACAATAGAATCAAAAGGTAACTTCATCTTCTTTCTAGGGAAGTGTTCCATACCTTTCTTGAGTGGGAATTGATATTTAATATTCCCTCTCTCATATCAATAATAGCACCAACAGTTCTAAGAAAAGGTCTTCCCAAAACAATAGGACAAGAAGCATTGCATTCAATATCCAAAACAACAAAATCAACGGGGACAAGGTTATTGTTAACCATTATAAAAACATCATCAACTCTCCCCAAAGGTTTCTTTATAGTATTATCAGCAAGGTGAACATCCAAATAACAGTGTTCCAAAGGTGCTAAATCAAGCATATCATAGAGTTTCTTAGGCATAACAGAAATACTAGCACCAAGATCACATAAAGCATTGCAATCAAAATCATTCACCTTCATTTTAATGATGGGCTCCCAACCATCTTCTAACTTCCTAGGGATAGAAGCTTCATGTTTTAATTTCTCTTCCCTAACTTGCATGAGAGCATTAGTAATATGTTTAGTAAAAGCCATGTTTATAGCACTAGCATTAGGACTTCTAGCTAGCTTTTGCAAGAACTTAATTACTTCAGAAATATTGCAACCATCAAAATCAAAATCATTATTATCAAAAGTAATGGGACCATTGTCTCCCACATCTCGAAAAATTTCAGCACTTTTATCAGGAACAGTTTCAGTGTTTTCAGGCAATTTTAAACGTTTTGCAACAGAAGTAGAGACATTGCCAACACCAATTACTTTACCATTGATAGTAGGAGGTTTGTTAACACTTGAGTTTAGCATTTTCAGTAGTAGTAATAGTATAAACTCTAGCAATACTATTCTTTTTAGCAATTTCATCCTCTCTTGCCCACCTAGCATGTAAATCAGCTAACATCCTCACATTATTATCAATTTTAACTTGAATGCATTGGCAGTAGCAAAGGTATTGTTATCAATAGTTTCAGGTTTAGCTGCCATTCTATTAATCAAAGAAGCTTGTGCTTCAGACATGGATGAAATGCAAGTTTCAGCATTAGAAATCTTAATCTGCAAACCAGAAATTTCCCTATTTAAGTTCTCAAGTTGATGTCCTATATTCTTCAACATAGCAGATTGTTCATTCATAGTTTTAGTAAACAATTGGTTTTGCTCATATTGCGTTTGCATAAAGTTCTTAGTAGCCTTTTCAACTTCTAACATCCTTTCCTCACTAGGCATTCCAGATCTACCATAAGAATTAGCATAACCATTGCCACTATTAAAAGGATAGGGCTTATAATTGTTATTACCAAAATTATTCCTATAAGCATTGTTGTTGAAGTTATTATTTTTAATGAAGTTCACATCAACATGCTCTTCTTGAGCAACCAAAGAAGCTAAAGGAACATTATTTGGATCAACATGCATTTTTCCATTTGTAAGCATAGACATAATAGTATCAATCTTATCACTCAAGGAAGAGGTTTCTTCAACAGAATTTACCTTCTTACCTTGTGGAGCTCTTTCGGTGTGCCATTCAGAATAATTTATCATCATATCATCAAGAAGCTTTGTTGCAGCACCCAAAGTGATGGACATAAAGGTACCTCCAGAGGCCGAATCCAATAGGTTTCTTGAAGAAAAATTTAGTCCTGCATAAAAGGTTTGGATGATCATCCAAGCAGTCAGTCCATGGGTGGGACAATTCTTTACCAATGATTTCATTCTCTCCCAAGCTTGAGCAACATGCTCATTATCAAATTGTTTGAAATTCATAATGCTACTTCTCAAAGATATAATCTTAGCAGGAGGATAATATTTTCCTATGAAAGCATTTTTGCATTTAGTCCATGAATCAATACTATTTCTAGTCAAAGATAGCAACCATTCTTTAGCACGTCCTCTCAAAGAGAAAGGAAAAAGTTTCAGTTTAATAATATCACCATCTACATCCTTATACTTTTGCATCTCACAAAGTTCAACAAAATTATTAAGGTGAGCAGCAGCATCATCAGTACTAACACCAGAGAATTGCTCTTTCATAACAAGATTTAAAAGTGCAGGTTTAATTTCATAGAATTCTGCGTTAGAAGCAGGTGGAGCAATAGGTGTACTAATGAAATCATTGTTGTTCGTGCTAGTGAAATCACACAACTTAGTGTTCTCAGGGGTACTCATTTTAGCAAAATTAAAACAAAACAGAAAGATAACAACTTGAAAATAAAAGTAACTTTTTTTTGTGTTTTTGATAAATAAAGCAAACAAGACTAAATAAAAATAAACTAAGCAAGACAATAACAAAGTAAAGAGATTGGAAGCGTGAAACTCCCCTTGCAGAAATCCTCTTGCTCCCCGGCAACGGCGCCAGAAAAAGAGCTTGATTGCGTGGATCACACGTTCGTTGGGAGACCCCAAGAGGAAGGTATGAAGCAGTGTAGCAGCAGTTTCCCTCAGTATGAAACCAAGGTTTAATCGAACCAGTAGGAGCAAGAAATCACTTCTGAAGGTTGTCAGTGGCGCGCTGACGTGGAACTGCACACAACACAATCAAACTACTTTGCCCCAACGAAACAGTGAGGTTGTCAATCTCACCGGCTTGCTGAAAACAAAGGATTAAACGTATGGTGTGGAAAACAGTAGTAAATTGCAGAGAATGAAAAGGAACAATGTTTGCAGTTGGTTGTATTATCAGTGTAAAAGAATGGACCGGGGTCCACAGTTCACTAGTGGTGTCTCTCCATAAAAGATAACTAACATGCTGGGTGAACAAATTACAGCTGGGCAATTGACAAAATATTGAGCGCATGACAATGCATATATATGACATGATGATTACTATGATATTCATGTGGGCATTACGACAAAATACATAGACCGTTATCCAACAGCGTCTATGACTAATAATCCACCGCCAGGTTGTCATCCGAGTTCCCCGTTGGTATTAAGTTGCAAGCAACGGATAATTGCATTAAGTAATGTGCGTAATGTAAACAAATGCATTAGACCTAACGGCGCACCCTTAAGCTAAGCATCGGTTATTTTATCCCTAGTGGCAACAGCACATCCACAATCTTAGAAGTTATTGTCACTCTCCCAGATTACCGGAGGCATGAACCCACTATCTAGCATAAATACTCACTCTTGGAGTTACAAGCATCTACTTGGCCAAAGCATCTACTAGTAACGGAAAGCATGCAAGATCATAAATAACATATAAGATAGATTGATAATCAACTTGACATAGTATTCAATATTCATCGGATCCCAGCAAACACAACATGTAGCATTACAATAAGATGATCTTGATCATGATAGGCAGCTCACAAGATCTAAACATGATAGCATAAAGTGGAGAGACAACCATCTAGCTACTGCCATGGACCCGTAGTCCAAGGATGAACTACTCACGCATCACTCCGGAGGCAGGCATGGTGATGTAGAGCCCTCCGGTGATGATTCCCCTCTCCGGCAGGGTGCCGGGAAGAGCTTCTGAACCCTCCCGAGCTAGGGTTGACGGCGGCGGCGTCTCTGGAACTTTTCGTGGATAATGGCTCGGGTATTTAGGGTTTTCGTCGGGAAGAATAAATAGGCGAAAGGGCGGCGGCTGCAGAGCCACGTGGGCCCCACACCACCCCACGGCGCGGCAGGGGGGCCGCGCGGCCCCATGGTGTGGCTGCCACGTGGCCCTCCTCCGTCTCTCCTGGACTCCGTCTTCGTGTTGGAAAAATAGGAGGTTCTATCCAAGTTTCGTCCAATTCCGAGAATATTTCCAGACTAGCTTTTCTGGAATACAAAAAGCAGAAAACAGGAACTGGCACTGTGGCATCTTGTTAATAGGTTAGTCCCAGAAAATGCATAAAAATGCTATGAAGTGTATATAAAACATGTAACAATTGGTATAATATCAACATGGAACATCAGAAATTATAGATATGTTTGAGAAGTATCACTGCGCGCTCGCGATCGCGCCTGTCGCGATCTACGCGTGGTTGGGTCGTTGTTGCGGGTGTGGCTCCTGGAATCAGCGCCTCCTCTGCTAAGCGGAGCGCCTGGATTTGTTGCCGATGTAGAGCTGCGTGAGGATCTCCCTCCAGAGGTTGTGTTGCCCACAGGTACGTGGACTGTGACATGAGAGCACCCGAGGTTGTTTTGGGGATGGGTATCCCATCTGCGTCTTCTGACATGAAGGATGACTCAAGGTTGCGGGTAGTCGCGGCCCTTTCGACATGCATCATTACGCGGGCACATGATCGATAACGGCCATGTTCTTGCGTGACGGTGGGTCCCGAGGAAGAGAAGGAATAGCTGCGCGGCGAGCACTCAACGCATCAGCGAGTTCTTTACGCCGGGCCAACTCGGCTTTCTCTAGTAGCAGCTTCTCGTTCTCCTTCCACACGAGGTATTGATATGCCATCATGTCCTCTCGAGTCGCTTCCGTAGGAGGAAAAGTACACTCTTGGACATGCTTCATGGCCCGGATTCCCATCTCTTGAGTGATCACCAGGGTAGTTACTTTGTCCGGCATGGTGACTTCCATTGGGAACGTAGGTTCCTCGCGGTGGGGACCGGTGCCGGGTGTCCTGTTGTTTGCTGCGTCCACCATGAAGACTTGGATGGGGTAAGATTGCGCAGTCGAATACGCGTTGCTGCTGCTACTCTCGCCGCCAGAGCTGTCCTCGGAGCCGAAGATGGAGGCGGCGTGGTAGACGCCCCAGTCGATGCAGAACTCGTTAGGCGAAGCAGCAGTCGGTGATGTCGCGGGCGTCGGAGTCGAAAATGACGCGGGTGTAGTTGAGGCAGATGCGATCTCCGTGGTTGATGAAGGCTCGGGTCCCGCGGCCGGAGCAGATGCGATCTCCGTGGTCGACGAAGGATCGGGTCCCGTGGTCAGAGCAGATGCGATCTCCGCGGCCGACGAAGGCGCAGGGGATGTAGTCGAAGCAGGCGCGATCTCCGTAGTCGACGAAGATGCCGGTGATGAAGTCGAAGCAGGCACGATCTCCGTAGTCGACGAAGATGCCGGTGGTGCAGTTGAAGCAGGCGCGATCTCCGTAGTCGACGAAGATGCCGGTGGTGTAGTTGAAGCAGGCACGATCTCTGTAGTCGACGAAGATGCGGGTGGTGTAGTTGGAGCAGGCGCGATCTCCGTAGTCGACGAAGATGCCGGTGCGTGGTCGGAGAGTCGAATCGTCCCCCACTTGTTCAAATGGAATTTCATGCTAACGAAAGTAATGCACATACCTCCGTAGAGATCGGCGTACACCGATCGGTGGGCCGGCGGGTGGGGACGAATTCGAAGGAGCCGAAGCGGATCGGCGCCGTGATTGTCGGTGTGTCGATGGTCATTGCAGATGGAGCCGGTGCAACCATGATTCCAACACTCTTCTTTCCCACAGACGGTGCCAGTTGACGTGGGGTGGCCACGGCAAATCCCAGGGTCGAGTACCCCAGGTTGATTGAGGGGGAGAAAGGTTGGAGTGCTGGTAGTTATCACGGCTGACAAGCAAGGCGATTTACCCTGGTTCAGGCTCCCGGAGGATAATACCTTACTTCCAACTTGTCTGTTATTGATAGTTGGGAGGTGTTACAATGGCGATCCCGGCGAGATGTCGATCTCGCTAGGGTTTTGGTGGTGGAATATGAGCGTGTCCTTAGATCGGCGGCCCTCCCAGCCTTTATATTGAGGCTGGGTCTCGAGAGTTCGCAACCGACTAGGGTTTACAGGTATGGTAGGTTCTACCGACATAGGTTTCGCCTGCCCTGTGGCATACTCTATCTTCTTGGGCTCCCTTCGTGGGCCTTGAGCATCGTCTTCTAGTAGGCCGCCGGTTGGGCCCTAGTCCTTGCGTGCACCAGGTACCTTCATAGTGGGGCACCCGATAGGTAGGTCCACGTCAGAGAGAGAGGAGACGCAGAACGCAGCTGCGCTCCTGCTGCCCCTCGAGTCTGTGCGGTCGGTGGCGGCCCGTGAGGAGAGGAACCACACCGGTGGCTAGCGGCCCTACGGCGAGCGGCGATGGCGAACCCCGCCTCGACCTCCCTCTATCTCGTCGGCCAGCCCGAAGCTGCGCCGCACTCGACGCGTCGCTCTGCTCTGTGGCGTCGTTGCCATCCCCCTCGCCAGTCGCGCGTTACCCTTGCGGTTAGCGCGCCGCCGTCGAGCGGTTTGGCCACGGTGCCCCTTGTTCTTTTCCGGCGAGCCCGAGCCCTTCCCGGTAATATTTATTTGCCCTTTTTGTTAGGGTTCCATGGGAGACGAATCTCTCTGCGATTTCTTCTTTGACTTTAATCGATCTAGAAGTTTTGGATCGATCTAGAAAAATTAAAACTCGGTTTGCTTTTCTTTTCTTTCTACCCAAAAAAGATCTGAAACTAGCATGCTCTTATACCAATGTTAACTCCGTAGGATCAACTAGGCTAGATCTTATCGGTAGCACGATCTATATATCGATTCTGTCTAAGCACTTGTGGGAGAGAACAGAGAGAGATGAGATGGAGTGTTGTACCTTCGCCTTGGCTGGACGATCCCGACGAGTCGGCCATGGTGGAGGGCGACGGTGATGGCAGAGAGTGGGCAGTGGCGGCGGCGGTTGCTTCCCGTCACTACTGCGCGAACACTAATCGGTGGTGTGTCGGTGGGGTGTGCGGCACGCGACGAACCTCGTAGTGCGTGCCGCCGGCCCCCACCAGTCTTTATAGCGCAGGTGACAGGGGCCCGCCAGCCATAGTGGGCTGGGCGCCCCTGATCAGGCGCAGGTCAAAGGGGCCCGGTGGGCCATTGGGCCCACACGGGACGAGATCAATCTAACACACACATGATCATCACGCAGTTGAATTCTTGAAAGCCGATGTAACTTAGTACAAACCTGAACCACATATATATACATAATCTTAAAAATACACTTTAGCTCTACGCTATCACTTAACTAAGATTACTCGTATTAACATGAGTTTTTATTTGTTGCAGAAATCTGCCTAGCAGTGGACTGGGTGGTGGATTTGCCGTATCATTCATGAACATGACATCACTAGAAAACTTGTAAGTAGTGCCTGGCACATAATGTTAATAGGCTAACGATAATATGTTGACATCTTTCATGACCATATGAACATTTTACATATATAGAGATTTATCACACAACAATCTGACGGGAGATATTCCAGGCTATCAACTAAAGTCACTTAAAGTTCTGTAAGTCTGTGTGATGATTACATCTATGGCTCATGATATAAATTTTAGATGAATGGTTCTAACTGTTATTTTCCAGGAACTTATCAAATAACAAGCTAGATGGACCAATTCCTGATTCTATTCTTCAACGATTTCAGGCCGGTCTACTAGACTTAAGGTTTGGCATGATTTGTTGCATAGTTTTGCAATAGATTGTATCCAATGAACTAAACAAATGCTCCTAAGAGGAATAAGGCTGAACCTAAGGTTGGCCATTATAGACAAAATTTCAGGTTTAGCAGCAACTTTTGCACATTGTTGCAAGTGTAGTTGTTAAAACACATGTAAGTTTCCTATCTTTGGCCATTTTTTAGCTAATGCCATACTTATGGTGTCGCACTTTTTCTAGCACCATGTCGCAACGACTCCAATTTCACATAAATAAACTCTTGGAAAATTTCACTAATTTGTGTGGCCAATCTGGGTGCAACAAAAGTGTATCAAGACGCACTTTCACGTGCAATTTATTGATCCAAGCATGCCCTTAATTACATGTAGTAGCATATAATAAGTATAAATGTCTTGCCATCTTGCGCTTTTAAAATGGGAGGTAAGTAAGGAGTTACTAGTAACTACACATGACTTAGAAACCATGTAGTTTGTTCATTTGAAGTTTAGATTTGTTTATAATAACTATTAACAGGTTAATCGTCTTAGAAAATAGATTCATGTTACAATCATAACTTGGTAGAGCAACTGAGATCTTCTAAGATGATTTTTATGTGTTTTGTTTAATTGTGTCACTAGATTAGAAGGCAATCCATTATGCTCGAACAACAAAGATACATATTGTTTAGATAAGACGAAGAAGAGGAACACCATGACTATCTTGCTCATCGCAGTGATAGTTCCTGTGCTATTGATATCACTCCTAGTAGGGATGGGAATACTTTGGAAATTATTCTGGAAAGGCAAATAAAACTACGCACTTCAATTTCCTTCCATCGACATAAATATCAACCTAAGCTTCTATGTAAAACATATTGTCTTCACTTTGCAGGGAACTCAGCAGATAATGAGGATTATGCAATGTACGAAGAGGAAACCCCCTACAATTGACATAAGATGGTTCACAAACGTACAACTGAAGCTCATAACAAATAACTTCCAAACAATAATTGGAAAAGGAGGTTTTGGTATTGTTTATCATGGCATACTTGAAAAGGGTGATGAAGTAGCTGTTAAAGTGCTTATGGAGACATCAATAGCCGATTCAACAGATTTCCTCCCTGAGGTACAGTATGAAACCAACTAGGCCATATCATTACATTCTTCAAGACAAATTTAAAGTCTTCAAGTCATATAAAACCATTTCCACAGCCTACAAACCAAAATATAGAGAAAAACAAGAAGAAAGGCTATATATATATATATATATGCAATGATACTTCAACTAATCAATCATTCGTCTATATATTTTAGATCTTTACTCCATGAAAATTCTATTTAACATGATGTTTCCCTTGGTGTATATAGGATTAATTTTCTTCATTCGTATAATATGAATGTCTACAAGAACTTTATTGTTTTAAAGGCACTAAGCACATTAAATATGACACCCTTGCATTTGCAAGTGCCACGATGCTAGTTCACCAATGATGCAATTGGTTTCAGCTCTAGAATGGTTGGTAACTCTATCTACTATCACAGGCGCAAACTTTGTCCAAAGTTCATCACAAGAATCTTGTAACTTTGCGAGGATATTGCCAAAACAGGAAATGCCTAGCACTCGTTTATGACTTCATGCCCAGAGGAAATCTTCAACAAGTTCTAAGATGAGGTTTATTTCTTAACTTTTAATAATGTTTCTGTCAAGAATAGCTGACTTAGAAACAAGAAATCCAACTTGAACTTGCGATTTTTTCTTTGTCTAACTTGTATTTTGATGCTACATGGATCATTTGTGCCTTAACTCAATAAAACTGAATAATTCAAACCAAAATATAATTCAATATGAAAAACAAGTTCAACTATTATTGGTTCTACTTCCTGCAAAACAAACATGGAAGACCCAGATGCTAGCAGTTTCAATAAACACTTCGGAATCACCTAATTTTCAAAATTTATCGATATATTGCTTTGATATTGCGCTGGAATAAGGTTTACCGTGTTAAGAAAAATTTCCTTTTTAAATTGAGTTGATTGCCTAAACTATTATTGCTCCTAGTCAATAGTTGAGTTGACAGCCCTTATTTCTTCTTAGAGTTGCTTTTAATGCCATAACCATCACCTCGTCATAAATATTTGTCTAAAACTGAGGCTACCACACTAAGATAGTCACAAATTCATATATAACCATAGTAAGATAGTCACAAATTGTAAACATGTAAACCTTTCAAAGCTAGAAATAAACAAAGCAAGTAGAGAGCTATGCAAATAATACTTTAGTAGATTGGTTAAGGTCAAAATGCATGTTTATGCGAGTCTTTGATCTTAATATACCAGTTATTGCTATGGTTAATCATTGTGTTTAACCTTCATTGTTAGCTTAAATATGTGCGAAGTTCACAAAACCTCGCATTTATGCTACCATGCACCTATCAATTGGCACATACATTAATTTGGTATCAATTTATGCAGGAGATGGCTATAGTTTGGATTGGGAACAAAGGCTTCATATTGCACTTGATGCCGCACAAGGTTTGCATATATGTTGTGTATTTGCCTTTAGGTCATAGGTAGTTCTGTGTTGACAAAGTATGAATTTTAATAAACTACAGGATTGGAGTATCTACATGAGTTATGCACCCCATCAATAGTGCACCGAGATGTGAAGACCCCCAACATCCTTCTGGACAAGAATCTGGTGGGAATAATATCTGATTTTGGGCTCTCGCGGGCTATTTAACGATGCTCACACACACATATCTACCGTTGCTGCCAGGACTCTTGGCTACCTCGACCCTGAATACCATGCAACTTTCCAACTCACTGTCAAGACATACGTTTACAGCTTTGGAATTGTCCTCTTGGAGATCATCACTGGGAAGCATTCACGATGTTGCAGACAAGAGGTTACTGGATCATTATGATGTTAGTTCCCTGCAAAGTGTGGTAGATCTTGCCATGAACTGTGTCAAAAGTGCATCCATCGACAGGCCAACCATGACCGAGGTTGTTTCAAGGCTTAAAGTGTGGTTGCCGGCGGCTTCAAGCGAAAAGCAGTCTATTTCTGGGTCTCCTCGATTTAAGAACTCCATGGATAGTAAAATGCCAAAGTTGTTCTAGTTGATGTATCTGGTGTAAGCAACGAAGGGAGCTCCTTCCAGTCTGGTTATACCGGTGGGATGACAGAAATAAGCAGGTTTTCTGGACGTGAAAGGAAAATACCGAGTTATTGTGCATATTCTTAAAAAAAAATGTTATTTTGTTCAAAGTGGTTATATTATAAACTGAAACTTAGTGATTTTCATTTTTAATCTTGCTCACTGTGGCATCCTTGCTTCACCTTTGTTTTGCATCTCTCATTAGAAAGAGAGGGAAGGTGTATAGGAATTTTTTTCACTGCTCCATAGGAGATGTTTTAGTTAGGAGTATTTTTTGTGTGAGGCATTTAGACCACGTAGTTTTTCACCACAAAACATCCTCGTCCATGTGGGAAGGCGTCGATCTATAAATTCATTGTACTTTAAGGTGTATACTAAGCCAATCCTAGGTATGCTTAAACATTCCACCTTCTGTTCCCCAATATTTCGGCAAGGTCAGGAAATTAGATGAACTACATGTTACTTTTACCATATCAAATCATTACCGGAGTTCTTCCACTAAAATTATAATATACAGAGCCACTGTACAAGTTGGTACCTAAACCAAGGAGAATCTGAAGCCATGTAAATACAGAAATGTGAAGCATGGCATACCTAACCCTAATCGCCCGCCGCTCATTGCCCGCAGGCAGTGCGTCAACTTGATTGCGCGCTGCAGCGCGCTTCTTCCGCCTCCGCTTGGAAACCCGAATTGTTGAGGAAAAACACCTAGACTGGGGCAGCACAACAGTAAAACGAGTAGTTCCTGAATTGACGTCATTGTGGCAGTCCACGATGGCCTTGTCAAAGAGGTAAGGGTAGTGGGAGGCAAAGAAGTGGGTCGGGCAACACGTGTTGTGTGTGGGTCTGCAGCTGCCTAGACAGCATAGAAACAGTCAATCGTTTGCTCGCCATTACGGATGCAATCACGCCCATATACTAGTACAATAGAGACGACAATCATGCCATCATGGCACCTACAAGTTGATAGCTTGAAGAAAAAAATGTCACGTCGAAGTTTACAATCCTTGTTCATGAAATACTTTTAATGAGTTAAACAAACATTCTTCATGTTTCAAAGATGGTGGAATGTAGACTTTAGTGTTACGATTTAGAGAGAATTGAAGGGAACAACTCAACCTCAAAGGGTAACACTAAAGTCTCAACCTCAAAGGCATATATTAGTCATGTAGCCCGTACAAAGTGTGTAGCCGATTTTGGTTACAAACATATATAAGATAGAGTCCTATACAAACACAAACCCTAACACCCACTCTCTATTTTAACCGGCATATATCAGTCAGGGCTATCTACACGGTGTGTGCACACTGTTTTGTGCTAACTGCCCCTCCCAATGGAGTAATCACTCTCCTAATTAAAAGAAAGTCCTAATTCTGCGTGATTTCTAGAAAATGGATCAAGTCCCCTGGTGCATCATGTACCCATGCTTCCCCCCCCCCCCCCCCCCCCCCCCCCCCCCCCCCCCCCCACACACACACACCCAACCCTCTCTCTATTGAGGGATGCTAGCTTTTGCGGGTGATTGCCCACATTACTGACAACCAGCTTGGTTATTTTGGTGTCGGAATCTACCGCACCACAGGGGATGAAGAACAAGGTGGAGGAGATATGTGCAACCGCACTCCATATCCACCTCCACCAACTCTTGATCCTCTACCCCGCAGTCACCGCTGGACGGATCCGCCCGCGGCCGCCTCAATGTGCAACCCTCCTCCACACTCAGCCTCAGCCGGACTGACACCGCCCCCGAAACCTCCTCTAAGCCCCCCACCCACAAACACCCGGAAGGTCCTCGTCGCCAGCGATCTCCCAGCACCCCTAAGTTTCTAACTCCCCCGCGGCTTGCTCCTTCCTCGACGACGTCTTCTCCACCACTGCTCCCTGGCGGTTCGAGCGGCGTTACAAGCGTTGTCTTGTGTGTTTAGTTGTGGCGGCGAGGGGCTTCTTTCTCTCGTGGTGGTGGCGGCATCGGGAGGAATAAGGAGAGGGGCGAGGGAGACGAAAGAAGCGAAGTGATGAGAGGGAGAAGAGATAAGAGGGAGATGCGAGCGTGGGTCCCACCCTTGTGACCGCGTGTCGCGAGTCAAGCCCTGTTACCAAGTAAAGAGCTTCTTCGATGTCTATCATACTTTCTTGCTTCATCTAAAATTATGGGAGAACACTAGTTGGTATTTACTAGTCTATGGTTTGATATCTACATCATTTTTCTATGGTTGCCTTTAGAAAAGTATAAGATTGTGTTCTGGAAGAATAAAGAGTTTGGACATCTCAAAAATTTGCTCGATTCTTTAAACTTTATTTTGTAATCGTTATAGTTAGCTCATATATCTCTACCATATATCGTGGTATTGGTTGTCAAAAAAATTCAATTTGACCTTCCTTCCTTCTATTGCCTCCTGCCAGGGGCGATTTTACCATACCTCCACCTAAGGCACGTGCCCGGGCTCTATGCCGCTGCTTAACTGAACTCCGGTGACCTCCTGGGGCGAAAGTGGTGGCTGGAACGTCGAGTTTTTGCTGAAGACGACGACTTGCTGTTTATTGGGCCAAAAAATGCGTCCCTCCCATTGCTTAGGCCTTACCAGGCTATGTTGGTTCTTTGCACAGCTCAACTTGGGCCTTTAAAATAACGCACCAGTGTCCTCTAGCTAGGCTGCAATATTTAGAGCGAGCATGAACGGGCCTAGAATGGGTCACGAAAAAAAAATCATCCTAAGCACATCATCGATACTTGTACTGTTGTACACTAGCACATCATTGATATTTGTAGCGACCATTGTTTCCTGAGTTTGTGCTCAGGCTTTGCTGGAGTGCTAGCTCCGCCACTGCCTCCTGCTGCCATGACTCAATAGATGCAAAGCTTTGATTAACTAAAAAACTACATCACGATGAGTCCAAGGATCCGACAAAAAATACAAATGGAGGATAAAGGAAGCGAGTGATTAAATAACTCCGACTTAGAAACACCGCGGCCCACTCTCGATTTGTCCTTCAGATCACTGTTTCAAACTTTTAGACCATATGCCCCTGTCACCAATCAGGAATTGTGTAATGTATGTTGTTTGAAATTATTTTAAAAATGCAATTTTCAGAAAAATTGAATGAGCTCCTATTAACATGTGTACCATCGGCGATAACAAGATTTTCTGATACATAATACATTGCATTTTGTAGCGTCCAGGAAGCTCATCCGCAGGAAGGGCAGAAGCCGCGCATCCGGCCGAGAGGAACAGGTCAGCAACGAAGAATGGGCCATGGAGGTGCGGCAGCGGTGACTCCATGAATGACGAGGATATCTGCTCCGTGCTGATGAGATAGCGCGTAGAAGTAAAAAACATCCTGTTGAGGTAAAAGACTGAGACCGGCCGACGGACATGCGTCATCTCGCTCATTCTTCTATCGGCTTGGTTGGGTCGGGTTTGCGGTAGCATCGTGGAACTGGTATTGCAAGTTATCATTTTTAATCCTTTGATGACTGCACTTCGTTTAGGTTTTTCAGTTTGGCACGGCAGACTGATTCAGAGAAATATAAACTCCGTGACTTTATGTGCGAGCTGCATGCCTAGTTCGCCCAAACAAACACCGAGTTCTCGACTCGAGTTGCGACTTCGGTGTCGCGCTGACGTCCAAACTGAACTCCATGTCAAGCGAGCTGCAGTTTCTTTCCATTTGAGGATGCAAGTTGCATGCATTTCTTTCACGAGAAGGTTACCCAAAACCAGGCATGCAGGCGGACGTCCGTTGCGATGAAATTTCCGTCCGCCAGGCCTGCACATCCTTTGATTATCTGATTGGTTAAACACGATTCACTGAACAGGATTCGCATAAAGTGTCTCCGGCGGACTGTCCGCCACGTCCGTCGGACCGGCCGCCTGCATGCAGGGGCGGATCCAGTGGGGGTGCCATGGCATCCATGGCACCCCCTAAAAAATACAGATTGTGAAATCTAGTACCAATTTAGTTTACTTTTATGTGTATTACATGTGTTAAAAAAATACCTAAATGATATTTATGCCATGAATACTGAGTTTGGCACCCCCAACAATTTACTTCTACATCCGCCACTGCCTGCATGCTTACCCAAACCCAATGGGAGCAAAACAGTTTTGTTTCTCTGCATTGTTAATCCAACGCCTAGGCCGAGTCAACAAAAACACTAACAAAACAGCTAAACCGTGTTAGTTATCTTTCTCTGCTATATAACTGCACAGGTTTGTTTCTTGCTTCAGACATTCCAAGAACCAAGGAACATCACATGGCGATCAGCTTCATGAGTTGCTCGGCAAGTACAAAGCTGGCATGTATATTTTCGCTGCTTCCCATTCTGCTCATGATGGTTCAAATCCGAGCCCAGCTTCCTCTTCCTGGTAATACATGTCATATCCTCCAGCTTTTCCCTTCTGGATCCTGCACCTTTTTAAGCTCTTCTCCATAAGCAAGCACGGTTCAGTTCACTTCAGCGTGAGCTCAAATATCTCATTTTTCAATCAATAAATTATTAGCTACTGGAGTGTCTATTGTCTAGTCGCATATGCCATGATCATTGATCAATAGATCTTTAACTTGAGAAACACATAAAACAATACATAATCTCCGTTTTGCAGGTTTCATAAACATCGATTGTGGTTGGACAATAGGTACTGCCTACATCGATCAAACCTTAGGAATACGGTACAGTTCGGATGGTGGATTTGTCGATGGCGGTCTGAGCCACGATATTTTACCAGAGCTCATGATTAGTGCAGGCAATGAGCAACAGAAAAACTTGAGGAGCTTCCCTGACGGCTCAAGGAATTGTTATACACTGCCATCAACAATTGGTAAAAAGTATCTATTGAGGGCCACATTTACTTACGGCAACTACGATAGGTTAGACAGGACTCGGGACGGGTCGTTGTTTCTGTTTGGGCTCCATATCGGCGTCAATATCTGGGAGTCGGTGAACTTGACAAATAAAGATCCAACATCTGCGACATGGAAGGAGGTGCTCACCGTTGCTCCGAGCAATTCCGTGTCCGTCTGCCTGGTAAACTTCGGTGCAGGGATTCCCTTCATATCTTCGTTGGAACTAAGGCCACTACAAGATACAATGTACCCTTTTGTCAATACTTCCGTGTCAGTCAGCAACTTTCAACGGTACAGATTTGGCACCGTCAACGACTATATCACAAGGTGAGACATGGCTAGCATCTATATTAGTTTTGGATTCGGTCTGAATTACGTGTGTCGATGGTTTTAAATTCATTTTCCCAGCTTAACGCATTTAAGAGTGTTTGCTGTCACTTGTTTTCTGAATCCTGCAATCTCTCTAAACAAAAGTAGTACTAGTAAATCTCAAAGGCGACAAGTTTGGGATTTCTAGATCCAGTAGCAAATACCTTTCTTTAAAAAACCAAAAGATTAGTGTATTGCGCTAGTTATTTATCTGTTTTTTCCTTATTTGTGCGATGAAGATATCCCACAGACCCTTATGACCGGTTCTGGGAGAGCTGGTCTTTGAGCATCGACTACACCTACCCCTGGATCAGCCTGATCAACACGACCATTGATGCGGAGAGGCTCCCCGGCAACGTCTTCAACGTGCCGTCGGCCATCTTGCAGAATGCCTCGACCCTAGACACAAACAACTCTTTCATGCAGATCATCGTGGCATCGAGCCCCAATCACGATGCTAAGAGACTACAGCTTCTCCCGATCTTTCACTTCACCGAGATCAACGGGAGCAGCATGTACAGGAGGTTTGACATCTTCAGTGGCCCCGATGAATCGTTGTTTCCAGGTTTCTCTCCGTCACCGTTACGGGTTGACAGCATGTACCAGAGCGAGTTCCGACACATGGGAGACGTATACTTCACCTTGAGGAAGACGCCTAGGTCTATTCTTCCACCGCTCATCAACGCGCTTGAAGTGTATTCGCTCGTTCGGATGGAGAATCTCACCACTAACTCCGACGATGGTAAGATTAATGTATACACAACACATTTTCCATGTATGTAGCAGGTTCGCACATGATAATATGGGAAGACCATGGTTGATAAATGAATTAGTACCATTTAATCAGTTCTATAATTGGATCATACTTGCTCCTTGAGCTATCCTTATACAACTACTTTATGTCGTCCATATTGTTTCCCTTGACTTTCGCTGTTGTAGTAAAGTACATTAGAGAAGTCAAGACACACTACAATTTGGCACGGACAAGCTGGAATGGAGACCCATGCTCCCCAGTAGAATATTCCTGGGGAGGTTTGACTTGCGACCACTCTATGAGCAACCAAAATCCCAGGATTGTCACCGTGTAAGAACATAACCATGACTTACATCATTTTTTTAATCTAAACATTGCAACTCAATGTTTTATTCCTTTGAAGTGCACTGCAAATTTAACGCTCCACCAAATTTCCCATTCCGTTTGCATGTTGCTCCAAATATGCTCTTGTTTTTCGTACATGTACCACTATGCAGAATATCTTACTCCATCCGTTCTAAAAAGGATGACTTCCATTTGTCTACATGCGGACGTATCTAGACATGTTACATGTATAGATACGTTCACATGCACACAAATGGAAGTCATCCTTTTTAGAACGAGGGAGTACTAGCTAAGACCTTGAAAAAAGATGAAATTTAGTTAATATCTTGATAACGGATGTAATTTAGTATAAACCTGAACGACGGAAGATATTTAAATCATCTTGAAAATACATGTTAACTCTATGCCATCACTTAATTAAGATTACTTGTATTAACATGAGTTTTTTTTTCAGAAATCTGTCTAGCAGTGGACTGAGTGGTGGATTTGCCATATCACTCATGAACATGACATCACTAGAAAACTTGTAAGTGGTACCTACCACATACTATTGCTAGGCTAACGAGAATAAGTTAACATCTTTCGTGACTCTATGAACAAAATATATATAGGGATTTGTCACACAACAATCTGACGGGAGCTATTCCAGACTATAAACTAAAGTCACTTAAAGTTCTGTAAGTCTTTGTTCTGATTACATCTGTGGATGATGATATAATTCTAGATGAATGGTTCTAACTATTATTTTTCAGTAACTTGTCAAATAACAAGCTAGATGGAGTAATCCCAGATTCTATTCTTCAACGAGTTCAGGCTGGTCTACTAGACTTAAGGTTTGGCATGCTTCGTTGTACACTTCCTTACTAAATTATTTGTAATAAACTAGACAACTACACCTAAAAGGAATAAGGGCTATCCTACGGTTTGTTATCATAGACATAATTCCATGTTTAGGATCAACCTTTGCACATTATTGTAAGTTTATTGGTTAACACACATGTGAGTTTGCCTTTCTCTGGCCATGTTTGGCTAATTGTATACTTATGGTGTGCCACACTTTTCTAGCACCATGCTACAACAACTCCACTGGTCAAAATTGACTAAGTTGTGGTGGAAAATTGAGTGCACCAAAAGTGTGTGAAGAGACACTTTCGCGTGAATTTTATCGATCCAAGCTTGCTCTTAATTATAAGTGAGGAAGGTAAGGACCGATTAGTAACTTCACGTGATTTATAAACTATGTGGTTTGTTCATTTTAAGGTAGAGTTCTTTAGATGAACTATTAGCACGTTAGTCGTCTAAGAAAACAGAGTTATGTTATTATCATACCTTTGTAGAGCAGCTGAGAGTTCTTGAGCTGATTTTTACATATGTATGTTGGTTAATTGTGTCCCTAGATTAGAAGGCAATCCCATATGCTCAAATAGCAAAGATATGTATTGCTTAGATAAGACGAAGAAGAGGAACACCACGCCTATCTTGCTCATCGCAGTGATAGTTCCTGTGGTACTGATATCACTCGCAGTAGGAATGTGCATACTCTGGAAGTTATTCTGGAAAGGTAAAACAAAACTATACACAATAATTCCCTCATTCCAAGAGTGGTAGAAATTTTATAGCAATTCCAGACCAAAACTTCCAAGTAACACAAACCCTCCTTACTTTGCAGACAAGTCAGCGGACAATGAGGATTATGCTATGTATGAAGAGGAAACTCCCTACATATTGACATCAGACGGTTTACATACGCAGAGCTGAAGCTCATAACAAAGAACTTCCAGACAATAGTTGGAAAAGGAGGCTTTGGTATTGTTTACCATGGCATACTGGAAAATGGTGATGAAGTAGCTGTTAAAGTGCTTATGGAGACATCAATAGCAGAGTCTACGGATTTCCTCCCTGAGGTAAAACACAAAACCATCTGGTCCACATCAATATTACTTCGAAAGAAAGTTAAGTCTGTAAGTCATGAAAAACCATTTCCGTGGTCATGTCTGTTAGATACAAAAAAAAAACACGATATAGAGAAAAACATAGACAAAGGCTTGACATACATATATACAATGATATTGCAACTTCTTAATCATTTGCAAGTTTAAGATGTTTTACATCCATGAATATTTTCTATTTAACATGTTGTTAAATTGCACTCCCTATGGATATGATTGGATTATCTTCATTGGTATAATATGAGTGTCTACAAAACCATTACTGATTTTTTTACATATTCCAAACATTAAAGATGATACCCTCGCATTTACAAGTGCCATGATGCTAGTTTACCTAGTGATGCAACTGTCTTCGGCTCTAGAATCGTTGGTAACACTATCTACTATCGCAGGTGCAAACCTTGTCCAAAGTTCATCACAAGAATCTCGTGACTTTGCAAGGATATTGCCAAAACAAGAAGTGCCTAGCACTCGTTTATGACTTCATGCCCGGAGGAAATCTTCAACAACTTCTAAGAGGAGGTTTCTCTCTTAACCTTTATTTATTTATTATGTCAAGCATAGCCGAATTGAGTACAACACAGCTAACTTTCAGTTGCAGATAGTTATTTCGCTAAGTTGTATTTTGATGCTAAACAGATCAGCCGTATGTTAACTCAATAAATTGAATGCTTCCATTAAACCCAAATATGTTCAATCTTAAAAACAAGTTAAGCCATGGTTGTACCTCCTGTAAAACTAACAACTAAACATATTCCCAGATGCAAGCCATTCTCACTAAACACTTGGAAATCACCTACTTTTCAAAAAAAAATGAAAGGAATGCGGTAGGGGAAGCCCCTACAACGGATTTTTTTAAATAATAAGAACTCAAATCTGCGTCTGAGAGGACTTGCACCTGGGTTGTACATCTTTTCAAATTTTATCAATATATTGTGGTTCGCGGAAACAAAATTTGACACACGTCTTCAAGATAAAATTTTAGTTCTAAAATCAAACTACTATAGCTTTGACATTCTACTCTAATCGGGACTTTCGTGTAAAATTAGATTTCATTGTTAAATGTTTAGTTGATTGCATAAAATGTTATTTCTCCTCGTCAGCATAGTTGAGTTGATATGCCTAATTTTAGAGATACTTTTAATGTCCTCACCATCACATGGTCATAAATATTTGCCTAACAAACTTAGGCTACCACAGTTACATATTTAGAGTCATACATTCATAACCATAAAAAGATATTTCACAAATTCAAAATATGCTCGTTAAGAAGAGGAAAAGAAATCATTTGTCAAAGGTCAAAGTCAATATTTACTCATATCTTAGTATACCAATTGTTGCTATGGTTAATCTTTGTATGTGTAACCATCATTTGTTAGCTTAAATATTTGCGGAGTGTACAAAATTTAGCATTTATGCTACCATGAACCTATAAAATGGAACATAAATTAAATTGGTTATCAATTAATGCAGGAGACATCTATAGTTTGACTTGGGAACAACGACTTCATATTGCACTTGATGCCGCACAAGGTATGATTTTGTATTTTCCTTTAGGTTATGTATGTGCCTATTGAGTATTCACAAAGTACAAGTTTTAATAAACTACAGGACTAGAGTATCTACATGAATTATGCACCCCGTCAATAGTGCACAGAGATGTGAAGACCCCCAACATCCTTCTGGACAAGAATTTGGTGGGAATAATATCTGATTTTGGGCTTTCACGGGCTTTTAAAGATGCTCACACACATATATCTACTGTTGCTGCTGGCACTCTTGGCTACTGTGATCCCGAATACCATGCAACTTTTCAACTCACTACCAAGACAGACGTTTATAGCTTTGGCATTGTCCTCTTGGAGATCATCACTGGCCAGCCCCCAATATTTCTGGACCCCCAAACCGTACATCTACCAAATTGGGTGCGCCAAAAGATAGCTAAGGGAAGCATTCATGATATTGTAGATAAGAGGTTGTTGGATCAATATGATGTCAGTTCCCTGCAGAGTGTGGTAGACCTTGCCATGCACTGTGCCGAAAGTGCATCTAGCGAAAGGCCGACCATGACAGATGTCGTTTCAAGGCTCAAAGTTTTGTTGCCGGCTCTTTCAAGCAAAAAGCAGTCCATTTCCGGGACTCCTCGGTGTAAGAGCCCCATGGATACTGAAATGACAAAGCAGTTCAGGTTGATGATATCTGGCGTAAGCAACGAGGGGGCCTCCTCCCAGTCTGGTTATACAGGCGGGCTGACAGAAATAAGCATGATTTCTGTACGGTGAAAGGAAAATACCCACAAAGTTATTGTTGCATGTGCTTAGAAAAGTTTGGTAATTTGCTCAACTGTATTGTTGTTGATTGTCAATAATACTAAATGTACTGACTTTCAAATTTTAATCTTGTTCAGTTGCTTGTGTACTATGACAGCCTTACTTCACTCTTTTATTTTGGGAGGGATGTGTATAGTAATTTTGTTCCACCACTCCATAGGGGGTTGTTCGGGTGAGGTATCTTTTATGTGAGCTTCTCCATTTAGATCAATTAGTTTTCAGCCATGAAGCATCTATTAATTGGTCGTACATTAAGGTCTCTATACTAAACCAATCCTAAAACAAGTGGTCTGCTTAAACATTTTGCCATCCCCCACTCTGTTTTGAAAGGCTATGGGATTAGATTCAAATACAGGTTTTACCAAATTAAATCATTACCAGAGTTCTTCCACTATCACAAGATCATACTGGATGGAGAAAGTTGGCACCATAGCAAGGAGGAATCTGATGCCATGTAAAGGCAGAAATCCGAACACATGACATATGTAACCCTGATCGTCCGGTGCCCACGGGCAGTTCGTCGACTCGACCACTCACTGCAACGTCTCTTTCCCTCCACTGGGAATCCCGTGATGTACCAGGCAAGCACTGAGATTGAGGGTAGCACTCGGCAGAGTTAGTAGTTCTCCACTCGATGGCAGTGTTGTGGTGCTGCGGTGGCCACCTATCGTAATAAACTTACTTCGAGCCGACGCCCAGATTTCTTTAGCCACTACGCACTCAAACAAAAGATGTTCGACCGTCTCCTCCTCATTACAAAAGAGGCAGGTCAAATCATTTAGCTGCTGCCTCTTAGCTAGATTATCTCTAGTGAGCAGCTTATTATGCGTAACCAACCAAAGAAAAAACTGGATTTTCGGCGGAATTTTGAGATCCCAGACCAACGCAATGTTGACAGGCATGATCCCACGAAAATTCACGACTGCATACAGAGACCTAACCGTGTACAGGTTATTCGAGTCCAGTTTCCACAACAGGCAATCTTCTTCCTCACTAAACTGGAGGGACTGCGCTATCTGGAGAATCTCATACCACTGCTGAAGTAGGTTTTGATCAAAGCATCTTCTAAAAGTGACTTTTAATTGACTTCCATCCCAAGCTTCAGCAACAGACACAGTTTTTTTTCATTTACAATCACGTAAACCTCCCAATATTGGATGGCAAGGCTGGAAGGACCAAACCAATGGTCCTCCCAAAACTTTACCTTTCTACCATTCCCAACCTTCCACTGATACCCCAGCTTCGCAGCCTGAGCCGCCCATATAACCCCTTTCCAGAAAGGAGATGCACCGGTAGTATTACAGCAGAAGATATTAGCATCATTACCCATATACTTATGGTCAATGATTTGTTTCCAGAGTTTATGGCTATCTAGCTGATATCTCTTAATCCAAGAAGCCAAGAGGCACATGTTAAGGTCAGCTAAATTAGGAATACCTAACCCTCCATATCTCTTTTCTGTGCAACCAATCCCCATTTAGCTAAGTGATATTTAAAATGGCCTTCATAGTTATCCCAAAGACAATGAGCCATTTGGGAGTTTATTAAGGCTATGGCCCATTTTGGGAATTTAATCACACTCATTAGGTATACAGGGATGCTAGCCAGAACACTCCTGACCAACTCCAACTTGGCTGCATGTGAGAGTAGTTTCCCTCTCCTGCCTCCAGCCTGCTTTAGGATTTTATCAACTAAAGGTTGAATATCCTCTCTCCTCAGCTTTTTATGATGCAGGGGCACTCCCAGGTATTTTAAAGGGAACTGTCCCTGCCTGCAGCTAAGGATTTGCGCAACATTCTGAGCCTGATCCTCATCCAAATTAATAGGAATCAAATCACACTTATGAAAGTTTATACGCATCCCAGACATCTGCTCAAAGCACGAAAGCAGCCATTTAAGGTTTCTAGCCCCTACCATGTTATTTGAGAGAAAGAGTAATGTATCGTCTGCATACTGCATACTCACTACTCCAGTTTGATTAAAGCTAGTTAACAAACCAGTAATCTGGCCATGCCCCGTAGCTTTCATCAACATTTTTGTGAAAACCTCAGCTGTCAGGTTAAATAGCAATGGAGAGATAGGGTCTCCTTGCCGCACACCTCTGCTGGCAACAAAGTAATCACTATTGGTATCATTTATTCGAACACCAACAGAACCGTTATCTAATAGAGTTTTAATCCTAGCAACCCACTTTGGGCTAAAACCCTCTCGATTCAAGGACTCGAATGAGAAAAGCTCTATCAATACGGTCATAGGTTTTTTCATAGTCCAACTTAAAAATAAAACCAGATTGATTAGTCCTCACCACATCATGAATAATCTCATGGGCTGAGACAACACTCTCCAGAATATACCTCCCTCTAATGAAGGCGGTTTGATTCTGAGAAATCAAAGTTTCACAAATAGTGCCAAGCCTATTGGTGGCACATTTAGAAGAAAAAAAAAACTGCAGTTTGTCAAAGCAATAGGTCTAAATTTCTAAATGTTAACCGCATCAGGTTCCTTAGGAATCAACGTAAGCAGAGAGAAATTTAGTCTATACAAATCCAAACTTCCACTGTTCCAATCATTCATCAGGGCAATCAAATCACCTTTGATCAGCTCCCAAAATGTTGGTAAAAAAGAAACGAAAGGCCATCAGGGCCAGGTGCACTTTCAGCATACGAACTGAAGACTGCATCTTTGACTTCTTGCTAGGTAAAATCCGCATCTAAGAAGTTATTTTGTTCACGATACACTTTATCATTTTGGTCCCAGAAATCATCTAAGATATCTATACCTATTTTATCTTTGCGACCAAAAAGAGTTTTATAGTAATCAACAGCAATATCAATGATACCTTTGGTGTCTTCAACTAGACCATTGGGACCTTCCAGAGATGTAATAAGTTTCTTCCTTCTTCTCTGGTTTGCCGTGGCATGGAAGTAGGCGGTATTCCTATCTCCCTCCTGAATTTGCTTTTCCCTCGATCTCTGTCTAGCCTTGATCTCCTCTTTCCTCCAAATATCTGTAAGTTCAGATGAAATACATTTCAATCGAGACTTAGCATTAGGAGAAAGAGGTTGAGACTCAGCCAAAATATCCAACAGATCATATTCAGCTACCAGCTGTTGTTTCAATCTGTTTTGGGCCGCCTCAACGTTACTACACCACCCTTTAGTATTTTTTCTTAGATTTCTGACCTTAAACTGCCATCTATCTAAGGCTCTACGCATGCTGCAAGGGCTTGACCAAGACTTAATAACTACCTGGTCAAAACCTTCAACCTGCAGCCACCACTTTTCAAATCTAAACATCTTAACTCTAGGGATAGCTATTGCACCCGTATCTAAGATCAGTGGTGTATGGTCACTCCCTACTCTGGCCAGTGTTTTGACATTACTCGCAGGGAAGCTACTGTCCCAACAAGTAGTAACAAACACTCTGTCCAGGATGGCCATAATCAAGTTATCTTGGTTATTAGCCCAAGTATACTTCCTACCAGCACCTTTCAGTTCTATAAGCCCAAACGTATTTATCCAATCATTAAACAAATCTGCCCAATGTTGGTTAATATTACCACTACTTTTTTCACTCGCTTCTCTAATGAGATTAAAGTCCCTAGCAATGACAGTAGGCCCTGCCCACCTCGAAGACACATTGTGAAGTTCATTGATAAACTCCAACTCACGTTCCTCGTAGGCAGTGCCATAGATTGAAATATATCTCCATACAACATTATCACTCTTATTCTTAAGAAGAGCAGTAACACTGTATTTATCAATATCCCAGGAGATAATGTCAAAAAGATCCACACTAGCCCCTACCAGGATACCACCCGCAGTACCCACAGCAGGAAGCCACTTCCAGGCGTATTTGCCTAAAGGATCTAAAGTCCTGAGCTGATAAGGTTCAAACTCAGCTTTTTTGTCTCAGAAAGACTAATTAAATCATGATGATGATCACTAAATAGATCATGCACCCTCCCCAATTTTCCAGGTCTATTTAACCCTCTCGGGTTCCAGATAAAGGCGACTACCATTAAAATCGTAATTTCTTTTTACTCCTACTATTTCTGTTGGTCACCTCTATCCATGGTGACTCAACAGAGCTGTCATCACTACTGTGAGAGCAGCTCGGAGAAACCCTATCTTTCATACTTGGTGTAGGGTTTCCCAACATTTCTTCTCCAGTTAGACTAATGTCGCTGGGTAGAAACATATCTGGGTGATCAGAATGGAACTTGTCCAGTCTATCAATTTCCACATTTTTAACAACCTCAATATTGTCTTCTATCTCACTATCAGAAACACCAAGGCTAATGCCAGCATTTCGTGCATTGTGAATTAAAGATGTATTATCAAGGGCAGCAAAGGAATTCGAAAAGCCATGTACAGTACCTCTAGATTTTCCTGCATCTTTAGCTTTTTTCAACTCCTGAGCTTTTTCCAAGATCGTTTTACCATCTTTTCGAATCCGCTTACTCGCTCGAGTGGCATGTACTGGGCCCCATTTCTTTTGCTTCTTGGTTTGTGGGGCAACCTCAGTCACCGCATGATCAGTGTTGCTCACTGCTACTTCTCTCTCAGTGGGTTGAATCTCATCCTCTGAATCCTCCATCAGAGTTAGCAGGTTAGCAGCAATATTCTCTCCAGGCGCTCTATCAGCCTTTGTTGAGAAAATACCCACAGGTCGGACTTGCCCATCCGTAATCTTCTGACGTACGCTCTCCTCCATTCTAGCTTCAGAGATCGAAGCATGGACATTTCCAACAGTGACGGTTCGGGTCCCGCCTCTTGTAGAACCACTGGCAGGCGCATGAGTTGTGTGAGGGGCTTTATCAGTATCCATCAACCCTGGACCACCCTTATCCTTATCCTGCAACTCCTGGAAGTCATCACCTAGATCATCCTCATCTTGGTCTGATGGGCCATCACCTCCTGGATTACTTCCATCACCAGTATCCACCTCCAAATCTTCTTCATCTAGTGCAAAGAAGATAAGGTACAGTTGCTGCTCCATTTCGAACAGTCTATCTTTAGGAACTTTTTCACCATCTCTTACTGAAACTTTCACTCGAACCACCCTATAGAAGCTTCTGAAAATTGTGTGCCAATCGATATTGACCAACACACCCACAGTCGAAGCAATCTGGCATATAGTCTTCCAAGAGCACCATTTAGTAGGGATGCCCTCAATGTTGATCCATGTCTCTTTCAGTTCAGCAAAAGGCTCAGCTTCACCATTCCACTTGGAAAAAGCTATACTGACTCCCTTCTTCTTGAGATTGATGGATGGAAACTCAACCAGATCATCAATTTTCTTTGAAGGTGGAAAGCGCAACAGGTATTTGTTCGAAGCAAGCTGTCTGAACTGCCAGTACCAGTTCATTTTCCATATTTCACTCAAGTTCTGCTCATTCACCTCTCCCTCAATAACTGTCACCACTCCCACATTATCAAAGTTGAGCCACTTGGACGCCTCTGTCCCTTCAACCTCTACATGGAAGAAACCTAGCCCAGTGTTAGCACTCCCCCAAAACTGTGCCATTGGCATGGGTTTGTACCATTCCACACAAGAGTCCATGTGGTGGCCTGCCTTATTACACATAAGCAGCACTTATGTTTCGCGCAGATCCCAACATAGTGTCCGGGCTCTCCACAGTTGTAACAGATCATGTCCTTATACTTAGGATCATAGACCACAGCTGCAGGCGCTTTCTCTTTCTCTTTGTTCTTATCACTCTGAGCTTTTTCCTGCCTCATTGCTTGTTGAGGAGCCGAAGTTGAGCTCCCCTGTTGAGTATTCTTCTTCTTAGCTTTGCTATATTGCTGCGAGCTCGCACTACTTGTCTGACTCGGCGCTTGCGGTTGCTGCACCACCTGAAGGCTGATTGAACTGTCCTGCGGACGCAGGCATCATCTGATTCTGCAACATCTGCTGGGAAAACATCTGAAACGGCGGCCAAGGCCCCATTGGATACTGCGGGAACATCCCCTGCTGTTGCATCATCTGAAACATCTGCCCTGGATCGAACCCTCAAGGCTGTATCTGCAAGGGCGCTGCCGCACCCGGCTGATTCTGCTGCAGAGTAGTGGGACGCTGAGTACCTGAAGCCGACGCCGGAGTAGGAGCCACAGGGCGCGCCGGTCGCTGCAGACCGCGGCCGCGATTGGCCCCGTATCTCCCACCATGTCCAGCACCCGCCATCAGGATCTCTGCGTAGGTCTCCCTTCCCGCTTCCCGCCACCACCAATCCTTCGAAAAGCTAAATATCTTTGGAACTGGCAAGCGACCTTCACCAGCCGGGAAACAATCCTGGGCAGTGAAGGATTTACTCTCAAACAACCCCTTCTCGATCCAGACGAGTGTCGATTTGGGGGACTGAAACCCTAGCTCTGGCTCGCCGACTCTCAAGAGGGAAAGTCCTCCCCACAACCTCCGGGTTGGTTGTCGAAGGCGTATTCCGAGATCCCGTGACCCTCTCATGGCGACCCGGAGCTTCTCCACCATTGATTCTGCCAACTGGCGTGCATCCAAGCCCCGCACCACCCTTCCGACCGACAGGTAGGTCCCGGAGATTCAAATCTCCGTTCCCCGCCCCGATTGTTCCTCATTGCCTGATCGGCGATGAGCACGGTCTCGCGCACGGCGAGGTCTCCCGTCGGCGCGCCGGGGCAACTCCTCCACCCCGCGCAGCTCTCCTCTTCGTCCCCCCATCAACCACCGCACGCGCATACGTGGTGCGTGGCGGACTAGGGCGAGTCGGAGAAGTGGAGACTGCCGCGGGCTCGGCGGCGCTCGCACGCGGGGGCGGCGACGGCTGCGGCGGCGGCGACGGAGGAGGCAGAGGCGGAGGCGGAGAGCTCATAGGCAGAGAAGAAGGTCGAATCACGACCCCTGTCGCTTTGCCTGTTCGATTCGGTCTCTTTCTTAATGTTTAGACACGAGTTCTCAAAAATATAAAGATCCTACGCCTCTGTAAGCTCTGCTCCATCTGCATGCACAGTTCAGTTTACTTCAGCATGAAACTAGATAAATCTCACAACACTAAATTATTATAAATCAAGAAACAGTGGCCATGTCATGATCATTGCGTAAACTTGAAACACATGAAGCTGATACATAATGTCTGTTGTGCAGGGTTCCTGAGCATTGATTGTGGATGGAGAAACAACGATGCCTACATCGACAACATCTTAGGAATACAATACACTGTTGATGACGAATTCGTCAAGGGCGGTGTGAACTACGAGATTTTACTACAGTTCAGGAGTGGTGCAGGCAATGAACAACAAAAACCCTGAGGAGCTTTCCTGACGGCTCACAGAATTGCTATACACTGCCATCCACCGCGGGTAAGAACTATCTATTGAGGGCCACGTTTACTTACGGCAACTACGATAAGTTGAACAAGACTCTAGATGGGTCGTTATTTCTGTTTGGGCTCCATATCGGCGTCAATTTCTGGGAGGCGGTAAACTTGTCAAATTCGGATCCATCAAGCACGATTTGGAAGGAGGTGCTCACCGTTGCTCCGAGCAACAATTTGTCTGTATGCCTGATAAACTTCGGTTCAGGTGTTCCCTTCATATCTTCTATGGAGCTGAGGCCCCTACAAGATACGATGTACCCTTTTGTCAATACTTCTGTGTCAGTCAGCTACTTTACACGCTTGAGATTTGGCAACATGGCCGAGTATATCACAAGGTGAGACAAGTCTGCCATAGCTTTGGATTATATCTGAAATATGCATGTCAATGGTCTTAAATTCAGTTTGCTAGCTTATCGCATTTAAGAGTGTTTGCTACTTTCGTTTCTTGAATCTGCAGTTGTGTCTAACAGAAAGTATAATACTCAAAAGTGAAAAGAGGTTTGGGATTGCTAGATCATAGCAATTAAATATTAAAAGATTAGTATGCTGTGCTAGCTATTTATCTTCTTTTTTCTTGTGTGTGCGATGAAGGTATCCGACGGACGATTATGACCGGTTCTGGAGACTTACTCAATGACCACCGACTACTCCTCCTATATCAGCTTGAACACTAGCAATAACTTGGCGGGCCTCCCCGGCAACAAGGACTTCAACGTGCCGTCGGCCATCTTGCAGAATGCCTCGACCGTCTACGCAAACTACTCCTTCATAGCCATCAACATAGCATTGGGTCCCAATCTAGACGCTAAGAGCCTACATCTTCTCCCGATCTTTCACTTCTTCGAGATCAACGGGAGCAACCCGAACAGGAGATTCGACATCTACATTGCCGGCGAAGGGTTGTTCACAGGCTTCTCCCCGTCGCGATTACAAGTGGACAGCATGTACAAGAGCGGGCACTTCCTGCAGAAGGGCGGCATATTCTTCACCTTAAACAAGACAGCTGGCTCGAGTCTTCCACCGCTCATCAACGCATTCGAGCTGTATGCGCTTGTTCGGATGGAGAATCTCACCACTGACTCCGACGATGGTAAGGATTAACGTATATACTGCACGTGCAATACATATTTGTCATGTATGTGGAAGAAGATTCACATGATCGTCATGTAGTTGACAATGCTAATGACCCAGGTCACAATGCCATGGGAAAGACCATAGTTGATAAATGAATTAGTACAATTTAATCAGGTCTATGATTAGATCATACTTGCTTCTTAAGCTATTCTTATACAGCTCCTTTATATATGTCGTCCACCATATTGTTTCCTTATCTTTTGTTGTAGTAAAGTACATTAAAGAAGTCAAGACACGCTACAATTTGACACAGACAAGCTGGAATGGAGATCCATGCTCCCCAATAGAGTATTCCTGGGAAGGTTTGACTTGCGACCACTCTAAGAGCAACCAGAATCCCAGGATTGTCACCATGTAAGAACATAACCATGACTTACATCATATATATTTTAAAATCTGAACATCTGCATTGCAACAACCCCAAACACTTCAACGCTCCACCAAATTTTCCATTTCGTTTGCATGTTACTCCACATATGTTCTTATTTTTATATATATATATATATATATATATATATATATACCACTATGGAGAAACTCGACCCCATATCCTATACTACCTAAGATCTTGAAAATAGATGAAATTTAGTTGAAATCTTGAAAATACATGTTAGCTCTATGCTATCACCTAATTAAGATTACTTATATTAACATGAGTTACTTTTTTGCAGAAATCTGTCTAGTAGTGGACTGGGTGGTGGATTTGCCATATCATTCATGAACTTGACATCATTAGAAAACTTGTAAGTGGTATCTATCACATAATATTGATAGGCTAATGAGAATATGTTGACATCTTTTATAACCCTAAGAACAAAACATATGTAGAGATTTATCACACAACAATCTGACGGGAGCTATTCCAGACTATCAACTAAAGTCACTTAAAGTTCTGTAAGTCTCTGTGTTAATTACATCTGTGGCTGATGATAATTTTTTTGGAAGATTGGTTCTAACTATTATTTTTCAGTAATTTGTCAAATAACAAGCTAGATGGACCAATCCATGATTCTATTCTTCTAAGAGTTCAGGCCGGTGTACTGGACTTAAGGTTTGGGATGCTTCCTTGCACAATTCCTTACTAGATTATTTCTAATGACCTAAACAACTGCAACTGAAACGAATTGGTCTCCAAATAAAGGTTGGTTATCATAGAAACAATTCCAGGTTTAGCAACAACCACACCTTTGCACATTACTAAGTGAATTGGTTAAAACACATGTGAGTTTGCCTTTCTCTGGTTAATGTCATATTTGTGATGTGCCACACTTTTCTAGCACCATGCCACAACAGCTTCACTTTTCATATAGATAAACTCTTGGCAAATTTCACTAAGTTGTGGTGGCCAATTTGGGTGCACCGAAAGTGTGTCAAGGCGGACTTTCGAATGTATTTTATATATCCAAACATGCCCTTAATTACGTTTACTAGCATCTAATAAGTATAAATTATTTATCATCTAGGGCTTTTAAAATGTGAGAAAGGTAAGGACCTGTTAGTAAGTGCATGTGATTTAGAAACCATGTACTTTGTTCATTTGAAGAGTAGCGTTCTTAAGAAGAACCATTAGCAGGCTAGTCGTCTTAGAAAATAGAGTGATGTTATAATCATAACTTTGTAAAGCAGTTGAGATCTTTTGAGCTGATTTTTTATGTATGTCGTTTAATTGTGTGACTAGATTAGAAGGCAATCCTCTATGCTTAAATAGCAAAGATACATACTGCTTAGATAAGACGAAGAAGAACACCAAACATGTCTTGCTCGTCGCAGTGATAGTTCCTATGGTACTGATATCACTCCTATTAAGCATGTGCGTAGTGTGGAAGTTATTCTGGAAAGGTAAAACAAAATTGTACACTTCAAATTTCTTTCCATCAATGCAAGGATGGTGGAAATTAGACAGCAATTCTAGACCTAAACTTCCGTTCAAAACAAACCTCTTCTTCGCAGAGAAGTCAGCAGACAATGAGGATTATGCTATGTATGAAGAGGAAACTCCCCTACATATTGACATCACACGGTTCACATACGCTGATCTAAAGCTCATAACAAGCAACTTCCAGTCAATTATTGGAAAAGGAGGCTTTGGTATTGTTTATCATGGCATGCTCGAAAATGGTCATGAAGTAGCTGTTAAAGTACTTATGGAGACATCAATAACGGAGTCAACAGACTTCCTACCAGAGGTACAATACGAAATCAACTACACCACATCAGTATTTTCTTCATGATAAAGTTAAAGTCTGCAAGTCATATAAAGCCATTTCTACAGTCTAATTGTTCTATACCAAGAAACCAAGATATAAAAAAAATAGAGAAAGGCTAGAGATGCATGTATGAATTAAGATGTTTTACATCCATGAATATTCTATTTAACACTTTGATTATGCTCACCATGGATGGGATTCAATGATCTTCGTTTGTATAACGTGAATGTCTACAAAACCCTTATTGATTTGTTTTTTACATATTCAACACATTAAACATGATACCTAGCTCAGCCTAGCTCACTTGGCTAGCGGAGTAGATGTACAACCCAGCCACCCAGGTTCAAGTCCTCACGGGCGCGAATTTGGGTTCTTGTATTATTTTAAAAAACTCGCTGTGGGGGCTTCCCCCACCGCTTTCCTTTCAAAAAAAAAACATGATACCCTCGCATTTGCAATGCTAGTTCGCCAAATAATGCAACTGGTTTCAGCTCTATAACAGTTGGTAACTATATGCTAGCTATCGCAGGTGCAAAACTTGTCCAAAGTTCATCACAAGAATCTCGTGACACTGCAAGGATATTGCCAAAACAAGAAGTGTTAGCACTCATTTATGACTTCATGCCCAGAGGAAATCTTCAGCAACTCCTAAGAGGAGGTTTCTCTCTTAACTTTTATTAATGTTTCTATCAAACATAGCTGACTTAGGTACAACAAAGCAAACTTGCAGTTGCTTTTAGTTATGTGATATTTCGCTAACTTGTACTTTGATGCTACAGAGATCATTTGCACCTTAACTCAATAAAATTGAATGATTAAATTAAACAAAAAACTTGTTCAATATTTAAAATAGTTAACTTTTATTAATGGTTTTGTCAAGCATAACTGACTTAGGTGCAACAAAGCAAACTTGTAGTTAGTTATTTTGCTAACTTGAACTTTGATGCTACAAAGATCATTTGTACCCCAACTCAATAAAATTTAATGATTCAATATAATCCAAAATATGTTCAGAGTTAAAAAAAAAGTTGACCAATTCATGGTTATGATTCGTGCAAAACAAAAAATGTGCCAGCAATTTTAAGTAAACACTTGGGAATTACCAACTTTTCAAATTTTATCAATATATTGCGCTCAAGATAGCATAAAATTTGACATGCGTCTTTAGTATAAAAAATATAACTATAAATAAACATGAAACCATCAAGATCTAATTGTTGGATGCGGTCAATTTCGGAAAAAATCATTAGCAGAACAACACCAGCGGCCGAAAACGTCAAACAGATAATGGACTCACACTGTGCAGGCGGCACTTGTAGAATGTTTCCCAGCGTTTTCATCCTAGCGATCGATTAACGTAAGTATCTCGTTGCATCAAGGTGATGGGATTAGGGAAGGATCTCATTGCCATCTGACAATGGAACAGATGAAGCTTAATGATACTGGATGCAAGCTTAGACTAATTGTGTGGGTGGGAAAATTAATATCAGCAGACTGTACAGAAGGTGCTTCTGTACTGGCGCTTTGAATGCTATCAGCAAGAGCGCCTGCATGGGCTCATGATTGGGGGATACGACGCCAAGAAAAAGCCATTTCCTTGGGAACATAAGGGCCCAAATACAAAGCTGCATTTCATTCTCCATGCAAGAGCAGTGCAGATACCAGAATCATATGTGCCCGAGCTCTCTTTCGAATATCTTAGTTTTTTACATTCTACTTTCAACAGGGTTTTCATGTTAAAACTGGAATTCCATGTTAAGGGTCTAGGTAATATTCTAGATTTTTACTGCTGCTGGTAGTCAATATCGTTGTGTTTTTTGGACCTAATTGTTAGACTCAGCTATGTGGGAAAGTGTTTGTTGTATGCTGCAAAAGCTGCTTCTGTTTGTATTACATAGGGGTATATATATAGAATACAAGGCTGGTGACTATAGACCTTCTCCAACCTTCTACAACTTTTCTACAGCTAGGTTTCTACAACTTTTCTACTATATCTTACAGCCTAAGGCTTAGCCCAGAGCATTCTAGTACCTACTGGTTTAACTCCTAAGCAAGGATTACTCTCACACTAATCTGCTATGTAGAGAATAGACATATTGTACTGACAATTGAGGCCATCATAGATGCACTGCTGTGGGGTTAGTAGCATAGCAGGTAGAAGTTGCCGTAAACTGAGTAGTGTCAGGTTACAATCAGTCTAGCTGGAGTAAATAATAAGGGCTCAGTTTGGTTACTGTACTAGTCTAGCCAGATTAAGCAAGTAGGGTCATGTTAGTTAGATTGTGTCGGAGTAGGAGAGTCCTAGCTGAGTACTGCAATTCCTAGTCGGTTTGTATGAACCAGGCCTCCTGACACAGACTGTCCTATAAGAGAACATGTATCCTCTGCCGTTTGAGTCAAGCAGAAAATAAACCTAATCTTCCAATTGCTAATCATTATCCCTCTAATTTCTCTTATCTTCCCTTATTACCTTCTCTATTCGCCGATGACTGCACCAACTCGTAGAGTCGTAGGTATGCTCACGCCCGCCGGTGGGTAGCATGGTGACAACGCGCACATTAAAGTAATAACCATGTCACAGATATTCAGCTAAAGAAACTGGTGTGCCACAGTTACATACTTATATTCTAGAAATCTAGTCATAACAATGTATATCACTCAAACCTACGTATTAAGACTGTAAGAAAGAAACCAGCTAGAGAGGTACATAATGAAAGAAATACTTAAATACGTTGGTTCTTGTGTTAATTGGACTTGTGTATACAAAAAGCTCTGGTAAAGAAAAGGAAAACCAGTGAACTCTAGTAGATACAATCATCCAAGTGCCTCTCTATGAGTCACACATGTATGTATACTGATCATTATTATCTTACATATGTGTGAAAATGACAAAAAAAAACAATTGTTTGTGCTACACACAAACATCAACTGACACTTTATCAATATGGTACGTCTTGACCCAGGAGATGACTTCTATTTGAATTGGGAACAGCGACTTCATATCGCACTTGGTGCTGCACAAGGTTATAATTTCAATTATGTGTTACCCTTTAGAACATGTGTATATATAATGTATGTGTGCGTTGACAAAGTATGAGTTCCAATAAACTACAGGTCTGGAGTATCTACATGAGTCATGCACCCCATCAATAGTTCACAGAGATGTGAAGACTCCCAACATTCTTCTGGACAAGAATTTAGTGGGGATAATTTCTGATTTTGGGCTTTCACGGGCTTTTAATGATGCTCACACACACATATCTACTGTTGCAGCTGGAACTCTTGGCTACCTTGACCCCGAGTACCATGCTACTTTCAAACTCACCATCAAAACAGATGTTTACAGGTTCGGCATCGTGCTCTTGGAAATCATAACTGGCCAGCCTCCCGTACTGATGGACCCTGAAACCATCCACCTACCAAACTGGGTACGCCAAAAGATTGTTGACGGCAGCGTTCACGATATTGTGGACAAGAGGCTGTTGCATCAGTACGATGTTAGTTCCCTGCAGAATGTGGTAGACCTTGCCATGTACTGCATGGAAAACGCAGCCATCAACAGGCCTACCATGACTGAGGTTGTTTCAAGGCTCAAAATGTGCCTGCCAGCGGTTCCAAGGCAGCTCCACTTGAAGATCTCTGGAGTTCCAACAATAAGCAAGGAAGGGAACATCCAGAATTGTTTTAGTGGGACGTCAGAAATAAGCACCTTATCTGGACGGTGAAAGGAAAACGCCTATTGTGTTATCGATGCATCCGCTTGGATAAGTTTGGTAATTTTCATAACTGCATCTTCATTGACACTGCCTGTAAACTGCAGTTTTGTCATTTTCAATTTCTAATCTTGTTTTTCGTTTGAGGAACAGATGAATCTAGTTTGTTTACTGCTAGTTTTTAAGCATCAAACATCCTCCTCCGTTTGAGAACTCGGTGCTCTACCAAACAAATCGTAGAACGAGTGATCCACTCCTTTGCCTTTTAAGATTTGCACATCTGAGACTAATCTCTCTTGTGTGTTAAACTGTTAATACTTGTTCGTTCTACCAAAACATCTGAACGTTTCTGTAGCCCACGGACTATCAAAATATTATACGCGATGGAGCTACTATGTGCCAGATGGTACCTGAGCTATGATTCTGGTGCTATGTAACGGCGGAAATGTAACCAAGTAGATGACATACCTAACCCTCGTCGCCCGCCGCAGGCAGCTCCTCGACTTGTCCGGGCGATGCAGCGCTTCCTCCACCTCAGCCTCCGCCTCGAAATCCGAGCTGTACAAGAGACTGGGGCAGCACAGCAACGCAGCAGAGCAAGTGGTTCCCCAAACAATGGCGGTGTGGCGGTGGCATGTGCCATGTGGGGAGTCGGAGTGGGAGACGACGGCGGGGGACGGGGCAACCCGTGCCGCGAGCGACGGCGAAAGGGCCACGGCCTTACGGGCCTGCGCAACGTTTAGGGCGTAGGCTAGACAAGCCCAGATCGGCTTCATCGAGCCGAGTCTCGCGTGCTTGCTTAGGCCGGCGTCAAGGCCCACGGCTGAGCCGAAGCAGGGCCTCCATCACACGCGGACACAAGAATCCCTCGTGTTTTCTCAACAACAAAAAAAGGAAATCCTCGTGTTCTTCTATGCGTCGACGTTTGGCAGTGGCCAGTGGCCACTGCCAAGTGTACCAGCCTACCAGGCGTCTTTCCCTCAAAAACAAAGTGTACCTTGGCATGGCACCCATCCTTTTGGAGTTAGCAAGCGTAACAATTGAGGGCCGTCGATCTAAAACAGAGTTCCAGTCAGTTCGATAGCGCAACGTCGACTAAAACGAATCTACTCGCTCTAATACATAAGAAGTGTGAACTAACCCTAGTTTAAAACTGCGACACTTATTTTGAATCAAAGTAAGTAACATCTTCTGTGCAACAGAGCATCAACGGCCCAGTGTGTTATTCCCTTCTCTCGCCATCATACACCGGGAATCGTTGGATGTTTTACAGCCAAATCCATTTGTAGGAGCGCATATAGCTCCCGATACATGTACACTGATTGATACAACATACAGCTCAGATGCCCCGGCAGGTGACCAGAGACGCTCCGAGCCACCACACCAAGCACGTCAACAATTGATCTCGACTAGAGGATTACGCATTTCTGGCCACTCTTTGCACCGACCACCTTCTTCTTGGCCGGCGCTTTCCTCTCCTCTATCCTCTGCTTCCTTCTCCTGCACAAACAGGGATATATACGCATAAGCTTTATTCTATTTTCATTCTTGAACATCAAAAACTGCAGAGAGCTGTTTCGTCTATTCATTTAAACTTTAAAGAGAGGCAAAAGCTCAGAAGTGAAGTAGCACGAAACACGAAAACGAATAAACGTTCGACTACCGAGCTCTCTCGGCCATTTTGCTTTGACGAACTTTTGCTTTATACGAGTATACAAAATAAATAAACGAATGCGTTTTAGCATCTTCCAGGCTGCAAAAAGAGGTTCGGATGGGCGATGGCATATAATTCTCGAGCGAGAAAGATCATATCATATCCGGACCAGTTGTTTGCGGCGCGAGCAGCTCCACTCACATTTGCCGTGCCAAAGCATCGCCGGATGATGATATGCACATGACTATGCGCATCAAGACGATGGTATCGCGTTCAGCTTCAGGGACCATCGTGAGAAGCAGCCGCAGCTGTAGCTGTATTTGGCACTGGCCGACACGAGTTCCAGTAGAGTACTCCCCCACGTTGCCTACGAGACAACCGACCAGGCACCACATTTTGTACGTGACGACGACGTAGCCTGCAATCTGTGGCACGTACTCCAGGAGAGGCTCGACAAGTGATTGTTACGTACGTACGTACGACCCTAACCTACATCTAATACGTGGTACGGAAAATTCGAGTTCCGACTCCACCTGCATATATGAACTGGTGGTGCAGGTTTCTGGACACCAAACGAAAACGAGAAAGAGATGGAACAACGGAACGTATTTTACTTTCACAAAACTGAACCGCAAACTTGAAAGAAACTAAAACCAACAAGAAAAAAATCCAGCAAACCCTACAACAGCAGCAATACAAGAAGCAGTGCAGGAGAAATACAAGAACAAAAAAATTAATATCGGTTGCTTCTCTCCTCACAGAGAAATGTTACGAAAGTGATAGCTGAAAGAGAAATGTTATGAAAGTGATAGCTGCAAATACACCTAGCCAACAAGTGTCAGTACCAGCGTGTAAGTAGGGTGAAATTGTTATGGAGTACTAGCTGTAACGGTTTGTTATTTTGTTCGGAGAAAATAAAAGGTTATTTCGGTGGGGGGGTCCTCACTTGGCCATCATGACCTTGACGAACTCGTCGTAGTTGATCTGGCCGTCGCCGTCCACGTCGGCCTCGCGGACCATCTCCTCCACCTCCTCCTCGGAGAGCTTCTCCCCGAGGTTGGTCATGACCTGGCGGAGCTCGGCTGCAGAGATGAAACCATTCTGGTCCTTGTCGAAAACACGGAACGCCTCCTTCAGCTCCTCCTCGGAGTCGGTGTCCTTCATCTTGCGCGCCATCAGGTTCAGGAACTCCGGGAAGTCAATGGTGCCATTGCCGTCCGCATCCACTTCGTTGATCATGTCCTGCAGCTCCGCCTCAGTAGGGTTCTGGCCAAGGGAGCGCATCACGGTTCCAAGCTCCTTGGTGGTGATGCTACCTGGGAAATTAAACCAGCTCATGTTAAGACAGCTATAGGCGAGAATATTATGATTGTGTTGTCACCTGTCAAGTCAAGCTTATAGATGTAGTGACTACAAAATTAACAACAGAAGGTGTGAAGATTTGTACAAGGCATATAAGGATCAATAACCACTTTAACACAAAACCATCTTAAAAGCTTTTTTTCTCTCATTAGTCAGAACAATCAGATCCAAACAAGAGTTATGACGAAATGAAGAGATTAACCTACATACTAAAAAGCATAACATTATATTACTTCGGTTCAGTAATATGCATAAAGAATTCGACGGGTCTTGGGCAATATTTCTAAACAGCTTATTTCTACACAAACAGCACCTTCAGAAGCAAATGGGCAAGCGTTTACTCTGTTAGCTCTGTGATAGTTGAAAAAAAACACTAGCTAATTATCTAACTCACGGTTCTATATGGCTTTACATCTAATAAGCTTGCATCTTTTGCACTAAAAACAATGCCAATCTCCATTTCTCCAGCACAACATAAATGGCAGATTTATGGACAGAATCAAAATCTAATAAAACCAATGTTAGTCATCAGTATTAAAGGTTAAAACTTGTCCATACTATTTTCCCCTCAAAATGACATCATACCGACAACTTATCACGCCAAACCATACTCACCAGTCTTATGTCCATATCAAACTCAACCACCAATTTTACTCTTATTTTTCTAAGTGTTCCAAAAAAAAAACTCATTGAGTAGCACACAATTATTCCATACAAATTAAACACCAAGATGTATACATCTTGCCATCAAAAAGCAAAGTTGAGAATCCGATACTTACATATATGTATCTTATATTCTTATTCCAACTTAGTAGCCAAACTCATTGAAATGACTCCCAACAAAAGATCAAATATCAAACTAAATAAACTGAATATGAATATTCTGGATTGGGTGATAGATTCAAAAAATATGACTACTGATGTGTCTTGTCTATAATTATATTTTTCTCTGAATTGTACCACAAGCATTTGATTTGCAAATATTTGACAATATCATTTATCCAAATAAATCACAACCTCCCCCCTTCCTTTGTATGAAAAGCCTGGTAGCATAGCATTATTGAATGGTCCACCATTCTTGTAGTGTTTCCTATTCTATTCTATTCTATGCCACTGGGTTCAGCAATACAGATTCTCGTACTAGCCACTTTATTCTCAAATCTTAAAGTCATTTATGTTTAATATAATATGATTCCATAGAAAGTAACTGACAAAGTGACCCATATTTAGCCCACAAAGTCACAAACACCTTCACGTTGCTGCTGGCAAATTGAAAGGATAGGACTTAGAGCAGATGTTTCTCGCTTTGCAACGTAACTAGAAGCAGAGACATGCAAGGAATTTGATGTGAGTGAAATGAAAGCATAGTAAGCAGGAAAACTGACAACAGTATCTTCAACCACTAGCCACTACCTTGGAATGTTGAAAATTAATATGGTTTCTGAAAATAAAACATTATTACCAAGTCTTGTCAAAACAACCCATCTGACCCTGCAACGCCTTTCTTCCAAATTGCATTGTTCTCAAATCACATTCCACACTTTCGTTTACCTCAACATCATTTCAGAAGCTACTCAACATTTTTTTTCTAAACGCATAACACAATTGATTAACTCCACCCCGGCAGGCATATGGCCCGCCTCTAACGGGAATAGGGTCCGAACCACGGAACAGATTGAATGGCCCCGCGCAGGCGCCTTGATTACCATGAGAAACACATCAAAACTACCGAACCATTCCACAAATATCAAATCGCCACGGCCGTGGCACGCCAATCAGATCTAGGCATCTGGCCATGCAACCCATGACACAGATCAAACCACGACGCCTGGTCCACCAGGAACCCCGATGCCGGCCGTGTGGTCCGGATCGATCGGGGATCGAGAGATCGGAGCCTAATGTAAATGAGGGAAGGTGGGCGTGTGGGGAGAGAGAGATGGATACCATCGCCGTCCTTGTCGAAGAGGCTGAACGCCTCCTTGAACTCGCCAATCTGCTCCTCGCTGAGCTGGTCCGCCATGGCAAACGGAGAGGACGAGAGAAACCGCGAAGGTTATGCGAGCTGCGCGCTAATGGCAGATTGCGTGGGGTCAGTGGTGACCGTGCGTGTGCGTCTGTGACCGGGAGGCGATGCAGCGGGCCGGGCTTTATAGAGGAACAGGATAGGAGGTCGCCACGTGGCGAACCAGGGCCTGATTCCAGTTTTGGGTATCTGATTTTTTGTACGATAATACTCGTGTCTTATTTATAAAATAATAAAGATCTAATTACAAGTCACGTAAATACAGAACTGAAAAATACGAGAATTCTAAGCAAAATGCCAATGCATGTCGCTCACCTTCGACACCAACGTAGCAACCACCAAAGGAAAAAAAGACAGATCACTTCTTTACCCGATCTCGACGCGGCTCTATCGCTGATCAGTTGCTTTACAGATCTCCAACTAGTTTGTCAAAGGCAAAACCATTATCGTTGAAAGCATCAGACCGGGGCAGCACGACCCTGGACACGCCATCGAACTCCAGATTTGGCACCCACAGACGACGTCGAATGAGGAAACCAGAACTGCCATACTCCAACCATGAACCCAGCACAAGTGCACCATTTTTCAACTGTCACCGGCGCAGTCAACCGTATGCGCATACTTTTGGACGACCTTCCGAGCTCCGCTCTGATGCCGGAGAGAACATCGACGCAGTGACAGAGCCCGAGGACACAAGTCCATCACAAGGATGTTGTCGTCACCACGCCATTCCTGCTTAAACAGACTAAAATCTAGATCCCGCCGACCATAGAGTAGATCACCACAACTGTGAAGAAGCTAGAACACTTTTATTCATCATCGTCGTATTTGCCAAAGCCAACACGTCGAGAAAACCTAATCTACAAAGTCCTAACCTAGAGCTAAAACTGGTCCGCACGAGCAGGATCTCCACGCTGTTTGCTGATATTTTTTGTCTCCTTTTCAGTCGTGTACTACTCCTCCGGTCCACTTTAAATGTCGCTAGGAAAAAGCAGTGTTAGTACAAACTTACTATATAACCCACGACAGTTTTTATGTATCGGAGGTAGTAGTATTTTTATATTTTGGAGTATAAACTATGCTTTGGTGTCGAGAATATTTTCTATATAGGTTCGCGTGGATGGTGTGGAGTATATTTTTTTCTAGAAAATCAGGGGGGTGATCGTGATCCCCCGTCTCCATTAATCAGATTGGTGTGGGATATGAAGCGGGCCTATCGGATGAGATGACTCTACAGTGCAAGATATCTCTCTTAGAATTTGATCTTTTTCTCTCTATTTCATTGGCTTGCTTGTCTATTCCTCAACTGGAGTACAAAAGCAGTGGACCACCGTCATAGATTTTTTGTGGGACAATACAGTTATTGTGTTGCCTTCTTCCCCGCAAGTAAATAAAATAAATTGTGTTGCTTTCTTCATACGATTATTTCGTACTAGTTCACTTCATACTACTATACGCATAAACTGATTTAAATAGAAGGACTGAGGAGCACCACACGTACAAGATGCCTGAGGATTTTATATTGATTTCTTATTGGAGATTTGATGTAAAACAATTGATTGCCACACCTATCGAGCTGAGTATCGATGCCAACCTTTTTGACTGAAGCTGTATATCCTATATAAAATATCTCATCTTGTTGCAAGTATTGTCGACGAAGATTGACACATGCCCTTAAAGAATCTGTGGCACGCAACAGCCATGAGGAGAGAAAACGAATCCGACTTGCAGATGGATGATGTTGATCGTTAACAATCGAAAAGAGAAGGCACATCGGCAGTGGTACAAGCAAAAGCCACTCACAAGTCACAGAACAAGCTGGGAAGCACATCAATGTGTCAGGGAAAAGTGGCCATGTTTCGCCAAAGCAAAGCACAGTGAAGAATCAGGAATGGTGATATTACAATTCGTCAGTACAAAGAGGTTATTTCATGCCTCCTGCGTTATTAGCAAATCTCGAAAACTAAAAGGAGAAATGGTCTATTAACTAACAGCTTGACACACTCGAAAAACAAACTAACAGCTCGACAGATGAATAGTATACTGCCCCTCCAAAGGAAGAAACTTTTCTGAGAATCTTGAAACAACGAAGGTAGATCTGTCAAACGTGGTATATCTGATTCACTGATTGAAACGAAAGAGTACATTACTAGTGACTACATACTGTACAGGAGAAAAGAACAGTAGTAACAACAATACTTCCCTTCAAAAAAAAATGCAGACAAAAGAACTAGGGAAGCCAGCCGCAAGTGTCAACTCAAGTCGTCAACTATACACAAGCATCTATTTCAAAATCGTTACCACTGGTGCAGGGTGACCTTTTCGAGGGTCAATGCTACTTTCGGTTCCTACTCATCATATTATCCTTGAAAGATCGCTCACCATCAGACCACTGAAGCAATATGACTGTCAGAGATCTTTCCAGACCTTGTAGTCAGTATTTGAACTGTTGGGATTTATCGGTGTGTCTTGACATCCCAAGAAGAAGGTTGGTCGCACATCCATATTGATCAATGCATGCGCAGTTGATCTTGCGCTTGCAACAATGGCCACCTCATCGGCAGCAATTATGGCTTCTCCATATCCTTTATCTTTTACATCAGCATTTTCTAACTGTTCATTACCCAAAAACACCCAATCAACACTAGAAACATGTTATTATCTGGAACTGAATGGGAAAGGGAGGATCGTTACCCTGAATTTTGTCTTTGCACCCCAGATGACGAACGTTTCATTACATGTGTGGTGACGATGGTTGCCACGCAAACCACCTGGCTGGATAACTCCTACGTGTAGTGAAAGACAGACGAGGGCCCCACCTACCACAAATTGAACATTAGTAAACAATTAACGTCAATCCGAGTTGCCCAAAATATAACTTATGGTCCATTTACATGTGTTCTCCCTAAGCTATACCACAAAGTTCCAAGCAATCGCATAGAAGTAAATATATTTCTTCCACAAACACATATAATGGCGACTTCTCCTACTCTTGTAAACACTGTCCCACAATAACCCCTGAAAGAATAAGAAGCATGCTAGGATTTCTGCAGCTACCAAGTGAGCACTGATTGGGATTTCCTTTGGATGAAGAGAAGTGGACTTGCAAATGCAAACAGGAATGTAGAGATAAGCAGCCTAAGTTGCAGGTAGAACGAGACCATAGAACACACTCATTCTGACTACCAATCATACGCTCGACAAAGTCCAACACTTTAGTAACTAATAGGAAACAGCAGTGACGCATACAAAATCCTCTTGTTTTTACATAAGAAGATGGGCATCTACTGATAGAACCAACAAAGGTAAATAAAACACAAAAGAAAGATGGGGAATATATGTCGAGCAGAATATTCTCCAACTTGTTAGCTAAAATCAATCGTTGGCTACATCCATGCCGCAATGCTCTCTTTCTCTACCTTTTTCTCACTTGGACCGAAAGTACACATATCAGTATGATAAAGAAGGACATTTGAGGAAGAAACAAAACCGAGTAATGGAACTGGTTATTCTGAATACAGGTCTTGTTGGAATAATCCTGTGCATCAGGATGACATCACCCTCTGCATCATGTGCATGTCAGCACAATTCTAGAAATATCTAACAGAGTAAAAGAGAACTTGGTATTTGCTACCGTTTCTTGGGAGTTAAGCTAGGAGCTAGCTGTAGCAGTAGCAAACTTCTCTTCGTCATCTTAGTTGGAGCTAGTTGTAGGAGAGCTGGCTTGTGCAGCTCATAAGTCCTATTTGCTTAGTAGCTAAGGTAGTAGAGTTCAAAGCAAACTTGAACTCCATCTCTAGGATAGGTCGGTTTGTAAGTCCTATATAAGGACATGACTAACACTTGTAACAAGGTGAGCACAAGGAGAAGAAGCTAGTAAGCCAAGATGTAGCCTCATGTACTCCATCATTTGTAAAGCACTAAGAGTGAGCAAGAGACTATAGCACGAGTTGTGTGTGCTGAAAGCCTCTGTGAGGTCCTCTTGTGTCCGTGTGTGTGCCTAAGTCTTCTCCTACCTTGGGCCAAAGCCAACAGGTCTTGCTTAGTGATTATTTGTCAAAGAAGAAACCAACTCATCTATCAGTCTTATATGTGTAGTATATTCTCGATAATATAGAGCAGCATAGATGGAATAAAACTGAAACAAATCAATCATCAAGTCATCAAGGATCATGGTTTGCTATGTGGGCCACACACATATTAAGGGCCATAGAGGATCCTTGTATCGAAAAAACAATGCTATCGACGAAAGAGGTATATTTCAAAGCAGAACGAAGGTGCATTTTTTTTTAACTAGGGTTGCCCCCCGATTTCATTAACGAAACCATCTAAAAGGAACCAAGGTGCATATACTGGTTGATGTAGCAATCATGCTTAACAATCTCAAACTAAGACTACCACTGAGCTAAGCAATAAAACTAATTGGAACAGAGGCAATATGCAATCCTTCCAAATACTAAGCTCCCTAGAAATGAAGAGCTCTCCTTGATTGTGGCCCCACCTTTTGGGCAATTTTACTTTTTTGCCCCTTTTTACATTGGACTTTGATTATTTGCCCTCTTTTACATTGTAATTTAATGTTTTGCCCCACTTTTCTTTGGACTTTGATAATTTGCCCCTGGCAGGCTGGGCCCGCGTGCCGATGACAAAATTACCCTTTTGGTTGTTTTCTTGGATTGAGCCGAACCAGTAGCGCTCATTTCGCCCGACACAGAGATGGAGAGCTTGCAGCGGCCGCGTTGTTCCCCACGATGCTCTCGCCCTGCTAACCCCGTCCTCTGTTTGGTGCTCGATTCTCACGATGACAGTCGTGAACGCCTCGGTATTGAGCGTCCGGCCGTCGCCCGAGCCGTTGAAGCTGGCAAAACACATCTACGCCCCGTGCTTGGGCGGCTCCGGCACCGCCCTCGAGCATGTCTCCTGCGCGCCTGCGGATCGGTACCATCCTACAGCAGCGCTACCAAGGGAGGGAGCAGGAGACTGCCAGGGAGAGGACGACGCGGTTGGAGTTATAGGCTGCCAGAAGCGTTCGGAGTTCGAGGTTGTCTGAAGGGGTTCAGGTGTATAGGTGGCAGTTGTGGGGTTCAGAGAGAGAGCCGAGGTTTAGTGGGAGAGCGAGTAGGATCTCGCCAGAATTGGATAAGAATGCCAGATTTCGGAGAGGGAGCAACAAAGCGGCGGTAGGACGATCAGCTCCTCTGTGGAATAGATGGGGCATTTATCGTCTGGAGATGTTGCCTCATGTAATCAGATGATGTTAAAAGGATTAAAGAAAATCAAGAAGGGCAAATGATCAAAGCCCCAAAAAAAGTGGGGCAAAAAATAAATTTTAATGTAAAAGAGGCAAATAATCAAAATCCAAAGTAAACAGGGGCAACGAAAAATTCCCCCATGTTTTAGGTTGTGGAAAATATTCGTAGAAATAGAGTTTTTGTTGCCTGTGGCCCCACATTTCAGGTTGTGAAAAAATTAATCTGGTCTCAAACGCTTGGCAGCTGTGTGGCAGGTTGCACAGAGAGAGGTTTTCGCATGGACTCAGCCGTACACCGCCCTGTTGTTACCATCCATTCGCGTTGAGAATACTAGATATACGATATGTTCCTGACATGAATTTGCAGGCATAAAAATGAATATACAACTTTTTTATTATATTATTCAAAAAGTCTGACAAAACAATACATCAGTCGATCAAAGCCATCTTCGTGTCAATATCTGTCGCAACATCTAAAAATGATAATAGGATGGTCCTGGTCACTTCCAATACCCTAACCTCACACCAACGCACGCCATCTAAGCCGGAGGCCTCACAAAACCAACCAACGACGAGCTAGGAATAGACGCGCACAGTCTGCATTCGTTCTAGAAGTCACCACCTCCCTCTTCTGGCTACCCATTTTCAAGAGATATCAACGCATTGACCTTGCCAGGCATGCCGCGTTGCTACGCCACGCCGACCTACACGCGTCCATCAGCACGAGTCCGCCGCCGAGACCCAGCTACGCCACGCCGTCCAGACTCCCTGTTATCGACATGTCTCTCGACGCAGTTCTCCCTCATGGTGTCGCATACCACCATCGTCCGATATGGGAGACCTAGATCTAGGGTTTTCCTTGGAACATTGTTGGCGAGAAAACGAGCGTTGCAACAATGATGTCTTCTTCAAGGTTTTGCTAATTCTTAATCTATTCTTTTCGGACACATGTCCCCTCATGGTGTCGCATACCACCATCGTCCGATATGGGAGACCTAGATTTAGGGTTTTCCTTGGAACATTGTTGGCGAGAAAACGAGCGTTGCAACAATGATGTCTTCTTCAAGGTTTTGCTAATTCTTAATCTATTCTTTTCGGACACATGTCCACTATTTGTTAATGGTTTTGCTAATTCGCAATCTATTTTGGTGTTTTAAATAGCTCAAGGAAATACCATGCAGTTTTTTGCTTTGTTTCACAGCTTGGTAGTGGTCCATCAAGACAATTATTTTTACAGTCTGACAATATCTTATTCTAACTTTTGGGAATGATATTAGAATTTTTCATAGTAATAGTTGTTTTCCGTATCTTTTTGGTAAAAACATGTTAGCGACATTTTCATGTATAAGATAGTTTTTTTTAGAAGATTACTGCATATATTAAGTACACAAACATAAGTGGTACAAAACGCAGAAATCTCGAGAAAGCTCAAGAAGACACAGGTGTCGCGGAACATAGCAGAAAGACCCCCGAAGAAAGGAAAAATTACAACCAGGTCCCTGCGAGATCTTTCTGCCCCCGAAACCACGGCCGCGACCACCCACCGCCGCCACAGGACGCCGGAGAGGGACACGAACCACCAACACGCCCAGAGGCCGAGGTCGCACCATCGCCAGAAGCTGGCTTTGAGAGTCGAAGAAGGTCCCCGCCGAGGCCGGCGAGGCACTGCCGCTGTGGCGCGTCGACCGGGGAATACCCCGTGCTTGCTCGGCATCAGAACCGGCCGCCTCCATCGACCACGTCGACGAAGCAGCACCGGCTCCACCACCACGAGCAACACACCTAGCACCATGGCACCAGATCTCCCGAGCACCGGCGCGGCCAAAGCCTTTGCCGGCGACGAAGCTCCTGTAGTTGCTCCCGGATCCACGAGCAGAGTCGGAGAAACCTCCGCCGTGACGACGACAGATCCGGAGCACAAAAAGCCAAGATTTGGGCGACGCCGTCTTGTTGCCGGCCAAATCTAGCCACTCCACCTCAAGATCCGAGACAGGCGACGGCGGCGAAGGCCTCGCATGACCCGGATCTGGAGGGATCTTATTCGCCGGCGCCGTCCACCTCACCGGAGCACGGCGACGAGCACCCGAAACCCTAGCTAAGTAATCTTCCCCTAGACTACAGCTATACAAGGCCGGACGCCAGATCCATTGACCCCCCTTCCACCGGAGAGCACGAGGCCCTCGGGAAGAGGAGTCGCCGGAGCCGGCGCCAGCAATGAGGTCGCCTCCCTTTTCTCCTCTCTTGGCACTGTAGAAAGAGGAAGGGAACGAACTTGCCTGGACATATGTATAAGATAGTTAAATGTGTGTGCGTGTGCGCGGATTGTTTAATACCAGTGACGAATGATACTCCTGTGGCGTCGTGACTTTGTTATCTCAAAAGCTATCAAGACTTATCTCTCTATATTCTAATTATTTTGTTTACCTCTAATGTTTTTTGTGAATGAATTTGGTTTGTGACAGCAAAGTGTGTGCGTGTGCGCGGATTGTTTAATACCAGTGACGAATGATACTCTTGTGGCGTCGTGACTTTGTTATCTCAAAAGCTATCAAGACTTATCTCTCTATATTCTAATTATTTTGTTTACCTCTAATGTTTTTTGTGAATGAATTTGGTTTGTGACAGCAAAAAAAACATTACTAGACAGTAAAGATGATAAAGTAAAAACAAATACGCTTATAGATAATAAAGTTATTCACACGCATTGAGTACTAAAAACAAGTTATACTCCAATATCAACTGGGCGCGGCAACGCGTGCCTTACCCTTCTATACTGGTACACGCTTGCAAGGTTGGCGGCCACGGCAAATGGTAAGGGTATGCTTCCCCGGGGAACTTGTTTCTCTCATGCTGGCTCTCTACCTGCATCGCGTCGAGATCGACGGTAAATAGCCACATCGTGTAGGCTGGTGTGATGAGGACATATCTCTCATTTGCGGCGACTATCACAGCAGCTCCATGAAAGAAATGGTCCTGGTGCCCTGGTAGGCCACGGGTGGCCTCTGGTAAGCTCAGCAGCTTCTCCAGCCTCCACTCGCCGCCGTCGGCCGGCTGCTGCACAAATACTTTGAGATCGTTGCCGCGCGCCACTCGGACAGCATGTACTGTGCCGTCCTCATGCCCTACCATACGATGGATCCATCTGTCGCAGCCGCCGTCTTCACGTCCCCACATGTTCGCCGGAAAGCTGATGAGGGAGAAGGCAGCGGTGGCCTCGTCAAGAACAAAAACGTCCTTGTCGCCTTGGCACTCAGCTGCCAAGTAGAGACGACCATTGGTGCGGCCTAGGAAGTTCTGGTAGCCGTCGTGTATTCCCTCCGGGACAAGGAGGTCGTTGCGCTCTGGGCGCCAGCAGCCGGAGGAGGAGGAGAAGACGGAGACCAAGGGTACAGAAACGGCGGCAAGGACCCTAAAGTTGGACATGTGGATGCCGCCGCCGCCGTCGCCGTCGAGCAGGAATATGGCGATGCAATCTTGTTTCTTGAGATCAGCCGGCGGCGAAAGGATGGCCTGGCAGCGCTCCGTCAGCGGCTCGCATACCATCATGTCAGGGAAGCCTGTATGCCATATGACTTCCTCACCGGTCCGCTTCTTAGAAAGGAGGAGGCCGCCACGGCTGTCGGCAACCTCCCAGGAATGGCTGTCCGGGAGGAACTCGAGAGACAAGTGACGCCTGTCCATGAAGGAAGGTGAGCAAGGGATGAAGACAGCGCCGCCTGCGCCGGACCACTCCTCGGACCCCTCGTGCTCATTGTCGACTGTGTGGCAGTGGCCAAGCACAAGCGGCACATGACGGAACCGGGCGAGGAAGCCGGCGTCCGCGGCGACGATTGCTCGCCACCGCTTGCACACGGCCGCGGCGCGGATGAGCCACAGGCTTGAACCGAGGTGTTGGCACACAAACACGTCACGTGTACCCGCGGCGCCGAGGAGATGCTCCGCAACTTACTCCGCGGGAGGCTCGCCGGAAGCGCGATACGCAAAACAATCCGGCGGGCGCTTTTGTAGACCCGAAACCCCGCTCGCCCGGGAGGGACCCCGTCAGGGCTCGCGGCGGCTATGGGTTGCCCTAAGTCGGCCTGACCGCCGCTAGAGCCTCGTGGATTCGTAGCCTCCAATATTGAAGAACGACGAAAAACGAGAAGAAAAATACAAGGGAGAGGGATAAAAAGTAGATGAACACGAAAAAGTAGTAGATGTGTTTGTTCCATTGGTGTTGGATCAATCGGCCGTCACCCCTCACGTATATAAGAGGCGGCTGGACTTCCCGTGCAAGAATTGGATTCACGTCCAAAACCCTAATCTGGGTCGAATTCGGATGGACTGGACCTAACCTTCCAAAACTGTTCGGTATGCGTCTTGCGGGTCATTTTTGAGGCAGTAAACGACTCCAGATCGAAATCTTGTAAAAAGAGAAGTTGTTCGCCTCGAAAAGACGAAGAACTTTCATGTTATGCGTTTTTCCATTTGACTTCATCTGGACCCTTTAAATTGAGTCGGAAGCAATTCGACTCGTTTTTAGCCTTTCCGAATTGTGCTCACCCGAGGGCAGAGGGTGTCTATGGTAGGGCGACCCGCCTATGCTCAGCGCCCCTGCCTGCTCTCCCGAGGAGAGAGCATGTCTATGATTATGTGTCCACAGTATTTTCGCTCCACAAGTTGCATATGACCTCGGATTGAGATGATCCAAAAACCAAAATTGGTTGTCTCGGTGATACGCACAACTTTCGTTCACATTATATTTTCATCTGAGCTCATCTTGGTGGCACCTTTTTGTAAGCCAAAATTGTCGTCAACACGAGCGGAGGAGGATGTGCTCCAGGACATCGTCGGACAGGTCCTGCAGCTGCGGGATCATCTCCTTCATCCGAGCTTGATCTTGCGAGGAGGACGGCTTCCCTCCATCGGGATATGGTACCCTACCCGGTCGGCCAAGTGAAATCTTCTTCTGTATATTAAGACGAGGGGACGCGGTCGGTATATAGACCGACGAGAGGTTACAAAGATCGATTTGCAATCCGACGCGAGTACGTACTACGTACCGGGTTGGACTCAAACACAAGCACGCGCATGCATTTTCATGGGGGAGGAGGACATGCATGACTACCACCGCGCGCAGCCCTTTAGGATCGTAGGCAGGAGTTTGTTACCGTCAAACCAAATTATGAGTTTTGTTACTGTCAAACCAAATTATGTTTCCAATCAAGTGTTTCCGTCTAACAAGACTTGTTTCCAATTAGTGCAATTTGTTTCCAAAATATATTCTCTGGTGCTTTGTTGCTTCAAATCTTCTAGTACAAACTAAGGGAAAACCAAGTGCCGCTCCGTAAGGTCTTACAGCTGACACATGCCCACCACAGCATGTTTGTGCTGCATTCCTCCTAGTGGCAGGTTCAGAACACCACTTTGTTCTTCCTTACACCATTGATTTCATACGAGTGTCTACTACAAAGATGAAAAAGATAGACCTGACTTCTGCAATTCATGACACGGGGTAATCTAGCATACATCATCCATTCCACAATGTCCAACTCTTCTATTCTACCAGCATTTAGCAGCGAGCTAACAACAGAGCACAGCTGAAAAGATAGAATTCGCGAGGCAAGGGGGCAGCTCTCACCTGGGAGACCGGCATCGCGGGCTGCGGCTACAGGGTCGAGAGCCATCCACGTCCGTCCGCGGCGATGGGGTGGGGTGGAGGTCGGCGGGGTAGCGGACGAGGTTGGCCTGGGGATCGCGGGCGATGGTGGGACGCCGAAGGGAGGCGGAGGGGGCGGGTTGGTGGAAGCGGAGGGAGATCCAAGTGAGGAGGACGAAGAGGGAGAGGAGGAAGGGGAAGGACGCCGGCCTCTTCAGGAAGTGCAGGAGCGACGACGGCAGCGAGGAGGACGGGGATGCGGCGGCGGTGGGGAATGGCGGGGTCTGGGTGTGGATTTGCAGCGATATGGCCCTCCTCGGGTTCGCCATGGACGAGAGGTGGTGAGCTGGTGGATCCCAGACTGTCCCGCGGCCGCAGGCGGAATCGCGGCGGCGGATCGACGGCGGCGCTTTCCGAGATGGCGCTGGCGAACTGTCACTGCCTCACGTGGGTTGCCATTTCGAAGGCTGAAGATATTTTCTCACATTTCGTCCCGATCCACCAGATCTGAGCCATCCAAGACGAAACGGACGGCTCGCCATGGCCCCTTCCTATCGTTATCCTCTTCTTCCTTTCCTCCCCCTTCCTCCGGCAGTCACCAAACCCACAAAACCCCAGAGCTCGCAGTGGCCACCACCATGGCACCACCGGCCATGGCGTTCCAGGCCCTGACCTTCTCCCCCTCCCCCTCCACCTCCCCACCACGCGCCGCCGCCTCCGCGCACTCGCCGTGGCCGCCGACCAGCCCCCTCCTCCCCCGCCTCCTTCCGAGCCGGCCAACAGCCCGAGCCGGCTCCTCCGGGAGCTGGCGGAGCGGAAGAAGACCATCTCCCCGAAGAAGAAAGCACCCGCCGCGCCGCTTCATCCTCAAGCCGCCCCTCGACGACGAGCGCCTCACGCAGCGCTTCCTCAACAGCCCGCAGCTGTCGCTCAAGTCGCTGCCGCTCCTCTCCTCCTGCCTCCCCTCCGCGCCGCTCTCCGCCGCCGACCGCACCTGGATGGACGAGTACCTCCTCGAGGCCAAGCAGGCGCTCGGCTACCCGCTCGCCCCCTCCGAGACGCTCGGCGACGGCGACGACTGCCCCGCGCGCCACTTCGACGTCCTCCTCTACCTCGTCTTCCAGCACCTCGACCCCGCCTGCGAGCGCACCCGCACGCGCCACGTCCGGAATGGCCACTCCAGGCTCTGGTTCCTGGGCCAGTTCGTGCTGGAGCTCGCCTTCTCCGAGTTCTTCCTGCAGAGGTACCCCAGGGAATCCCCTGGCCCGATGCGAGAGCGGGTGTTCGCGCTCATCGGGAAGAGGATGCTGCCCAGATGGATCAAGGCGGCCAGCCTGCATAATTTGGTGTTTCCTTACGACGATTTGGATAGGATGATACGGAAGGACCGGGAACCGCCCACCAAGTAAGTCTTTGATTATTTCCTAAAATTGTGCTGTTTGAATTGTAGAGATATAGTATAATTCTGGTTTGGGATCATACATTAGGATAATATGAGCGACCAGTCGCCACCAGTGTGTTCCGAGTGAAAGAGTGATATAGTTCATGGCACATTTGCAATCAACATGATGCATCTGAATGTCAACCTTTGAGTTAGGATAGCTGCATACCGGGTTTAACACCTGAATGTCAACCTGTGAGTTACATATTGATCAGTGTTTTTCGCATGAACTTGATCTGCATTATGTACTTTTTCTTCTGTGATAGTCCTTTTTAAAGGAAATGTAAGGTTGATGCGATGAACTATCTGTCATCTCCTTGACACATTCAGTATATTCATAAATTTGCATGTACTAGCATAATATTAATGGTGCAAATGAATAATGCTAGCTTATTGTTTGGCCACTCTGCATTTTAATGTTATATGTATGTTCTGAGACTTCCTCGGTTAAGTCATCTCCATTTTTGGATAATCTACAGCCTTGCTAATGGACGAGTTGCCCCCACATAGTCCAGTTAGATTTTGTACGGATATACATTCTTCCATCTCTTTATGTCGTACTGCTGTGTGTTCCTTTTCTGTACTGACTTGCTGTGGAAGATTTCTTTTTTATGAGAATATGGAGCACATAATCAAATCATAAATTCATGACGATACTTTGTCATTTAGAGAGTTTTTTCTGAAGTGTTCAGTTTGTTGGCGCTATCTGTATAGTTAATTGGCATACATATATGGAGCAATCTTCAGTAAATTTTATGTTTTTGTTCCAGGGCTGTATTCTGGGCTCTGTTTGGAGCTATATACTTGTGCTTTGGAATGCCTGAAGTCTATCGTGTTCTTTTTGAGGCGTTCGGCATGGACCCTGAAGAAGAAGACTGTCAGCCAAAACTGCGGCGTCAACTAGAAGATGTTGACTATGTTTCAGTGGAGTTTGATAAGAGACAACTAACGTGGCAAGATGTTGCTGCCTATCGGGTATTGACCCTTTTTATATTTTTGGCTCAAACCTTAACCAATGCTTGTCTCTTATCTAGTTAACTGTTCCATGTAATGCAGCCACCAGCAGATGCTCTTTTTGCTCATCCTAGGCTTTTCCGAGCATGTGTGCCACCAGGCATGCATCGTTTCAGGGGAAACATTTGGGACTTTGATAATAGACCCAAAGTCATGAACATCCTAGGATATCCCTTGCCTAAGAATGATAAAATTCCAGAAATCACAGAAGCAAGGAACATAGAACTTGGACTTGGTCTTCAGGTATTTTGACACCACAAGTCTCTTCTTTCCTTATGGTCTTCCATTCTAATGATTATTTTCTTGTCTTATCAAATCCTGTCTCTTAGTTGTACTGTAACTCAAACTGGTGTATCTTTGTTTCTGTTCCATTGTCATCTGTACATACATGATAAATCAGCATAACTTTATTGGTTTTGTACTGCAGTTGTGCTTCATGCATCCTTCAAAGTACAAGTTTGAGCATCCAAGATTTTGTTTCGAGCGCCTGGAATATGTTGGACAGAAGATTCAGGTTTGTTGCCCCTCATACAATGTTTTCGGCGTCTGGCCGTTCTCCATTGGGTCAGTAGCCATACTGAAGGTCTGAACTCTTTTTGTGATCAGGATCTAGTATTGGCAGAGAGGCTGCTCATGAAGCATCTCGACGCACCTGGCAGGTGGTTGGCAGAGAAGCATAGGAGGCTGTTGATGAACAAGTATTGCGGACGGTACCTTCGGGACAAGCACCTTCACCACTATATTATTTATGGGGAGACTGTACAAGATAGATTTGAGCACAACCGCAGGCTAAGAAATCCTTCCACGACCGCTGTCCAGCAAGCAATACACGGGCTCTCGTACTGCGTCTATGGCAAACCTGATGTCCGGCGATTAATGTTTGAGGTGTTTGACTTCGAACAGGTCCAGCCGAAGGCTGTATGAGGATGTGCTCCATCAAATTTGTGCTGAATTGCTCACCGGCGAGATTGCCAAGATACAGGGCCGTCAAAACCCAAGCGCAGATCGTACTGTTCTGAAGTGAACCCAGAGTAGGACTGCAGATTGAAACGCTGCACGTACAGTCACTTCTATGACCCACAATACTAGATGGGCAGCTGGATTAGAAATGGTGTAAAATCTGAGCCCTGTAATTTTTCTAGGTTACAGTTTTGACAGTTAGCTATAAATTCCATTTGAGCAGAAACGCAAACAACAATAGCACCAGCAGCATGATAAGTTGTCACTGAGAGACATGCTTTGTAGCCGAAAATGTCAATGCAACGTGTACTGCTAACGTGATATTTCTTCTTTTTATGATCACTAGTATAGATCTGGCAATTTAAAACCCCGCGATCGCAGACGGGAGCAGGCGTCTGTGTGCGTTATCCTCTATCGTTTACCATTGGAGAATAAAAAGGCCCACAGAATCTTCGATGTCCATATATTCGCATATGCTTTTGTGTTTTTAACCGTGTGCTGCATATCGTATACGGTTGGCCCATTTTGAACATGTGCATAGTGCTCACCATCGCACACCATTTATTTGCAAAAGTCGTGTGAAATCGAACCGCATGTCTATACAAAGTTATCTCTATATATATTATGTGAAGTGCAATTTCAAGCGACAGGTATTTCAATTCGATCGTAAATGCAATTATGGCCTAGTTAATATTGACGTTTCTTTCTTTCCCGTTTCCTTTTCCCGTCGTTTCGCAGGATTCCCGCCGCCTCGCTGCCCCGTGCTCGTGTATAAATCTTGCTCGCTAGTAGAAGTGCCGCCGGCAGTGGCAATGGCTCGCTGGAAGTCCAAAGTCCCCGACGAGCTGCGATACTCCATTAGAGCAAGGAAGCAGCGCTTTCGCGCGCTTCGTGCCTCCACCTCTGCCGCCCTTCCCTCCTCCTCTTCCTCCTCGTCCGACGTCCCCTCCTCTCCCGGCTCGTCATCGTCCGTCCCTTGCGTGGATACGCCGGTCGACGACGACACTGGTTCGGGGTCGTCGTCGTCGGTTGAGCTGGATCCGATGGAGGAGCCCATTTTGGTGCAGGAGTCCATCGCGTCGTGGCGCGCAGAAGAATACAGGACGCATCGCATGGTGGAGGCCTCGTTCAAGACTCTGCGCCAAGACCGTCTGCGCAGGTGGCGACGACTTGATGTCTACGCACGCTTCTATTCTTGTATACAGTATTGGGCCTCCAAGTGCAGAGGTTTGTAGGACAGCAGTAAATTTTCCTTAAGTGAGTAACCCAAGGTTTATCGAACTCAGGGAGATAGAGGTCAAAGATATCTCTCAAGCAACCCTGCAATTAAGATACAAGAAGTCTCTTGTGTCCCCAACACACCTAATACACTTGTCAGATGTATAGATGCACTAGTTCGGCGAAGAGATAGTAAAATGCAGGTGATATGGATATTAACAAGTGGTATATGTAGTCTGTGATAAAAATGGCAGCGGGCGAACATGCAGCAGAACTGGAGATAAACGGTGTTTCAGTGTTTGGAAACAAGGCCTAGGGATCATACTTTCACTAGTGGTCACTCTCAACCATAATAATATAACTGAACACATATAAATACTTCCTCTTCAATATGCAACTTAGATGCTACTCTGAACTATTCTCCTGTTGGATAACGAACACCATTACAACTGCGTAGGGCTATAAAAGCACACCTTAAAGTTCGTCATTCCACATCTAGGGCACCCCCACGCTGCCACTATGAGCATCCAGGATAGTACTAAACAAACACCACAATTTTATAGTGACATCCAACACAAAGAACAAATCAAGGTAAGTATCCCTCTAATCTTTAATCCAAAGAGTCACACACGCCACCCGCACTTTCACCATGGTTTTGTGTTGTCACATGACTCCGGAGATTACAATGATAAAACCAATTGAGTAGCATATCCATAACATAATGAAGGGGAAACATCTATGAATTCAACTAGATTACAATGCTCATGATCACATAAACATCACACCATGGGAGAGAGATAAACCACATAGCTACCGGCATGAGCCCTCAGCCTCGATGAAGGACTACTCCCGGCGCATCATGGGAGGCAGCAACGGCGATGAACATGGCTTCAGGGGCAATTCCCCGTCCCGACAGGGTGCCGAAACGGGAACTTCTGTCCCCCGAATTAGGGTTTTGGATGACGGCGGAGCTCGGGAGTTTTTCTGGAGAAATCCTTCGGGGGTCGTGAGTTTTAGGTCAGGAGAAATATATAGTCCGAAGGGCGGCGCGAGGCGATGCACGAGGCGGCGAGATGAAACCTCGGCGCCACCCCCTCCAGGCCGCGTCCAGGTGTCATCTGGTGGCTGTGGGCCTCCTCTGGACTTGTTCTTCTGGCCCACAGAGTCTTCTGGCGAAATAGAATTTCTGTAATTTTTTGGGATTTTTCTGTGCACTTTGGTTTTTGGACCTTTTCTGCAATGCACAGACATAATAAACAGAAACTGGCACTGTGGCATCTTGTTAATAGGTTAGTTCCAGAAAATGCATAAAAATGATATGAAATGTATATAAAACATGTAACAATTGGTATAAAATATGCATGGAACGTCAAAAATTATAGATACGTTTGAGACGTATCACGCCTCAAGGTGGAGCTCAATATTTGTGGTGTGATACGTCCAAAACGTATCTATAATTTTTGATTGTTTCATGCCATTTTTATGATTTTAGCACTTGTTTTATATTAAGTTTATTATTTATTTGGACTAACCTACTAATAGTTGCAAAAGTGCACAATGTTCTTGTTTTACTCTTTGATGTGTAGAAATTATCAAGAATACAAGAGGAAACCTTGTTGGAGTCGAATTGGGACTTTCCTGAAATCTGTCTGAGAACTTTTTACGAATATTGCCAGTTTGACCCTCGAAGATGACGCTATATGGAGACCTGGTTGTTACGAAAGTTGTCACAATTTTCCATACGAAGATTTTAAGCCCGAGATCAGCCCAATCGGAGTTCGGACGCGGCCTGTAGGCCCGTTTTGGTGGAACCCTAAAAGGGGTGACGGAAATCCGAGAAGATATATAAAGGGAGGAAACCTAATTCGTGGAGGACTCCTCCACCCACGAATTTCAGCCACCAAAAGTCACATTTTTGCCTCCCCCATGGATCCCATCTCCATGGGGGAGGGCTCCCAAGAAGCCATGAAGGAGGGAGGCTAAGGGGCGGCGCTCCCCAAGCTTGCCGGCGGCGGGGAAAGGAGTTCCCCGCACCGCCGGTGCCGCCGCCGCCCTGCGCCGCCGCGCTGTCTCTCTCCGCCGTCTTCACCGCCATCTCCAACACCATCTCCTCCTTGTATTCAGTGGTTCATCCTCCCACAAACCTCTGTACCGTCCTATGTAAACATGGTGTTTGATGCTATAATATTTATCCTATGATTTACATCATGTTTCCGTAGTTTATTTGTCTTTTGATTGCTTAATTGAATGCATGAGGTTCATTAGAGTTGTATGTCTATATGGTGCTGTCCTTTGGTGTCCATTATACTTGTGCGCGCATGGATCAAACACCCTAGGGTTGGTAGTATTTGTAACGAAGCGGGGGAAGTTCTGCCGGAGTGACAGAAACCTGAGAAAGCGAACCGATTAGTTGCACGTATGGGAGTAAGAGGACCTTGAACTTAAGGCTATGGTTGGGGAAACCTTAATGCATTGTTAGTATTTGCGGATGCTTTCTAACAATTCAATCATATAGTACTTGTGATCCCAAGTAGTGGAGTGCATGTATATTTAGCCTCTCCCACATAGAAAACTGCATCGAAGACAATGAACCAAGTAACTTCACTAATTAATCTTGGACAAAGCCACCACAATTACCACCACTTTTTCACACTCATGGTACTATTAGTATATGGTTACTTAAGTGTACTTTATTGCTGCAGCACTAACTTTACTTTCTTGTATTTATTATCTTGCAAAACTACCTCTCATACCCGTATTGCTACCGTAGTTTTATTTCCTAGATAATGCAAACGTTTAGTGTGCGTAGAGTTGTATCAGTGGTTGATAGAACTTAAGAGAATACTTATCCTACCTTTAGCTCCTCGTTGGGTTCGACACTCTTACTTATCGAAAAGGCTACACGCGATCCCCTATACTTGTGGGTTATCATGGTGCTCCACCACCGAAGCGGCAGAATGGCGACCTTGCCGAGGCCTTTGGGTCTTGCAAGCCACCTTTCAACGACGCTGACGACGCTGAAGTGGATTATTTCACCGACGACGAAAACACCGATGAGGAGAATCTCTAGTGTATTTAGTTGGAGTATTAGATACATTTTGTGTATGTATTTAAGGGTTGTAATATTTTAATGGTGCCCTCGAAATATTTAATGGATTCTCTAGTAGTATCACCCGAAAAATGAATGAATTGTGTTGGTAGTATCGCCCACGGATGCAGCTGCTAAAATCGTGTGCAATTGCTTCGTATCACACACAATTTTACATGTACTAACCGTGTGCGATGTATGACTAACTTTGCATACGATTCGTTAAAGTAGACTGTGTGCGATATGTGTCGTTTACATTTAAATACGGATTTCTAGCTGTTGCTGGCCAGCTACCCCAGTTTTAGCCGTTGCCGCCCTCCATCCCTCCGTCGTTCGTCCCACACCTCACACACCGCACAGAAACTGTTGTCGCCATGGTCTACAATGTCGAGGAGATCACCAACGACACAGACTCGGATGAGGTAAATTTGGGCGTAGCTTCTAGCTTGCGATTTGCTTCATGCTCGGGGTAATTTATATTTCCTTCCAATTCGTTCTATTTGAAGGCTCCCAGATGCTGCGACTGCAAAATGCATGCCGACATTAAGCTGTCTGTGGAAGAAAAAATGAGCGCACTGATGGCGTGTTAACGGTAGAGTGTTTTATTACTTCCCAGCAACAGCACCAGAAGATCTGCTTGTTGACCATGACAACACACGTTCGTTGGGAGACCCCAAGAGGAAGGTATGATGTAGTGCAACAACAGTTTTCCCTTGAAATATGACCAAGGTTTTTTGAATCAGGAGGACACGGAGGTTCTTCAGAAGGTTGTCAGTGGCGCAACTGACGTGGAACCTGCACACAACACAAGCAAACTACTTTGCCCCAACGAAACAGAGAGGTTGTCAATCTCTCCGGCTTGCTGAAAACAAAGGATTAAACGTATTATGTGGAAAACAGTAATGAGTGCAGAAATTAACAGAGAACAAATGATTGCAGTTGGTGGTTTTATCAGTATGAGGAAATGGACCGGGGTCCACAGTTCACTAGTGGTGTCTCTCCATCAAAGATAACTAACATGTTGGGTAAACAAATTACAGCTGGGCAATTGACAAATAATGAGCGCATGACAATGCAATATATGACAAGATGATTATTATGAGATTTAATTGAGCATTACAACAAAGTACATAGACTTGCTATCCAACGCATCTATGCCTAAATAATCCACCTTCCGGTTAGCATCTGCACCCCTTCCGGTATTGAGTTGCAAACAACAGATTATTGCATGAAGTAAAGTGTGTAATGTAAACAATGCAAATGACACGTCGACAATGCATCATTGTTTTATCCCTAGTGGCAACAGCACATCCACAACCTTAGTCGTTCCTGTCATCTCGAGCCCAGATTACTGGAGGCATGAACCCAATATCTAGCATAAATACTCCCTCTTGGAGTTAGAAGCATCTACTTGGCCAAAGCATCTACTAGCAACAGAGAGCATGCAAGATCCTAAACAACATAAATAGATAGATTGATAAACAACTTGCTCATAGTATCAATATTCATCGGATCCCAGCAAACACAACATGTTGCATTACAATAAGATGATCTTGATCATGTTAGGTAGCTCACAAGATCTAAACATGGAGGTACAAGGTGGAGAGACAACCATCTAGCTACTGTTATGGACCCGTAGTCCAAGGATGAACTACTCACGCATCACTCCGGAGGCAGGCATGGCGGTGTAGAAGCCTCTGGTGAGGATCTCCTCTCCGGCAGGGTGCCGGGAAGAGCTTCAGAACCCTCCCGATCTAGGGTTGACGACGGCGGTGGCGACGGAACTTTTCGTGGAATATGATCGGTGTTTTTAGGGTTTTCGGGACATCGGGAATATATAGGCGAAAGGGCGGCGTCGGAGGGCAACCGAGGCGGCCACGCCAGGGCTGGGTGCGGCCCACCCCCAGCCGCGCCCTAGGGTGGCGTGGCTGCCTCGTGGCCCCACTCTGTCTCCCCTTCTGGCTTCTGGAGTCTTCCGATGAAATATTTGCACATGTTGATTTTCGTCCAATTCCGAGAATATTTTGTGACTAGCCTTTCTGAAGGAGAAAAACAGCAGAAAACAGGAACTGGCACTTCGGCATCTTGTTAATAGGTTAGTCCCAGAAAATACATAAAAATGCTATGAAGTGTAAATAAAACATGTAACAATTGGTATAATAACAGCATGGAACATCAAAAATTATAGATACGTTTGAGACGTATCACGCACTATTACAGGATCTGCACGCCGCTGTCGAGGAGAAGAAGAAAGCAGAAGAAAAAGCGAAGAGGCTCGAAGAGGAGAACATGGAGATGGAGCTGCAACTTGCAGATCTTGTCCACGATAACCAGAGAAAAGCTGAAGAGGCCAAGTTGAAGTTGAAGAAAATAAGAAAATATGTTCGTGACAAGGAAAATCATCTCCTTTATGTTTTAACTACTTTAGTTATCCTAGTATCCGTTGTAATTGCACTTTCAGGTTTATCGAGATGCAGGAAGTAGTGATATAAGTAACATTCTCTGAATATGTAAACAGACGATTGGAATAATAAAAGCGTATGCGAATTGGGGACAATGCACACGTTTTGTGGCCCGGAAAGCGTGTGTGAATACTGGGCCCATTTTGGGCCCATGTATTTTGAACCCTACTTTGTCTCTTGTATAAATTGGGATCAGCAGCACCCGTCCGGTCTCACTTCACTAGACAGCCGCCACTCCATTTTTGGAACTCGCCTGCTCACCTGGTCGAGAGTGGAAACCTAGATCTCTCCCGCATTTCTGTAGATTATGACTCTCTCACGTGCAGATCCATGGACGGAGGTGCCTTGGATACGTCCGGCGTGCCGGGCTCGGCCTCGCCCTCCCCGTGGTGACGTCGTCGTCGTACTTTGGGGTCGAAGGCCGCACGTACTGTGCATCGGCTAGCCCTCGACCTCATCCTCGTCCCTTTATGAAAGGTAACCTCTCACACGCACATGTCACTGGTTTTTATATGACTGATCTAGTTTCATTAGCCTCTCATAGCAAGTTTTATATGACCTCATCCTCCGGATCTACTTACTTTGTCTGTTCGGTTTTAATATTCATGCTCTAGCCTAGTTTAACATGTGTACTTTGTACCAGCTCATAGCAAGTTTAGATCTGTTTAGTTCCAGCTTATTTCGTTGTGTAGCACCGGAGGATGTGGTGGACTGGATGCATGTGTATTTTTTAGCTTCATCGGTTTAACAAATTAGAATGGATCTTATTTTGGTGGCTACACTCTTCCATATGTTTAGATCTGTTTGGTTCTAGCTTTTTAGCTTCAAGTTCTTCAATATTTAACAGTAGCTAAACTCTTATAATAGGGATCTTATTTTGGTAGCACTGTACAAAAATTTGTGGTTGCGCTCTTTGGCTCAAGACGTATCCAAGAGGGGAGGTGTGCAGGGATGTGCATGGCCGAATATGGCCGAATCGCTCTGCCCCTGTCCCTCTTGAGTGCGGCTGTGGATTGCTCTTGAGGGTGAGTCCACTTATTTAGTCTTTTCTATCTTTATGTTCTCAATTTTTCTATGTTCATATTCTAACACTGGGCATTCAACAACAACTCATTTATCTTACTCCACTTCGGTGGAGTTTATCTTTCAGCTCAAGGCTTTCCGCGCTTCCGCCCAGTGGCGAAGGAGTTCGTGCTGAAACGAGAGAATCATCAAGGCGTCTCCCTTTCGCATGAACTTCGTGTGGCTGGAAATTCATCAAGCGTGTGGTGTCACAGAGGGGCTTAAGTGCTTGTCTCTCATGCACAACCCTTTTGTGCTTTGAAAAGAGTTAGTATAAATAAATCCATCATTATTTTATATGACTTATTTATCTAACAATAGAGCTGACTCGTTTCTTTAAACTTGAACACATGAGTCACAATGACACAATGCAGTCCACAAGTTGGCCTCACAAAATTTTCTCCTCCAAACCGTCGCACCTGTGATGTTTTGGTCCACAGCATAAGACATTTTTTTAGTTAAGAGTGTCTTGTACAGTGCGGCCAAAATATCACGCTGATGACGCAAAGAGTATGTTGATGGCTCTAAACAAATTTAAACACTACAAGTGCCAATGATAGGGTCTTGCGGAGACAGTGGCCATCACGGAGACAAAGACGTAACCAAGAGTATTCTGTTTGTTGATCATTCTCACTTGTATAACCTACTGTCCCAATGTATATGTACTGATGGGTTCTAAAATGTACAATGATTATGTGATTGCGATATGACACTATTTATATCTATGAAATGTTCAATGAATTATTGATTCAGATGTGCTATACTGTCATTTGGATGAAATAATAGAATTATGGTAATGACTGCACCCAGTTTAGTTTTGGTAAACATGGGCGATTGGACGACAAACATAGATGATTCATTTAGTAAAACCGTGTGCGAAGCTAAGTAAAGGACACATAACATGAAATCATAAACCGTGTGTGATGCTACATAACGCACACGATTCAGCAAAAGCAAAGCTTCCGCGATCTTGTCAATATCGCACACGGTCCAGTTAGCACGTTCGTTTGCGAAGTTCGCGTCATCGCACATGGTTATTTCGTCCGTGTGCGATGTGACACCCCTATCGCCCACCCATGGATAGCGACGGGCGTTATACTCGTGTGCGATGGCCAAAGTCGACCGTGTGCGTTTGCCCGATCTGTACTAGTGGATTGTATAACGCAATGGTTTTTACAATATGCTAAGAGGTATCGGAAAAACCAGTGGCGGGAAGCACACCAATCCCATGGTGGAACAATAAAATCCACGCAACGGAAAAATGGCTTGTAGGGTGTGCATGCCACACAAGTGGTACTCTTAAAAAGAAAAGCTTCGACTTTCATCGATTATTGTTGAGCTTGAAGCAATAGCGGAAGGTCGTCCATTGTCTTTGTAGGAGATTGAGATTAAAAGCCAATCAAATGCACGGATTGCACGACTTCTGCGAGAAGAGGAGCTGAAATGAAATCAAAAATCAAAAGCCCAAGTTTATACTTGCAGGAGATTCGAATACAAGATACTTTTTTTACCCGTGCATTCTCTACAAACAAGATGAGGGTACGATTGAGGGTCATGAGCAGGTTAAATCATACTATATCACAAGATATTACAAAGATTTTTTGGGGGCACCTGAGGAAGGAATTTTCTCTCCTCATGGGTCCCGGATAGACGATATCACCCAAGTTTCATATATGTAAAGCTTTTCTTACTACACCCTTCACCGAAGAAGAGGTGAGAAAATCGGTATTCCAAATGGAACATAACAAGGACTCGGGTCGGGATGGCTTCCCTGTTGAGTTTTATCAACACTTTTGGGATGTCAATAAATCTGACCTCCAAGATTTGTTCGGCTTCCTTCATGTCAGAGGTATACTTGTTTCGCCTAAATTTCGGAGAGATAATTTTGTTGTCTAAGATTAATGATGGAGAATAGATCCAACAATACAAGCCAGTCCTCTAATGTTAGCTTCAAAGTATTCACATAGACCGCAACAATTAGGCTAAATTCAGTGGTTACCGTGTTGTTCGTCCCACGCAAACAATATTCATGCAAAGAAGAAACATACAAGATGCATTGGTGATCATGTTGGGTTACGTGTAGCATATTTAAAATTTTGTAACCAAGCCGCCATGATCTATACTATGAAGATATGAAGCACTCCATAATGCTAGATCTAGAATACTTACAAACATCATTGTAGAAGATCTTGTCTTTGTCGAAGTAGATGTTGGTGAAGCTTGATGAAGAATCTCACGTCCACACCGGGAGGTGAGATTGTTGCCGATTCCGTCGTCAAGAAATTGCTTGCGCAACCCGCTCTTCTAGTATCCACATGTACGCCACGCCAATCCGTCAGCGCTCCGCAGTCTAGAGCACCTGGCGCCGATGAAGAGAGACAACCTTTTGGCATAATTTAAGTGGTAGATCTAATCAATTAGATTAGATCAATATTAGAGTAGAGAATAACTATTCTCAACACATGAGATTTAGAGAGAGGGAGAGCTCCGGTAGAGGACACCTCAAAAACCGGGAGCAAACTTCTGTGTCTCCAAAAGAGGAGGGGGTGGAGTTTATAGGGAGGCTTGGGGGAGGGGTTGATCCCTCTCCTCCTTGGTGCGCCGGCCAAGGAGGAGAGTCCTCCCATTGGTCCAATTGGACTTGGGGAGGACTCCTCCCCTAACCGCCCCGCCCCATACATGGGCCTGGCCCATTAGGGTTTCGGTTGAGGGGAAGGCTCCCCCTCTTGGCGCCTTGGCCCACCCGCCCCACTTGGAGGTGCGGCTGTCTAGTGGGCCCCCCCTCTTGGTGGGCTCCAAATAAATCTTTTATTTAATATTTTTCCGAATTAGATTTAATTATTTATTTTGTCTAATTAATTTCTAATCAAATATTTCCTTTTACTAAAAATTCCCGAAATTAATTACTTATCATATAAACCTATTTATATGATCCGGGACACCAAGTATCCGCCGACAAAACCTCCGGATAAATATTTCCCTCTTATATAAACCCTCGGAATAAATCCGACAGTAATAGAAACAATTCCTATTACTCGGGACATCCAATGTGCACTCTCACTCTCTCTCAACTTCACGGAACAAGTTCCTGAGACATCGGAGTGACTCCAACACTATCTCATTACCACTGAAATTACAACTTAATTTATTCTCTCAATAAAAGATTGACTCACAGCTTAAGTGTATGACCGAAAGGTTCGGTAACCATAGACATGTCCTGGTGCTTACCAGACAATAACCAGCATTGGGACCTAGACGGCCGTACTGGCTCCTTATGTATTCAGGAGTGAACGACAGAACCTCTTGTGTTTCTCATTACACTAATTCCAATGATATCACGAGGTGAGACAATGTGCTCTAGTGTGATCAAAACCATTTGATCATAACGCATACAAAACTCGTTCCGATATTATTCTCTTTTCTCATTTTGTATTCTCAATGTCCTGTGATAAATCACACTGTGTCTGGCAAGACGATTGGGGTGCACATTGATAATGCGGGGGGAGAATATTTTTGGGGATTGGGTGAAAGCAAGAATATCGCCAAACACCCTCCCATCCCAATCCCCTTGGGGATGAAAATAGATCCCTAGTAAATAAGGCATGAAGGAGAGCGGGTGGGCGCAGACCATTAATTTCAGATCGCTACTTTCGATGCTAGTCTTTTTTTAGCGACGATCGTGTCGGCCAGGTTACTCTCGTTTCACGTCTTCTCCTCCAGATTCGACGGGTTTTCCGTGGAGTAATTTTTTGTTTTTGGTTTTTCTTTCTCCATTTTCTTTTAGTTTTTACACTTTTATCTTCATTTTATTTTCTAAATTCAGTCGAGCGTTTATTTTTCTTAATTTTTGTTATGTTTTATCAATATTAATATTATTAATAAAAATTGATTTTTTTTGTTTAAGCAGATCATGAACAAGTGTTGTATCATACATATTTTTTGAACGGGTGATTATATGTTTTCACGAATCCATGAACATATATTTTGAACCCATGATGTTTTTGAAACTCGTGAACATTTTTTGTATACATGAACATTTTTTAATTTCGTGAAAGTGTTTTTTGAGCCCATGAACAATTTTTCGAATTTCGGAATCATTTGATTAAACCTCGTGAACATCATTTCAAGCTACATGAACAATTCTGAAATATGAAACACCATTTTTTGAATCCATGAACATATTTTTAGAACCCATCAATGAACATTTTTTTGGTATCCATGAACCTTTTTTGGAATTCGTGAACACTTTTTTACTTTCGTGAAAGTATTTTCTAAAAATATATTGAATAAAATATATTTGAACATAAACTATACTTGAACAGAAAATATTAGGTGAACGGAAAATATATTTGATCGATTTCAAATCGGGATACAATTTTTTGAAAATAATGGTAGTTGAACAAAAACTATATTTGAACGATTTCAAATTGGATCCAAAAATGTTGAAAAGATATTTGATGAATATAAATAATTTCAAATTGTGCAAGTAAAATTGAAAAATATGAGGTGGAACACAAATATATTTGAACGGTTTCTAACTGGGATAATAAATTTAGAAATATGAAACAACATTTTTTGAATCCATGAACGTATTTTAGAACCCATCAATGAACATTATTTCGTATCCATGAACCTTTTTTGGAATTCGTGATCACTTTTTAATTTCGTGAAAGTATTTTCTTAAATCCGTGAACAATTTTTTGAACCTCGGGAAGATTTGATTAAACTTCACAAATACTATATCAAACTACCTGAACAAATTTTTAAATATGAAACAACATTTTTGAAATCCATGAATGTGGCACTAACAATTTTGAACCTTGTAAACATTTGATTATACTTCATGAACATTTTTCAAACTACGTGAAATATTTTATAAATATGAAAAACATTTTTTGCGTATTCATGAACATATATTTTGAACCTCGTGAACGCTTCTTCTAAATTCGTGAACATTTTTTAAGCCCAAGAACATTTTTTGAATATGTAAAAAGCTTTTGAACATAATATATTAGGTGAACAGAAAATATATTCGAACAAAAAATATTACGTGAACAAAAATATATTTGAATAGAAAATATATTTGAACATAAACTAAATTTGAAGTTTTGAACAGAACATATTAGGTGAACACAAATATATTTGAACGGTTTCTAATTGGATAATAAATTTAAAAATAAGATGAACAAAACTTCATTTGAACGATTTAGAATTGCGATATAAACCCTAGGTTTTGCTGTGCCCCGCCCCCTCCCCAACCCTCTCGCCCAGTCCGACGCACCCAGCCGCCAGCCCGCCATAGCGCACGCGCCGGTCCGCCGCCGTCCTCTGCCCACAGCCCCACGCCGGCCCCTCTCCCAGCCTCCCAGGCCCTAGCGCCGGCGGCCAGGCGCAGATCCCCTCCCCTCCTTGCCTTGCCGCCGCTTCTCCTGCAAACGGTCGCCGCACTCGTTTCCTTCCCCGACGGCCGACGCGAAAATCCAAGAGCGAATTCCAGCGAGGTCAGCCGGAGCAAGATGTCGTCGCTGCGGAACGCGATCTCGAGGCGGGCTCACAAGGAGCGCGCCAGCCGTAAGTTCCTCCCCCTCCTACACCTGCGGGACGCTCTCCCCGCTTCCGCTCACATCTCCCGACGCTGCCGTAGTTTTGGGCTCCTCCGCCGCGGTTCCGTGTTGGAGCTGCCTCTCACATCTGTTTTGCCGATTTGGGTCTGACTCTTGAGTTCCGATGGGTCGTTCAGGGATGCGAGGAAGAAGTACGGACTTCTGGAGAAGAAAAAAGACTATGTCATCCGCGCAAAGGCCTTCCACCGCAAGGACGATTTCATCAGGGTATTGCTTCTGTTCTATGCCTGTCAACCTGTCCCTCCACCTAGAGAACTTGGAAACCGATGTGGTGTATCAAAGTTGAAGCTCTTGTGTCGTTATTATCGAGGATTTCTTTTGTTCGCCTATGCGATGTGCCCCCTTTACCTGCTATATACTAGCTCATTTTTCTTGCCTGTTGGCCAAAAGTTGGCTTGAACCCGAACGAAAAACACCCTTTGGACCTAGGCTAGGAGAGCTAAAGGGGATTTTTCTTTTGTTTGATTGGTACAATCTGTGATGTTTCTTGTAACTGCTTAACTTATGGTCCCTGTTCACTGCTTAATTACAGAATCTCAAGGAGAAGGCGTCATACAGGAACCCAGATGAGTTCTATTTCAAGATGATCAATAGTAAAACCGTGGATGGAATCCATAGGCCCAAGTATGTATAACGTAGTTACTCTGGCAGTCCAAGGTTGGTATATTCTACGTTTTAAGTTGGATTATCATATGCCTTCTATCAGGCCTGAAACAAATAAGTACACTGAAGAGGAACTTATGCTGTTGAAACATAAAGACATGGGGTACATCCTTCAGGCTGTTCAAACTGAAAAGAAGGTTTGTGATGACTTTAAAATATTCAAAAAAATGAGTAACCTTGTTTGTGGTAGCTAAATTCTACTATATTCTACTCTAATTTGAATGTCACTCTTTTGCAGAAAATTGAACGATTAAGCTCAACGCTTCACGAACTGGATAACAAGCGTTCAAACAAGCATGTCTACTTTGCGGAAGACAGGTACACCTACTGCATTCTTACTGCTTACCATTTGTTCAATTGAATTGAATAAATAGGATTCTATTAGAAATTGCCGGCTACCTAAGCTTTTGTCAATATTGAGATGATTAGCTCTTTCATTTCAGAGAAGAAGCCAAAGAAATACAATCTAGGGTAGAACAAAGTAGCAGCGCACCTGATTTTGGCAACATCCCTTCTCGGATAAAGAGGTAGTGTGCTGTTATCTCTGGGAATTTGGAGCCCTTCTTATGTAATTATGTTATATCTGTAGCTACTATGTTCAATATTATATTTGAGAAGGATAGCTTTCACTATCGGTTTTCTGAATGAATGTTGTATCTGCTCTCTTTGGTCTTTTGCTTCTCATCTGAAATACCTCCTACATGAGTGAGAGTCTGGGTGCTTTGGAGATTTAGTTATTGCTATTCACAGTCGATGTGAGTGTGCTTGTAACTGTAATCAGGAAATTGCTCAGTGGTAGTGTCATGTATAAGAGATGGGGGATTGTGTTTCTCCAGCTCAAAGCATTATCTTGATTCTTGTGCATTTTATGCATCAGTTGCTGCCTGATAAACTTATATCCCATCAAAATATTTGTAGGAAAACAGCTTCCTCCTACAAGGAGTTGGAAAGCAGGAAACTCAGGTGTCAAAAGCTTGAGACATTGTATGCGGACATGGCCTTGAAAAAAGAACTGAAGGTTTGCTTTCTCTGACGAATAAGAATATATATTTTGCTCGGGTGAAGCCTGTGAAGTATCTTGGTGACAGTACCATAAAATGTTATGTTGATTGTGAAAATAATGTATAATTTACAATTTAGTGCAACTTCTTTTTAATTTTGTCAGCAACCAAAATCTCAAGCAGCCTAAATTCGAAATTTGCAAACGAACTGGCTTATCAAATTTGATTGTATCTGTATTTAGTGCAGTAGTACTGGATATTCTGTTGCTTACATTTAGGATTTGGCTTGACCAAGAGTTTCTGCTGGTAAGCATTTCATTTACTGACTTATTTAATACTCGGGCAGAAACCTGGTCGCAAGAGGAAACTCCGTGAAGAGGAGATTGAAAATCCAACAGCACAGCCTGTTTATAAATGGCACACACAAAGGAAGCGGTGAGATGGACCATAATTGGATGATTGGGAACGGATGAAGTGTTAACGAATGATCCTAAAGTTGAAGCTGGCGCCTGGAGAGTTTCTCCCGAGTTCAAAAGCACATTCCTGTGACTTTGCCCTTGCCCCCCTTCCGCCATCCCTGCCGACTTTTTTTTTTCCTTTTTTTCGAAACCAATAGCTGCCGGTTCTTTCCACTGCATGTGTAACCTTTACTTGGTTGATATTTGTGGATCCTATGTTGAAGACGATGTACTTCCATTAGCCTTTTGCAGTATGTTCATGTCTCAAAAAATTTGGGCAACCAGAATCATGAAAGAACAGTTTGACGGATATAATTCAAAATCATGTCTCTGTATGCTGTGCAAAAATATACCTGTGATTAACCTTTAAATCGTCACAGCTTGGTTACTTTTGCTCTCTGAGGGCGTGTTTGGTTTGGTGCCCCAAGTAGCCCTGCCTAAAAGTTGGTTGCCTATCAAAGTTTGGTCACTGTTTGGTCTGTAGCCAAAATTTTGGTTGCTAATGGTTGTCAGCTCTTCCCTCTCACAGATTCTTGCCAATAAATTGGCCAAACGTGGGCGGGGGATTTCTCACAGATTCTTGCCAATAAATTGGCCAAACGTGGGCGGGGGATTTCTTGGCCAAAACATTGGCAAGCCAACTCTTGCCAATACTTGGTAGGGCAACTGTGGGCACCAACAAAACGCACCCTGAGTTACAAGTTGATGACACAGACGATCGCCTTTCTCGTAACCTATGCTGAGTCAGGAATGCCTCTACATTTATGATTATACAAGCACTCACTTTTCAATGCATCAACTTTACAATTGACAGATTCCATTTATATAGCTGTAAAATCACACCTTTACAAGCTGTGAGGAAATAAACAACTAAATACATAATAGTAAGTCCCAATGTCGCAATCACGAATTAAAACGGCAGCTTCCAGGCATCTCAGGTTCACCCTGCTGCAATCAGCGAATGTTCGAGAATCAAGTGTTGTTATACCTTGAAACAATGTATTCTGCAATTGCCAAGCTTGACGTCAAACCAGGGGATTCTATTCCAAACAAGTTAACCAGCCCAGGAATACCGTGGACATCCTCCCCCTGCAGTAGTTCACAGTTCAGCTTCATGGATTTATGGATAACTTGAGGGTGACGATAAACTTCAAAGCTGATACAGTGTGCTCGATAGATATGAAAACTATACTATCAGATAACAACCTGAATAACAAAATCTGAAGGCTGCTGTCCAGGGCCAGAAAGCTTTGGTCGGATCCCGGAATAACCAGGCTCCAGTGATCCATCCTTGAGATTTGGAAAATACTTCCTTATCACAGAGTAAAATCCAGAACATCGGGTGGGGTTGACCGAGTAGTCAAACCTGATGTACATACATAGATGCTAAAAGTCGTAAAACATCTTACCATTTTCCAAAAGAGGAAACTATTTTCATAGCAAATAGCAATATTTAGGCAACAACTGTAATAGATTTATTTTCAAATATCGGACACCATTAGAACAACAGTTTAGTTATTTATCAACTCCATCGATTTTGGTGATGTGTATAACCAGTAAGAAAAATCTTGCACCATGCACAAAACTGTAGTATAGCACATTGAGCTGCACTCTGATGCAAAAACACAAGTTCAACTATGTGCATCATCCAGATACTTAACACTTGTACAGTCTAAAAGTTCCCCTTCACTGTATAAGATCAGGATATGTATAAGTAAACTGAGCAAGCAAATATTTGCAATGGCTTACCTATTCAGGAAACATGACATGTCGTCCATTTCACCATCTAACCACTCAACATCTGGTCCAAATCTAACAAGGCCATTCATGTCTAGTGTGACATGGACCCCGATGCCACCATCCTCTGGCAGAGGGTATATTAAGTGGCTGAAAGGACTCTTGGTTTGAGAGAGGGTGAAGTAACATCCACGGGCAAAATAAGCAGGGGGCACAAATTCTTGATCAAGGCCATGCAATCTTTTGGCAAGTGGAACTGCACTCAAACCTGCTGAGTTTACCAGAAGTTTAGGAAGCAAAACAATCTGTGGTAGGGCAGGAGATCCTACAGAATGGTTCTCCAGGTCTTTGCTTTCAGAAACATGAAGCTCGACCCCTTCATCTCCAACATGCCCACTGATAACTGCTGTATTATATGATATGGTTGCTCCCAAGTTTTCAGCATCAGCCTGCATCAGGAGAAACGAGAATAAAATGACAGTACGAGCTGATTTAGAGTTCTGCATGATGCAACACTAAAAGAACTAACACAAACATGACTGTCAGTTGGACATGCAGAGGAACATAATATCTTTGTACGCTAACCGAAATTGTGTAGAGAGAAGACCCATATAGCAAATATGTCAACATAATTTAGCCGGAACTCTCCAAACATGGCATGGCAGGCAGCTCTTGAGCAGATAAAAAAAAAGGAAAGAAAGACATCTTTTCAATCCTGTGTTAACTAACTAGTTAAAAATACTTCAATTATGAGAGGACTCTCTTCATAAACATATATTCAGTTAACATATGCAGTTTTCAGTTCAGTTACATATGCAATTTTCATTATTAAAAAAAGGGAAAATGGACCTTTAAAAGCAGCAAAGTACTTATAATTTAACAGGCCAAAATAAACTACAGAACAAAAAAAATGGGATCAAGAACAAATTATAAATGGCCACTCACCAATAGGGAGAACATGAATGAATGGGAGTCAACGATCCCAGTACTAGGTGATAGCAAAGCTTTCAGACAACGGAGCTCAGGTTCCATCTCCATAGCCTGAGAACCCTCCATCATCTGAAGATCATCCACCCCATTTCCTTTAGCACTCGCGAGGAGCATGTCCAGCTTTGCGGTCTCTGCAGCACCAGTAGCAACGATAAGTTTACCGAGCCGTTTATGGGGGATTTCTCGGTCTGCACAGTACTTGTAGAGCATTTCCTTTCCTCTTACACAAAGACTAGCCTACAAAAAGCATTTCATAGTGCGAATCAGTAACACACAAATGCGATAGGGTTCTGCATAAGCTTTCATTTTTATTTGACATGACAAGAAAAGTTCTGTCTATTTCAGCATGGCAAGAAAGGATTTCGGTAATTTGTCGAATAACTTAGGACAGAAAAATATCATTATTAACTAACCCAAGGATGGACAGAAGGGGTAAATGAAGTAATGAACTACTCTATAATTCTACAGGTGAATAAGAGAGACTATAGAGGTGTCAACGATAATATTGCTACTGCAATGTGCAAAAAACTGAAAACAACAAAAACAGGGACGAAATTTACCATGCCGTTCACTTAGTGATATAGTTTGATGAGCTTATTTGCAACATGGAACTATAGGTAATAATATTTGTGTCTGAACTCTGAATTCTAAGCACAGAGAGCCTGAAATGCTAAATTGCTAATGTCAACTATCCAAAGTGGCGACAGGTGACAACTGACAGAAATATCACAAGAACCAAGAATCACTTAAGCTTGCAATCATGCACAGCTTCCCACCCTGGAATGCCAAGTTTTCCTTGTGAAATAGAGCAGCTGCCAGCTAGAAATTTAGAATCCTTCGGCAGGAGGAATAGGGCGCACCTTAAGGCTGCGGGGAGGGTAGTAGATGCCGGCGTGGATGACCTCGCTGTTGCGCGAGCTGGTGCCGGTGCCGAAACTAGATGCCGACTCGACCATCAGCACCTCGCGGCCGGCCATGGCCAGCGCGCGCGCCACTGCCAGGCCGACCACGCCGGCGCCCACAACGACCGCGTCCGCGGCCTCCCGGGGGGCTCCGGCGGTGAACCGGGCGAGACCTCGCCGGCGGCAGGTCGCCGACAAGCGCTGCAGCGGAAGCATCTCGGTCGGCCAACCTTGGTCCGGTGGCACCAGTGACTCAGTGAGCCTAGCGCGAATCTGTGGCAGTTCACTAAAATGGGGACTGTCTGGAGTTTCATCTCATGATCCGAATAGTTAGGCCTTGGTAACTTTTTTTTTTTGACGGGAAATAGATATTCCATTAAACCTCAGCCATAATGTCACTGGCTAATAAGCTTACAACACACATGGGGCCTCATCCACCCAAAAGTAGTCCTCAGACTCGCTGCTAACACCCAATTCCGCTAAGTTATGAGCTACAGAATTACACTCACGCCTACTAAAGGAGAATAAACAAGAGCCGAAATGTAACATGCATAAGCTTCTTGCCTCCTTCACCAAAACGCCGATCAAAGCTTTGTCGGAGTTCCTGGTCTTCATAGCACTCACCAGAGTGGAGGAATCAGACTCGAAGATGACTCGGTTGGCCCCAATGTTGATTGCTCCCTCAATTGCCGCTAGACAAGCGACAGCTTCAGAATGTAGTGCATCCCTCAGGTGCACAGATTTTCCCGCGCCAGCAGCAACAAATTCGCCCGTCTGGTCACGAATGATATAACCCCAGCCCCCATCATTTGTGGATTGATGAAAGGCTCCATCAAAGTTTACCTTGACGTATTCTTCAGGGGGCATAGTCCAAGCATGTTTATCAAAAGGTTTTGGTGGTTTTTTGGGAGCCTTTAGGTAGGAGAAATCCACAGCAAGCTTCTCCACCCAGTGACACACCTCCTGTGGATTAGAGAAGGCCTCCCAGCGTTTGCCTTGTTTCTAACACTCCACCATTCCCACATTAGGATTAAGCTTCTCATCTTATCTTGCTCATTCGCCTTCCACAAATCTGCCAGCATCTCGTGTGCCGAAGCACAATCTAGCAGATTATCTCTGACATTCCCAAGCCCCAGCCTACTCCAGCACTCTTTAACTTTTTTGCATTTCAGGAAAGTGTGGCCGCCGTCCTCGTTCAGCCTATGGCAGATCGGACAGAGAGTATCTAGTTCGACCCCTAGCTTTTTGATCTTCATTCTGTTTGCCAGGCTGTTGTGAGCAAGACGCCACACAAACATTCTGAGTTTGTTTGGTGCTTTAAGCTGCCAAATCTGCTTCCAGTTGAATCTTTTCATCTCAGTTTCTGGATTGTTGAAGGAGCACTCCGCCTCCCTCCCAATTCTTCTATCCCTCAATCTCACTCCAAGCTTGTAAGCTGATTTCACCGAGAACTGACCTTTAGGATCAAAATGCCAAGCCAAGTTGTCATCCATGTTCTCGCATAAGCTAATGGAGAGAATCGATTTTGCATCGTCAGGGTGAAAGTTGTCCAAACAAGGGCTGCATCCCACCCTCCAGTTACCGGGTCAATAAGGTCCTTCACTTTAGTCACCAGAGATCGGCCTTGGATAGTTCTAGGCCTTCTAGTGTCACCATCCAGGAGCCAAGGGTCCATCCACACTTTGACATTGGATCCATCCCCAATTCTCCACACAAGCCCCTCTTTAAGAAGGTCCACCCCTTTTAAGATACTGCGCCACGAATAGGAGATCCCCGAGCTCACAACAGCCTCCAAAATGCTACAATTTGGGACTTGGTAACTTTTTCTGTTTCGAGGGCATCCTCTTTTTATGTGTGTGGCTTGAAGAAAATGGTGACTTTAGTACTCATTAACAGTCGGTTTTGAACTTCTAAACAGTTTCTAAAATACAAATTTTAGCAAATAATTTGCCTGTACATATTGTGAAAGTGCTTTCAAGACAAGTCCGCACATGATTTTTAACTATCCAAGCTAAGCATTTTTTAAAGATGTTAGCACAAAATTCAACTTGGGCAAAATGACATTTTTTATAAAACTGAAAGTGTCATAGAATAAGAGTGACAGACATCATTTTAGTTCAACTATAACTTAGTTGGCATGTTAGGTCAGAACAACTAGTGTAGTTTGCCAGCATCAGTTAGTTTGATCTGCTTCAGGTCACACCAATGCCAGATCAGTTCAACATCAGTGATCTACCAGCTAGATCTAATGTATGTATTCCACAAGTAAACAAGAAACTGCAAAATAGAGATGACAATATCATTTCAGTCATAACACAAAGGCAGTCTCATGATTTGCTTCCACAGGCAGAAAGCATTCGTTCTGCTACAACATACAACAACTTTCTTGCTTAGAGCAAGGCACAGATGGTAGCTATGTAGGGAGGATTACAAAGTGGCAAGTGCGGACCTAACAATCTATATCACCCGATCTCCAGTAACCTTGTACGCCCATTACTTTCTGGCTTTCATTTTCTCCATGTTGCCATCTAGCAGTTGGTATCATATACGGCCAGGCCTTGTAGTTCTGGACCTTCCAAGCGCGGGTTCTTCTCGAAGCTGCACATAAAAAGAATTCAGATGGGTCAACTAGCTCCACAAATGGAACACCATGGATCAACAGGGTAAAGCATAAACTGGAAAGTCACCACAAATAAAATGCATCATTATGAAGAGAAAAACATAAAGGTGGAGACTACGACTGTACACAACATTATAACAATGTCTTTTGCAATAATGTACTCTGCAGAAAAAAATACACACAAAGCCAAAAAAAAAATCTATCCATGTCTTTCTTACCATAAAATATATAGAATACTGGAAAGAGAAAAAAATAGTGAAAAAGAAAACACAAGGGAGACAAAGTGCTGGGGATGGGCCAACTAAACTATGCTCGAACCAAGAGCACCACAAGTGGGTGCTTGGGATGATGCCCTTTCAGAATGATAAGATTCTACCCTTTCATATCAGAAATAGTGATTAGCATCACTGCAGAAGCAGTCAACCAATGTAATGTTACAAATACAGAAGCATCCATCCACAAAGAGTGGCCATTGCACGGTTACAAAGGAAACACCACAAATAAATGTCCAATGACAATGAACTGTTAGCCTGTGAGGGACTGACAATAACTTATATGTGATTTTAGGATTTTAGGTAACACATATTGGAAAGCCAAATTATCAGAGGTGTGATTTAATTCTCCTTTCTTAAAGTATTGATTAAGACACACATCCTAGAATTTGAAGGATGATTCACTTTATTCCTCTTAAGTTTTATTAGTTTGAAACTTACAGTTGGTAAATATCTTCATATCACAGTACTCCTACATTAAAAAGGCAATTGAACTTACTTGCTGAGAGGAATGTGCTCAAATGGTCCGGTCGTGGGAATTGTTCCACACAGATCATTACCAGAAACATCACTGTAGAAGAAACCAATATTACCACATGGAAGATAAGCGTGGGGCGAACTACACTCATCAATGGAAATTAAATTGTACTTACACAACTTTGAGACTAGATATTCCAGCCAGCTCCCTTGGAATTGGCCCGGTCAAACGGTTGCCATTGAGCCGCCTAAGAAAGCACAACTGTGTGTTAATAACATATGATGCTTTTTCGCAAAAATAAATATATAATGCTGTGGAAATACCTTAAAATTCACAAACCTTAGTAAAGGCCAGAAAGATCAAACAAGTCAAAGGTGCACACAGAAGGCTGATATACAGAACTATAACAATACATCCGTACATAGCAACTACGTCACACTCTACTTATGTCAGCTTATCTTCTTTTTGGCTTTTTTATTAGACCTATGTTTGGTGACTTGTAATAAACCATATATTACATCTGTACATAGGTACTATGCGCACTCTACTTGTGTCCATTATCTTCATTTGGCCTATCCCGGTTTTTGCTTAGGCCTATGTTGGCGACTTGTAATAAATTATGCAATAAGTTAGGCCATGCGCATATGTGATGCAGAGGACGGAGGTAATAAAAGATTCCATTATCTTAAAAAAATCTGTACATGGCACGCACAGCCCAACACCATTTGAACAGAAAATGTTCATGTCTGATAGAATCAGCAATAAATCTACTCAAGCGCTAAACTGCTAATAAGTGATAACTATTTCATATGTAGAGAGCAGAACATAAACTTACAAGAACACGAGGGACTTCAATTTCCCAAGTGTTGGAGGTATAGTCCCTGACACGTTGTTCTTGTACAGGTCCAAGCTAATTAGGTTCTTCAAATTACCAAGTTCTGACGGAATCATTCCTTCAATATTATTTTTGTAGAGTTCCCTGTTTCAACACTAATAGTCAATACAACTGCACTGCATTGAGATGAATAATATAAAAGAATAATCGTAAACATTAAACATTTTACATATATAAGGCTAAGAGAACTTCAAATACATCAGGCCTACATATCCTGAAAATAAACTCTAACGAAATAGAACATCAAAAAGTGCACAACAGGGAGAAATAGAAACAGATCCTACATACCTGTTCAATACACGTTCACATGCATTAGATATTTAGTTACACAATGTCCCAAACAGGTTTTAGGAGGACACAGATGAAGGACAAAAAATAGCATCATATCTACCTGTTTAACCTACGATGCCACATATTGGATGTATAATGGAGCCATGAATTTAGCTTTTTTTTTCAGAAAGTCTTAAGATTTCTTTGTCATCGGAGCAGGTAAATTCATGTCCATACAATTCAATTTTGCTTTCAAATTCATATCTACCTGCTACTGACTCAGAAATCTATCAGCTACAGTACCATAGGTTGTAGTACAGTGAAGCTACCATATCATATAATACAGCTTAAAATACGGGCTTTAAACTAACAAAAGTACCAAAAACACACTGGGAGTGATAATAGATTTGGAAGTTGAAAAAAAAATCCACCTGGGAGCTGGAACATATGCTATTCTTTAAAACTATCTTTTGTAGGAGATATAGCCCATCTATGGAAAAACGAACATGCTTAACTACGTCACAAGAGCCAGACGTCAGGCCAAATAACGAATTAATCAGGGATGCGGCAAAATTAATTTAACTGTCAGCTGCTAGCATTTGTGTTTACAAATTGCCAATTATATGGGCCACAACAACCACTTCAAGGAACGTATAGGTATTTTGCAGACGATGGGATTGCATTTGTCAACAGAATTAGAAGAAAAATAATGAGTAGGTTTCAGCTTACTACTGAGAGCAACTAGCAATAAGAACCTAACCACATACAGAACTTACAGATATTGCAAATGCTCCAATTTACCAAGCTCGGGCACCAGATGACCAGATAAGTTCAAGTTACCAAGATCTCTGTAAGAGGGGAATTTGAAGAAAACAATCAGATGGAGATAGTCTTATGAAATTTCGATCTCATATGGAAATACAACAAGCCATCCATAGTTTTCTCCAAATAAACAATTTACATGTCAGCAGTTTTCATTTATCCAGCAACTTAATATGTAATTGCAACGGATTATGTGAGGTTTATTGTTAATGTTTGGACTACTATACAACAAATGCATGATTTGATGCCTACAACGTTCCATCTGAAATCCACCAAGCAATGGAAATTCACGGAGAAATATAATAGTACCAACTATCCTAGCACAGTAACTAATGTTTGTTCACCTCTTTTCACTTAATTTCCCTTATCGGTCTATACGATTTAACTTAACTCTTAACAATTAAATAAGACCGTTTCCACTCGCCGTAGATAACAATAATAATCCACTATTGAGTAGCCGTAGATAACAATAATAATCCACTATTGAGTAGCGAATCCTCGATTAGGAACATGTAGCTAACGCTAGTTTCTCTTGCCGCGAACAAATTATAGCTAGGAATCAACACTCCCCTGCAAAAGCCACGTGCTCTCTAAGGCGATCCATTACCCATATGAGGACCACAGCTTGAACTCAAACCGAACCCAAAACCTAAATCGAAGGGGCGAGCAAGGGAAGGAGACGCTCAGCTGACTTACAGGCGTGTGACGCGGTTTTCGCGGTCGCAGGTGACGTGGAACCAGGTGCAGGGGTTGACGAGGGTGGGGTCCCAGCTCTGCAGCACGCCGCCGGGGTCGCGCAGGCTGCGGCGCAGCGCGGAGAGCGCGTCGCCCTCGGAGTTGGCCCCCGCCAGCGCGAGCACGAGCGCCGCGACGAGGGCCAGGCCCAGCGCTCCGGCCGCCGCCATGGGAACGGAGGAGATCGGCCGCCGGATCTGGGCGCGGCTGGAGAGGAGGGGAAGCAGCAGCGGGTGGAGAAAGGGGAAAGGGAAGGTGGAAGCAGTCAAGAGCAGGGAGTTTCGTCGGCTGGTCACTCACTCCACTTTGTACTGCTGCTCGGCGTCTGGCGTGTGTGAGAGAGAAGATGTGATGAAAAGTCGAGTGGGAGTAGTGGGCTTCGGTCTAGTGGTGGGTTGGTTCCTGGGCCATGCAAGCGATAGTGGAAAGCGAGCGAGTTGGTTGACTTGAGTTTTCTTCTAGGCTGTTGTCTGTCTTTTTGCTCGCCTTTCCTTTTTCCTGCTATTGTTCTAGGCTGCTATAGGTATGAATCTTGGTGATTTTAAATATTAAAAGTTGTGAATCTGATTGGCCGGAACTGAGCTTCTCCGGTAAGCTAGTTAATCTAGTCCTGTGTAAGATGTGAAGATGTTAATTAAAGATGTAGAAGAGAGACATTGATTATTTAGCCTGTCGCACCCCCAGGGCGGCAACGGGGGGCTAACTCTAGCCGCCGCCAGAAGGCTTCACGTAGGACGGCCGCGCGCCGCTGCTGCTGCCGCCCTTGCCGCGGCAGCGGCACCCCATCTGCCAAGGCGATTTGGGGGAGGAAGGCTTCCTCGATTGGAGGCGGGGGCTGGGCGACCTGCGTCCATGTCGTCGGAGCGCGGAGGCCGGGCGGTCCCCATGCCATGATGCGGGTGTAAAGTCATGCGGGTGTCGGCGTAGCTCTTTCAGCCTCCATCTTGGGGCGCCGACGCTGTCACCCGCCATGGAAGGTGGGCGACCAGTGGAGAAGATTATCTCCCGTGTTGTCCCTTCCAGACAATAAATGAGGTAGGGCGACGCCCTAGCGGTTCTCTTCCGTCCAACTCGTCATTCTGCTGCTGTCGGTCGCCTCGATCGGGTCGTCGACGAGTTACGGATTTCTCCACCGACGGTTTTTCACGGATTGGCAAAGTGCTACTGGACACTTGGTTTGTAGGGGATCCGGTCGGGCGCGTCCGGCTTAAGGGGGGCGTGTTGCGAAGCTCTGCTTTTAGTTGACACCACGGACATGTCAAATTGCGATTTTCATGGTGCTGCAGAGTCGAGAAATGTCAAGTTGGCTACGATTGGAACACCAGAAGGTAATGGCGGAGGCAGGATCTTGGATGTGATAAAGACAATGCTTCATGGGCGGTTATGCAGGCTTGGCCGCGAGACTTTTCCTGTCCAAACTGCACACGCGGCGGCCTCGGCAATGGTGGTGACGGCACTGGGGACTTCAGTTTTGGAGGTATCCTCGAGTACCGTGTTTTCCAGGGTGAAAACCCAATGTCTGGCCTTTATCGGTTGTACCGGCAATGACTTTGTTGAAGGCATTGTTTTGGGGAACTCGATCTTTCTCCAGGATGAAAAGCTAAAATCTTCAATCGGGCAGCGACAATACTTATGTATTATTTCCTTCTTGGAGGCGTTGCTTTTGGAAAACATCTGTTATAGTTTGGGTGTTGTCTTTGGTGGCGGTTAGAGCGTTGCTGCTACGAGTGATTGATCACCGTGGCGGGTCTTTTTTTTTGGTTGTGTGCATGTATAGATTTTCGGACATCTTGTTTATGCAGAGTCTAAGTGTAATTTGTATCTTCGCAATATTAATATATTCCCGCTCTGCCTTCTTCTAAATTTTCCTTCATTCTCTTCTTTTGCGAAACACAGTACAACGCAGACGCTCACATACACATGCACACACTCACCCCTATGAACGCACGCACGCACACCCTACCCCCATGAGCACCTTCGAAAGACCGAGCCGGCGGTCGGGTCTTGAGATTGACGAAGTCACCACAGGCGCCTCGCTGTCGACGGGAACGTCTCCTCCCACTGAAGAATATTCCGCCTAAATGAGAAACACCAGTGTCAAATCTGGGTTTGAACTCTGATGGGCTGGGGATACAACCACCCTCCTAACCATCTTGGCACAGCAAGTTCCTCTTTGTAGGTTGAACAGGTAGAAAAAGATGATGCGTAAAATGCCTTTTGCTCTAATCTACATAGATGTCTTCTGATTTTATTTTATGTTGTTGCATTTCCACTACCTTGAGAAAAGGCTGACAAGGCATGGAGGAGAGACAGCGAAGATTCCATGTCATGCACTGCCTGCCCTATGGTGGCATTGGGATGTCCACGTCATGGTCCACTTGCTGGTTTTGCGGGCTTTGTTTCTTCACCTTTTCTACCCCGCCCGGCGACAAGTACAGGCTTGAGACCTGAGAGCATCTGCTTTCCATTTTACTATTGCCATCGTTGTTTTCATATACCCTGACTTTCTGAAACAGCCTCCGTCTCTCTTGATTCGGGACAGCACTTAGCTTAGAAAAACGATTACTCGGCCTAACTTGGGAACCTGCAAAAGGGATCGTACTGAGTATTCCAAAAGAACCGTGCATAAGTGCATTGCCTTGTAATGCCATGAATTCATTTAGCCAACCTTTTCTATTGGAAACATGGAGCGGTTGTCGATTCTTTGTAATGTGTCAAGCCGCTACAACCACAAGAGAATCCGTGCGGAATTAATGTATGGTGAAAGAACATTGCCGCGATTGATTTCCATGGTAATGCAAGTGAGCGAACCGAGTTTAGACTCCTTGTGTTGGAACCAACCCAAACTGGTTTAACTCGTAGACTTGGCATAAGTGCTCGTAGTTATATGGATCTAATCTAAAATTTAATCAGTGTTATTCTTTCACTGATAGGTGAGAATTTCAAAAGAACCGTGCATTGTAACGCTATAAATTGATTTATCCAACCACTTTCTTTTGGAAAATAGAACTTTTGTTGATTCTTTGTGACGCGTCAATCCGCTACATCCACAAGAGCATTCGTGTGAAAGAACATTGCCGCGATTGATTTCCATGGTAATGCAAGCGAGCGAACCGATACTAGACTCCTTGTGTTTGAAACATTCCAACCAGGTTTAATTCGTAGACTTGGCATGAGTGGTCACATTTATTTGAATTTAATATAAAATTTAATCGGTGTTATTCTTTCACTGACAGGTGGGAATTTCAAAAGAACCGTGCATAAGTGCATTGCCTTGTAACGCCATAAATTCATGTATCCAACCATTTTCTTTTGGAAAATAGAACGTTTGTTGATTCCTTGTGACGCATCAATCCACAACATCCACAAGAGGATCCGCACGAAATTAATGGACAATGAAAGAACATTGTCGCGATTGATTTCCATGGTAATGCAAGTGAAGACAATGACACATGCCAATGTTGACGAGAAGATAAATAACGAAAGAGGTGATGGTGGTAAGTCGAGAGGACAAGTGCCATAATAGGAAGAAACAAAATTTCTAACATGTGAACATCTTGTTTCTCATGTTACGCTCAGCGACGTCCCTGAGATCTGATCGTAGTGAAACGATGCATGTGCCTTCCGATGGAATCTCTCTCGGGTACATCTTTTCTTTCTCACTGAGTTTCTTTCAACATGTTTGGTTGGAGAGAGATGGAGGTACGATGACGGTTTGGGGGCAGATAAACTCTTAATCCTTGTTTGTTTGATTTGGGGTGGGGGGGGGGGGGGGGTACTTGAGTTAAAAGAGGGAATACGAAAAATTCGCTTATTAAAACCCCACATATCGCTTACCTGGGAAGACGTGGTAATTGAGATAGCGGAAAGGGGATTAACATTAATGCCCCATTCACTTTCCCTAGGATTTCCAACCAAGCTATTTGTACCCATCCACGGCGTGTCGCTACCCTTCCAATCCATGTCGCGATGTCGACCACATCAGTGTTGTGACCCCTTCCCCACACCCCATCCACACCCGTGTGCCTCCGTACCCATCCACATGGAACCGAAGGTGACCTAGCCGGTGTTCGCCTACTAACACCTTCGCCCTCATCTGAGTTCTCCGCCTCCCCTCCCCTGAGCTCGCCGCGCTACGAGATCCGTTTTAAAATTGGGTTTGAATACATGATAAATCCATCTATGATTTGGACATGAATGTGCGTATGATATATATTAGAATTATTTTTTTTGTAAGTTTCGCTAAATACTAATCATTGAAGACAGGGAATCGGTGATGACCACGTTGCTATTGTGATGTTTTCTGCACCGTGCAAGACCATTTATAAGTTAGTGTGTTTTGCATAGTGTGACCAAAATATTACGGAGGTGACGATGTTCAATTTTGGTGACATTGTACAGAAAGATTGGTTGGTGTTTAGGGAAAGTCCACTTCGAGGATGGAACTGATAACGAAGAGAGGGAAGACATTGACTCCGATTACGTGATATCATTTGGGAATTGTGAATTTGAATATGGTTGATTCATGTGCATCGGAAAAAATATGTTATTTATATGTTGTGATGTTAAAATTATGAATATACTTAAAATAAATGTGATTTTTTTCTAAAATAAGAATATGTACTGAGTTTAGGAGTGGCCGCTAGAGTGGATGCTCTTTTAAGAATCGGGTGATCGGGGTCGCCCCCAATGGTCTAACTAGATGCGAGGTACTGTGTACGGTTTGTTTGTTGACGAGACGCATAAGTACACTTCTAATGTCGTAACGGAACTACTACACAGGATTCAAGCGTTTGTTGCGGCAAGATGCAACTAGCCGATGCTCGGAGGACTAAACCTGTTCTCAAGAGAAAATATAAAAGAAGCCGATCCTCATGCTAGGGTTTTCGCACCCTTCGCCTGCGCCACCGCCGGTCTGCCTTGCCTCAGATAATCTTTTATGTCTTGGAGGGGCGGCGGACCCCTGCTTCTCACCGCCGGGAGGGTGCCCGTTCCTTGTTTTAGTTGAAATATGTGTCTTCATTAGAGTGGTGAGGCGGCGCCAATACTACGATCTCAGAATAAGGTCTTCCCTGGCTTATCCCGATCGCTGGTGTTTCTTCCGATGGAAGGCGTGTGGAGTTGAGTTGCATATATGGCGGATCTGTTAGGATCCGATCGGTTCTCGTATTCGTTGGTGTGGTTGTAGGTCTACTTCTTCTGATTTATGGTTCTCATATTTGGCAATGGGCGCTGCTCCATTGTGGTCTTAGCACGACGATTTTCGGGCAATCTACTACGACACGCTCTAATTTATCTTCTTATCTCGGCTCGGGGTAAGGAGCCAATGGAGTTCGAGGTCAGGTGTTACAGAGCACTAAATACTCGATAAACTTTGCCCGGCTCCCGTAAGGGAGGGGAGAGGACGACACCACATTTGGCCCGCTTTAGTGCTTGGAGTCATTCCTAGATGATCCAAGAACCTGTAATTTTTATGATTGGATATCTTTATGTCATTGATGATTATTAATAGATGGATGGACTTTTTCAGAAAAAGAAAAAAAAATTCGAGTAGTAAGTTGCTTCCCTTTGTTCGTTCGTTTTTCGTCTTACTGTTTTTGCAAAGATTTAGAAAGTGAGCTTTTTTTGTTCCGTTAGCACGGATCGGCGGAGGGGATTAGATCTGTGATCCAAATGTTTAGACTAGCGGTGCGCATATGTCGATATTGATAGTTGATCTTTATCCAACGGAAAGCAGGTAGTTACATATTTTGAAACTGTGCGCAACTATATTCTTCTATACTACTATTAAAAGAGCAAACTTGTGTTGATACATTGAATCTGAGCCCTTCAATATTTGACCAACGGTCCAGATCGCTCCAATGTTTGACAACTCAACACAAATCCACTTTTGCCCGTTTTACCCTCCCACCAAATCACATAATACTGCTAATGCCATCGTACCGGTTCGTTTTATTTCGTTTCGTGATAATTACAAGATTTGCCATCGCTAAAAGAAATTACCACCGGTGGCCGTGCCCGCCCGCTAAAACATGCTCATGTCCTGAATCTGCTCATGTCCTGCCGTGAGAGTCCACAGAGGCGGACATGCTGGTCACGTTCGTGGAATTCTAATCTGAAGCCGAGATCCTTAGCCCTTACGCAAGCCAGCTCCCGTTTTCCCCCAATTCACGCCGCCGCCCTGCTCGCCCGCCGCTGCTACATATCACTCATCCCGTGCCTTCGGATCCGGCCATGCAGCTCTAGGAAGAGGAGAATCCTGCCGCGAACATCCTCCTCACCGCACCCAATCCTCTATCGGCGAGCAACTCCAGGAGGTGCCCAAGAACGGGGTCAGCTTCCGGGACGTCTCCGGCGTTGACCAGGCCAAACTCTAGCTGCAGGAGGTCTTCAATTTCCTCAAGAATCCCTACAAGCACACCGCGCCGGGCTAAGATCTCGGAGGTTTTCCTGCTCGTCGGCTCGCCCGGGACGAGAATACGCTGCTCTCCCGCGTCTTTCCGGAGAGGCCGAGGTGCCGTTTGTGTCGGAGTTCTTCTAGCCCGCACCCACCTGAGCTAGCTTCCGACGAGCGAGCGCGAGCAGCGGCACCTCAGACTAGCTTCCGACGAGCGAGCCGTGGGACTAAAGCGAGCACTTTCTTTCTGAACGTGGGTGTGCACTTGGTATGGTATGATGTTCCTCCTAATGACTCTTGTGGTTGTGAATTGTGATTTTTCTACAGGGAACTAAATTCTCAGTTATCGGTGCTGTCCTTTCTATTCTTCGGCTTATACACGGCTGCTAATTGGAGTAGTGCAGTACACCTTCATGCTATGTGTCTCCATCTATATCCGTTCTATTTTTCTAAACGTGTTTTAAGTTCAGTTCTCACAGAATAAAATGGGGAACTATTTGTGTCTTGCCATGCACATCTGAGTTAATTTGGCAAACGAGGTTGATTTATTTTGGCATGTGTCATGTTTCATTGCTGGAGGATGTGATCACCAAAGAAGTGAAGCCAAGCCTAGAGAAGTAAGAGAATGGCTTCAGTTTTGTGTCCAAGTATGTCGGCTAAGATGGATCCCATCCAGGCAATGGGTTCACTTCGCTGGTGAGTGAGACTGCATATTTTACATATACATGATATTTCCTACTTCTAGATAACTATCATGCCCAAAAAGAGGATGGGAAATTAGGTGGTGCATTTAATTTCTCTTTTCATAGGATTAATGTACACAGCAACAAGGGAACTAAAACTGAAACAAAACCTAAAATATTTAAAATGGTAGAAAACAAAACCGAAGTGAAATGCAATATGTCTGATTGCTAGAAATTACATCATATTGTTTTCTAGATTTATGACATATATTAAATTATTATAAAACCGTTGCAATGCACTGGAATTTTTGCTTGAAAAAGGCTTAAATTTTTGAATTTACTCCAGCAACAAGAAAAAAATTTATCAATTGATGATATTTGTATCCTAAGATTACACGTGCGTTGCATGTGCACAGCAAGAAAGATTTATTTGCGGCAATAGATGTATGTCACATTAACTAAATAAAGTAATTTACTTAATGGGAAATATTTGGTCCGATTTCATTTTTTTGTCATGATACTAATTTAACTGGCTTGATAAAATAATTCAATTAAATAAATAAAGATTTAAAGACATGTTTATGTTATAATAAATTATGAGACGTGTGTTGCACGTACACTGCCACTAGTAGAAATATACAATAGAAACCTAAAGTTGCACGTAATTGTTTCTTTCTCCAGTAGAAGTTGCACATAATTTATCTGTGCAAGATCATACTTTTTTTCCCTGCGTGTCTCGCTTTGTATTAGAAAAGAAGGAGCCATCTAGAATTCTATATAAACCAAAAAGAAGAAAAGGAAAAGAAATGCCAAGAACAAACGGAAAAAAGGGCAACGCAGCTGAAAGAGCAAGAAAATAAAACTGCCACGGTCAAATTAGAAATAGCACGCAAATTAATCCTGGCACCTTTTTGTGCAAGTCGACAGGGCAAAGAGAACTTGCCTGTGGCAAGATGGTTATGTGGGTGGTTGCACCCTCGGTCCATCAGAGTTCAAACCCCAGGTTTGACGCTGGTGTTTCTCATTTAAGCGGAATATTCTTCAGTGGGAGACGACGTTCCCATCGACAGCGAGGCGCCCGTGGTGACTTCGTCAATCTCAAGACTGACCCGTCGACTCTGTCTCTCAGAGGCGCTCATAGGAATAGGGTATACGTGCGTGCGTTCATAGGGATGAGTGTGTGCACATGTATATAAGCGCTTGCGTTGTACTGTGTTTCGCAAAAGAAAAAAAAGTCGACAGAGCAAAGTGCGTGCGTGTGAAGAACAAAGCTGCAAACCAGCCAGCGCACGCAGAGAGCTGTGCTGAGCTGCATAAAATGAGGGACAGCAAGTGACGAAAGTCAAAGCGAACTTCTTCATCCACGAACCAATAGCAAGCTAGGGAAGTGAAGTTGTAAAATATTATTTTCCCATCCACTAGGTTGGTTGTAAACTCTGTAAACGTATGCGTTCTTCTAAACACAATCCTGTAATATGAGAAATTAATAAATCTTAGCAGCAGGGAGAAACATCTCTCTCCTCTACACCACTCTCGTCTTCTTGTGCTGCGAGAAACCATTAGCACCAGCTGTCAGGCAGTTCTAAGCAGTCAGGGGTTTCTTCAGCTCGGACCAACTGTCCTAACACAGATCAGTTGATCTCCAGCCGAGCAATCAATCAGCTACCACCAAACGCTAGGCAAGCAAACCAGATCTCATGAAGGACCAAGCAAGAAGGAAGCAAGTAGGGTGAGGAGCGGACTCCAAGCAGGGCAAGCAAACAGACTCCAAGCATGTTCTATGGCAAAGATTCAGAACATGTAGCTGCTATAGGCAAGCTTGATGATTTCTGATTCAGTTTGGATTTTTAAATATAAAGCTTCAGTACTACTTGCGGTCCCTGCGCAATCCATTATCTCATGCGTGCAAACATCCTAATTCATGTTGCTGACTCCAGCTTACAAGTTCTTCTGGGCCTCAATTTTATGGGTTCAGACTTTCGGTTTTGGTGAACAGTTTGAAAATTGTACTCACAAAATCATAGTTGTTATAAGCATAACCAATCGAAAACTTAATGGGTGCCAAAATGAAAAGGTTTTGGTTGGTAAGAACTCCATACTAACACCTAAGTTGCTCTTAAGTCTGAACTATGTGGTAAAATAACAGAGTAAAAACCGTGATAACTGTAGCAGCAGTTTTTTCGTTTCAACAAGTGCATCGAAAGGATTGTGAGATGCGCAGTGCATGTGAACATCAGGAGAAAGATTAGTTAACAAGCCAGTAATCACTACACGTTTAAGATTTCCTAGTGAGCTCTAGAAGGTGTTAGCCTGGTGCTAACCAAGGTAGAAGATGGTATTCTGGTTGCTGGCAACAAAGATAGAAGGTATTGCTAATTTACACTGAGACTGGAAGTTTGATAAACTATGGATTCTCAATTTAAGAATATGCACACAGAAAAATGAATCTTATTTTTTGTTACAGGTAAAGGTCGCCGTTGTTTTTACATAAGTTCAGAACTTTTTTTTGGTAATTTTTTTTATCTAATTTGATTTTCAGGGTAAAATAAAATCATATCAGGTACCATGGAACCAACTGAAACCAACCCTTTTGTGTATAAGGAAATTCATCCAAAACTTATATAACATTTCACATTACTACAGTAAACAAGAACACAGCACGAGACCGCATGCTATATAGAATACAAACGTGGAAGGCATATCATGAGAGGAAACTAGATTGTTGTTCAGCCAAATAACAATTGATGAGCATAAGATCAATGCCATACAAAAATGAAACAGATTGCCAATAGAAAAACTCTGAAGATGCAGTCAGTTACTACATCCATTCAGAGCCTATACTGAAATGTTGGTAGAAAGTGACCTACTTTCTTAAGAACCCCACAAAAGGATGAACATATGATATGGTAGCAAGATGGATGGATGGTTCAGCTAAATAGCTCAATTAACTCGTTCTACTTCAGAGAAAATAAATTTTAAACGCCACTCTTTTAACTTTGCTTATTTTAATTTTGTTTATCCTCGCCTATCTTTCATGATATCATTAGCAGAACAGCATACAAGGCTAAACTAACATATACAATTAAAATTAATTGAGCACTTTAGTTCAACTTCTCAGACTGCACTTGTTCGCTTAATATCCAGTAAGTGCATTTTGCACTGCATTCTGAACATTTTCTTTAGAACTTCCTCCTTTTTGGTTTCTACATATATTTTCCACAATCGATACTAATTGATTGTTGAGCCTGCGAACAACATCACATAACTAGTACTCCCTCCGTTCCAAATTAATTTGTACTAAAACAGCGTCAATTAATTTGGAACGAGGGAGTATGATCAAAGTAATACATATCAATTTCTACACCTGGCTAATGAAAAAAAGAGAGCAGAAAAAACGATACAACGACAAGATTAGATGGGTGAAGGCCGGCATACATAAATAAGTCTTCAATATTGTACTAAATCATATGATGGATTAAGCAAACACTTATTATGTACTACGTTATTGACTGAAGATGTGTTTCTACTATTTATGTTTTGAGTAGAATAATAGAAGTGCACTCCCAGTTGATATAGTAGGTACCATGTGGTAATCAGTTTATATTTTGTAAACTTTGGCCCTTCGGGACATTTTAGTGTTGGTCATAGTGAAACTGAGCATTTTTGTTAGTGTGGGAGTTACAAGTACAACCAAGCATAATGTGCACAATTGTGTACTTACAGGTACCATGCATATATATAAGCTCATCATGTGATTCTGTGATTACTTGGAAACTCAGTTTATCTGATTAAATATCATGAACTATTGAAAGAGAAAACTGAAGTATTCCACAAAACAAGAAACAGCAATCCGTATTAAAAACATGCCCCCTTAAAGAGTACTATAAATATAAATACACAATAAGTCACTAGTTGTCAAGCAGTAATGAATTCAAAATTATCTCAGACAGTAGCCATAAAATCTAAGACTGCTCGCAACTCATCAAAATATGACACTCCGTCGTATACTTCTAAGAACCCACATTGTATCAACTGTTGGAAAATGCAAACATTTGGTTTACACAATATGACTTTTTTTATCACTAGAATTAATGATTTGTGGAAAAAATGTCATCGTCATTCTTCAGCCAATTCCACAAACTTTTTTTCCTTCTAAATGCAATAACATTCTCAATTCTCTATAGACGTTGAACAATGTAAAATAATTGCTGAACTACAACTATTCTGTTGCAGCATTCATTAATTTCATCAAGAATTAATCCTGTTTGTGCACTAACGTACAAGGTGAGAAGATGTTTATTATCTAGTCTCTTGAGTGGAGCTATTTGGAAGCTTGGTTGTCATCGATGACCGACTTAGACACTTAACTTTTGTGTCAACATTTGGAATTTTTAAGAGTAATCTGGTTTGTGAGGATCATTCCTTGAGATAATACAGATTTATTACTGAGAAATTCTGCTTCTTGAAAGTTCAGAGATTGCAATGGTAATCTGGTTTGGCATACTATTCTTGGTGTTTGGAAGCATTGGTCTTAGAGAAGCTAGCTCCGTGATCGTGCAGGTGCTTCTTGAAAGTTCGGAGAGATTGCAATGGGTCGTAGTCTACCTAGACATGATGACTTCCTTGAGTTTGAGTACTTTCCTTTTGAAAGGACCCAAGACTTACCTTAATAGTATTGGCCCTTGGTTGCAAAATTGCATGCATTAAAACTTTAGGTTGGCCATCTCTTTTTTACAAAAAGTGGCCTTCAGGACGGCTTCCGCGAGAAGCTGCCCCCAAATTGGTTAGGCTCCCAAACCATATTAGGCTCCAAATTTGGGGCCGACTTCTCAGGAAGCTATGGGGAGGGAAGCTTCCTGGAGAAACCCTGAAAAGAACTGGACCTTAGTGTAATTGAAAACCTTTCATATGTATAATTCAAGAAATTTTCTTTATCTAGAAATTACTAAACACAAATTTACCCACATATTGGGTATGCTTAGATAATCTATGTTAATTAGAGTGAACTGGTAATTGTCCGGATCATATGCTTCTAGTATCAAACATGATACTATAAGCTTGCTTGTCTACATGATGGTTCATATCTTTCCATGAGCCTTTAGACTTTTCTAGATTTAATCTATTGAATCCAAATCACATATCCCAATTGCTCATCTTTATTACCCTCACAACTATATTGACTATAGTGAAAGAACTTCCACCAATTTCCCAAGGAAGCAATCTCACACCAAGGGTACTCATGGTTGTATGATTACCACGAACGCGCCCGTGCATACAATTGCTGGTCGGAGCCATTCCAATGCAGTCTCCAACATAAATTGGTGACCTCTCGGGTAATGTGTGAGGCTTTATTTTGAAAGCGCATCTAGCATTAAATGTGGTTTTGGTAACTAATGACAATTCCTTGATTAACGGTATCGTGGAGTTGTATATGAAAGTATGTTTGATGGGTGATGCGTGAGGGATATTGGATACATTCGGGGTTGTAAGACATGAAATAAACATATGATCCAATATAATTGATTTAGGTGGTCATGAAAAAATTCTCATGAGTTAAGCCATGAAGTACCCAGAGCTGGAGTCTAGGAGTTCATGCTATGGCTTCAAGACATGGCCATGGATGAGCACAGAGTTAAGCATGAAGGTCCTTTATGTCGAGGCAAAGGATTCAAGCTATAGCTTGAAGATATGGTCATGGGTGAGCTCATGAGTTGACCCATGGATTATCAAGTTTTGTAGAAGGGAATTCAAGAGAATATTCATTGTGACTATCTGAAGATTGAGATGGATACTATGTGTTTGGTATGTGAGTTAGGTGTCTGATGGACTTGCATTGGAAAAATGATTATATATATATATCTTTTCTCTCCTCTTTCTTTCCATATACACAGTGTAGAAACGATTAGGAAGAGCCCAAAGTTTCTATTTGTGTTTGCTCGGCGTGATCCTTACTTGGATCCACTCTTTCTCTCGTGCAGTTCTTGTTTCCGGCTATCTATTCGACGTCAATCAACATTGATCTCGGTAGTTAGTAGCCCATGTGATGAAGACAACAAGTGCATATGGCCATCGAGTTTGAAGAGAGCAAGCTAAAGCACCTCGAGAAGATATATATTGAAGCTTGCGATTGAGTTTGTCATAATGAATAACTATAGAAAATCTTAAATGAAGGCTTTGTATTCATATTTCATGCACTAGCTAACGCAACCAAAAGTCTAAACTGATGGAAAGGGCTAGGCGATCCACATATACACTTCTACACCCCCTCTCACGTGTGACTCAGGGAGGCTACCACGTGCATAGAAATCTCGAGGTATGGCTCAAGAGGCCTATACGTGGACACAAAGGGGGCAATAACAATTTATGGATAAATTGCGAAAGCCGGGACTCTAACTCAAGACCTACGGCTCTGATATCATGTCATGTTTCATGCCAACACAACCAAAAGTCCGAACGGATGGAGAGAGGTAAAATCCACATATACACTTCAACAGGCTTATGATATTGGGTTATGAGGATTCAAATTTGAGAAACTTCACCTGACGACAACAATCTGGAGAAGGGTTTTGGCTTGGGGCAAGGGTAAACATCGTCACAAAGCCAAAAGTGCATCTACTCCCTAATATGTGGGTTTTGATAATTAATGAAAAAATGGCAAGGGATTAATATGTTAGTTAGTGTGATTAGGTGCATAGTCCCGCAATCCCTAGTTTAACAAGGGCTATGGATTGTTAAGAAGTTATATGGTTGAAAGGCTTGAGTTGTGAAGATGGAATTCTTTTCTAGATCCTTTTGTGGTTCTTTCAAACACAGAGTACATGACACATTGTACTATGAAGGGGTTGAGGTCAGGATGCTTGTGGATGAACTGTACTAATACTCAACTATTATCTAGTCGAAATTCCACAGAAGATCGTTTAAAATCTGTGCTAAACACCCTTTCTGTGAATGTCGGTACTACTGTAGGAGCCTTAGGGAACTCAACTTCATAGGATTGCCCTAGTATTGTCTGGCTTCAAGGTCGGCATCATGCGGTTTGGTTGTTCATGCCAGATGAAAGTATTTTCTCTCTCATGGTAGCCCATATCGCTAAAAGATATTACGTCGGGTTGTGGTGTACTAGAAGCTAAGAACAAATACGCACACATTGTCGGGTCCAAGTACAAGATGTCGGTTTGGTTGTATTTGGATATGCGTATCCCAAGCACCCCAAGTACTAATTTGAAAATAAAAAATAAAATAAATACCATACTGAGAGGATACATAGGGACATGTGGAGACTAAGCTAATGCGGTACGGAAATTCAATGCTAACCCTAGAAAGGGGACCAGTCGAGATCAACAATTCCCCGTCTTCACATGAGGGTTTGGAGGAGGAACGTCATTCCAAACCTGCACATGCGACACTATTTCCTTTACTCAGTGCCAACACCACACCTCTATCATTTCCAAAAAAAAAACACCACACCTCTATCTCCCAGCGATCTCTTCTCCTAATGATAACTAAGCTAATGCCCGTCCCTCATCTCTCCCCTCCCTCTACCCCTCTCGATTTTCTTGTTGCCTGAATGCTTGATGTTCTTGTTGGCTTGTTGTTGTTTCTCTATCGCTTTGATCTTGTTGTTGTTGTTGTTGTTGTTGTTGTTGTTGTTGTTGTCGACGTGTTGTTTTTGCTTGCTTTCTACCTCTCGATAATTTTTTGTTGTTGCTGCCTAGGGAGTGGATATGAATGGCATTTGGGGCAATGGCATGGTAGGCACATATTTCTTTTGGTGAGAGTTCAAGCAACAGTTGATAGAGAAAGGCTGAGGCTAGGGCTGCTGCAAGAAAGAATACACCTTCTGTGCGGACTCTATTTTGTCTAGGGCAGCACAACCTTCAGATAAAAAATCAAGGTGTAGCAATTTTTGATAAGAATCCAAGCCCTGCCTTTGAGTAAGTTTGCAAAGAAAAAAGGTAGTAACATAACCTATTAAAAAATCCAACTAGGAGAACACATCCTCTACGCCTCTATGAAGGCAAATCAGGTCCATCAAGGAAAAATGATTCGGTAAAGCAATCAGGAATTTTGGAGAGTCTTAATGCCAAGATCCAACCACAAGTTAGAGCCTCATATTGGTAGAATGTTTTGCACTGGTGTTTTGCAACTTTGTACAATCATTATTATTTGTGTTCTGACTTGTCATTCTTCTCTAATATAGCGGTTCCTTTCAATCTCTCAAGAAAAAATTACTATCGGGCTTCCTATAGTTTTGTTACAAACAATAACTCGGGTGGGTTTCGGGCCTCCAGGATATGATGCAGTGTGGACAACTATTCTTGACAAAGAAAGAAGCTGTTGATAGGATGCTAGACCGTATCAAGTCTTCATGGCCTACCAAAGGAGTGACTATTGTGAGTTGTGTCCAACGGGTGACCTAGCCATTGAAGGCCCCATGTTTTGAAAGTCATAGTTGTGACATAGGGTAGACCGATGTTCCTAAAAGAAATTTCCATCAAAGGAGGCAAATCTTAGTGGCTAACTAGGTTAGTTTGTCATTTATTGTTTTTGTATTGTCTTGATTGGTAGCTAAAATGAGAGAAAAATTATCATTGGAAAATCGAAGTTATTGAGGAAGTTGAAGCCGAGATGTGGTTCAAGTGGTCACATATAATGCGGAAAACCTTTCATTGTGTACACCCTCAACCTTGCTTTGTGATCAAGCAAAGTACAATCAAAAATACAAATTAGTTTCTAGGCTCCTTCTATTGTGTAAACACTCAACCTTGCATTCAAGAATATATGTGATTCGTAGAACAACAATGGGAACAAGATCTTTGATGTATCAAAGAATTTGCCCATGATGCCCCTTTACCAAGAATTTCATAAGGAACCATAGAATGAAGTTATGCATGTTCAACAAGTTTGACAAACTGAGGTTTCTTCAAATTGTGCAAACGAGATATGTGTGACCATGTCAAGGAGTATTCTTTTGATCAAGGAATCACTCATGCAAATGATTCATAAAATTGATCCCATGATGATGATATGGCTAAAGCTCAAAGGGTGAAGGAGCTTATTCTCAACCGTGTTGTTGGGATAAAGTTGAGTATGACATTCTTTTCACCATACCACTTTATTCAATAATAACGTTGGCCGACACGGACAAGCCATGTCCAAGTTTCATCTATGAGACGATCCTCGTAAGATTATATAGAAATTGATGTATCCCATGTTGTCGTATCCATACCACCATGTTAGTGTCTCTCTATCGGTACTTATTAGACAAGAAGTTATTTTGTTGGAAATCCCATTTGAAACTCTCGGTCTACGAAGTCTCCTTTGTAGGCACCTGCGTTAAGTGGTTCCTTAGAGAACTTAAAATTTTGGTATGACCGTGATTAGAGTCGAAACTACCGACATTAATTAGGTTTCTCAGTTGTGTTATGATAAGTTGGTACTAGCGAGTTCCACATTAAAGTGTCAAGATTCGTAACCGTGAGCCACTAGTGTTGTTGGTTTCAATCTCGTCATTGCAGAGCTTTTTGGCACTTCCGAATTATGTGATTTGAAGTAGCTGACTAGTTTTCCTGTTGTTGCCTAAGGAATGTGAACCCCATGATGTCGGTGACTCTTATCCATGCTCTTTTGTGATCTCCAATATTGATTGTTGCTTCCTTCTTGAAGGCCTAGAATTCATCTTTAGAGAGGAATATTTTAGAGAGAGAGAGAGGAAATATAAGGTCTTAATTGAACGTCAAGAAGGATTCACAAACCAACTGATCAAAATCTATTTCCTTGGAGAAATGTGTCTCATAGAAGGTTAGGAATCATTTGCAGCATTCAATGTTTGTGGAGTGGCCTCAACAAGTTCATTTTGAAATCACCTGAAGATATACCACAAGTAGATGGAAGAATCTTGGTGAACTTAGATCATGGATAACAAAGTGTGGTCTTACTGACCATGGTACAATGTACCCTGCATCTATAACAAAGACATGGGATCTTACCAACAATGCGAACTTCTAAGATAAATCTAATGTTCTATTGCCTTCCGGGCAGAGCTCCATTGAGAACCTAGACTTTGAGTTTCTGTGCTAATCAAATTTTATGCTTAAACATTGATAAACTCTAATTTTCCCTATCATGTCGATCTACCTTGATCTTTCAAAAGGTATGCCTACATTAGGTTTTTCGAGGAGTATCCAGGCTTTGTTGACTCGTGTGAGTCTAAATGTCCAAAAATCCCACTTCGACAACCATTCAAGGATGGTCGGTTTAAAAATGGTCCTTGGTTCATTTTAATCCAGTGAACCCGCCTAAACGCCCAACGCCTAGGTTTTGAGGGTCCAAGACTTTAAAGTTCACCTTTATGGCTAGGTAAAGTTGCTTCTGCCCCTAGAGACATGTAGTAACTCTCCATTATTATTCTCTTCCACAAAATTTTCTTTGTTGTGTCAAGTGCAAAGTGCGTGGTAAGAGTTTGGCTAATGATGAATATACTGACTTGTAATAAATATCATTCACCACTTGTCTACTTTACTTTACCGCATTCATCCTTGATCTCTAGTTTCAATTGCTTGTCATCCAAGGGGACATGATTTACACATAGGGTGTTGTTGAACTTAGTTGTGTGCCTAGCATATTTATTATTTATGCTTGAAAAGGATTCAACTAGTTTAACAACACATTCAGACGATTCCAAATTTGTAGTTTTTTCAAACACCAATTTACCATGTGTTTAGTCCACCAGTAGGTCTACTCACATTTTTAGTCCCATTGTTCTTTTGATTCTCAAAACCTAGATTAAGTCATCGTTTCCTTTGGGCATGTCTGGTTGTCTGTAATAGGTCCAACCAGGCCTGCCAAGAGGAATGGTCTACTCATGCATTTGCACTGGCCAAGACTTGCCAAGACGGGGTGGGCATAACCAAGGACCAATATCTAGAACTAAAAGAACCGGGCCGAGCCCGATTAATCGAGCACGATGATTTCGGTACATACTTCGGTTCTCAAATTTGGGAACTAAACTTACTTCGGGTAATTCGATTTTCATCATCGGGTGCCCAAATAACAGAGAAAGTGAAACAGGCGTAAAAAGGCTAATATCCATGTCAACATCCCACAGAACCCATGTCCGCAAAAGAACATTAGGATGGCACACACACACCATCCTCATCTTCATTCCAACCCAACGCCACCATGCCACCTCATGAGACCGTGACCCCTGATCGGTAAGCACTTGTATATTTGTATCCTCTATGGTTCTCTCCTCTACACCGGTTCTTTTAATTAAGACCGAAAAGCGAACTAAAATTTTGGTCCTAAAAAGGTTTTGGTTCTTAATTTTCGGAGAACCGATTGGTCGTCATATTTATAGAGCCAAAGTTTGTGAAACACTTAAGAACCGAATTGATTGGTTTTGTCTAAACGAATGCTCACTCCTAGCAAGGACGCAAGCTGTCGCAAGTCTGGCCTAGGCAACAATCCTGGGAGATAGGCATCAAATGGGAACATGCACCATTATCCCACACGCTTCCCCCACCACACATATGCTCGCTCTGGCCCCCTCATTCCACATGCCACACTATAGAACCACTCTCATCCCTCGAGGGCTTCTAGTGAGTAACGGACAACATCAGGTTCCCTTCCATTTCTATTGTATTGATGTGGCAGATTCTTGCTCGACAAACCTACATTGTCTTTGTTTCGATGATCGTGAGAGCACATTCTACACCACTGACTCCTTTTTCCCCATCGATGGTTCTAACCTTGTATTATGATGTCTATAAGTCCTACACTACTCAAGTCTCCTACACTCTTTACTATATATGAATGCGTTGGACACAGGTTTTGTTGTGCACTGGGGATTGTGTCAGAGTTTCATCCTAATGCACCGACTTGTATGCTACCATTATGATCTCCACGCCGACGATGCTTACATTTAGTGCAAAATTCTCACATAATATTGTAGGGGAAGTTGGCCTTGTCATGGTACTTGGGAGATGTTAGTGTGATGATGACACATTTGCGTTTGGTTTGGGGATTTTTGGGATGGATTTATTAAGTTTGTTTTGCAGATGATGCTTACCACTTGCATTACTGATGTGGTTATTTAGGTACATTGTTGATGTTCATGTAAGAGCGTCTGGAGCTGAAGAGCGAAGAAGATGCCCATCTTGATCGATCAATTTATGTCCAACATTCTATTGGTCCATTTGGTCTAGAGAATGTCCTTCCAATGAATCATTCTAGAAAAGGGGATCGTGTACATGTAGCAGGTGGCGGCGACAACAATAAGTAGGACATGCCAATCTCCTTGGATCGGCCACTATGCTGATGACATGAAATATGGCGGTTCTACACGTAAATCAGCAAGGATGTCCTCAACATGTTGGTCATCACGGAAGACTTCATGCCATTGATTAAGGTCGGATTACCACGCCCTTCAGGATGAAGACCTAAGTACCCTGCTCTAGTATGTACGGCCGTCAATCTTTGTTGTTGAGTTTGTATTTCATGTCGGGTGACCTTAGTATGAATAGGCAAATGGCCGGAAGGAGAGAGGATGCCCTGATCCTTAAGGTCAAGGGGAGTCAATGATGAATGCGAAGACCTACGACACCAAGGACTCCCCGAGATGGTGATATCTTGTCCTAAACACACTAAGTAGGATTATATATATATGTGTGTCTCATTGAATAACAAACATGTCTCTCTAACAATGGATACTCTCGACATTAAAATTTATTTTTTCTCCGGTGTATCCGGACATCTCCCATGAGTATCCATGGTTTGTTAACTCATTTGAGTAGGTGCTACAATCACTTTTTCCTGACCAATTGAGGATGGTGGTGTAAAACTGCCTTTGGTTCTGAACCTAGAGCCACTAGTTTTTTTTAAGCCTTTGAAGTTCACCTTTATGTCTTGGGAAGGTTGCTTTGTCCCCTTTGTCCATGTGTTAATCCTCCATTATTGCAACTCTCCTCAACAAAAGTTTTCTTTGTATGTTAGTTACAAAGTGTAAGGTGACGGAATAGTTTCGCTAATTGGTGAATATCCTAACTTAGAAGTAAACGTGTCGCTTGTCTCGTTTACTTTACTGCATTTCATCCTTGTTCTATAGTTGTAATATATATTATGTATGTTTTGAGTTGCTTGTTTGTCACCCAAGGCAAATCTGATTTACACATGGTGCTGCTGCACTTAGTTATGTCTAACATATTTTTATTTATGTTTGGAATCGAACTAGTTAGTGTGCATGTTAGGATGAAACCAAATCCAAAATCAGGTCAAAAACCTATTCACCCTATGTGTGGTTAACAACTAGATCCACTCATACTTTTTCATTTCCCCTTGCTCTTTAGATTCTCAATACCTTGGCCCGAGTCATTCTTTCCCTTTTGGAATGTTTGGTTCCATGCATTAGGTGCAACCAGGCTCATCGATCTTGTGTTTGTTTGACGAAGGAAGCTCGCTAGCGCGCATGGTGCTTCAGACTGTCCTAGGTGATGCACGCGGGAGAAAAACATCCGAGGGAACCGATACCATTATCCCCTATACTGTTGTGACACTGAGTTTGCTCTCACCCCTCCCAATTTGCACTATTGAACCACTTTCCTCCCCCGAGCGCTCCTTGTCAAGCAATTATCACATACGCTCCCCCACACATTTATGGCGTATGACTATGGCAAATTGCCGCTAGAGATATCAGCAAAGTATGCTTTGCAAATGTTTGTGGGAGCGCACTCTATATAGTCGGTCGTTGCTCTCCAGTCATCAGCTAACTCTTGTGTTATGATGGTTGTAGCTCCTCCAATCCACCACTCTCCACAAATGCGGCAAACATGGGTATGGGGTTGGGCCATGGGCTTGTGCCAATGGGTAATGGGGTAATGGTTTTCATCCTAATTCACTTGCATATATGCCACAATTATGATTTCTAATCCGAGACTGCTTACACAGGGTGAAACTTGGTGCGACTATGTTATACTTGCATTGGAGGAGTGGGGGGGGGGATTTGGTCTTATCGTGTTACATTTTGGGAAAATGTTAGCATGATGGTGCTATATTTGTGTTTGGGTTGGGGATTATTTATTTGTTTGGGACAATTTAGTAGATGTGCTTTGTAGATTATGTTTACGACTTGCATTTGATGTGGGATTTAGGTACATTCTTTATGTTCATGTAGGAGCACGCGATCGTTGATCGTGAAGACTAAGATGCTCCAATCTTGATCGGAAAATTTATGCCCAAGATTCTCTGGTCAACCAGGTCTAGAGAACGTCCTTTTAATGAATCGTTGGGAGTAAAAATAAGGGTGTTGAGAAGGTAGGTGGTGGTGGTGGTAGGAGGAAAAGGGACAATCCAACGGCCTAGGATGACGATTCACTGATGACATATAATCATGGCGGTTCTACATGTAGATGGATAAGGATAACCTCTACATATTGGTCATCACGAAAGACTTCAAGCCCAATGAAGGTCTCGATTCTTAGATCCTTCAAGTTGAATACCTATTCCCATGGCTCCTGGGTTGTGAAGTCGACGATCTTTGTCGGTGATCTCGTATTTCACGTTTAGAGTCTGCATCAACATGTCATAAAGCACAAGTGTTGATCTGGTATGAACCTTAATAACCTAGGTGTCCTCGTTTGTTGCAGAATTGAGGAGAATATATATCATATGGTGTCATGGACGTTGACCTTGGTGCTTTTGGTGAACTTCTTGCTCAACTTTCACTTGACGCTATGTTTGGATGTTGATAATTGTGGTCATGAATTGAATTGGATCTCAAATTCTTATACCGTCTAAATTAGATTTAGTTTGAGATTTCAATGCATGACTTTGGATGGCATGTGAAATTGTAACGCAATTCATTTTTGAATGTTGTTGGTTTTCCTCCTTTTGATGGTCGTGGCTGATGTTGATGAGAAGGTCGGCTTTCTCTGCAAATGTCCGACCACCCCAAATTTGAGATCCTTTGTTGTTGGTGCTGCAACAACGGCCAAGAAGGATTGACCCAATATGAGCTCCTCGTTGTCGTCGTCTTCTTAACGCATAAGAAGGCTTTCCATATCCCCACCTTGAAGGCACAAAGATGCATGCATATTCGACGAGTATCAGGAATCCGAAGAGGAATCCGAAGAGGTGACCAGAGTGGATGATGGTGTTTTAGTTGTCCCCGAAGTTGAGGAAGAAGAGGAAAAGGTGCTACAGATGAGGCAACCAAGCAACATAGTCCATGAGATCGTCCGGCAACGGCGGGGATCCTCAGGCGACGGTGTGTGTACCGGATCCTCCCAAAATGACGATGAGTGTAGTTGGTAACGTCAACATGAGTATTTGTTGAGAATGGTCAAGTGGTCCAAATTACCTAATACAGAGGGGTAAGCTTGATACTGGGGAAAAACCACTTTTTATTATAGTCAAATGAGTTATAGTTCTACTTTTCTCATTCCAAAGAAAATCAAACCGAAGTATTGAGATGACCTAATTCGAATTCACGATTGGGGCCTCGATACTAACATGCAAACAAGGTGTGACCAAAATTTATCATTAATATCACTCATGCGTTGTTACTTATTATCGTTTGATATCTCCCACTTGTGTGTAGTTGCGGGTGAACCTACCTCCACATTTGATCACCATCAAGTTTTGTTAGTTTCCCATGTTTTGTTTTGCTTGTGAACTTGTTGGTTTAGTTCTTTTGTTTCGATTGAACAAGAATAGTGCCAAAATCATGTATTTTCTTGATGGCTTCCTCACAAACTACTAGCTCCTTTAAGTTCGATAACCTAGAGGATAAGTGAAGAGGGTTTCCTACTTTTATTCAATGCATTTTCTCGGCCACAATCAGTGACTAAAACCTCGTGGAGGCCTCCCAAGTTCTGCTAATACCATTGCCTCATCGCATTTTGGGAGTTCACCACATCACTTCGCTCAGCCTCCACTTGAGTTCTCGTGAGAAACCAGGTGTACGATATTCAAGGACGACAACGATCGCTTGAGGCTAGGATTTGAAATGACCTACACTAAACAAGGATAATGGGAGAAAGATGGAAATTAGGGAGTAAGCTTGGGAAGGTGATTGTTCCATGCAAGACTTCCCCATCTATTGGGACTATTTTCTTATTTACATATCCATCCCTATATTTTAGATGCTAGGATTGATGAGAATGCATTAAAACCATTTTATGTGGGCTTTTGTATTCTTCATTAAAATTGATGCTCAACTACTACTTTGTTATCCCACTCGACTTCTAACAAGAAGCCCTGGGTACGCTATTCAAGGACGACAACTACCCCTTGAGGCTAGGATTTTAAAAGAGTGGCCGAAAAAGGATAATGGGAAAAGTGGAAATTAGGGAGTAAGCTTGTGAAGGTGATTGCTTTATGCAAGACTGCACCATTTATCGTGACTATTTTGTTGCTGACATATTCATCCCTATATTTTATGGTCCATAGTAGGTTTATGTGGGCTTTTGCATTCATTAAAATTGATGTGCATGTTAAGGAGTATTCGAAGTATTAATATTGGTCTAGGACACTTTACGTATATGTATTACTCTAGGTTTGCTTACTTTTACTCCAAATGTCTTGTACCATATATTTGCCCCTTGGTCTATCCAATACAGATAAGGTGCATCATAAATGGTACCAGAGTTTAGGTTTAGGTTTTTTTTCCAAGACACACAACTGCTCCTGAGGCAATCTTGATCGAAATTTTGAGGTATCCCTATGCGCGCACCTGCACGTGGTTTCCTCTCTTCGAGTTTGATCTTCCACGACTGGACTCCTCCCTGCACCTCTCGGTCGATAGGCTTACACATCGACCCAGTTGCCACTCTTCTCCAGGCTGTCGTGCTCCGTCTTCCCATTCGCTAGGCCCATCTGTGGCGACCGGCTCTCGGATTGCTGCTACCACCCTAGATCTGGCTCATTGAAGCGTGCACGTTTTTCGACACTAGAACGCTTGACAGGGGTGTTGCTACATATTAGGCCAACATAGCTGGTCAACAAAGAGCTATGTGTGGGGAAGTATGACCTTGTGAATCTTTGGGGCTAATGAAGGGCATGAGTTTATAAAATTTTGATTTGAACATTTGAGACCTTTCTCCAACCTATAATCTTATTTTGTAATTATAAATCCATAGGATTCACCCATCTTAACCATTCATGATAACATAATCTAAAGAGTGGGACAAAAAGAAAGAACCATTGGCTTGTCCCCTTCTTGTCATCCGGGTTTGCAGGCCAAAGCTAGTGAGATGGGGTAGTATATGTTGGAAATATGCCCTAGAGGCAATCATATTGATGATGATATTTCCACATGTTTATGAATATCTAACTAAGAATAATTGTTATTCCATCCCTTGAATAAACTATCATGATATCGGTTAATGAATACGTGATTCGTTTGTGAAACACAATATCTCTATGATGTTATTCTAAAGAGGTTCCTAGTGAATAATCGTATGAGGGATGCATATGAGTGAATGACTAGCACATTGATGGATGATCATGTTTCACGGATCATGGACATGGAGATGTCGATCGATAATGTGGACTCATGTTGGAGAACATGGGTTGGACTGACCCACCATGAGACACTATGAGAATAATAGATTCTTTCATGTCATCAGCTGTTCTCATACAATATGTATGCTGATTCCTTAGACCTGAGATCTTCACATGTGCCTGGGATGTGTAAGGGCTTACTTTCATGCTATCAAACGCTACACCGTGACAGGTTAGTTATAAAGGTAGCTTTCGGGTTTGTCACGAAACATACTGCGAGTTATGGTTGATCAAGATGGGATTTTCCCCTCCGTACAACAGAGACATATATCTTGGCCACTCGAATGACCGGATCCAGAAAATGTATGGTCGTACTCTCGGTTAAATGTTAACCATGTTTGAGGGATTCCGTGTCATGGATATCGAGAAAGATGATCGAGCTATACCAAAGATGACAAGTTCTCACCTTGAGCTTAATCAATATCATGAGGCAAAGGGAACAAGTGTACAATATTATGGAAGGTTCGTCCGCTATGATCTTTACATGTATTTGGGAGTCGGCATGTCTTGCTAGAGGCCGCTACCGATTATTGGTCGAGTAGTGTACTCGTGCCATGTCCATCTATACGTGAAACTATAGGGTCACACACTTAAGGCCGGGGTATGGAACATAGTTTGGATGCGATCCATCTTATTTGATTTATAGTGCTAATGGGCCTCTAAAAGGAAGCAACCCATTAGAAGGATATATAAGTGAGTAGTGCGCAGCCCAGAAGAGACGAGGGCAAACCTATCCACCGCACTCTCTCCACCCAAACCGCGTCATCGGTGCTAGCACCCCGACCGCGATGTTCCACGCCCTATACGTGTGGATACCTTGGAGGCGCCGCACCTGTGGTGCTTGGACGGATCGTTCATGGGATCCACGAGGTGTTGTTCGTGGGATCGTGAGGAGTAGTAGTACGACTACACGGCATCGACGCGCGACATCGACATTCTTCCGCTGCACTCCGCGTCAAGAGGTAATTCATGGATCCGTGATCGATTAGCAGGGGTTCCCGGGATGAACGCGGTAGAAAATTTTGATTTGTGCTAGCGTAGGCTACCCTGATTCCCTACAGTATATACTAGATGTAGGTCTAATGTAGGATATTTAGCCGTTGAGCTTCTTTCTGGCGTACTCTGTCGGCACCGGGATAACGCCTTCTCCACCTCTGGGTTGTTGACTATGATAGATGGCTTCTGCTACAGCTGGATCGGGAGGAAGCTCAACAAATAAATAAGCTAGAGGATAGGTCCTCCCTTTCTCCGATCACCGTCATGGGTACGGGGAATAAAAATAGATTAGGTGGACTCTTACCGATTGGGTTTTGTGCAAATCATCATCGGTATCTCATGGAGGACCATGACTTCTGCTATGGTCGCCTTCTTCTTCCCTCTTGGTGAATCGTCTGGCCAAAGGCGGCCCGTTAAAAGTTGTTCATCCTCATTGATGAAGACGTTGGAACTACACCGCATATTGTTTTCCTTGGAGATTGGCGGTCGATGGTGTCTCCCTTGCTTTGGAGCTACAACGTCTACTGTTTCCTACATGCAAAATTGGTCGATGGGAGGTCTACTCGTCTTTCATTGATGACCTTGCTGGTCAAAGGGCGACAGATCGATGTACTCATGCACATATCTAATTCCTCCCGATTTTAAGCCTCTCGTTCGTGCTGCCAAAGTTTGGAGTATGTTTCCCTCTTGTCATTGAGACGACTCGTTGGCATTCCGGCGATTCCATTATATTTCCAAGATCTTCATCACCTGCAACGGTAAAGACGTTTCCCTATTGAGGCAATGTTTTGGACCCAATCACAATCAATATGTTTGTTTCAGGGTCCTAGATAAAAAATCTAGAGATTGGCTTGTAATTTTTTTCTATCGGGTCCTTATCTAAACTTTGTATTGACGCTTGTTAAAATTTAACGGAGGTTTTGGGTCCTTCGAGACCCAGCTAGTGTTAAAATAACTTCTAGCTAGGACAAGAAGATGATAGTGGTAGTCTTTCATTAGTTTGTCCAACGATTTTTTACAACCTCGAAACTTTTAGAGTGAGGAAAGATTTCAAAGAGGGGACTCTTTATGTTTCTAGATTATTACATATTAACCTAGAGGCGGGATTTGCCAACCATACAATATGAGACCCCATAGTGGAGCATACAAGAGTAAAACCCTGAGGCAATGTGAACTCTTGAACAAATGTTGTGCCCTCAACCACTATCTACTTCTATTGTTTAATTGGCCGACAAACAGATCAGTACATCGATCAAACGTTATCGATGGTGAGTATGCATACAATATAGATATTTGATTGGATATTTTGATCTTCCTTGGAATATCCAATAAAATAGAGGAATATGACATGATTTTGTTTGAATGAGATATCTTCTAGTCCTACGCAGAACCCTCGATTCCAAATGGTACTACACATCCTTAAAACTAGGGGAAGGCAAGCATGTCGATTAGTAGACATTAGATGCTAGGGTTAAGGAGCGACCCATCTTCCTCCTCCGATCTCCACCGGCGAAGGGGCTGGTCCCCTCTCCCTTCGCTTGCTGCTTCGTCGGCGGGAGGGAGGGGGCCCCGTTTCCTCCATTCCATCATATGGGTTTTTCCTCCTCCTCTGTCCCGTTGCTGCAGCGTTGTCTTCGGTGCCATGGTGGAGCAGAGAGGATTTGTCCAGGAGTAGGCAGAAGATGGTGAATCTTGTGCTGGGTTCGTGGTTCGAGGCTGACGGTTCTGATTCCCTACTCCGACGTCGTCGTGCGGGGGTGTCAGTTATGAAGTTCGATGGCGTGTATGGGGTCGTGCTGCCCTGGTCTGATTCTTTCAACGACAATGGTTTGTCTTATGGCAAACTACTTTGGAGGTCTGAAAAGCTGCTGATCTGCGATGGAGCCGCGTCAAGCTCAGGTGCAGAGGTGATCCGTCTCTTTCTCTTTGGTGGACGCTACGGTGGTGCCGAAGGAGAGGGAGAGGCGTTGATTTGTCACATAGGTTTCTCCTATCTTTTCAGTTCTGTAAGGTCGGTATTTACGTGGCTTGTAGCTTGATCTATATTTTATAAATGAGATACGTATTACCAGCAAAAAAAGATGCTAGGGTTTTTGTAGCAGGTAATCTAAGGATACACAAGATGGATGTTAACCTGATTTTTTTTGTCTCCTATCTAGTACCAATTGTCTATATGCAGGGTACCTAATCGTATAATAATCTATAAGAAGGAAAATATCTTAATTTTCATGATTTGCTAGGAGTACTTCATCATTCTCCTCTTCATATAAAAAGTGATCATGTGCATTGGGTATATATCTTGGATTCTATATTGATTTTAGTCTTTCTAGGATAGAAATTGTTTGGCTCAAACTATTAACTTCAAATCATTAGTCTTGTTCTTATTAATCACCAATATCAGGGGATTGGAAGTCTCAACTATGTAGGCTAATTGTTTGATGCACCTTATAAGTGGATTTTATTTTGAATTATATAGAATTTTATGATCTTATCGATCATAATGCATAGAATTGGACGAGAAAGCAATACGATGTTCATGAATTGTTACAAAGTGAGAAATTGCCTTGCTCATATTAGTAAAAATAATGATACAATAAAAACAAACATAAGGGGCATATTTGACGCAAAGCACTGCCCCGTATACAATGCAAAACATTTAGCACTAATTGATAAATTGATATGAAAAGAGTGTTGCCCCCGCATAAAATTGCTTCGAAATAGCAAACCAGGAGTTTATATATGTGTTTATTGCTTAAACTTCTTGACCTAGTTGATATTTTCTGAATCATGGTACTAATCAACCTATAGTCCAATCTTAATCATGATATAATCAAACCATACACATGCAGTATGAAGA